>CM016624.1:105573963-106272185 GCA_005393395.2 Gossypium australe
GTGATGAAGTGGTCATGATAGGTAACAGAAGGGATTATCTATCCAATGTAGTGTCTGCGTTGAAGGCTGAGAAGATGGTCAAGCAAGGTGGTGAGGCATTTTTGGTTTGAATTTGTGCCTTGGAGGCTAAGGAGTCAGCAGTTGAGAAGGTCTGAACAGTAAGGGAATTCATTGATGTATTTCCAGAAGAACTTCTGGGTCTGCCTCCAGATCGGGAAGTTGAATTCGATATAGACTTGTTACCCGGAACGGCACCTGTGTCTATAGCACCTTACCGAATGGCACCAAAGGAATTGGTGGAGCTGAAGGCTCAAATTTAGGAGCTCTTGGACCGAGGATTTATCCGACCAAGTATATCTCCGTGGGGAGCACCCGTGCTGTTTGTCAAAAAGAAGGACGGTTCAATGCGGATGTGTATCGACTACCGCCAATTGAACAAGTTAACGATCAAGAACAAGTATTCGTTACCTCAGATTGATGACTTATTTGATCAACTGAAGGGAGCATCGGTGTTCTCGAAGATAGATCTTAGGTCGGGATATCATCAACTCAAGGTGAAGGAGGTTGATGTGCACAAGACGGCATTCCGAACTCGGTATGGGCATTACGAGTTTTTGGTGATGCCATTTGGGTTGACCAACGTGCCGGCAGCATTCATGGACTTAATGAATAGAGTGTTTCAGCAGTACTTGGATCAATTTGTCGTGGTGTTTATAGACGACATATTGGTTTACTCAAAGACGGAGGAGGAACATGACATGCATTTGCGTATAGTTCTACAAGTACTAAGGGAGAAGCAGTTATATGCCAAATTCAGTAAGTGTGAATTTTGGCTTAGAGAGGTGGCTTTCTTAGGTCACGTAGTGTCAGCGGAAGGGATTAGAGTAGATCCTCGCAAGATCGAAGCGGTGTTGGACTGGAAACCGCCTAGGTCGGTGGCAGAAATTCGAAGTTTTCTAGGTCTGGCAGGGTACTATCGGAGGTTTGTAGAAGGATTCTCTTTAATCGCAGTGCCGTTGACTAAGCTATTAAGGAAGGGAATTCCATTTGTATGGTCAGAGAAGCAACAAGAAAGTTTTGACAAGCTAAGGAAGATTCTGACGGAAGCTCCAGTTCTGGTACAGCCTGAGGCAGGGAAGTTGTTCACGGTTTATTGTGATGTGTCCCATACTGGGTTGGGATGTGTATTAATGCAGGAAGGGAAGGTAGTGGCCTATGCGTCCCGTCAGCTAAGACCGCATGAGGTTAACTATCCGACTCACGACTTGGAGTTAGCGGCTGTAGTCTTTGCCTTGAAAATATGGAGGCATTACTTGTATGGGGAGAAGTCGATAGTCTACACGGATCACAAAAGTTTGAGGTATCTATTGACTCAGAAGGATTTGAATTTGAGGCAGCGTCGTTGGATTGAACTGTTAAAGGACTACGACTGTTCAATTGAGTACCATCCGGGTAAGGCGAACGTGGTAGCTGATGCTTTGAGCAGAAAGGTTGTGGCAGACTTAAGAGCGATGTTTGCTCACCTCAGTCTATACGACGATGGAAGTCTTTTGGCAGAACTGCAAGTTAAGCCGACTTGGATCGAGGAGATTAAAGAAAAGCAGTTTGTGGATGACAGTTTGAATGCGAGGAGGTTGTAAGTTCAAGATGGTGGTTTGGAAGGGTACAGTTTGTCTGGAGAAGGAGTGCTATGTTTTCAAGGGCGAGCTTGTATGCCGAAAGATGCGGAGTTGAGGCAAAGAATTCTCCAAGATGCACATAGCAGCCCATACGCTATGCACCCGGGAAGTAGCAAGATGTATGGAGACTTACGGAAACAGTTCTGGTGGCCTGGGTTGAAGCGTGAGGTAACTGAATTCGTGGGAAAGTGTTTGACGTGTCAGCAAGTTAAAGCTGAACATCAGTTGCCATCAGGGTTACTCCAACCGGTGAAGATCCCTCAGTGGAAATGGGAGAGGATCACTATGGACTTTGTCAGTGGATTACCCCTCACGCCTAGTAAGAAGAACTCGGTTTGGGTAATTGTGGATCAACTAACTAAGTCAGCGCATTTCATACCAGTAAGGGTAGATTATTCGCTTCAGAAGCTAGCAAAGCTATATGCAGCCGAGATAGTAAGATTGCATGGTGTGCCAGTATCGATTATCTCGGATAGGGATCCGAGGTTTACGTCAAGGTTTTGGAGAGCTTTGCATCAGGCCTTGGGAACGAGATTGAACTTCAGCACAGCTTTTCACCCGGAAACCGACGGACAATCGGAGAGAGTGATTCAGATCTTAGAAGATATGCTGAGAGGCTGTATTCTGGATTTCAGTGGTAGCTGGGAAGAGTATCTTCCGTTGGCAGAATTTGCTTATAATAATAGTTATCAAGCGAGCATTCGGATGGCTCCATTCGAGGCACTGTATGGACGGAAGTGTCGTACTCCTACGTGTTGGACGGAATTAGGTGAACGACATGTATTGGGTCCAGAGTTGGTAGCAGAAACTGAAGATAAAGTGAAGATGATTCGGACTCGTCTCAAGGAAGCATCGGATAGGCAAAAGTCTTATGCCGATCTCAAGCGCAAGGAAATGGAATATGAGGTTGGAGATAAAGTCTTTCTGAAGGTGTCACCTTGGAAGAAGGTGTTGCGTTTTGGGCAAAAAGGGAAGCTAAGCCCTAGGTTCATTGGGCCATACACAGTGTTGAAGCGAGTGGGACCGGTAGCTTATCAGCTCGAGTTGCCGGCAGAGTTAAGGCAAATTCAAGATGTTTTCCATGTGTCGATGCTTAGGCAGTATCGGTCCGATCCATCACACGTCTTGCCAGTGGCAGAGATTGAGGTTAACTCAGACTTATCTTTCGAGGAGGAGCCAGTTCAGATCTTAGATCGTGATGTCAAGGTTCTGCGTAGGAAGTCAGTACCTTTGGTGAAAGTATTATGGCGAAACCATGGTGCTGAGGAAGCTACGTGGGAACCCGAGGATGTGATGCGGCAGCAATACCCCCACCTCTTCTGATCAGGTAATTTCGAGGTCGAAATTATGTTTAAGGGGGGTAGAACTGTAACATCCCGAAATTGGGCCTAGTAGGATTGGGCCTTGAGCTTTAGGAAATTAGAGTATTATTTTTATTTTGTGTTGGCTCGGGTAGGAATTTTGTGTGTTAGCATAGTCTTGTGAAGGCTTGATTTTATTTAGGAAGCTAGAATAAATTTTAGTATGGTTCATTTAATGAAGTGGATTAAGTGAACTTAGCACTTAAGTTAATTTAAGTGTTAAATTAAAGCATGAGGAGTTAGTGGCATAGTGGATAAGGAGCTTGAAAGGGTGCTTGAGGGAAGTGGTTCGAGTAACATGGAAAGCATTTTGAGGATTTTATTTTCTTCATAACATTTATGGACGGTCAACCTATGTTTATGATAGGTTGGACTTTCATCTTTTGGTAAGTTGAATATTGGTTATGGAAAGCTTGAAGTTAGGGATAAGAACCTTAAGGATATGGTATAATGAGGGGACAAAAGGCATGGAAGGTGGAGGATGTTTTGGAAAGAAATCCTAGGCCTTTAGTGCATGAATGTGGACGGCATGTAAGGCTAGGGGGTGGCTGAATTTTGTTAGGTAGCTTGGGGGAAGGAATAGTTGGCAAATCTTTCTTTTGAACATCTTTTTGGCATTTTTGTTTTCCCTCTCCAAAAACTTTTTCTTTGGCCGAATGTCATTGTGCATTTTGTGCAAATTTTGCTTGTAATTTAGCCTTTATTTTGTTTAAACCAAATACCATTTTCTTTCTTTCATTTATCCTTTTGAAACCAAAACTTCATTTTTGTCATTTTGTGCACTTTTTCTTTTTGGCAAACAAGGAGTTGGCCGAATCTCTCTCTTCTCCAAACTCATTTTTCTTTCTTTCTCCATTGTTGTTAAACCGAAAATACCTTCTCCTTACACCTTTCTTTTCTCTTCTCACACCTTTTGACCGAAACCTCCATTTCACTTTTCTAATTATTTTCTTTCCCTTTTAGCCGAATCTACCCCCTAGGTGTGCCGAATCTTCCTTCTTCTATTTGGTAGCACTTTGGTTGAATATTGGAGTGGCATAGATTTTGTGGGGACTTTTCTTTCAATCGATTTTGGTACGGATCTACTTCAGTAAGTTATTTATTTAGTGATTAAAAAGCCGAAGGCTATTAACATGTGATTGACCGATTATGGTTTGGTAAAGCAGATTCGTGTATCGTGTGCTGTGGTTGGTACTCAAAAGCGTGTAGGTAAGGTTCGGGTTCAAGTGATAACCTCTTAAGTTTATTTGGTTTGGCCGAATGGACAATGGCACTAACTTCCATGTTTGGCCGATTATAGGAGCAAAAAGTCTAGGGTGGCCGATTTGATTCTTCGGGATTTTGGACTCTCGTTAGTATCAGGTGTGTACATACACACTTATAACTAGTTAATGTACTAATTGTATTGTACGCTAATCGGATCCATGTAGATTCGGATTTAATACCATAAAAGGGTATAAGCAAGGATTCAGGTAAGTCCTTGTTGTTATAATGCTTTTGGGAAGCATGGCACATTTGGTATATGTGGCTTATAAATGATTATTGATAAATCCTATGTATGTTGCTAAATGAGCATGTTGGCATGATTTTTGTTAAATATCATTGATTGATGTGGGTTATATGAGTGGAGGGGGCAGTAATATTCGTGTCGACGGGCACCAGTGGTTTGGTACCACATTTCGTGACTACGGTCACCAGAGGTTTGGCACCTCCAGAGGTTTGGCGCCTCATAGCGTCTCGTCCCTGTGGCTTAGCACCACCGTGGGTTGGCCCCACTTTGAGATATGCGATTGACGCCAGTGATTTGGTATCACACGATGGGTTGGCCCCATCATTTGATTTGTGACTTTAAGTCACCAGTGGTTTGGCACCACAGTATTGATGGATATCGTGACTATAAGTCACCAGTGGTTTGGCACCACCAGTGGTTTGGTACCACACGAGGTAGAGAAAGGCGTTTGGATGGCTAGGTTGGGTGCATACTAAACTTGTGCATGTTAACTTAGTTATAAATTGTGTATGATGTTGTATTAAATCGGGGAAAGGGTTACACATTGAGTCTTGGTGACTCACCTTTCTCCTTTAAATATTTTTCAGGTGACTCGTAGATCGCGGATGAGGAGCCGGATGGACTCGAGGTGGCCATGCAGTGAATATTTGGATTAAATTATTTTTAACCACTTTTTATTTTATTGTTGGTTTTATTTTGCCCAAGTTGTAATAAGGCCTCCTAAGATTATATTTTGGTTATTTTTACATGCTTTGAATGATTTGATCAAATTACTTAATGATATTAAAATGGGTACACATGTTTTCTCAAAAGCAAACGTAAAAATGTTTTGTTGTGCCACCGGGTACATCTGAAATCGGTAACAATATGACTTAATGTATTTTTTTTAAAACAACACTAAGTAATGTTTTCTTCATTTTCAAAATATTTTCCTCAGTAACATACCAAAGTCGGTCGTAATGTTTGGGCCGGGTTTGGGGTGTTACAAGATCAGATTTGTATTCTGAGAAATTCAGAGTTGATTCAGTTGATTTTGAACGAAGCTCACAATAGTCGTTTGGTTGTTCATCCGGGAAGTACGAAAATGTATAATGATCTGAAACAGTTTTATTGGTGGCATGGTATGAAACGGGATATCTCGGAGTTTGTTTCAAAATATTTAGTTTGTCAGCAAGTTAAAGCTAAACATTAGGTTCCATCCGGTTTGTTACAACCGATTATGATTCTTGAGTGGAAATGGGAGAGAATCACGATGGACTTTGTGTTGGGATTGCCTTTATCTCTGAGAAACAAAGATGCAATCTGGGTGATAGTTGACAGATTGACGCAATCAGCTCATTTTGTTCCGGTGAGAACAGATTATTCATTTGATAAGTTAGCCGAATTGTATATTTCTGAGATTGTGAGATTGCACGGGGTGCCACTATCTATTGTATCTGACAGAGATCCGAGATTTACCTCGCGATTTTGGAAGAAATTGCAAAAGGCTCTAGGCACAAAACTGCATTTTAGTACTGCATTTCATCCACAAACAGATGGTCAATCTGAGCGAATCATTCAAATTCTTGAGGATATGCTGAGATGCTACATTCTTGAGTTTGAAAGTACGTAGGAAAAACATTTGTCGTTGATTGAATTCGCGTACAATAATAGTTTTCAATCTAGCATCAAAATGGCACCATATGAGGCTCTTTCTGGCCATAAATGCAGAACTCCATTATATTGGACTAGGCTTAGTGAGAATAACATTCACGGGGTTGATTTAATCAAAGAGACTGAATAGAAAGTGAAAGTGATTCATGACAGTTTGAAAGCGGCTTCAGATCGTCAGAAATCTTACGCAGATTTGAAACTGAAAGATATTGAATTTGAGATCGGTGATAAAGTGTTTTTGAAAGTGTTTTCGTAGAAAAAAATACTTCGTTTTGGCCGAAAAGGCAAGTTGAGTCTGAGGTTCATCGGGCGGTATGAGATCATCGAACAAATTGGGCCAGTTGCTTATAAATTGTGGTTACCACCTGAGTTAGAGAAAATTCATAATGTGTTTCACGTATCGATGCTTCAACGATACAGATCTGATCCATCGCATGTGATTGCTCCTACTGAGGTTGAGATTCAGTCAGATTTAACGTATAGTGAAAAACCGATCTGAATTTCGGCACGAGAGATTAAAGAATTGAGAAACAAGAAAATTTCTTTAGTGAAAGTGTTGTGGCACAAACACGAAGTTGAAGAGGCTACGTGGGAGCCTAAAGATGTTATGAGAGAGCAATATCCAAACATATTCACTGGTACGATTTTCGGGGACGAAAATCCCTAAGGGGGGAGAGTTGTAGCAGCCCGGTTTAGACCCTAGTCAGAATAGTGGTTTCAAGACCATAAATTCGAGGTCAGAAAATTATTTTAATATTATTTTTGGTGTTTACAATATGTGATTTGAGTATGTGTGAAAATTAATTCGATTGTGTGCTTAATTTGCAAAAAGGACTTAATCGCATAAAATGTAAAAGATGTGTGTTGATTGTTAAAGTTCCTAATTGGCATGGCTTTTTAAGTGAGGAGTCCTTATGTTGTTATTAAGCCATTAATAGATTGGATGGACATAAATAGGCATAAAATTGTTGATTAAATGGTTTAATAAATAAGGGTAAAATGGTAAACTATGTATAAGTTAATATTAAATAAAACAAATAAGAAAAAGAAAGCCAAATTCATCTTTCTTCCACAAAAATTGAAAGAAAAAGGAAGGAAATAAGCTTGTTAGGTTTCAGCTACGACTTTAGCTAAATCAAGGTATGTTTTGAGCTCGGTTTTTGATAATTTCTACAATTTTGTAATCGTTGCTTAGCATACTATCAAGCCCATGCTTTAATTTTAGAATTTGATGATGATTTTGAGATGTGCCATTGATGAATATGTGAGCTTTGTGTTGATAGTTGGTGAAATATGGAAGCTTGATGTTGGATTAACATAGTTTGTATTTGAATTTTTGATGAAATTGGCTATTATGGGCTAAATTGTAAAAATGAAAAATTATAGAACTAAAATATGAAATAAATGAAATATGTGGGCTTGTATGAGCAAGGGGAAAATTCAGCTAAGCATGTGTAAATAGAAATCTTGTGTATTTTGTGATTGAAATAGGGACTAAAGTGTCGAAATGTGAAAATGTGAGGGTTATTTTAGAAAATGCCCTAAATATATGTGTTTGGACTAAATTGAATAATTTGGTGATTGAATGAGCTAAATTGGAATATGTATAGATCAAGAGAAGAGAGATTTGTATTGAGATCGAGGCAAAGATAAAGTGCTCGATTAATTGACTTGTTTTGTTATTTTGACGTCCGAGGTAAGTTAGGGTATAATACAAATTGTTAAATTCATATCTATGAGTTATGAAATGAATGAATGTGTGGTTAATGAATTAGAAATGCTATATGTGAAATTGAGAAATGTGGCACTAAGTGTGCGTAATTGGAACAGAGACAGAGGTGAATAGCACTGTGTGTGCGAAGTAAAGGAAGTCTCAGCTATATCGATTGGCACTGTGTTTGCGATACCGAGTTAAATTCGGTTTCAAGTAAAGGCACTGGTCTGCGATATTATTTAAGTTTCGGCAATGAAATTGGCACTAAGTGTGCAATTTAATCAAAGTAATAATGAAGATTGATCGAAATGTGGTATTGAGCATTGAGTAGCAAAATTAGTTGTTAACTAAGTGTTGGCAAAGGTATGTATGAAACCTATGTGGTTGATGGATTTGGAAATAGATGAATGGATGGTTAAGTGGTTTTAGATATAGATAAGACTGTGCATTCTTGTGAATTAATCTATGTGATGTTTTATTTTGTATATTGATTTTGAATCATTGAGTTAAATGTATTATATTACGAACTTACTAAGCTTTTAAGCTTACTGTGTGAAGTGTTTCTCTGTTTTCCAATGTCTTTAAAGCTAGCTTGGATTTAGGGATCGTCAACGACTCAATCACACTATCGGCTATCTATTATGGTACATTTGGAAATTGTATATATTTGGTATATGGCATGTATAGGCTAGTGATTATGGCATGTTTTGAAGTGTATATGTCTTGCCATGTGATTTGGCTTGGTAGTTTGATGGTTTGGTATATGTTTTGGATATGTGAAAAGAATGATTTATAAGTGTATATGTGTGTTCTGTGTGTAATCATTATTGCATAAATTAGTAAGATGGAAATGGTATGTTTCATGATGGAATTGGTAAGGAAGGAATGATGAATAGATTATGATATTTGGGATGTGAAATTTGATATTTTAGATGGACTTATTTGAATTGAATTTGAGTATGGAAATAAATGGTGTAGTTGATGATTAATTGGTTCATATATTGGTATGTTTTGATTGCCATTTGAGGTATAAATGCATATGGTTTGATGCTTGTAGGTGATCCTAAGTGTGGGTGGAAAGTTTGGCCTTGAAAATGGCCTATAATTGCCCACACGATTGAGCACACGGGCGTGTGGCTCGACCGTGTCTTTCGTGGTTGTATTTAAAACAAGTCAGGCTCGCACATGGGCTAGACACACGGGCGTGTGACTGGCCGTGTGGTGCAAGTCAGTGTCGACCACAGGTGAGGCACACGGGCGTGTCTCAGGCCATGTGGACAAGTCAGTATGTATGCCCTGTTCTGCCACTGCTTAGAGACACGGACGTGTCCGAGGCTGTGTGAGGCACATGGCCTACCCACAGGGGCGTGTGACCTCTGTAGCTTTGAAAAATGTTTGATTTTTAGGAAATTTTGTATGTGTTCAGCTTAGTCCCGACCCCTTTCTAAAACGTGTTTAAGGTGTCATAAACCTCATTAAGGGACTATATACATATATTTTGATATGTTTGGATGATGATATACTTTGTGTTGTAAAATGATTGTGAATGACCCGGATTGATCAGTAATGCTCTTTAACCCTAGACTAGCGACAGTTACGGGTTAGGGGTGTTACACTTCGTGCTTCTTAAGGTCTCTCTATGGAAGAAGGTTCTGAGGTTCGGTCGTAGTGGCAAGTTGAGCCCTATGTTTATTGGGTCGTATCAGATTCTGAAGCGAGTGGGACCGGTCACTATTCAGTTGGAGTTTTCTCTAGAGCTAAGCCGTATTCATGACGTATTCCACGTATCGATGTTGAGGCATTACCGCTCTGATCCTACCCATATTGTCCCTATTAAAGAAATTAAGGTTAGGCCAGATTTGACCTTCGAGGAAGAGCCGGTTCAGATTTTGTATCGCGATGTAAAGGTTCTACGGAAAAAGTCTATACCCTTAGTGAAGGTGCTGTGGCGGAATCATAGAACTAATGGGGCCACGGGGGAGCCTGAGGATTCGAAGCGTCAGTAGTATCCTCATCTATTCTGACCAGGTAAATTTCAAGGTCGAAATTTCTTTTAAGGGGTAGAGTTGTAACTCCCCAAAATATTTGTTTCTGTATCTGTAAATATTTGACACAACTGCGTATCTGCTTCAGTGGTTAAGTGCTCTGGGTGTGTGTGTGAGGTCTTGGGTTCAAATCCCATGTTAGCAATTTTTTTTTATTTTTGGAATTAAGCCCTATCTTTGTTTAGTAGGCTTATAATTAGTTGCCTGTAATCTTATATTAGAATGGGTATGCTGGTCTGGTGGTTAAGTTGAGTATTAGTTTGTTGAAGGTCTTATGTTCAAATCCCTGCACAAGCAGGGGGTATTTATTTTTGCTCGTTTGACTTAAAGAGTTCTGATTGTATTGGAAGACTGAGAGTGGGTGGTTAAGATGTGAAGTAGTGGGGAGTTATCAGGATATCTCAAAGCAAATTTCGTTCTCTTTCCCAAAATCTCCTGACGTGATTTTTGTTTCCCTGCTATTATTCTTTTCCCTTCTTCTTTTCCTCCCTTCGTTGTTGGTTTCTTTCTTTTGAATCAATATTCCATGCCTCGTTGTTCCGGCATTTTTGTGCGATATCGGTAATTTGGTGAGTGCGCATTCTACATTGGTTAATGAATCTTGGTTTAATGGAATTCGTTTGATGTTTAGGAGAGGTTTAAGGGCTAGAGGTTTTCAATCAGCGCCTAAATTTCTCGTAAGCAGTGTTGTCATTCTAAGGTAAGTGTTTTTGGTAAATCAAAGGCTTGACTTTTCCGAGATAGTTATGTTCAATGTTGTTATAAGAGATTAATTCGGGCTTTAATTGGTCAATTTTAGGTTTTGGTGATCCCGGGAGTGCTTTTGCGTCAAAAATGTACCAGTTGTGTACCCAAAAACGTAGAAAACAGGATTCAGTGAAAGCTAAAATTGTAAACTGTCAACGCCACATGGGCGTGTGCTCGCCCGTGTGGTAGGCTGTGTGCGACAGCACGGCTGTGTGATCGACGAAGGCCAGGCCATGGGCAGGACACGGTCGTGTGATGGTCGGGGTGTGGCCGTGTGGGCCACACGGCCTAAACTGAACTGGGCTTGTAGGCATATGAACACGCTATACGAGCGTGTGATATCTGGGCCAGGCCGTGTGATCCACACGGGTAAGGCCAATCTAGGCGTGTGGGCCCACACAGGCAAACCACATGAGCGTGTGGGCCCATTTAGCTAAAATGATTCCTAGGGTTGCACGGGTCGCCCAAGATGATTGTGAACCTACTGTAGGGTCGGTAAGCGCCACTTAGATCCTAAGTTGTGTGACCTGAGTGTATGTTTTATGTATTGAGCATGATCAATTTATGCATGATTATTGATTCGTATGTATGACTGATAACTGGATTTTTGCATGTAAGCATGTTATTCTGCATGTTTGCATTGAGCATGTTTAGTTGCATCTGCATTGGGGTAGGATGATTGATTAATGGAGGAAGTGTATTGAAAGGCATTCATGTCTACTATCTGGCAGCTCAGCTGCAATATTACTGATACGTGCCGCATTCGGTACGACTTGGTGTGTAGGACTGGGTGAGTGTTTTAAACCCCAAATGGTGTGTAGGGATGGTCGGAAATGGTGTGTAGAGGTTGGTGGGTAGGATACTGATTTATGTTACTTTATGCATACTGTATCTGAGATGGGCTAAGGCCCTAATTTATATCTAAAATTGAATTTGTAATGGGCTTAGGCCCCAGATTACATTTTACTGATAACTGTTGTCTGACTGTATGCATGTCTTCTGTGGGGATTACACACTGAGTTTACGTAAACTCGCCCCTTTCTGTTTTATCTGTACAGGTAATCCCCGGACTTAGACAGATCGGTGCGGCGGAGGACTCAACGGTGACCACATGTCAAGTGAACGGTTTTAATTTCATTTATGGTTTTATTTTCTATTTGCTTTCTGGGGTATTTTTGATGTAATTTGGGACTTTTGGACTAGTTGCTTTTGTTTTGGATTTTAACTGCTTTCATGAACTTTTAAACTGCAAAACTCAACGAAAACTCAGTTTAGTTAAAAACATCGTTTTCCTAAACGCGAATGGTTTTCTTTAAATATCACGGTTTTAAAAGTTTCCGCCATAGGACTTGATTTTAAACTAACCAAATTAACGAGAAAATGATTTGAAATTAACAAGAGATTAATAGAAGATAATAAACAGAAACGGTTTTAACCTGATAATTTCGCTTTCAAATTCCATTCCATGTGACATTTTCAGATTCGGCCATAACGTTTAGGCCGGGTTTGGGGTGTTACATGGGGAGAGCTTAGAGAGTTCAACTATAATTAAGCTTAATCACTTTAATATTAAATTAATATAATATTTATCAAGATAAATATTAGATTAAATTTAATATTAAATCTTATTAAAATAATATAATTTTTATCTACAAGATAAACATTAATTTAAATTTAATATTAAGATAATCACTTCAATATTAAATTACTAAAATACTATTAAGATAAGTATTAAATTTAATTTAATATTAAACTATTAAAAGAATATTATTTTTGGAATAATTAATCTGAAATCAAATTCTCTGGTAGAGTCCCAGTAGGAGTGTAACTTTTCCATTGCACAACCACCGATGACCAACTATCGTCGGCCACTGGGGTCCCGCAGTCGCAGCCACCGGCATTGCCATGTCCGGCGATACAGGTGTGACACACTTATGGCACCCCGAGCAGGTTCCGCTACTGCTGGTTTGGTCCGGGCCTATGACGACCCGACCAATTCGATCTAGCCACTGATTGGACCGTCAGCTCGATTTCACCTACCGGGTCCGGCTTGACCAGTTTTTGGGTCTTGGTCTCAGTTTTGGGCTCCCAAGCCCAATTTACAATCTCAAGTTCAATTACCTATTGGCCAATTGTCTAACTTGAAAATAACTTCCAAAAATATCATATTAATTTTAATTGATTTGATTAATTTAATTTTACTTGATCAAAATTAATTTTTCCAAAAATTAATTAGATTTTCCAAATTAATTTTTCAAGAAAAATCTTTAATTAAATTCTCTAGTTGAACAATTCTCACGACCGCCTAATTTAATTCAACATCGAATAAATCGACTCAATTAAATTATTCCCAAAGTTGTAGAATTTTCTTCTGATCCAAATGCAGTCCAATCGAGATTTTGTTGAGCTAACGGAGGGACCAATCGGACATATACAATTAGGCTCTAGTGATTGCATTTATGTCCAGAAATATCGTTCCGATAATTCGCAATTACTTAATCATGGAGTCAGTTCACAAGAATTACCATGATTGAAAACTCCTTATCGTATACTCTTTACGAAAGCAATTCATTCAATCAATACAATTCATTCATGACGAGGTCATATGTGTGTTACCCTCATATGATATCCTTGATTCCTTTAAGTTAAATCCGTTCACTCAATACAATCCTATTTTATCTCATTGTTATCATTGCGCCTTCTTAATTATTAATATGATCACTGTCAACAAATGACAGTGATAAATTGCTTGTTCGAGAACTAGCAACCACTGGCCACGTTCCATATTTATCAATCCACACAATACTACTGAGAGGATATCATTAACTCTTTAATTGAGCTATGAATTCCACTGTTTCTAGTAAAGCCATGCCATACACAAGTCATGTACCCAACATACCGGCTATGGGCTCGATCATCTTTAAAGCATAAGCCTCCACTTCTATCAAAGTACATGAGTTGCATATGCATGGTTAGTGACTAACTTAGGATTTAGGTAAATCACACCATGAACGTCACAAGTGAATTAATTTACAAACAAATTCAGAATTTATTCATCTTAGGTCCAATCCAATGTGTCATTCTACCAATGAATACATCGATGTCTCTACTCGTGAAGTCAACTACTCCAATAACCAAGATTAGCCATCTCCCCAATTGGAATTGTAGACAACATAATAATCCTTCTCAATATTTGAATCAAATGCTCACTTTGATTCTTTTACAGGATTACAGCTCATTTTGATTATCTATTGAAGTAAGTTGTCTTTCTCGCAATGTAAACTTTTTGCAATGCCACTTATCTTTAGTTTGAACTTTAAATAATAAATGAACTAATATTTGTTTGTCACAATTTCGCTATGCATGCAAAATATAAAAGACATAAATACAAAAGAGATAATAGTGAAATGTGAAATTAACTTTATTTATTTATTCATCGTTCAAATAAATAGAAAACAGTTCCATGTTTACTACAATATGGGCACATTTCCCAACATTTTGTAGGGTCTGTATGATACAAATTGGGCTACCAATCATGAGTTTTGATGTTCTGTTAGTGTTAAATACGATTTATGTACGAATGATTAATATGTTAGATGCTAAGTATGATCTGTTATAAGCTAAGTATGTTCTGTTATTTGCTAAGCATGATCTAAATCAGTTATAAAAAACATGTATGTCATACATATTTCTAATATCTGTTAGTTCTGCATGTGCATTGGGATGGGAGATATGTGTTTGGAGGAAGTGATGAGAGTTTAATTTATCTACCTAATCTGGTGACTCAGCCACGTATATCTGTATTTGGTGGTATATCACCTTTTGATTCGACAGCTAAGCTGCAAATATTCTGAAAAGTGTCATACAGACACTAATTGGTGTGTAGGACTGGTTGGGCATTTAATACCCTTTATGGTGTGTACGGATGGTCAGAGATGATATGTAGCAGATGGGGGTAGAAATATTAATCTGTATCTAATGTGTACTATTTTTGTTCTGTTTATAAAATATGTCTAAATGATATCTGAAAGCATGTTTAAAATTATACCTGTGGTTTTTATTTTTATAAGTTACACACTGAGCTCAAAAGCTCACCTCTGTCTGTTTACTTTCAGGTAACCCCCAGAGCTAGGACGGGTCGGTGCGATGAGAGCTCAGTTAAACAGCTTTAATTGTGTTATTAAAAACTTGGTTTATACTATTTTGGTATTGTTAATCTAGTTCAAACATTCAAGACTATTTTGTTTTGAACTTTAAATTTTTGTTTTAAACTGTTTACTTGTTTTAAAATTTTAACTATGCTATCAACAAAACATTGGATTTTCAAAATTCAAACTATGATATCCAAACTGAATCTAGCTAAAAGTACCACTACAAACAAAAGTGTTTTATAAAATTAAATGAAATCGATAGAATTAACAAACTAAGAAAGAAAGATATGTTCCTTTAAAATAAATTGGAATTGTTTTGTATTAAAAGCTTACGTTATTGCTACAAGCTCAATTGGTTTCTGAGATTTTCAAAGTAAATCATGGTAACTTCTCCAGATCTGGCCATAATGTCTAGGCCGGATTTAGGGTGTTACATTTGATGGTATCAGAGCCTAAGTTCTCCAATTTCACTACATATATGTTTTTCAATTCATAGTAAGAATACAATTTTACATTCAAATAAATTCCATAAAATATATCATCGTTTTCAAATATAAATATATCCCATATATAATTTAGTCATTTATCCCCAATTTGATCTTCACTTTTCTTCTCTTATCTTGATTCACATAATACACATACACAACATTTAAACATCAATACAATATCCACACATCATTTTCATGCATATCAAATAAAATGTATATCAAAATTTCTTAAGAAGATCCTCATCTTCTTTACCTTAACCTTTCTCAATCCTTAACTTTTCTTTTCTCTTCAAGATGTATTATTGCTAGTTCCACCAAAAACTAATCATGTCATGAAGTGTCTATTGTTGTTTTTACTAAAATCTATGGTGGAAATTTGAGTTTAAAGCTTGGGATAGGTTAAAAATAGAGGAGAACTAAAATGAGAGAAAAATGAAACTTGAAGAAAATGAAGAGAGAGACGTAGAGGGGAAGCTTGAAGATGATGATGATGAATAATACTTTTCTTCTTCTTTTTCTTTCTACATCTTTCTATGCACTAAAAATATCTACTCATATTTCTTCTTCTTCTTCTTTTTACTATTTTGTCATTTTATTAATAAATATCTAATCATCATCATCATGCCACACAAGTGGTCCACATTGCATTACAAACACATCCACATCCTAATGTACTCTCATGGTCAAATTTCCCTTGTAGTCCTTCATCTTTTTCCCATTCACATAATCTAGTCTTTTTTATTTCTAATTTTTACACAATTACCCAACACTTCGCACACTTTCACAATTTAGTCCATTCCTTAAATTAATTTCCCTAAATTTAGAAGTCTTTTTAATTTCTTATAATACTCCAATTACCTTTTCCACTAATATTAATAATTATATTTTATCTACTCTAAAAATTTTGAAGACGTGTCAATTCGAATCGAAATTTTTCACATCTCGGGGGATGTCAAGGATGTTACAAAAACATGCACATATAGATATATACCATGGTGAGCAAACAAAATTCAGTCATTATCACTTTTATCCTACAATATCTAACTTAAAAGACCATTAGCATCCCAAAGACCTTATATAAACATGCCACAATGTTTTGATTCAAAAGAACATAATTCTACCGCCTTTGATAGTGTGAGCTTCTCCGCTGATTTGACTCGGCAAGTTCTGCAAGGTGACAATCTACAGGGAAGGAAAAACAACCAGGGTAAGTATTAAGAATGCTTAGTAAGTTCAAATGGAGTTACTAAACTTACCTTGATCCATTAAAGCATAAAAAATTCATACATTTTGGCATTTAAAAGTGGCTATTCTTGGCACATTTTGGCACATCTAAGTACATGTCAACATTATCAACTAAATAAGTTAATCACATTTACAAATCATGAGAAATATCTAGGACATTAAGGCAATCCAATACTGATCACATATCAAATATCAAACATATATTATCACATATTCAATTTGCATTTAAGTTTCCATTTCCATTTCATTGAACATTGCCCGATGAAACTATAGTAAAATGGACTCGGATACACGAGAATGAGTTGCTCACACAAGCTGACATTATATCGAGGTTACTCATCCGGGCTAAACCTACGATACGTATAACTTGAGAATCTGAAACAAACGTTAGATCTTGTAATAACATGTAAAATCCAAGATCAAACGTGCGTATAATCCTAATGGCATGCCTTGTCCGCTACTGGCCACCAATGGGCAGTTCTATCGAGTTCGCGTCTTCTTGTTCGGTTTCAGTCATGTCGTTGGTGCCTCATTTCTCCGGTTCATCAAAATTTTAGGTTACAAAAATTCGTAGTCCATTTCAATCTCATATGAATTTTCATAAATTTATAACAATTAAAAAAAACTACATGGAGATGATAGTCCATGATCCAATCACAGACCCAAAATTTATGAGAAACCTAAAATACAATCGATCTAATTTCTAAGAATCACAATCTTCAGAAAAATTACTTTATAACATAATATAAAATAATTCTTACATTCATCCACATGCATAATAATCCAAAACATGCATGCAATTTAAGAATGTCGCTTATTATATCAATGTAATCAAAGAAAGAAAAAAAGAGGGAAATTTTGGTATCAGATATATTAAAATAGCACATGGCTTGATCCAATTAAGTAATAAAAAAGACTTTTAGGCAAACAATTTTTTTTCTTTAAAATCAAACTTTGTGTGATATATACAAAAACATACAAAATAACTTTCTTAACATTCAGTAGGAAAATTAATTCTATCTAGAACCAGAATTTAGTTTCCAGTAAAACCAATCATCAAAATAAAACTTCTTAACATCATAGGAAAATACAAGAGTTCTTTTCGAATAAGATTTGATTAAATAATAATATTTTAATAGAAAATACAACTTCTACTCTAAGTAAAAGTATAGGGAGCGACGACATGCCTTAGGGATACATTAGGGTTATCGCCCCTTGCTTGTATTATGACCCTATTGGGCTTTTCATGTACTAGATCCAATTATAGGCCAAATTTGAAAAACAAATGTTGATTTTAAAAAATATTTAGGGTTTTGGGCCAATTTCTAGGATATTTAGGGAAATAGACCAATTTTAGAGAGAGAAGCCAAAAATGCGCCCTGTAAGATGCGTTTTTCTAAATTTTTAACACATCAACTCCTTTGGTCAGATGGTTAAATGTTAGTGGTTTGTCTTTGAGTCCTGGGTTTAGTTCCTCTCTGTAACACCCCAAACCCGGCCCATTCGCTAAGACCGAATTTGAAATGCCACTGCGGAAAACGTTTGAAAAACTTTTGACTTAGAATTAAAAACATAAAATTTTGTTTTCTTTACTAAAACATTGTGTAATTAAAATTCCAAATAAAATTAGGTTGTTACAAATTTAAACATTTTCAAATAACAATATATTCAACAAACCAACTTAAAACATAATAATAATCAAAAATTGGTTAAATGGCCCTTATTACAACCAACTTTAAAACAAAATACAATATTAAATGCTTAAAATAATTAAAATATCTTCTTCTGCATGGGCCACCTTGTATCCACTCCAAACCCGGTCCAACGCTTACGCAGCACCTGAAATGGTTGAGAAAAATTGGGTGAGTCCACAGACTCAGTGCTAATCATCACACATCCTCCACATATGGGCTTGGCCCAAATCCACACAGTTCACATACATAAATATGCAAAATGACGCCCAACCCAACCTAATTCCATCCATTACACCCCCCCCGCACACCTGCCGTCCAAGGCCGTGGCTAATCCACCGATCAAATAGTGATCCTTATATCTTACCTTGGCAGACTTGCTGCTCAAGGCCGTGGCTAAGCCACCGATCACATAAGTGATCCCACATTAATTCGTCTACGGTGATGCACACAGCCATCAACCGCCGAGATGGGCACCTAGCCAACACCTCCCTTGATGTAGCACACAGCTGATCATCAACCGCTAATGTAGCACGAGGCTAACATTAGACCACTACATAAATATGTACACACCGTCCTTCCTTGATCAAATCCAATCCCTATGCATATATGTTAATGTATCATGCCAAATCAACATATAGAATGAACATACATCACATGCTCATTATCATATTACACAGTCACCATAAATAATTTAATATCACATATTACTGGACCTGTTAACCGATTACCCCAATCATGGGTTTTCACCACTTTAGCCTTTATTGTCGGCTATCACACATCATCTATGCATATGTTAATGTATCATGCCAAATCAACAGATAGAATGACAACTCACATGCTCATTATCAGATTACACAGTCACCATAAATAATTTAATATCACTATTACTGACCTGTTAACCGATTACCCCAATCATGGGTTTTCATTCACCACTTTAGCCGTATTGTCGGCTAGCACACATCATACAGATATATATATATATATATCAATACACAAAACAGGAGAAATAGTGCGATAACTACGCACCTGCTAAGGCACAAACGATCAAATCCCGAAACGTCACTTGATTAAGAACTCTGCCGAAATCCCTAAATGGAATCATATTAGTTTCGGCCTCTATACCAAAAACATTAGAAAGTGGCCTACGCCCAAGAAAACGACATAAAAAAAAGAAAGGAAAAACGGCCATAAACACTTACCTATCTTCCAAATCGATTGAAGAAACCCAAAAATGAATGCCTACCCTTTGAATATTCGGCCAACAAAAATAATACTAACAAGGAGTAGAAGATTCGGCTATGGTTTTGAATGAAGATAACAAAAGATATTATGGAGAAAAGAAATAGAGTTGTGAGTAGCAAAGAAAATGAGAATAGAGAGGGAGGATTCGATTTTAGAAATAATGGAAGAAAGAAAAGAGGATTTGGGAAGAAAGAGGTTCGGTCAAGAAGAATAAAAAAGAAAGTGATGTGAGCAAATACGAAAAGTAAGAAAAGAGGAAGAGATGGAGAAAGAGTGCACAAAAGTGCAAAAAGATGTTTTCGGTTTCAAGGAAAAGATGAGAGAAAGAAAATATAATTTTGGTTCAAACAAAATGAAGGCTAACCAAAAGCAAAACTTGCACAAATGTACAATACTCATTCGGCCAAACAAGGATTTTTGGAGAGGGAAAACAAAAATGCAAAAGATGTTCAAAGGAGAATTGGCCAACTATCCCCCCCAAGCTACCTAACAAATTCGGCCACCCCCCTAGACACCCATGCCGTCCACATACATCCACTAAAGGCATAAGAATTGTTTCCAAAACATTTTCCACAAGCCAAGCCTTTTGTCCCCTCAATACCATAACTTTAAGATATCCTTCCATAACCTTAAAAATCTTATCCCATAACTTAAGCTTTCCTTAAACAAAAATTTAACTTACCAAAAGTTATTAGTCCACCTATCATAAATAAGTTTGACCGGCCATCAATGCTAATACACAAAATAAACCTCAAAATGCTAAACATACCACTCGAACCTCTAACCTCAAGCTACCTTTCAAGCTCCTTAACCAACTTGCCACTTACTCCTCTTGTGCTATAAATGAACACTTAAATTAACTTAAGTGCTAAGCTCACTAAATCCACTTCATTAAATAAACCATACTAAAAATTATTCTAGCTTCCTAATTAAAATCAAGCCTTCACAAGACTATACTAACACACCAAATTCATACCCAAGCCAACACAATAATAAAATATTATTCTAATTTTCCTAAAGCTCAAGGCCCAATCCTACTAGGCCCAATTTTGGGATGTTACAGATCTACCCTCCTTAAAGAAATTTCGTCCTCGAAATTTCCAACTAACTAACCGTCGTACATCCTATCTCGCCACACTAAGCTTATGATGCGCACTCTGATCTTAATAAAACCAATATTCTTTCTAGGTACAGTCTCCAAGTTCACACTCAAGGTTCTAGATGCTTCACTAGCGATGGTTCCGACACAGCCATTTAGCCTCTACCGCGTCCATGACGACCACGTCCCCTAGAACTCATATCTAGCGTCGCGATTTAATCTGACTTAAGAAATTTTATGCATTAGTACTTTTGTTCCACTTGTTTGTGCACGAACAATTTTATGAAAAGAATTTTCAGGAGTAGTTCTTTCGATCAATCCAAGTTTCTAGTTCCAGTTCACTATTCTAGCTCAAAGAATCACACATTCACATTCATTCACATCAATAGTAACACATTCACTCATCCACAACATTTACCATGCTACTATGGGCATCCTTGTCATTCCCAACCCAGAGGTAATTTCGTCATTTTTTTCTACAGGGGTATTTTGGTAATAAACCGGGGTAAATTCAAAAATACCAAAAGTCATTTCGAAATTTTCCAAACTCATGGATATTTTTTTTTGAAAGAAAGATTTTCCAAATCAAGATATTACAAAAAAAAATTAAAATTCAGGGGTTATTTCGGTAATTTGAAAGTTAGGGGCATTTTCGTAAATTTTCCCAAATCAGGGTATCTTGAGTTTTCACAAAATAGGGTTTTTGGATACTTTTGCAAAGTAAGAAAATCTTATTAAAATTGAGGATAGTATGGAAATTTTAGAAACCAAGGGCATTTTAGTAATTTTACCACTAGGGGTATTTGGGTAATTTTGTAAATCGAAATATTTTGAAAAATTTTCCGAGTATAAAATGGTTTTACAAATCAAAGGAGTAATTTTGAAAACTTAAGGTTTTTATAAAATAGTATGGCTAGTCCCTTTCGAGTTTTAGTAATCGGTTTAGCCTATGAACAAATCCTATTGGTTAAGGTGAACCGAAGCTACGCACCAGGTAGGATTCCTGCGAAGAGGAGGTGAGTCACGAGGACTGCTTAAGTACCAAGCTCTTCCGGATCCAATCCTAGACATGCGCACCAAGGTTACCACACATTAACTCGGCGATTTGGTCACAGGTTGGTTTAATAACCTATTAAAGTCTTATGCATATGTTGAGTAAACTAATCTTAGAGTCCAATAACCTTAGTATTCTAATCTACGAGCCCAAATAACCCATAATAATTCACACAAACAAATCACTTTAAGAGTCCGAAGTACTTACCTGGTGGACTTCGGGTCGGAGGTACAGGTGCCATGCCAGAATAAACCTGAAAAATTTATGAAAGCCCAAATCTTTGAAAAACCCATCTTTGAAAACTATTTTCGGGCCCAAAACCTCAAAGTCCGAGTTTTGAACCGGGCTCTGATACCAATTTGTAACACCCCAAACCCGGCCCATTCGCTAAGACCGAATTTGAAATGCCACTGCGGAAAACGTTTGAAAAACTTTTGACTTAGAATTAAAAACATAAAATTTTGTTTTCTTTACTAAAACATTGTGTAATTAAAATTCCAAATAAAATTAGGTTGTTACTAATTTAAACATTTTCAAATAACAATATATTCAACAAACCAACTTAAAACATAATAATAATCAAAAATTGGTTAAATGGCCCTTATTACAACCAATACTTAAAACAAAATACTCAATATTAAAATGCTTAAAATAATTAAAATATCTTCGTCTGCATGGGCCACCTTGTATCCACTCCAAACCCGGTCCAACGCTTACGCATCACCTGAAATGGTTGAGAAAAATTGGGTGAGTCCACAGACTCAGTGCATAATCATCACACATGCCTCCACATATGGGCTTGGCCCAAATCCACACAGTTCACATACATAAATATGCAAAATGACGCCCAACACAACCTAATTCCATCCATTACACCAACCCCGGCACACCTGCCGTCCAAGGCCGTGGCTAATCCACCGATCAAATAGTGATCCTTATATCTTACCTTGGCAGACTTGCTGCTCAAGGCCGTGGCTAAGCCACCGATCACATAAGTGATCCCAACATTAATTCGTCTACGGTGATGCACACAGCCATCAACCGCCGAGATGGGCACCTAGCCAACACCTCCCTTGATGTAGCACACAGCTGATCATCAACCGCTAATGTAGCACGAGGCTAACATTAGACCACGTACATAAATATGTACACCCGTCCTTCCTTGATCAAATCCAATCCCCATGCATATATGTTAATGTATCATGCCAAATCAACATATAGAATGAACATACATCACATGCTCATTATCATATTACACAGTCACCATAAATAATTTAATATCACATATTACTGACCTGTTAACCGATTACCCCAATCATGGGTTTTCACCACTTTAGCCTTTATTGTCGGCTATCACACATCATACAAGAATATATATATATATATATCAATACACAAAACAGGAGAAATAGTGCGATAACTACGCACCTGCTAAGGCACAAACGATCAAATCCCGAAAACGTCACTTGATTAAGAACTCTGCCGAAATCCCTAAATGGAATCATATTAGTTTCGGCCTCTATACCAAAAACATTAGAAAGTGGCCTACGC
The DNA here is from genome assembly GCA_005393395.2 of Gossypium australe. Classification (NCBI taxonomy): domain Eukaryota; kingdom Viridiplantae; phylum Streptophyta; class Magnoliopsida; order Malvales; family Malvaceae; genus Gossypium; species Gossypium australe. The sequence continues at coordinate 105,597,197 of CM016624.1, forward strand.
CCTCAAGAAAACGACATAAAAAAAAGAAAGGAAAAACGGCCATAAACACTTACCTATCTTCCAAAATCGATTGAAGAAACCCAAAAATGAATGCCTACCCTTTGAATATTCGGCCAACAAAAATAATACTAACAAGGAAGTAGAAGATTCGGCTATGGTTTTGAATGAAGATAACAAAAGATATTATGGAGAAAAAGAAATAGAGTATGTGAGTAGCAAAGAAAATGAGAATGAGAGGGAGAGGATTCGATTTTAGAAATAATGGAAGAAAAGAAAAGAAAAGAGGATTTGGGGAAGAAAGAGGTTCGGTCAAGAAGAAAATAAAAAAGAAAAAGTGATGTTGAGCAAATACGAAAAGTAAGAAAAGAGGAAGAGAGATGGGAGAAAGAGTGCACAAAAGTGCAAAAGATGTTTTCGGTTTCAAAGGAAAAGATGAGAGAAAGAAAATATAAATTTTGGTTCAAACAAAATGAAGGCTAACCAAAAGCAAAACTTGCACAAAATGTACAATACTCATTCGGCCAAACAAAGGATTTTTGGAGAGGGAAAACAAAAATGCAAAAGATGTTCAAAAGGAGAATTGGCCAACTATTCCCCCCCAAGCTACCTAACAAAATTCGGCCACCCCCCCTAGACACCCATGCCGTCCACATACATCCACTAAAGGCATAAGAATTGTTTCCAAAACATTTTCCACAAGCCAAGCCTTTTGTCCCCTCAATATACCATAACTTTAAGATATCCTTCCATAACCTTAAAAATCTTATCCCATAACTTAAGCTTTCCTTAAACAAAAATTCAACTTACCAAAAGTTATTAGTCCACCTATCATAAATAAGTTTGACCGACCATCAATGCTAATACACAAAAATAAACCTTCAAAATGCTAAACATACCACTCGGACCTCTAACCTCAAGCTACCTTTCAAGCTCCTTAACCAACTTGCCACTTACTCCTCTTGTGCTATAAATGAACACTTAAATTAACTTAAGTGCTAAGCTCACTAAATCCACTTCATTAAATAAACCATACTAAAAATTATTCTAGCTTCCTAATTAAAATCAAGCCTTCACAAGACTATACTAACACACCAAATTCATACCCAAGCCAACACAATAATAAAATAATATTCTAATTTTCCTAAAGCTCAAGGCCCAATCCTACTAGGCCCAATTTTGGGATGTTACACTCTCCTACTCACATTTGTATTTTTATTTCATCTTGTTTCAAGCTTTACTTTTACTTTTAATTATTATTTTTAACACATTAGCTTCTATGGTTAGATGGTTAATTAATAATGATTTTATCGTTGAGTCTCAAGTTTGATTTCTCTTCTAAGCACATTTATAATTTTTTTTTATTTCATGTTGTTTCGAACTTTTTTTTATTTGTAATTAATAAATATATTGTTTTCAAGATTTTTATTTTTAATTCATATTTTTAATCAATAACTCTTTTATATAAATCATATAACTATTTCTAAATATCATTATTTTTAGTAAATATAATTTTTATATGTGTAATATTTATTTTTCAATCCATATCATGAGTATAGTAAATTTTAGTAATATATATATTTTTCTATGTGTATTTGAAATAATTATTTGAAATATTTCACATATAAAATTATTTGAAATATCATACCCATAATGTAGATGAAAAAACAATGATATTTAAAATTTTTATATAAATATTTGAAATAATTATTTGATTTTATAATATTAGAATTCATCATACCCACAATATAGGTGGAGAAAATAAATATTTGACATATATATTATATATAAAGATAATTATATCAAAAAATTAGTTGGTGTTTTAAAAAATAAATATATTTAACATAATGATAAATATCAATTTTATCAAAAATATTTTATTATATAATTGAGAATAATTATTTGATTTTATAAATAAAAGAGTTATTAATTAAAAAGATAAATTGAAAATAAAAAGAAGTTGAAAACAATATGTTTGTTAATTAAAAAACATTAATTAAAAAAATTTGAAAAACATGAAATAAAAAATGCAAATGTGTTTAGAAAAGGAATCAAACTTGGGACTCAAGAATAAAATCACTATTAATTAACCATCCAACTAAAGAAGCTAACACGTTAAAAACAGTTTTTCAAAATAGAAGTAAAGCTTGAAACAAATGAAATAAAAATACAAATGTGAGTAAAAGATGAATCAAACCAGAGATTCAAAGACAAAATCACTAACATTTAACCATCTAAACAAAGAAGCTAATGTGTTAAAAAAAATCAGAAAGTGCACCCTATAGGACGCGTTTTCACTGATAGGACACGTTTTCATTGCATGTCAATGAAAACATGCCTCGTAGGATGCGTTTTCTATTTCTATATCTAAAATCAACCTATTTCATTAAATATCCCAAAAAGCCCAAAACCGTTTTTTTTTAAACTGGCTTTTTTTATTATCAAATTTAGCCCCAATTATATGTGTTATCTAGACTTTTCTCCAACACTTATAATTTTTTTAACCCAATATTTATTTTCTATTTCTCAATATATTATTTATTTAACCAATTAATTTAATTAGCTAAATTAATTTCTCAATTAAATTAATTTCTCAATCCAATTCTAATTCTGTTAAAGTCATGGTAGCTTTACTGTATTAGAATCTACGAAGAAAACATATTTAATTATCCTATTCAACGAATTCGTGATCACTAATTTATTTAATTTTTACTTTGAACTTCAATTATTTAATTACAATTAATTAAATAATAATTCGAAGAACTAAAATTAATTTCTAAGTCATCTTTTGTACTTTAGTGAGAACATTCATTCACTGCAAATAATGATACATGCGATCTATTTCTCTTACTTCATCGTTTTCATTCATTTCTTATCATTGGTTCTACATGCAATTCGTTTTTAGTTATCTGGAGATAGTAGAGGGACTAATTTGACATATATAATTAGGGTTCAATTAATTTGTAATTAAGTCTCGACTTTTCACCTATTAATTACAACACTATTTAGTCATAAAGTTATTCCACTAAAGTATCATGATTGAGCTTTCCCTTATTATATATCATTACGAAAGCTACTCAATAAGTGTCCGTCCAATAACATTATCTTAAGTGTGTTACCCTCATAAGATATCCTTAATCTGTTTAGGATAAATTTGTTCTACCAATATGATACTATTTTATATTATGGTAATCATTACACCTTCCTTCATGAAAAGTCAATTACTATCAAATAGTAATTAAATAATTTATCGTTAAGACAAATGACTCGTGGCCAAGTTACTTTTCATCTATCATATAATGTCGATTAAAGGATACTATTCGATGTATTGTTAGTCCAATCAGTCACATCTATATCTCTATCTTCTGGTAATCATTCGCTTCAATACTCAAGATAAGGTATCTCTCTAATTGGACTTGATAGACAACATATTACTCTTTCAATCGATTTTCTCAATTTTGATTAGACTAAGGATGTTTTTAGATTATCTACTAGTATAGATTGTCTTTTCGTATTACGATTCGACCATGTAATATCGCTTTAATATTAGTTAAACGTTAGATAATCAGTGAACTGATATTTCTTTTCATTTTGGTTTAAGTGCAAAAACCTTTGCAGACAATATACAAATATCTTAATGATCTTGTGTAACCTCTACCTGCAAAACCCTTTATGTCCAACCCAACCTAGACGTTAGACCAAAATTCAGGAGATTACATCGGCCACCGAAATGGCTTGGCAGAATTATCGAAGTTCTAAAAACAATTTAATTTTAAACATTTGTTTATGTTTAGAAGGAAGTTTTGGTCTCTTTTCAGAAAAAACTAAGGGGTTTTAAGAAAAAAAAGATTAAGTTTAACATCTTTATTATAACGATGTTTACTATTGAAAACTTGGTTGAAAATCTAAATTACTTTCTTAACAAAACATATTTACAATTTAGCAGGGGAAAAATGATATTAACTTAATTTTAATAAAAACCATGTTTCATGCTTTACTAGATAAAATTCGTATTCTAATAGCTTAAATGATTTAAATGTCATGCATCCCTAAGTAAAAACCGTAAACTAAGTCCCATGACACAATAATATTAATATAGTTTTAAATAACCAAAATTATAAAATAATCAGTCTAAAATACTTTTTATATAGAAATCAATATTTTGAGCCAAGCCCTCCGAATGTTGTGCCTGTGTCCTAATCCGATAAGCATATTGATTCAAATTACATAGCTTAAATCACATTTAACAAATTCAATATATCAGAATAACATAACAGTTTTCACAATGTATAAGCAAAAACACATATACCATATCATATTGAAAATTTTTAGAATTTCAAGCACATGCTTTACGGATGCAAACGAATTTGATTTAACAAATAAAATCCTACCCCACCGCTATACACCATACGAGTTCCCCAAAACTCATCCATCCTACTCACCGGGTTGTGGATGAACCATCAAATGTTGCAGGTTAATATGCTGCCAGATGGTTGTGAGTATACAACATAATTGCAGATAAAAGCTTTCATATAATAGGTGGGTGAACCACCTAAAGTTGCAAGTTAATACACTACCAAATGGTTGTGAATACACAAATTAATTGCAGATAAAAGCTGTCAGATAACATGTGGATGGACCACCAGATTTGCAGATTTATAGTCTACTAGAACTTCCTCCTTACAAATTGTCCCAACCCATGCAACAAAATAAGGCATGCTTAAAACAGATCATAACAGAAAAAATATTATGATTAGAAATAATCAAATATTGCAGTAATAAATATGCTTCTAATCAATTAATTCAATGGAAAAATCGTATATTCTGCAAAGGTTTAATTTAGTTGTGTCATAAGGTATGATATACGAAAATCATAAGTACAGATACAATTAATATATTACTCACAGTTCATGCAATTGGGTATATATTTAATACTAATACGGTCAATTAAATCATGGATTCAAGCATTATTAAAACTATCAGGGACTTAATTGCATAAATTAAACATTAAAATAGTTCAGGGATCAATCAGGGACTAATCTGCATAAATCATAAAATTTGTGGTTTAAAATTGTAAATTCTAAAAAATAGGGGCACATGGCCATTTGGCCTGGACGTGTGGGATGGCTCAGGTCATGTGGAAGGGTTACATAGCCATGCGACCAAGTTGTGTAACAAAAATTAAGCTACATGCGAGATACGACCGTGTGGCTAGGTCGTGTGAGAAGTGAAAATCCTAGGGTTTCAGTGGCACATGGTCGTGTGAGAGGCCGTGTGATCCACATGGGCTGTCCACATACTCATGTTGCAAGCCCTGTGGTTTGGGCTACGTTTGAATTTGCCTCGATTTTCTTGTAAAAGAACACACACCTGACTTTCAGGGTTTCCTATGACAATCCTTACATCTAAATCTGATCTGGGATACCTACAATAGTTTTTTTTTTATAAAAAAAATACGCTTGAATTAATGTTGATTTTCAAGACTTACCGAATTTATCAAGATTTTCGGGAAGCTTCGTAAAATATTCGAAATCGATTGAAAGATTGACAAAAACATTATTTATTTCAAAATGCTAAGGTTCTACAAAATAAAAAATAAGAATTCTTACCAATCTTGACACGATAAAAACGAATTTTGACAGTGTTATGTTAAAACGATACGAAGAATAGATTGTACGGGGTGGAATTTGGGTTTGGGATTCAATATAAAATTTCTAGCAAAAGAAGATGAATATTTTTATGAAAAGGAAAAAAAGAAATAAAAGAAAGGGATGTATTTAAAGAAGAGAGAAAAAGAAATTCTAATTATGTTTGAAAAGATAACCAAAATCCTATTATGATTAGGAAAGGGACCAAATGGCAAGATGAGGCAAATTTTAGAGGGTTGTTTTGGTAAATAATCCTTATGGTCGAAATTAAAAAAGAAAAGGACAAATGGGGTTAGCATGGATTTTTTGCCATAAGGATTGTTTGTTTTTTCATTTTACCTCTTTCATTTTTAGCAATTAAGGCCTTACCATTGAACCAATAGGCTTATTCTTGGTCATTTTCTACCACTTTTATTTCTTATACTAGCTTGGTTTTGTTCCTTGATTGCTGAAGATAAAAGAGGTAAAACAAAAAGAGTGGTACTTGAACCTTGGCTCTCTAGAGAGTTTACTAAGCTCTTTTCCACTTAGACTAAGGCTCAATTCTTGATAGTTTTATTAATTCTAACCCAATGATATTTGGGGTGTTACATATTGATGGATATTTTATTAAACCAAATTGTTCAAAAAATTACAAGTACATGTAGATGAAATCAACACACTAAGGACACTAGGTCCCAACAGATTGATGTTGTGTGAGTCTTCCAGAATATCTTACATGAACTTAAATTGTCGTTTCACTTGATCAGGGTATTTTTTGTCATCGATGTGGAAATAAATGATGGCTACTCATGCCCTGAATAATGCATACTATTTCAAAGTTATCTCAGGTATGATGGCAAACACAATGTTGTCTTGGTACGACATATATAGAAACTACAAATAATACAAATACAATTATATTCATTAATGAGAATAATGAATTGCATTGGATGTGAATACAAAATTAATATACCTATTCACAAGCACGTCGATCGGTTTCTCTTTGCATTTAAGTAAAGTCCCTTCTATAATGCATATGATACAAGGAACCCTTAAATTTTTTCAAATATTCAATGCAATAGGGTATAAATAATGGTAATTGACTGCATATTAATATATTATATACAATTATATTTTTACCTTCTATTGATAGGGAACTCCCATGGCTAGGAAAGGATCGCGCTATCCACAACACCCGTATCATTTCCCATATTTATAAAAGATGTGGTAAGGGGTTTGCTAGTCTGTTACAGTTCGCCAACCTATTTGGCAAGCTAGTTTCGCTAGCCTATTTGGCAAGCTAGTGTTCACCAGTTGAGTTGCGAACTGGGGGTTCGCCAGTCAAATTCAAAAATAGACTCAGATTATGAAATAAAGATATGGTGTATCCAGGAATACTTTTCGTGCAAGTAACACCTTTCCTAAGTCAAGTAGGGTATCTTAAGATTTCTAGGACAGTTAGGTCTATAATACGACCCTTATTTCATGAGAATTATCTCATTGAATATTCTGTCATCAAGTCTCTATTATGAACCAAGTTCGTAACAACCAAAGGTAAGCCTCTACCCTGTTAGGGTTGATTGTCCAGAAATTTAGGTTCACCTGCATGTGTGAATTTCGTAAATTTTGTTTGCTTAGTAATCATTGTGTTTGTTTACACTGCGAACCATTCGAACCATCTACCAACAAGGATAGAGGCAAAGCAAAGCTTATTTAATTATCAGCTTTTTCGGTGAATGGTTAAGAATTTCCATATGTGTGCAAACTGTTATGTTTTTTCGAAACTCTATTTTTAAGTTTTGACATTCTATTTTTTAAGATACGTTTCCAAGTCACATTTTCAAAACTATGTTTTAAAAATAAGTCTTACATGTGCTCCTAAGCAAGCCTATGTTTTAAGAGATGTTTTAAAGTGAAATTCTATAAAGTATGTTTTATGAGCTTTTGTGTGAGCTCTAGGTGAGCAAGTGTTTTCAAGTAAGCCCCCTATGCGAGCTCTTTGTGATAAGCAAGCTCTTTATGCGAGCTTTCTGTGATAAGTCTATGTACGTGCTCTTTTGTGAGCCTTATGTTGGATATATTGGTATACCAAAGGATTGTGAGTACTCACCTTTCAGTTCTATGATTTTGGGCGTTGAGGCCCTAGAATATGTGGAGAGATAAGGGAATGTTGAGCTATATTCCATTCACTGGGCCAGACCCTAGGACACTGCTTTGAGTTGCACTTATGGGACATGCCATAAGGACTCTTTGAATCATTCGGAGGCGTTATAAAGAGATTCACATATCCAACGAGACAAGATTCTAATAAGTGTGTTAAGTGCGATAACATATCTTATGTTTCTTAGTCATTTTAATATGAAAAGTGTGTGAGCATGTTTCATGCTATAAAGTTTTTTTACAAGCTAAGTTTTCAAGTATGAATTTTCTACAAGTACAACTGAAACGATTTTTACGAACTTTTTATGTTTTTCTGATAAGCAGGCAAAACAACGATCTGGGTCTCACATCTTTATGACGAACCCAACTCCTGACATGATTTTCAGACTAAGTCTTCTTTTTGTTTTAAACTCTGTGTTTTAAGCATACTCTACTAATTCCTGATTATTCACTGAGTTCGCAATGGACTCACCCACTCCTCTCTTACTTCGTAAGAAGGTAGGTCGCGGATGGTAGTAGTGAGGTAGATAACTTGGCAAGGCTCATCCCTGAACAGATACTGGCAAACCTGGGGATTAGGTGATGGGGTTTATTATTTTATGTGGGTTTAGATTTATCATAAGTTGACTCTGTATTGAAATAATTACTTTTAAAGTTTAAGTTCATTTTATCTTTGTGAACCATGTCTTAAAATATTATCTTTTATTATAAATAAAGTTGATGTTTATTCATGCATGAGTGTTACATGTATTTCCTTTTATCAAAACACGCGAGTCAGATTTATTGATAAGTACTACTTTCTGCGACCTCAAAAATTACATGCCTACCCCTGTTAGAGATAGTGTTTCAATTTAATGGACCCAGGCAAATAGTGCGAACCCATGTACTTATGTGAACCCTATTAAAGTATGAAAACCAATGCATGTATGACTTCCTTTGTTTGCGAAGTCTATTTGTTTGCAAAACCATATTGTATATTACGAACTTAAGTACTATGCGAACTATTAATATTTAGTGAACCTACAATATTGTGTCCGAACCTCTGGTTTTATGCGAACTCGTGTAGCATGCAGTATAATGTTTTACCAACCTATGCTTTATTTTACTATGTGAACTCATATGTTATCTTAATAGGTGACCTTTTTCGTTTTATGTGTGCAAGTCTAAAGTTGTGTTTGCAAACTCTTAAGTCTTTTTATTGTTGACATGCGAACCTTTCTTTTGATGTTTTGTAAGCTCCCATGTTTATACTCTGTGTAATGAAATAATTCCACTGCAATGTTTTACATTAACACATTAATTGTCGTTAGTAAATGGTGTGTTAAAGGTTAGGTTGGGAGTTAACAGTGAGTCACTTTGGTGGCTAATGTGGCACGCCGGATTCAAGTTGAACCTACTCGACCGGGTCTGAGGTGTTACAATAACAAAAATATTAAAAATTTTGAGTTGGAAATTTTACCATATTAATTGTATGATTTGCTATGTGTTCTTCCTTAAACCTTAAAGGGATATTTTTCCCAAAAAAGTAAGCTATTAATAGTATTTTCTAGAGATTTTGTGGGGTGTGCCTCACATTTATCGGAAATGTCGCAAGCACCTTAGACGAGAATCCACAAGTGACAGAGGAAGAGCAGAAACAACGCCGACATCGAGACAATGAGGTCTTTGACATTGTGACAACGCGATGGACTTTTCTTTGAGGGGTCATTGTATCCCTGTTTTGTTAGAACTCTAATCTAAACCTATTTAAATGGGTAATTATATCCCTGTTTTGTTAGGCCAATTAGCTAAGGTTTTTCTTTGAGGGCGACAAGATGTAGTCGCATATGAGTTTTGGTTAGAGTTTCGTGGTAACTATGGAGAGAATTTTATTCCTGAATTAGGACTTTGTTTTTGGGTTTTAAGATTGTAAGTTTAGTACATTTAGGTTTATTTTCTTCATATTGTACTCTCGTTTGTTTAACCATTTAGTGAAAAGTCGAAGCCTCCTATGCTCATGATTTTTCTCCTTTTCAAAGGATTTTTCCACATAAATATTGTATGTTTGATCTTTTTTATTTTACTTGTTCGTTATTTATACGAGTCGATCCCAATAGAATTAAAAGAAAACTTTCAATAAGAGGAGAAGATAATTGACTAAGGTATATATAGGAGAGAAATTTGACTCACAAAGGTTGTTGATTTTTTTTTTGTATTAAATAAGTTGGTTAAGCGAACAGGCAAATAAATTTCAAAGTCAAACTTTACAACGTTGAATACGACAATCATCAAAGTTGAAGTCATGTTAATTGTATTTTGCAGTCATGCTCTTCTAAGATACAAGGCAAGCATCCCTATGATGATTTGGCATTGCCTTAAACTTGACATCTATGGAATATATTTTGAAAAATTAGTTTTGAGAAAAACGTAATATGATAAATAATTTTTTATAACATTTAAGTTTAAAAAGATAGATTTTAATAATTATAGTATTTATGGTGTATTTCCATATACAAATTTTTTATTATAATAATAATTTATATTTATAAAAGAATAATATATTAATAATTTAAGTTATACATTTTTTTAGTTTAATATATTCGATTTTTATAGCAATAACAGAATAAATCAAGATTTAAAAGGTAACCGAACTAATTAAATCAAATTTGATCATGCGGTTCGATTTATCAATTTTTAAATTTTTTTTACATGGTTTAATACAAACAGTACAAAAATAATAAAAAAATTACCAAAAATAGCTGCTATGAAGCACATTTAATTAATTTAGTGTTTATATAGAGAGAGGGTTTTGTATTAGATTTAGTGCATAAGTTTATACACTGTTGAGTGTTGATGAATCGTATTAAAGAAGCATAACCAATAAATTAATGTTTAAAAATTAGTAAAAATATATAAAATTATCATGTGATTTTCATGATTCAACTCCATTAAAAAACCAAGGAAAAGAAAAAATCTGTCTATATTCCTGGCCAAAAATTGGCAGCTGGTTTTGCAATCGCGCAATACAGATATGGAACTACAAAAATAACGATTTCAGTACTTACTGTCAGGGCTGCCGAGTTAAGTAACAAGAATAAATAATTATCCAGTAGTGGGTGGCCGTGGAGGAGGGGCTGGTGGCGGTGCAAATGGCGTTAGGTTTTGGGATAGGGACTTCAAAATTGAGAAAAAAGAAGCCTAATTTAGGTTACTTTTTTAGGGCTTTTTTAAAAAAAATTAAATTATTATGTTTTATGTTATGTATATCAATAAAATTATAATCGTTATGAATATCTTATTAAGTGGATGTCCATCACTATCAAAATAAAGTTTTAATGCATTTTAAATTCTAATACTTATTAGAATCAGATCTCAAAGTTTTAATGTATTTTAAATTCTAATGATTATTAGAATCAGATCTCTACTTCTTTTATATCTATAAATAGAGATTATGATGAAGCATTGTAATCATCCCTTTAATCAATAAAGTATATTCTCTATTACTTTCATATTTTCTTTGTTCTTTACTCTCTCAATATCTCTTTACTTTATAACACGTTATCAACACAATTAATTGTTTTTTTTCCATAAGTCACAAAAATATCTCAAAATTTATTGTTGTTGATTGTCTCCTAGAGCTGCTGCTATTTTAATTGAGGCCTACGCACTATGGGTAATCATTAGAGTCTCTAACCACTTAGTGTTCATGATAATAGCCAGGGTGCTGCTGATGATGTTAAAGATCTTCAGGTATATTTTACTATGATATATTCATTATATCATGTTTATTATAATTAGAGACTGATCATGACAATATGAATAGATATATTTTGATTTGAAATCCACACATGTTTGCGATGGTGATTATGAAATAATGAATTTTTTGGAACGTTTATAAGTTTGTCCTAGTAAATCTGTTGCATTCTCCAAAGTGAACACAAGCACAAAAGAAAATAAAAACCAATATTATTCCAATATTTGGTAGTACAAAATAAGTCGAAAGCTCCACAAGAGCTAATATATTAATACCTTGTGATGGTTAATCTATTGGTTTTAAAAGATATTAATGGATCTCATATTGAGATTGTGAATGAGGAAAATATTATATTTCATATGAATCAAAAGAGGATTGGGTTATTGATTTATATTTATTACCCTTGTTATAAATCGAATTGATTATGACTATCTTTGTGATATTCTTTTGTCATCATTCTCATTAAGGGGTTGAAAGCAAAATATTTGATTGTAAAAGATCTACTTATGAGCAATAGAATATGGTAACTCTATCTAAAACTCATTATGGTTGGATGCACTTGAAGTTGCAAGTTTTTTTAAAAAACTGAGTATAACTCTACAGTATTCAGAATAAGTTCTCAATTAAATTACGTGACAAAATATTATTGATGAGAACTTGCAAGAGAGAAAACTTATGTATGAATAGTCATTGGTTATTTGCCTGTTGTACACATGGAAAATAAGATCCACTCTCAAAGTTTGCTATTAATAATTTTTTTGGATATTTAAAAATTTTGGCATATTCCCTAAAGTGAATATTGTATATATTTGTTTGGAAATTATATTCATTTTGTTGACTTAGTGACATTATAGAATTCACATTGATTTAGACATTTCCAGTAGTAAATGTCACAATAGTACTTATATGTGGATACAAAGTAAAAGGAATGACACTAAAAGTATCAATTTGTCACAATTTATATTGACATTATTAGTACAATTGAAATGCCTGTTAAAGTAAACCAGAAGTTTACTGATACAAATGTATTTACTATTTGGCGTGACCAGTTAGACCATCACGGATCATATATAATGCGAAAATTAATTGAGAATTCATATGGACATTCATTAAAGAACCAGGAGATTCTTTAATTTAAAAGAATTCCCATATGTTGCTTGTTCTCAATGAAAATTGATTATTAGAAACTCACTAGCTAAAGTTGGGATTTAGTGTCTTGCATTTCTGAAAGGAATATGTGCCCATACGTCAACCATGTGGATGGTTTTGATATTATATGATTTTGGTAGATGCATCTACAAAATAATCACATATGTGTTATCAATTTGCAACATGTCATTTGCAAGACTACTTGTTTAAATAATTAATTTCAGATCATGCAATTAAGACAATTCATCTTACTAAAGCTGATGAGTTTATATATCAGTCTTTTATTGATTGAGTTTGAAAAAAATTTCGTCAAAGTTTGTTATTTATGCACATAATGGTTTAGAGAAATTATTGATTGAATGCCTTTGATTAATGTTTAAATCATTACTTATGAGAACTAAACTTCCTATTTTAACATGAGATTATGTTGATTTACATGTTGTATGCATCAACCCAATAAGTTATAAATACTCCCCATCACAATTGGTTTTTGATCAAGAGCTAAACATTTCTCATCTTTGAATTTTTTGTATATGCGTATATGTTCCAATTGCTCCACCACAATGCACAAAGATGAGTGAATCCTCAAAGAAAGTTGAGAATATATATTAATTACAAGTTTCTTTATATTATTAGATGTTTTGAATGTATTCGAGATTCAATTATGACATGATTTGTGATTAGAATTTTGATTCGATAATTTTCCCGATATTAGGGGGAGAGTAATTTGAACCAGAAGTTCAATAGGAATAACTCATTACAAGTTAACTGTTAGATGTATTTGCAAACTTAATGAGAATAACCAAGTGTTATATACCATCTAATATTTTAATTTGAATCAAAGTCTTAGTAGGACGAATCAATTAGAATAAATAATAGATTGATTGGTTCGAAAGATGAAAATTCTTCTAGATGGTCATATAGTGGAGGCGGGTGCTCTAGAAGAGACCCAAGACATAACTAATAAGTAAAACTTTAGATGAGATTCAGGTACCTGAAACTAAATTTTAAAATAATGAAAATTAGAGATCTCGATAAGTTATGTCAATTCGAGAAAATGTGGAACCGATTAATAAAAGTAGTCGACAATGATTTTGCATGCAATATTATTATTGAAATAATGAAATAAAAGGAAGATCTTGAATAAATCTATTGAGAAATATGGATATGGAATAAATTGATCAAAATAGAAAGACGCAACTCAAGTATAATTAAATTCGTGAAATTTTTGGACCAGTAGTCAAAATATCCAAAGGTATAAAGCCATTGAGGGTGCAAATGAAGTAGTTTTGTAAAAACGGAATAAAAATATGAAGTTTTTTGCTAAGTACTAGTATTTATTATGAAAAGATATATTATTCTTTTGTGGTGGATACAATAACCTTTAGACATATTATTTTGACAATTCATAAAAGATTCAACCTGCGTCTAATGGTTGTTGTTACAACCTTTAGAAATTACTATATAGTAAAATTTATATTAAAATCCTTTAAGGATTTAGAATGCTAGAAGCATATTGAAATTCTTGAGAAATTATTCATTTATATGAATTGAAATAATTGAACATATGTGGTAAATTTGACTTAGTCAATAGTAGTTGAAAGAGGATTATAAAATGATCCAAAATACTTATTTGTATTTTTATAGAAGGATCATTATTAAAGTTTGCTGTGATTATTGTTAAAACTCCTGAAGAGATCCAAATATATTTTCCCAAAATTTTCCCTCACTCATGATTTTCAAAAGAATGGTGATATAAATGCTTAGCAATACATTCAAATAGTCACTTGAAAAACTAGTACATTCTGTATTACATTCTCTACAAATAGAAACTCTAATGAAGCATTGTAATCATCCATTTGATCAATAAACTAAATTTTCTATTATTTTCATATTTTCTTTGTTCTTTATTCTCTCCATCTCTCTTTATTTTATAACAATAATTAAATTAACAATAAATTTACAACTATTAATTTCGGTTTGGGTTTTATTTTTTTTTATATTTGGGTTGGGTTTTTAGTTTATATTAAATTTTTTGGGTTGGTTATATGGCTAGATTTTAGTTTATATTGGATTGAGTTTAGGGTATAATTATGAAACTATTTTTAAATGTATAAAATAATTGGTTTCTTTCGTTATTTTGGTTTAGATTATCAAAATTGAAATGGAATCGAAATACCCATTCAAACTAACATAGGTAATTGAATAAATCGAAAACCGTTTTAACCAAAAAAATTCTGTTTATTTGGTTTAGTTTGTTCGATTTAATCGGTTTAATTAATATTTTGCACGCCTTTAATTTTGTACTATAATCATATTCAAAATATTTTGGTTAAAATATGCTATTAGTCCATCAATTTCTACAGAATTTGAGATTTAGTCATTATACTTCAAAAGTTAAAAATTTAATCCTCTTACTTTTTCAATTTAAAAGTTATAGTCCAATTATTATCATCATTGATAGTTTCTATTAAAATTTGTCAACATGCTTATTTTTTGTCAATTGTCTGACACGTAACATGATGACAACTTAATCAACATGCCATAATGACAAATTTTGATAGAAAATACTTATTGATTGAACCATGATTTTTGAAAGGAAAACATTTGGAGGATGTAATTTCTAACTCTATAATATAGAGACAATTTCGAATTTTGTTAAAGTACAAGGACTAACAACATATTTTAACCAAATATTTTAGGTTTGGAATAATTTGATCACATTTCTAATATTTTGTAATGGGCCTGGCTCAGTGGATACGTTAGGGGGAAAAGGCAAAGAGGCAAAGGGCAAGCTCTTCGGTCATTGGACCCTTCAAGATGCCTTAACTCATCTTGGAAAAGAACCAAAAAGAAAAAAAGCAATTCCAACAACCTGTTCGACAAAACTCCCCAGTCAAAAACCCCAATGGAGTCGAGCATCTTAGAATCAATCGGCCAAGAAATCATCGGCGTGATGTCCCCAGTCTCTCTTTGCATGCTCTTAGTTGTCCTTCTCGTTTACTCCCTCTCAGATTCCAACCCTTTCTCTTCTTCCTCTGCTCCCATCCGTACAGCTGCCAATCTCGTTTACCTCGAAAATCCCTCTGATACCACTGCTCAGAAACTGGAGGGAGCGTTGCTCAATGCCTTGGTCTTCGTTATCCTCATTGCCATCGTTACCTTTGTTCTTGTGCTCCTTTATTACTATAACTTCACTAATTTTTTGAAGAACTATATGCGATTCTCGGCTTTTTTTGTTCTCGGTAAGATGCAATTTTTGCATAATTTCCTCTTTTTCTAAAATGGGTCTAGGTTTATTTCTGAATATTTGGTGTTAGAAGCAGTCTCTTTGAGCGAATTATGTGTCTAGCAACGTGGGTCTTGAGTTATTTGTGATCATTTTTTTGTTAAAACTTTTTTCCCGTACTTAGGTGTTTCTGTTGTTTGGCTATGTTTATCGTTTGAATTATGTGTTTATTTGTACTTATCTAGAAATAATTTATTACGGTTCCATTTTCCATATCCTCTTCGTTAGTTGAGGAAAGCTTTACTTCTTAAGGTTTCGATTTTAAACAATAAGTTTCTCCATTGCATTTGAAATCATCACATTAACTGTCAATTAAAGCATTTAATGTCACTGTTTTAGTTATGTTCGTATGGTTGTTTTGCGCCTCCATTATGCCTTTCATTTTCATGTTACAAGTAGTAGCAATTACTAGAATTTTGTTGGTAGTCCAGCATATATCAATAGCATTTTATCTAAATATTTTGTTGTTGTTGCCTGTTGATTACATTAGTGGCTTCTATTTTGTTTTCCTTTTCGGTGATATCCTCGTAGATACATGTTTTATTTATGAATCTTGATTTTTCTTAGGTGGATTTGTTGTTCTTGGTGTTAGGTACAATGGGTGGTTCTATCTTTTTGTCGATAATTCAGCATTTCTCAATACCGATTGACTCAATTACGTGCTTTCTGCTGCTTTTCAATTATACCATTGTCGGGGTGTTATCCATGTTTTCTGGTGGGATGCCTATTGTTTTGAGACAGGGATATATGGTATCACTGGGGATAATTGTGGCAACATGGTTTACCAAATTGCCGGAGTGGACTACATGGGTTTTGCTGGTTGCATTGGCTTTGTATGATTTGGTGGCAGTTTTGGCTCCCGGTGGCCCCCTTAAGTTGTTGGTGGAGTTGGCCTCAAGCCGTGATGAGGAATTACCAGCTTTGGTATATGAAGCTCGACCTACAGTTTCTCACAATGAGGGAAATCCGCGGTCGACTTTGGGGCTTCTTGTTGCTGGAGTTTCAGATTCTGGGTCAGTTGAGTTGCAGGTTGTGTCAAATAATAATGTCCGCAGAGATGGGGCTGAAAATCATAGGAGTCCTGAGTACACTGCTATCCAGGTTAGAAATTTGGAGAATGTGGAAGGTGAAAGAAATAGAGATGAAGGTGAGAGGTCGCCTTTGGTTGGTCATTCAAGAGAAAGGTATTCATCAGATAGTAACTCATCAGAATATTCTACTGTCATTCACAATAGAGAATCCGAGACTTCTGTGGATGAGGAAATGTCTCCTCTTGTTGACCTGTTGGGGATGGACAATGAGAGAGAGCATGAAAGGAGGGATTCAGTGGTAGCAAGTAAAGGTATCAAGCTTGGTCTTGGAGACTTTGTGTTTTATAGTGTTCTGGTAGGCAGGGCAGCCATGTATGATCTGATGACTGTATATGCATGTTATCTTGCCATTATCTCAGGACTTGGGTGCACTCTTATTTTGTTATCTGTGTGCCACCGAGCACTGCCTGCCCTCCCAATATCCATTACATTGGGTGTCATTTTTTACTTCTTGACTCGATTGTTAATGGAGCCTTTTGTTGTTGGAATGGCAACAAATTTAATGATGTTTTAGCCATCTGATTTCTTTTATATGACAAGGAGGAGGTGCAATATTGTCTGTTCCTGAAATTACTGATGATTTTGTAGGTTCTTTGATTGCTAAATGGAAATTAGTTCTGTTTGCACTCTCATTCCATCGTACTCATGTAAATCTCTCCTGCTTCGAGTTCGAAACTGCAGCAACTTCAAGATTATCTGGTAATTCATTAAAATGAATTTTTACCACCCTTTTGGGGTCTTACTTTAAATTTTAGAATTAATCTTGTTTCCTTCATTTGGTGATTCATTTGATGGGGATATATAATATAACAAAACTCATGGTTGGATGTATATGTATGTGCTGAAGGCGTAACTCATGCAGTTGCACATATATGCATTTTTTACCGAATATCTAACATTGTACATTGGCTCTTTATCTTTTAAGCATTTTTGTGATTGATACTTTTCTGTATCAAAGCTTTGTAGGAGAGAAATATAGAATTAATTGAAATAACATGGTGTGTATATATGTAATATGGACACTTTTATTGCAATAGGAGTTTTAGTTTTATTTATTTATTATACAGGTTTTATTAAGAGTTTTAGTTTTACTTATTTTCTCTATTATATTAGGTTTTTATTTCCTTCATAAACTCTAAGTATTTAATCAAAGGACAAATCTGCCTCTTTGAGTAACCATAGGTCGAAGCAAGAATTCTCACTCGTCTAGACCTGAGGCCTGTGACTAGATCCTACGCCAAGGCGCATAATAATATGGCATAAGAACTCCTTCCAAAAATAATGCTTTTATGATTGAGGATCCTACTGTTTGTATTGTGCTTATTCTAGGACATATCAAAGGGTTTTGGGATGTGGTTTCTAGGCATTGTCTTAAAAGTGGATAAGAGGAAGTATGGTAAAACAACAAATGGCCATATGAGAAAAATTTATTTCTTACAATTTGTACTTCGCTCTTGACTCTGAGTAGATTCACAAGTTGTTTAATACATCATTGTTGTTGGCAAAATCTTGGTTATTGTGTAAGGTAGCCGCTGGTTGGCCTTGTTTATTGATTAAAATCTATTGCCTTCTAATAATCTGATGATGAGAGTGGATCTTCTTAATATTTAGTTTTTGTCAACATCTGGTTTCACAATTTTGAGCTCTTTATCTTTTTGGCAAACACTTTATGCTGCTAGTTGCTTGGCATTTCCCGGACAGGGTCTAATAATTTAGTTGTTAAAGCCAAAGCTGTCCATCAATGTTTGTTCAGTGATATGATCAGTTAAGATAAGAGATAGCCTGGACAATTTTATATGTAGGCTTTTTTTACACAGGCTTTATTGGATGTTGTTTTAATAAGCAAATGGATTTCTTGGACTTTGTTCACTCTTTTCTTAAAGTTAGAATCGAAATTGTGTTTATTTTGAAGAGTTTGAGTGTGTTGAAGAAGAAGTTGTATTTGACTTTAGTTTTTGGAGAGAAATTTTCTCAATTTGAAAGTATATTTCATAGTTGATTTTAAGGAGATTAATCCTACTTTATCGGTTATTTATCTTGAGTATTTTATTGGAGAAGAGTTCATATTGAACTATGATAATCGAATAGGCTATTATATTAAGTCTATAAATAGACAACCAACTCACATGGACGGGTATTGATTTAAGAGAATGTTGTGCTAATTTGATTAAGTTATTAAGTCTATAAATAGACAACCAACTCACATGGACGGGTATTGATTTAAGAGAATGTCGTGCTAATTTGATTAAGTTATCTTTGTTATTCTTCCTTATGTTTTCACATTCTATTAGTAGGCTTTTTATGTGAGAGATTGAACTTTTGTACGTAACGTTTTTCTAGCGAGTGATTTGTAACAATTGAGGTTGGTGTTTGGGCTACAATTATTTAAATGTGTAAAAGTAGATTAGGCTTAAACTAATAAATGATTGGGAAGATTATTGAATAAGAATTATTCATTGAGTGAGGTTCTACAGAGAATAATTATTTCCGAACTACGTGTAACAAATGGTTTTGTGCAAATCTCTTTTTACTTTTTTTTTTTTCGTTTTTGTTTCATAGACTGATCAATTATATGAGTGGACACAACATTGAACAAACAAATCAAACTTACAGCAAATTGATGTGTTTTTTCAGTTGTATTTTTACTTGCATGTATAACTAGTACTACAATGGAAAAAAAGAGCCCATCTATGTACCTATTGACACATGGCAAATCATTATGCTTGCTTCTATTTTTACATTTTGGAAGAATGTTTAAATTTCAGTTTGGGTCCATTTAATATGTCTAAAGTTGAGATTTAATCTTTATGATTTGAAACATAATTTGGTTTTCATGTTTTTAAAATGTTATAGTCAAAATAGTTAATATTGTTAAGTCTTGGCGTGTAATGATTTTAGACGGTATCGAAAAAATGCAATTTCAAAACTCAATTTTGAAAAATGAGTCAGTGAAAATATGAATAGAAAGATTTAAGAAGTTAATATGAATATATATATTAAAGAATAGTTAAGTAAATTAAGAAAATCATTAATTATAATAAAGAGACTAGATTGTAAAAGTTCAATCGTTACTTAATTTTATTTTGGAGTGAGGACCTAATTAGCAATTGACCAAATGACCTAATAATTATTTAACCATTAAAATCTTATGAATTAGTGGATGAGCACAATCATTTCCATCCATTTCCATTAAGCATAATAAATGATAATTATTATTCCATGTTTAATTAATTAAGGAAGCTTTATTTCTTAATTAAGCTTAATTAATCTTAATCTTAAGTATAAATAGGAGATGTGAGTGGTGAGATGAAACATTCAATCTTTTATCCATCGTTGTGTTGTCTCTAACCATAACAAAGACAGAAAAGTTCTTTTGCTTTCTTTACAATTTGGTCCAATATTCCTAAGGTAGACATGCTTTTCTTTTGAAATCTTTATATTTTCATGACTATCTAAGCTTGATTAAGCTTAACCATACTTTAGATTTTTCAATTGTTAAATGTTTATCAAGTTGTAATTAGTTGGTATTTCATGAAATTGAGCTTGACTTTAATGAGAAATTGATGTATGAGTTTTGAGCATGTTAGGACTACGAAGGTAGTGAAAGGTGATGGAATTTATTAGAAATTTAACTAAGCTTGATGGTTAATTTTGTGACATTAAGGACTAAATTGAAAGCTATTAAGAAATTATGCAAAATATTAGAAATACAAAGTCCCTAATGAAAGAATATAAAATTTGAATTTAATTAGATGTTAAAAATCGAAAAATATGAGCATTTTGGATATAAGGACTAAAATGAAAAATATGCTTGATTAAATGTTTTTCATGTGTTTGGGTGAAACCTAATACCATTTTTATAATTTAATTGCCAAGCGTAGCTAAAGTTGACGTTGGGACGTCAAGAGCCATAGACGTGTAACTAATACTATTTGTGCTTTCAATAGTTGAATTCAATACATACATCCATGCATGCATGCATGCATTCTTACAAACTAGCTTGATTAAGGTAAGAACCCTACTTGTCTTATGATTTTGTATGTATATGATGATATGAATGGTATGTATCAAATTGAGTTTGATATAATTTGTTATGTATGAAATTATGATTTGTGGATCACATATATATGCTTGAAAACATTGTTTACCCTATTAATGGCTTTGGGCAAAATAGAGTATAATTGGTATGCCATATGATTAGTGTACGGGATTATACTTCAGTCCATACCGATGAGGCACGGAGCGCATATTATACTTTGGACATTCAATTAGGTACTAGGCACATTTATATACTTCGGTTTACATCGATAAGGCCCCTATTTCAAACTATACTTCGAACCTATCAATGAGGCACTAGGTGCTAGATATATTGATGTGATGGTTGGATGATCCATGTATCCATCTTGAGTCTATGTCCGATTAATAGGGACTATGCAAATATGTATATTACTTAATGTCATTGGTTATTGAATTGCATAAAGGTATATTGATGTTTAAATAATAAATGATGGCATGTGTAATGACACGTGATTTAGTTAAAACGAGCTTTGAGGGTTAATCTGATTGTAAAACGAATTAGTGGATTCGAGATAGAAATGAGAAAATAAAATGGGTTTTGAATATGCTATGACATATAGTAATGGAGATATGGTGATAAAGGGATAATTATCGTGTGTAAATATAATGTGCGAAATGTGTAAATATACACGTCGAATCAAGTAATATAATGATAAGTAAGATTGTCTCCACAGAGATCAGATAGGATTAACTTGGTTAAGTTGCTGTTATGAAGTATGTGAATTATGCTAAGGCAAAACAATGACAGAAATGCAATGGTAATGAAAATAATGATGATGTGCGCAATATGTAAACAAACAAATATTTAAAAATAAGCTATGGTAAAGATACCAAGACAAAAGTGAGAGGGTCTACGCTGTTGAATGAAAAGGCTGGGATTACTAGGAATCTACCATTATAAACCAATAATGCTTCGGTAAATTCTTAATCAACTTACTACTCAGAATGAATTTAAAATGGTTTGCTTCTTTCGAGAGTAAGACCTAAGGATACCTCACCTAAGGAAATATATGTCTATAGACCTTAGATTCGATTCCTAGTACTGATTACTCTTCACTCTGTACAAATGTTGCTCTATGTCTAGAGATTGCTATGGGCTTTCTATCGAACACCCAGTCATATCAATCAATTGTGGTCCAACTAACCTAATCTTTTCAGAAGTAGATTATGTTTGTAAGCATACTGCGCATTTATCTATGTCTAGAGACTACATGCATGCAATTTGAAAGAACAAATTGAATGAAACAGTAAAATAGATCAGATCCAAGCTTCAACATTAATGGAAAATTAAACTATCATCTAGTAATCCCAACCCAATGAGATTTAACTCATGGGTTAGTTAATCAAATCAGAATTCAAAATATCATTCAACATCTTTAACAATTAATTTCGCAAAGAAGCAATTTAAGAAAATAAAGGAAGAACTTTAGGAAGCTTTCGCCGATCTAGCCCTCAACTTTGGTGGCGCAATGTCTTGCAAAGACCAAGTTGACTATTTTCTTCTTCTCCCTCATGTTATTCTTTGTTGCTCAGCCTCTACTGCTACCCTCTATTTCCGGCCCAAGATCCTTCCTATAAGAAAAAGCTCATTCTCTCCTCTCTTATCACTTTTTATAGGGTAGATCCCCTTCTCAACACACAAATTTTCCTTCCTCTTTTTCAAGTAGATCTTTCTGGTACAAGTACAGCTGGTTGAGAGTGGCACGAATTGAGTGCTGACTCAATGTCTTCCTAGAATTGCCATGGCACTAATGTTGGCAATCCATCCAACCTTTTTGCCATTACAAAACTTCACTTCTTCTCTTTTCCTTATTCTACACCTACCATTCAAACATAAACAAATCCTTTCCACCCATAGGTAAAAGTAACATAATAACATTTAAGCACAATCCAAGCTTCATGATGCAATGTTCTAAAAATACTAATATAATATCCTAAAATGCAAATACATCTACTTAAGTACAAACAATTAACCAAGTTTAGAGGCCTGAAATATAACTCTTTTCAGGAGTTATCAATAATATGATCATTGTATAAAATGTCAAATGGAATATGCTATAAAGCTATGCGCATGAGACATGAAATGCAAATTTGATTTAGTTGATAGTTGGATCATATGTTGGTTGTATTTGATAATCTTGTTTTTATATGATTATTGATTTTAAATCATGTTAGCACCACTAAGTCTTATTGCTCAGTGTATGGTTTGTTTATTTTTGTGCCTAGATAATGTAGATCTCGAAGTTTCAAGGTGAACGGCAGCATCTGGTATCAACTCTTAACTTAGAAAGTTTGTATATATTTTGTTAATTTTATAGCAAATGGCATGTACCTAAGGTCTAGAGTTGGTTTTAGGTTTATTTTTGGATGTTTTGGTTCTAATGGTAGGAATATTACATTTTGAAAGTTACCATATATATTGTTGGATCTGGTTCCCCAAGTGTAGTATATTCATTTGTCAACTTGTAATTTTTCAAATAGATTGATTAATAAAACAATTCATGGATTACATTAATATAATTTGTATAATTGTCCTCATGTGGTTTTTGCATGCAAAAAAAAAAAAAAATAGAAGCAAATATTAGCTCATTGGTTGTCTAATGTTTAAACTAATATTAAGCCGTATTGCGTGGTCAGATTGTAATACAAAAAGACAACTTATATTAGTAGCCAAACCTAAACATGTCCTTAATCTAATCATAAATGAGCAAACCGATTGAAAGACTAATATTTCATCTATGAAGTCCAATTGAGGAGATATGTTTTTTTAAGGATAGAAGCGGAAGACTTCCGGAAGATAGAGACAGAGATGTGACTGACAGTACATCAGACTAGACCCGAGAATAATAGATCCTAATTTTTTTTGGATATATTCCCTTGTGACGTTCAAAGTGTGACATACCTTAATCTTAAGTGGACAACGAACTATGTATGCGTGGCTCGTATACTTTGATGTAAGTAAAAACCTGAGTTCAAATAGATAAGGAACCGAAAGCTGGGTAAACGACTTCTGCAGTATGTAGCATCATTCACAACAATAGAATTCATAGCCCGAAATATGAGTAAATGATATCCTTTCATTGGAATTATATGGTAGATGAAAAGTAAACATGGTCACGAGTCATTCGTCTTTGTGATGAATAACTTGATTACTATTTAATAGTAATTGATTTTTTATGAAGGAAGATGTAATGGTTACCATGAGACCAAATAGGATCATATTAGGAAAATGGATTTTATCCCAATGAGATTAAGGATATCCTATGAGGGTAACACACTTAGGACAAGGTCATTGGATGAGCACTGATCGAGTTGCTTTCGTAATGGTATGTCATTGGAGAGAGCTCAAACACGATACTATAATGGAATGACTTCATGATTAAATGAGGTTATAATTAAAAGGAGAAAAGATGGAACTTAATTAGAAATCATTTGATCCCTAATCGCATATGTCCAATCGGTCCCTTCGTTAGCTCGTTGAAACCAGAAATGAATTGCATGTTGAATCAAATGAATAGAAATTGATAGAAATGGAAATGTTAGAGAAATGTGAAACATTTTGAAATGAATGTGGTTTTCTCTAAATGAAATGATTTGAAAATAAATTTATGGTTTTCGAATAAATAAAGTCCGAAATTGGAAATAAATTGGTCATCATGAATCCATCAAATATAGAAATATTAAATATATACTCTCATAAATTCTTTTATAGTAAAGTCGTCATAATTTTAATAGAATTAGATTTGGGTTAAGAAAATTATTTAATTGTGAAATTAATTAATTAAAATTAATTTAATATGTTTATTTTGGGAAATAGAAAAAAATTGGGTTGAATTGAATTATAAAGTATTGGGTTAAAAGTTCAAGAAGTACTTGTTATTGGATCTAATATGGGAGAGGCTCAAAAGCCCTTCATGTTTAAAAAGAGGGACAAAAAATCCTAGTTTGTTTAACTAAGGTTGCTACCCCACCTAATCCTAGTTAGACTAGGAGTTCGTTTTTCTCCCTATAAATAGATGAAACCAGTAAGGCTAAACAAAGAACTTTGGGATATTGTTATTCTACCCAAAAATAGTAAGAGTTTAGTGGTCGTGTGTCAGAGTCTTAAAAATTTATAAAAAGAATGATCGAGCCTAGAAACTAACTATGACAATTATTGAGGCAAGCGCACCTATCGAACAGTAGTATAGTTTAGTGGCAAGACCGGATTGTAGAACCCAAAGGAACCTAAAGTACTAATACTAACTTTCTTTTTATTATCTAGCCTAAGAATTAAAGGAATTTTTATCTAATCTAAAATTAACTAACAACTAAGCTAAAAATGCAAAGACAAAGAGAATGAATTGGGGAAAATAACTTTGGGAAAAACCAATTGATTAAGACAATACCCGAGGAAGAATCCACCTAGACTTCACTTGTTATCTAACTCTGAACCAGACGATGTATTCACTTGACTTGATCCGTAGGATTCCCTAAGTTATATTAATACCTCCGTCGAGGCTACTAACGTCTAACCCTAGGTTGATTAATTGAAATCTCTTTCTAATTAAAACCCCTAGAATTGCATTAACTCGATCTATGGACTCCCATATTAGGTTTCACCCTAATCCGACAAAATCTCGTCACCCGATTCTAGGCGTGCGATCAACTCCGCTTAATTATGCTAGATCTACTCTTAGGTAGGGACTTTTGCTCCTCCGCCTAAGCACATCAAACTTGAATTAATATCCCAGAAATATCAAAACAAGAATTAAGAACACATAATTAAGAACAAATCAAGTATTTATCATATAGTTCAGCAAACGATAACAAGATTCATCTTAGGTTTCATCCCCCTCAGGCATCTGAGGGTTTAGTTCATAATCATAAAAGAATACATCTCAAAAGAAAAGATAAAATAAAACATAAGAAAAACTCTAAAACCCCCTGAAGGAATTGAAGAGAGATCGTCCGTCTTGAGTTTGGCTCTGGCTTCTTGAGATGAATCAACTGGCTTTTTTCGAGTAAATTCCACAATTCTGACCCCTCTGGCTCGGCTCTTTGGCCTAGCTGGACGTCCCCTGAAGGTTGGCCTCTAGGGTGTTTATATAGGTTTTTGGAATGGCTTTCTTTTCCTCTAAGTACCCTAATCCGAATGAAACTCTTCTTTCTTATATCAGGGACACGCCCATGGCACATGCCCGTGTGAGTCGTGGCCAGGCCGTATTCGAGTTTGTTTGATGAGGCACAACTGTGTGGCTTGGGCCCAGGCCGTGTTGATTTCGTGATATGGCCCATTTACTCCATTTTGGGTCCGTTTCTCGTTCTTTTCAACCCTCGATGCTTTTTTGAGTATAAAACATGCAAACAAAGGATTAAGAGCACCAATTTACACAATTCAAGGCTTAAATCATCCAAAAGCATGCTAAATGTGGGCTTAAAATATGTTACTATTACGGTTTACCATTTAGCCTCTAAGTATTAATTCTATTTTCTAGAATAACAATTCTGCTGGTTTCAATTGAGAGAGATTTTTCTTTGACATTGAATGTAAAGCCCCAAATTTCTTAAATATGGACTGTTAAATTATGTTAAGTAATTTAATTTGGATCAGTGATTAAGTATTGCGGTGGTGTGTGTGAGGTTTTGGGTTCGAGCCTTTTCCTGGGAATTTTGTTAATTTTTTGTTCAAATCCCATCCCTAGTCTTTTGACTTGAATTTTATTTTTATGCAAGTTATGACAGAATGAGTCTGCTGGTTCAATGGTAAGATGTTTGTTAGCTTACCCTTTGGTCTTGTATTTGAATATTTGTGTATGCAATATTGGAATTCTTTTTTGTTTCTTGTCAGGGGAAGTTGGGTTTCAAATTCTAATAAAGTTGATAGGATTTTTTGGGCTGGGATTTTGATAGAATATTTTATTTAATTTTTATCTTATTTTGAATTTAAAAAAACCCTATCCCTAAGTTTGTCCCACTCACAATCATCCACCTCTTTCCCCCACGTTCCTTTTCTTTTCTTTGTTTTAGTTTCACTCTATTCTCTTTTCCTTCTTTCTTTTCCCTCTTTAGAAAATTCTTTCTTTTGTTAATTCTTGCTGTCGTTTTTGTCGTGGGTGTAATGCCCTGACTTATAAAATCTTATTTTTACGAATTTTTTCATTATTAATTGTCTGCTTTAGTGGTTAAGTGATGTGGGTGTGTGTTTGAAGTCTTGGTTTCAAGTCTCACTTTTAGGAATTTTGTTATTTTTTTTCTAGCCTTGTCCTTAATGACTTGACTTAGATCATATTCTTGGTCAACTTATATCAGAATGAGCCTGCTGGTTCAAGTGGTATGTGCTAGCTTGCCCTAGGGTCCTGTGTTCGAATCCTTGAGTGAGCGTTTGGCAATAAATTTTGCTTCTGTGTGTGTGCCGGTTGTGTAGTAGAGGTTCGGTGGAATTAAAATTCTATGGTAATGGAAGAAAGTTAGTGGGTCAATCTTGGTGGGATTTATTAGTTAGTGGGGAGTTGGAATATTATTTGAATTATATTTTAAAATTTTAATTTAAATCTTTTTCCCAATATTCATTTCTTTCTAACATTTGTTTTTCTCTTCTTTTCTTTTCTTTGCCAATTTCATTTTTTTTTGCTTCTTCCTTGATTCTATTCACAAATCTTTCATTCAAATCACTGTGATTAGAATTCCCGGTGTTATTCGTTTGGCTTGGTAAGTGGGGTTTTGCTTATCTTTAGCTTTCAGTTTCTGTAAGTCCATTTTAGGATCTTCCTTTTTGAGATGGCGAAATGGTGTTGTAGTTTGGGGAATTTAATTTCTGTGAATGTGTTGTGTAGGAAAAGATTGTGGGGCAGTGGATTTCGCTCCAACGGCTTAATTCGTGTGTGTGATTATGTTCGTTGGTGGTAAGTTCGTGTGCGTTGTTTATTTTTGAGAGGTTAAGTTCGGTTTAGTCTTATTGAATTCGTAACTCAATTGCTAAAATAGTTGTTGGGATACTATTTTTAGGTTTCGGAGTTCTTGGGGTTGTTTTCGCATCGAAATCAAGCCAGGTGTGTAATGAAAACACAAGAAAAAAATGATCGGCGAAAGCCAAAAATAGGGCCTGTGGATGCCACACGACCGTGCGATAGGCTGTGTATGAGGCCGTGTGTTAGGCCATTTTAGGTCGTGTGAGCCGACATGCCCATTCCAGAATTTTTCCCTAGGGTCGTTCATGTCGTTCCAATCGATTGTAGGCCTTCCGTAGGGTCGGTATGTGTGGTATGAGTCGTAAAGCATGAAATCTGCCTCTCTGTTAGATTGAAATTGATGAAAATAACATCTACGTGAGTATTGTGTAATATGATATGTATGAGCTGTTTTGTATGTAAGAGCACATTTAGCACTTGTTATACGAGCATGCATGTGATATACGTTCTAGTATCTGTACTCTATTACATCTGATATGTTGTCTGTATTTGGCTATGGGGTGGGATTTGTATTATGAGGAGGAAATGTTCTCTGTGAGGTGACATCTCGCCAATATACTGGCAGCACTGCTGCGACTATTCTGAAAAGTGTCATATGGACACTGTGCGGTGTGTAGGGCTAGTTGGGTGTTTTATAGCCCATGTGGTTTTTTGGAATGGTCGGAGTTGGTGTGTAGAGGATGGCTGTAGGACTATGCATATCTATTTCTGTACGATTCTGTATGATACTGGTTCTGTGAAAGTTCTATTTCTGTATTTGTTCTATCTATGGTTAAAATTTGAATGGTGTTTACGTTTGCGTTGCACACTGAGTTACAAAACTCATTCTCTATTTGTCTGTTTTGATCAGGTAACCCTCAGACATAGGCGGGTCGGTGCGAAGGAAACTCAAATGTGACCACTTTTTCGTAAAACTACATTTTCATAAAAAAATTGCTTAATTTTCTAGCCTTTGAGAGTCTTGTAGTTTTCGGGCTCTCCGGACTTTTTGGGACTATTTTTGGTTTCGGATTTGGCTTTTCTAGCGCAGCAACTGATAAAACGGTATTTCCAAAAACAACAACTTTTTCTGAAATAATGGTTTTCAAAGTAACAACTTAAATTACCAAAAATATAACATTTTATGAAACTGCACTTCAAAATACTCGTTTGAAATGATAGACGTAAAGGAACAATAATTTTAAATTAAATAAGTAAATCAACACATTTTCCAAACAAATCGGGTATACTAAGTAACAACGGTTTACGACGATTTGCAAGTAACAAGGAAGTCATTTTATAAATTTTCTTCGCAACACTTCCATATTCTGCCATAATGTCTAGGCTGGGTTTGGGGTGTTACACTTAGTGGTATTATAGTCAAGTTGCAAAACTCGGGCTCTGAAATTTTGGGTTCAAAATTTTGTTTGTAAAAAAAAAAACTATTTCTTCGAGTAAAGTTTATTTTTAATCTGAATGTAATTATGTTGTACACCGATTCTCCGGTGTCGATCCTGTAAGTACTTCTAACATAGAAATGCTTTAGTTAGAGAACTCTGAAAGGACTAAATTGCATTCAATTAGTTAGAGACTAAAATTTCTAAACATTCT
The DNA here is from genome assembly GCA_005393395.2 of Gossypium australe. Classification (NCBI taxonomy): domain Eukaryota; kingdom Viridiplantae; phylum Streptophyta; class Magnoliopsida; order Malvales; family Malvaceae; genus Gossypium; species Gossypium australe. Next base: position 105,626,863 of record CM016624.1, read on the forward strand.
GAGACAACTTTTAATGATTATTTGAAGCATAAAATACTGCTAATAAATACTGAAACTAATTTATAAAATTTCGTAATGTAGATAAAACTTTGAATACAATGAGTGCTCATGGAACGCGTGGTCGTGGTACTCGTGGGCGTGGCGGGCGCTGTAGAGGGACTTGAGCTAAGTCACCCTCTATAGGCAATATGCCTAATTTGGATATGAGCGAGACACCGATTACACTTTCAGATGAGACTGGGTCTCAAAGCCGCTTAGTTGGGGACGACACATTGTCCTAAGCCATGCTTAGAGTATTAGAGAGGGTCACTTGGCCCCATTCTGGTTCTGGGAGTCGTGGGTAAGTAACTGAGCGACTTCGGTTAAATGGAGCTGAGCTATTTAGGGGCGTCACCGGAGTCGCCCCTTGTAACAGTCCGATTTATATCCTAGTCGAAATAGTAGTTTCGGGACCACAAATCCGAGTCTATATAATATTTTAATATTATTTTCTGTGCCATTGATGAGTGTTTAAGCATGTGTTAAATTTTCGTAAGTTAATTTGACTGTTTGTGTGTTCAATTTGACAAAAGGATTGAATTACATTAAATGTGAAAGTTGCTTGCTATTTGTTAAAATACCAATGTGTTGTGGCTTTGTAAAGGTGAATTAAGCCAATACTTAGATGGTGGATGATTAATAGTCATTAATAGCCTTATGCCTATATGTTATATATGTTTAGCATTAAGGTTAATTTTGTAAATGAGTTAATAACATAATATTAGTAAAACAAAAGTTTGTAGATGGCTATAATGTTCATCTATTTAGCCGATTGTTGAAAGAAGAAAAGAAAGAAAACTATCCTAGGTTTCGACACTTGCAAGCTTGAATTAAGGTAAGTTTTGACTTTGGTTTTTGATAATTTCTACATTTCTGCAATTGTTGCTTTGTCTACTACAAAACCCATGTTTTAATTTTGAGAATTGATGATGTTTTTGAGATCATTTGATGAACTCATGTGATTTATGATGTTTTATGGTGTTAAATGTAAGATTTAAGCTAGATGAATATATTTTGTTCTTGAATTTTTGATGAATTTAGCTAATTAGGGCTAAATTGAGAAAATATTATTTTGGAGGACTAATTTGTGAATTTGATGAAAAATATGGACTTATATAGTCCCTAGGGAGATTCGACTATGCATGTGTGTGAACAAATTTTGTGAATTTGATGTTTTGAGAAAAATGGACTAAATTGATAAATTGTGCAAATGTGAGGGTTAATTTGTAAACAGCCCTAAATGTGTGTCCTTGAATTGAATTGAATGAATTAGTGAATAAAAGGGTTAATTCTGAATATGTTTAGATCAAGAACCGAGGAAAACGAACCTAGATCGTGGGAAAACAAAAGTAATCGAGTAGCCTTTTCCATTTCCGTTAAATCGAATCTGAGGTAAGTTATTATGCAAATAAACGAATTCGTATTAAATTATGTATGTTTTTATGACTATTGTTATCGATGAATACTTATGATATGATCTGTTCATGAATTCTGAGATAATGATTACTTAGTGACAATGTTCGAGAAGTCCCGTACGAACCTAGGAATAGATAGGATTAGCTATGTCATGACATAGGTATCTATTCTGTTTTTATCATGTAAGACCACGTCTGGGACTGAAACACCCCAAACCCGGCCCACGAGCCTTGACCGGATCTGGTATGTTCCCCGGTGTAAACCGTTTCAAATTCTTTTGTGACTTAGGAAAAACTTGTGTGTTTTGAAAAAAAATTTGTTTTGGGTTGGGCTTGAGTTGAAAACGAGTTTATTTGATTAAAAATCCTTTAGCTTTAGGTGACAAAACGTTTAGGGTTGGTTTTGATAATAAATTTACTTAATCTTTCAATTAATAAATATTTGTAGCATAATAAATCTAAGTGAAGTAAAGAAATTCAACTATGGCCTTATTACATTAAATAATCCCAAAATAAACTTAAAATACTTAAAATAAAATAAAAGTCCAAATCGTAAATTTCTTGCTGTGCATGGCCATCCCTAAGCTTCTGCCGAGCCTGGTCCATTACTGTTCGTCACCTGAAAATAGTTCCCACAACGGGGTGAGTCAAACAGACTCAATGTGTACACAACACTAAGTCATAATATATTCAGGCATACATATGATACACATTCAAATCATAGAATACATTTAATGATGCATTCCCAAACCCAAACCTAATTAGCCATCCGCTACACTCCCCCGTACCAACCTGTACACCGTGGGGACTACTAAGTCGACCCTCCTTCCGCTACACTCCATATCGCGGTCTTAGGTCACCGCATTCGTGGTCTTAGGTCACCACGTTCAGATTACTGTGGTCTTAGGTCACCACATTCAGATTACTGTGGTCTTAGGTCACCACATTCAGATATCACGGTCTTAGGTCACCGTGTTCGTGGTCTTAGGTCACCACATTCACTTCCCCTTTCAATAACCAATATGCCCCATTTTATAATATGCATTAATATGCCAGAGTTCACATTCTTATCATATTCTCATGTTACAAATAACATTTTTCATATTCCTAGTAGGAGTAGGAAACGTACCTGAGTACTTAGTACCATAACATGGTACCTTAGCCACTTTCATATTCTTAATATCACATATATATTTAATCATACATAGCCATAAAACATATTAAAAATTAGTGTGGGGTACACACCTGATTCGCTTAAGGTTTCCAATCCAAATCCCGAAAAGCTTGATCTAATGCCTTAGATCTTAGATCTCTACATTTAATCAATCATTTAATACTTAGTAAAGAGCCATTCGGCCATAAATCTAAATCCTAGTAGGATTAGTACACTAAAACTTACCTTGCAATTTCCAAATCCCGAAAGTAGTCCTTGCCTTATATGTCTGTCGAAATCCCTATAACTTCATGTTAGATCAATTTCTAACATTTATTCATAACAAATAACCCTTAGCCGAATGTTAAATATGACTTACCTTGTGGATTTTAAATCCCGAAATTCACCGAATAACTAGGGAACACGCGACTTATGGTGTACCTTCGGGAAAAGAACTTCTCCTTCCTTGTAGTCGACACCTAGTAAATCCCGAAAGATCTCTTCAAGGTTTCGGTAACAAGATATTAATGGGGTTAGTCCTAGATTTCGGCGAATCTTAAAAGAAAAAGGATGAAACCGAATGAGATCTTACCCTTACTTTAGGTATCGACAATTCCTTTGCTTGAAGTCTCAAACTATTCGGCTATGGCCTTGATCTTAGCAAGCTTTCGGCTTTTGGAGGGATTAGAAAGAAAAGAGAAGGAAGAACAAAGATGGAGGATTCGGCTAGAACACAAGGTATGTCGGCTTGGCAAAAATAAAAAAGAAAGAAGAAAGTTTACTAGGGAATTTTCGGCAGAGGTTTTCTTGAAGAGAAAAGTATGAATGAAGAATAGCCTTACTCTCCCTTTTATAGCCGAAATTACTAGGCTAGAGTCCCTTACTTGGCCACCACTCTTCTATTTTGATAGCTTTATCCCTTGAATTATCACTTTATAAAGAGAATTTAATCCAACTATTAACTCTTGAAAATAATGATAAATAAATCCCTTATTTATCCCCTATTTAGCCGAAATTTAAAGAGAATAAAACTCCTCTTTTAAGAGCCTTAATGCCGTCCACCTCTCTGCTTCTGGAAGCAAAAATAAAACTTCTTTTATTTGCTTCCCAAGTGACTCGAACTCAGGCCCAACACCCTTGCATGTGGCGCCATTTCCAGAGGCCCTAAGTGGCATCTCCAGGCCACTTTTCCAAGCCCGTTTGTGTGTCAAATTCCTCCTACTAATTTTCTTAAGGCCACCTTGCCTTAATTTCCTCTTTTTAAACCTTAAAACTTGACATTTCTCTACATTTCCAAGTTTCCAAAAATTTTCGTTTGCCTCCTTTAAACTTAACATTTCTTACATTTCCAAGTTTCCAGAAATGTTCACTTTCCTCTTTTGAATCATTTCCAAATCATTTCCTTACCTTTCTTAGTTTCCAAAAAGGTTCACTTTCCTCTTTTAAACTTAACATTTCCATACATTTCCAGGTTTCCAAAAATGTTCAAAACATAGTCATAACACATAAGACATGTCATTTCTTACAATTAAACCGAAAATGCATAGGCCCTTTTCAGGATGTTACAGGGACATTGGCGTTGATTTGAGATTACGTGTAAGACCACATCTAGGACGTTGGCATCGATTTGATCTTTACGTGTAAGACCATGCCTGGGACATCGGCATCGTATTGATTTGTATAAGATACTGTCTGGGACAGTGGCATCGATATCTAAGTGCATATCAGACCTCGTCTGGGACGGTAGCATTGTTTGACTAGTCCGAGCTTTCTGAGTATCCTACTAGATTCCTTACGGTTCAACGGGCATGTCTATAATATGAAATGGCCATGTAAATAGTGAATCCCTTTAAGGTACGTTGATTCATACACTAAGTTTGTATAATAGGTAAGTTTCTATGTGATTTTACTATGATGATTATGTATATTTGGATAACAATATGAGATGTGATAGTAAACATGAAAGAGCTTTGTACATATGAGACTTTTGAATTGATGAATGTGGCAAATATGGCCAAGTGCATAGACCAAAGTATATATGTGATAATTTGCTAAGTGATTTAGATGTGCCAATGTATCTATGAGTATATATGCCTTCTGTGCTAAGTTTGTTTGTATTATGACTTACTAAGCTTTTGGAAAGCTTACTCCATGTGTGCATTTTCTCTGTTTTATAGGTCGTCAAAGCTACTGAAGGCTCGGGATCGTTAAGGATCTTCATCACACTACTAAACTCATTTTGGTACATTTTGGAAATATATTTTGCTTGATATGTCATGTATAGGCTAGACTTTTGTATTTGTATATGAAGTGAATTTGGCCATGTGATTTGGCTAGTTATATGTTGGTATTATATTTAAATGAAAGTGATATATGAAGTATACTTTGATATGGTTGAAGCACATGAATTGGTCAAGTTTTTGGGTAAGCATTTGGATAATATGTTTTGGTCTTGGAAGTTGGCATGGTTGAAATGGATATTGAATGTTTAGATTGAATGGTTATTTTGGTTATCTAGTATGCATGGAATGTGTTTAGTGACTGTGGGGCTAAATCAGTAGCTAGCATAAGAATACACGGCCTTGGCACACGGACGTGCCTAGTAGCCGTGTGAATTTTGACAGGATCGACCACGACCAGAGTACACGGGCGTGCTTGGTAGCCGTGGAAGAAAAGTCAGTTTCGACCATGGGGAGGACATGGGTGTGTCTAGCAGCCGTGGGAGGCACACGGCCTGCCTACACGACGTGTAACCCCTGAAACTTAGAAAAATTTTAAATTTCTGAGAATGTCTATATGTGCTTTGGTTTAGCCCCGACCCGGTTTATAAGCATGTTTTAGGTCTCGTTGACCGTATTAAGGGACATTATGTTTGAGATTGATGGATGAATGTATGAACTTCTGAAAATGTTTCTGATCGGTCTGGTAACGCCTTTAACCCTAGCCCGACGACGGATACGGGTTAGGGGTGTTACACCCCTACTGTGGCCAAATACTAGTTGGAGGCCACCGAGAGGATAATGAATGATATTGACTGCACCCTTGAGCAGAAATTGAAGGGTGCAGTATCTCTACTTCACAATGAGGTGTACTAGTGGTGGTTATCGGTTGAGAAGGGTACTTAAGCAGATCGGGTTAATTGGGAATATTTTAAGACTGCCTTCCAAAGGAAGTATGTGGGGGTGAGTTATGTGGACGCTTGTAGATGTGAGTTCATGAACCTTACTCAGGGGGATAGGACTGTGGCCGAGTATGAGGTCGAATTTCTGAGATTGAGCTGTTACGCTCGTTGGATGGTAGTGACTGAGTATGAGAAATGTGTTCATTTTAAGGATGGTTTAAGGGATAATTTGAGGGTTCTGATAGCTCTGTAGAGGGAGCGAAAGTTCGTCGTCTCATTGGGAAAGGCAAAGATCACCAAGGAGGTTAAGCGTATTGAATGCCATAATAAAGACCGTGTGAGAGGTAAGAATAAGAGGGAACCGGAGCCCTCTAGTTCTATACAGAGGCCTAGGAAACGGGCCAGATTTGATGGGCCTTCTAGAGTTAGAGTTCCAGTTGCTCCTACTATGGCTCAGTTGTGTAGTGATTATGGTAGACGCCATCCAGTCTAGTGTTGGAGGAGGTTGGGAGCGTGTTTATGACGTGGGTCATTGGAGCACCGTATTAGAGATTGCCCACAGCGTTCAGATTGGATGCAAGCTCTAGTTCTGGGTTTTGTTCAGCCTCAGAGGGTAGCTCAGCAGTTGCCTAGGAGCCATGGTCTGATTAGGGGTGGTAATGGTATGGTTAGAGGACAAAGGGCACTAGAGAGAGGTGCTAATTAGATGAGGTGAGGTGGGCTACGTTGATTTATGTTTTTTGATGTCGTGAGGACAGAGACGCCACTAATGTGATTACAGTTATGTTTATTTTTTATGCCCCTTATTTTGTACTGATAGGCATATGGTCAACACATTCTTATGTAGCTAGTTCTATTTATGTAAACTTGGGGGTTTTTTTTAGAGCACTTCCGGTGAGATTTGTACTTATCTCGTTGGGTCAATCTGTTCAGGACAGTAAACTATATAGGAATGTATCGTTGCAGGCACAAGGGGTTGTGTTTCTGGCTAATTGGATGGAACTAGCGTTTAGAGAATTTGATCTGATTTTGAGAATGGACTGACTTGTGAAACATCAAGTCAGTTTGGATTGTGCTACTAAGAGGATAGTTCTGAGATCTAAAAATGATGTGGAGGTGTTTATGGTTGGGTAGCATTAGGATTACTTATCTAATGTGATCTCCGCTCTTATGGCTGAAAAACTGGTTCGGAAGGGGTGTGAAGCATATCTGGCTTTTGTAAGTGATTCAGCTTCTGTGTAGTCTTTTGTTGGGAACATCAGAACGGTTAAGGAATTTCTTAATGTTTTCCCCAAGGAATTACCGGGTTTACCTCCAGTCGGGAAGTTGAGTTCGGTATTGAGCTTCTACTGGGTACAGCTCTAGTGTCCATCGCTCCTTATTGTATGGCACCGAATGAGCTTATGGAGCTAAAGGCTCAGCTTCAGGATCTCTTGGATTGTGGATTCATCCGTCCTAGTGTGTCTCCGCGAGGGGCACCAGTTTTGTTTGTAAAGAAAAAGGATGGTACCATGAGAATGTATATTGACTACCGTCAATTGAATAAGCTAATAGTGAAGAATAAGTACCCACTTCCGAGGATCGATGACCTGTTTGATCAGTTTCATAGGGCTCCAGTAATTTCCAAGATAGATCTTCATTCTGGATATCATCAGCTTAAGGTTAAGGAAGTTAATGTTCATAAGATGGCTTTTAGGACTCGTTATGGGCATTACGAGTTTTAAGTCATTCCCTTTGGTTTGGAAAATGCTCCGGCTGCATTAATGGATATGATGAATCAGGTTTTTTAGCCGTATTTGGATTAGTTCGTCGTAGTCTTCATCGATGACATTTTGGTATACTCTAAGACCGAAGATGACCACAATGAGCATCTTAGAGTAGTTCTTTAGATACTTCGAGAGAAACAACTCTACGTTAAGTTGAGAAAGTGTGAATTTTGGTTAAGAGAAGTAACGTTTCTGGGGCATATGGCTTCTATAGAGGGGATCTGATTTGATCCGAGAAAGATTGAGGCTATACTTGATTGGAAATAGCCTAGGAATGTTTCTGAGATCCGCAGTTTTCTGAGCCTTGTGGGCTACTACCAAAGACTTGTCGAGGGGTTCTCGTTAATTGCAGCTCCTCTAACTAAGCTGTTGTAAAAGGACGCTCATTTTTTCTGGACTATTGAGCAGCAATCAAGCTTTGAAAAGCTCAAATTTGTTTTAACTCAGGATCTTGTTCTGATATAGCTTGAGTTTGGTAAGGAGTTCGTGGTCTATAGTGATGCATCGCATGTAGGTTTGATGTGTGTTCTGATGCAAGATTGTAAGGTTGTGGCTTATACGTCCCGACAGCTTAATTCATACAAGGGGAATTATCTGACTCACGATCTCGAGTTAGCTGCCATGGTTTTTTCCTTAAAGATTTGGAGGCACTATCTGTATGGTGAGAGGTATATCTTCTACACTGGTCACAAGAGCCTTAAGTATCTCCTTACCCAAAAGGAGTTGAACCTTAGGCAGCGTAGATGGATTGAACTGCTCAAGGACTACGATTGCACTATAGAGTATTATCCCGGTATGGTCAATGTTGTGGCCGACGCTCTTAGTCGTAGGACAATGTCTGATTTAAGGGTGATGTTTGCTTGCCTAAGTCTATTTGATGATGGGAGTCTGCTAGTTGAGTTGTAAGTTAGGCCGACTTGGATTGATCAGATTCGGGATAAATAGTTAGGGGATGATTCTCTGGTTCTGCATTTCCATCAAGTAGAGAATGGTAGTACGACTGACTTTGGGCTGAATAGTGATGGGGTTTTGTGTTTCCGAGGATGGGTTTGTGTACCAAATAATCCTGATTTAAGACAGTTTATTCTGAGGGAAGCGCATGGTAGCCCTTCTGCTATAAATCCTTGTGGAAATAAGATGTATCAAGATCTTTTTGAATTGTATTGGTGGCCAGGTTTGAAAAAAGAGGTAATAGATTTTATTTCCCGTTGTCTGACGTGCTAGCAAGTTAAGGCTGAGCATCAGTTGCCTCTGGGTTTGCTTTAACCCTTCAAGATTCCCTTATGGAATGGGAACGTGTAACTATAGACTTCGTTAGTGGGTTGCCCTTAACACCTAATAAGAAAGATTCTGTGTGGGTCATCATGGATTGATTGACCAAGCCTGCCCACTTCATTCATGTTCGGACAGATTATTCTCTTCAGAAGTTGGCCAAGCTATACATTTTTTATATTGTGAGACTTCACGGGGTTTCGGTTTTGATAATTTCTGATAGAGATCTTTGTTTTACTTTTCAATTTTGAAGAAAGCTTCATGAGGCTCTGGGTTCGAGATTGAATTTCAGTACTGCATTCCATCCTCAGACAGATGGTCAATTTGAGAGGGTGATTCAAATACTGGAGGATATGCTTCAGAGTTGCGTGATTCATTTCCGAGGTCGTTGGGAGGATTTTCTGTCATTAGCCGAGTTCGCCTACAATAATAGTTTTCAATCTAGCATTCAGATGGCACCTTACAATGCTCTGTATGATCGTAAGTGCTGTACCTTGCTGTGTTGGACTGAGTTGGGTGAATGATGAGTTTCAGGTCCTGAGTTGGTTTTTGAGACTAAGGATAAAGTCAGACTGATTGGGGAACGTCTTAAAGTGGCTTTGTAACAGCCCAAATTTTGGTGAAATCGGAACAGTGGTTTCGGGACCACAAATCCGAGCCAAAAATATAATTTATTTTTATTTTATTATATGGACTGTATTATGTTAGAAAATTCATGTGAAAATTTTGATACAAAAATTTTATCTATTTAGTGCTTAATTACGAGAAGGACTAAATCGCATAAAATGTGAAAGTTGAATTCTAGTAGGTATAAGGACCAAATATCTATGGAATCCAACACTAGAGGTCCTTATATGATAATTAGACGATTAATAAAATGTATGTAGATATTTTTGGATGATTCATCCATGGAAAATGAGAAAAAGGCTAGGGACTAAATTGGAAAGTGAAAATATTAATTAATTAAAAAGATGAAAAGAAAATAAAAACCATATTTTCTCATATTCTTCCCCAAAATAAACATGGAAACCCTAGGAGAGAGAGAGAAGAAACTTTCATGGCCAAATTCAGTAAGTTTCCTTGGCCCGTTTTTAGTAATTTTGATATTTTTGGAATCAGGATAGCCTAAACTATCTATTTGGGGGATCAATTTGAAAGGTTATCAAATTATAAAAATTGGGTCAAGGATGTATATGCTGGAAATTTGAAATTGATGGTAGAAAATGAAAGATTGATGATAGATAAACAACTTTTACAAAGTGATTTTTCATGAAAACTTGATTTAGGGACTAAAATTAAAATTGGTGAAAATCCATGAAAAATATTGAAATGTGTGAAATGTATGTGCTGTAAAAGTTGTATGTATATTTCGGCTAGGCTTGGGTAGAGGGTCGTATTTCATGAATTTCATTTTTCGAGCCTAGAGACAAAATGGTAATTTTGCTTAGGATAAACATTGAGTCCAAATAAGTGTAAAATGTGATAAATTGACATTAAATTTACCCATATAGATCTAGATAGACCAAATTCAAAGTTAGAATGAGGAAAATGTCGGATTAGTGGATTTATGTACACGAACACTTGTCGAGGTAAGTTCGTGTAACTAAATTATGTTTATTTATATGTTTGTTTTGATTGTGATTATGTAAATTGTATAAATGTCATATATATATATATTGTAACAATCCGGTTTACACCCTAGTCGGAACAGTGGTTTCGGGACCACAAATCTGAGTTTGAATAATATTTTAATATTATTTTCTATGCTATTGATATGTGACTAAGCATGTGGTAAATTTCCGTAAGTTAATTTGTCCGTTTGTGTGTTTAATTTGACAAAAGGATTAAATTTTATTAAATGTGAAAGTTGCTTGCTATTTGTTAAATACTAATGTGTTGTGGCTTTTAAAAGAAAAGGGCCTTGAGAGGCAATTAAGCCATTTTTATGTTAGTGGGTGATTAAATGACAAAATAACCTTATTGTTATTTGTCTTATATGTTTAATGAATGGATAAATTGGTAAATTGTATAATAATATGTTTATAATAAAATAAACTAATGAAAAGATGAATGTTATCATCTTTGGGGTGCCGAAAGTTTGAAGAAAAAGAAAGAAATTATTTAAGCTAGGTTTCGACTATTAAAGTCTTTGATTCAAGGTATGATTTCGATCGGTTTTTGATAATTTTTACGTTTTCGTAATCGTTGCTTTGAGAGCTACAAAACCTATGCTTCAATTTTGAGAATTGATGATGTTTGTGAAATGAGACTTTGATGAACTCATGTGATTTATGATGTTTTATGATGAACTCATGCTTCAATTTTGAGAATTTTTGATGAATTTAGCTAATTAGGGCTTAATTGAGAAAATATTATTTTGGAGGACTAATTTGTGAATTTGATGAAACATATGGACTTATATAGTCCCTAGGGAGATTCGACTATGCATGTGTGTGAACAAATTTTGTGAATTTGATGTTTTGAGAAAATGGACTAAATTGATAAATTGTGCAAATGTGAGGGTTAATTTGTAAATAGCCCTAAATGTGTGTCCTTGGATTGAATTAAATGAGTTAATGAATAAAAGGGTTAATTCTGAATATGTTTAGATCTAGAACCGAGGAAAACGGATTTAGATCGAGGGAAGGCGAAAGTAACCGAGTAGCCGTTTCCATTCCGATAAATCGAATCCGAGGTAAGTCATTATGCAAATAAACGTATTTGTATTGAACTGTGTATGCTCATATGATTATTGTTAACTATGAATGCTTATGAGATGATCTGTACATGAATTCTAAGATAAGACCGATATAGTGACAATGTCCGCGAAGTCCCGTACGAACCTAAGAATAGATAGGAGTAACCATGTCATGACATAGGTATCTGTTCTGTTTATCGAGTAAGACCACGTCTGGGACGTTGGCGTTGATTTGAGATTACGTGTAAGACCACGTCTGGGACATTGGCATCGATATGAGCTTTACGTGTAAGACCATGTCTGGGACATCAGCATCGTATTGATTCGTGTAAGACCATGTCTGGGACATCGGCATCATATTGATTCATGTAAGACCCTGTCTGGGACAGTGGCATCGATATCTGCGTGCATGTAAGACCTCGTCTGGGACGTTGGCATTGTACAACTATTCTGAGCTTTTTGAGTATCCTACTAGATTCCTAACGGTTCAACGGGCAAGTCTGTGATACGAATTATAAATCCGAGCGATGATCAATTAAGTGAATAATTGTCCGTTTCAGGTACGTTGGTATATATACACAAAGTGTGTATAATAAGGTAAGTGCTTGTGTGTTTTCGATTTGAAGAAATGTGTGATTAAGTGTGAGTATGTGAATGAGATACAAGAATGGTTATGATAGAGTTATGTATATAGATATGATTCTTGAATTGATGATTGGGGCAAATGTAGTCAAATGTATGGACCAAAGCATATATGTTAGAAGTTTGTTATATATATATGAAATGTGCCTATGTTCTACATGCTTATAGGTTTACATATTAAGTTTATTTGTATATAACTTACTAAGCTTTTGGAAAGCTTACTTTGTGTGTGTGTTTTCTCTGTTTTTAGTTCGTCAAAGCTACTGAAGGCTCGGGACCGTCAAGGATCGTCATCACACTACTAAAATCATTTTGGTACACTTTGAAAATGTATAAAACTAGATATGGCATGTATAGGCTAGTATTTTGGTATAAGTTGTTATATGAACTTAGCTATGTGATTTGGCTAGATATGAGTTGAGAATTTGCTTGAATGAATATGATATGTGTGGAATGTTTTGGCATGGTTATGTGATCTATGAAATGGTCAAGTTTGTGTAAGAAAAAGAATGAATTACGTTGTGATGATATGATGATATTGTACATGAAATTGGTTGCCAAATTGTGTGTCTATAAATGCTCAAATGTGCTTGTAGGATTGACCCATGTGGGTGGAATTTTGGCCTTGCAAATGGCCTATTTTTGCCACATGGTTGTGGCACAGGGGCGTGCCTAGTGACCGTGGACGTAAGTCAGTATATGGCCTAAGAGCACATGGCCACGACACAAGGACGTGCCTGGTAGCCGTGTGGTTTTGACAGGATCGACCACGACCAAAGTACATGGGCGTGCTTGGTGGCCGTGGAGCAATGGTCAATTTTGACCACGGAGAGGACACACGGGTGTGTCTAGCAGCCGTGGGAGGCACATGACCTACCCCTACAGGCGTGTATCCCCTGAAACTTAGAAAATTTTTTGAATTTCCAAGAAATTGTGTACGTGTATCGGTTTAGTCCCGACCCGATTTATAAGCATGTTTTAGGTCTCGTTGATCGTATTACGGGACATTATGTTTGAGATTGATGGATAAATGTATGAACTTTTGAAAATGTTTCCGATCAGTCCGGTAACACCTTTAACCCTAGTCCGACAACGGAGATACGGGTTAGGGGTGTTGCATATATGAAAGGATTACATATCCTGTCAAGCCCGATAAAAAAAATGTTCTAATTAATTGATAATGCTCGATAGATATTAAAAGGGTAAACGATGGAAATGTTGCTTTTATGCTCGGAATGGTTGTGGAATGTTATCATATGAATTATATGGATGTTAAAGATGTATGAAATGATCACATACCGGAAAATGCTTGGAAATGTTAAATCCCGTTTGAATAAAAGAAAATCGATGGATAAATGTAACTGCCGAAACGAATGAGGTCTCGGACGAGTAATCCTAATGACGTCATTACAAAAAGGATTTAGCCCGGACGGGTAATCCTAATATAAGTCCTCTCGAGCATATGTTATGGATTGGATTTAGCCCGGATGGGTAATCTAGATAAAACAGAGTAAATAGGCCAAAGAACGAAATTGACACGGCCTGGGCCCAAGACCACACGGTCGTGCCTCCTTAATTGACTCGAACATAGCCTGACCACGATTCACACGGGCGTGTGCCATGGGCGTGTCCCTACCGTGACTAAGAGGAATTTTACTCGGATTAGGGTACTTAGAGGCAAAGAAAGCCATTCCAAAAGCCTATATAAACACCCTAGAGGCCAACCTTCGGGGGGCTTCCAGTTAGGATGAAGAGTCGAGCCAGAGAGGCCAGAATTGTAGAATTTACTCGAAGAAAGCCAGTTGATTCATCTCAAGAAGCTGGAATCATACTCAAGACGGAGGATCTTCCCTTCAATTTCCTCCAGGAGGTTTTAGGGTTTTTCTTATGTTTTGTTTCATATTTTCTTCTCAGATGTATTCTTTTATTATTATGAACTAAACTCTCAAATACTTGAGGGGGATAAAACCTCAGATGGATCTTGTTATTATTTTCTGAACTATATGATAAATACTTGATTTGTTCTTAATTATGCGCTCTTAATTCTTGTTTTAATATTTCAGGATATTGATTCAAGTATTGATGTGCTTAGGCAGAGGAGGAATAGACCCTGTCTAAGAGTAGATCTAGAATAGTTTAAGTGGAGTTGATCGCAACCCTAGAGATAGGATGACGAAAATCTGCCAGATTAGGGTCAAACCTATTATGGGAGTCCATAGATCGAGTTAATGCAATTCTAGGGGTTTTAATTAGAAAGAGATTTCAATTAATCTACCTAGGGTTAGACGTTAGTAGCCTTGAGAGAGGTATTAATATAAATTAGGGAATCCTACAGATCAAGTCAATTGAATAAATCGTCTGGTTCAGAGTTAAATAACAAGTGAAGTCTAGGTGGATTCTTCCTCGAGTATTGTCTTAATCAATTGGTTTTTCCCACAAGTATTTTCCCCAATTCATTCTCTTTGTCTTTGCATCTTTAGCTTAGTTGTTAGTTAATTTTAGATTAGATAACATTTCACTTTTATTCATAGGCTAAATAATAAAAAGAATGTTAGTATTAGTACTTTTGGTTCCTTTGGGTTCTACAATCCGATCTTGCCACTAAGCTATACTACTGTTCGATAGGTGCACTTGCCTCAATCGTTGTCATAGTTAGTTTCTAGGCTCGATCATTCTTTATATAAATTTTTAAGACTCTGACACAACGATCAAGTTTTTGGCGTCGTTGCCGGGGAACTGAAATATTAAGAACGCTCAATTTTTATTACTTTAGCCATTTTTATTTTTGCAATTTATTTTTTGTTTTTATTTTGCTTCTTTTATTTGTTCTTAGCAGGTACCTCTAGTTTATGACTAGAAGGAACCCAACAGGACCCCTAATTTATGATAGTGATATTGAAGGTACTGTTCGCAGAAATCATAGAGACATAAGGCAAAGCTTAAACTACATAGAAGAAGAGCAAGAAGTCGAAAACAATTCTACCGAAGAGATGGCTGAGAATAATCTGCTTGTAACACCCCAAACCCGGCCCATACACCACGACCGGATCTGGTGAGTCACTTGCAAAGTTTTAGAAAATATCGTGAAGTTCAGAAGAATTTTAAGTTATTTTGAAACTCCAAGTTTGAGTGGTTCATTGGAAAACTTAGAAATTATTTTATGAAATTATAATTAGTCATTTCTTGTGTTTAGGTGACAGTTGAAAATACTGGGCGTGGCATTCTAGAAATCATAAGGTTTGCTTTCAAGTTTGTTTTGTTGATTTAGTTTTGAGGAAAAACCCCTTTTATCCCATTTTGTAAAGAAAACGTTTCATCGATCAAATTTGTGATTTAAACGTCTTAATAGTTAAACCATAATTTAAACCAAAATAATAGTGGCCTTATTACAAATCAAAAGTCCCCAAAAGTAGAAAACGATAAATAAAGTAAAGTTTGAATTGAATAAACCCGTGCATGGCCAACTCGAGTCCATTCCAGCCCAATCCACTGAGTTAAGAGTCACCTGCAATTGTTTAGGCAAATAGAGTGAGTCACAAGACTCAGTGTGCAATTAGTCCACATAAACCACAAATGGCCTAAGCCCCCATATCACAATCGGCCAAAGCCCAATTATTATAGCATATCAAAATAATCAAGATGATAACCCAACCCATCCTAATGTTCCATCCTCTACACTCCGCTCCATATATCCATCCTCAACACTCCTGTGGGGATTTCTACAATCAACCCTCCATCCTCTACAATCCTCTTTGGCAGTCATGCTGACAGTCATGCTGCTCAAAGCCGATATAATGTGGTCTAGCCACCGATAATTATGTGACCAAGTCACTATATACAATAAGGCACTGAGCCATCAATTAGTGTGACAGTGTCACCGATATACACTTCCCCTTCATATCATTATCATTTCCCAAATCCCATGCACATTTAACATAGTATACTAACATGTCATATAATATCATACATTCAATATTTAGAGCACGGACACAATCATGCTAACAACATTAATTATATGGCTTAATCGAAGAACAACTAACCTGGCGTTACGTTTTTACCCCTCATGGGTAACTCAATAGCCGTTACCGAGGTTTCAGCTTTGAAACATATCACATAAACGATTTATACAATTAAGGGAAAAGTGTGGTACTTACACACCTGTAAACACGAAGAACTAAACTATCGATCTTGTTAACAATTTCACTCGCAGGGATCACAACGATCTACTTATCCCTCTCCGAAGCCGGCCCACAACCCGGTGGAAAGTCTGGTACGGCTGACACCGCACGCTTTTTGAACTTAGGGGTAGGTACTACCGGTCCAACCTCCTCCTTTGCTTGGCTGGTATTTGATTCCGTGAAAGAAATCTTGGTTAGAAGACCTGGTTAAGGCATTGAAGTAGATGAAATAAGAATATACGCTCAAGCGAAGAGGTTTCTTACCTAGGTCGAAAGAAGCCGAAAGCTTTAGGCTTGGATTAAGGAAACACTGAAGTCCCTACACATTCATCAAATTAGAATCGACTTCCCAATAAAAGATGGATCCAAAGAAGTGGCCTTCCGGCCAATCAAGCGAACAGAGAACCCCTTATAGCCTATTCGGCCAAGGACACTTACCAATGCCCTCTCGAAAGCAGGCCACATAAAGAAAAGTCGATGGAAACACGTCCCTCTAACACTGGCCAACGCCCACAGAAACGAATCAGAATATTCGATTAGCCCAAAACAAAGAGAATAAGAAGAGAAAACGATAAGGAAAGAGAAAAAGATCCCTTACCGAAACTAGAGTGTGTCGAATGGATGATCTACATTCGGCAATCAGGAAAGTCGACAGAAAGGTGCAGATTCGGCTTTGGTTCGACTAGGCAGAAATGAAATACTAGATGGAAAAAGAAACGCAGAAGATATAAGTCACCACCTTGACAATCGGTTAACACCAAAGGAACAGAATGAGAAGAAAAATAGAAAGTGTTTCGGTTGTGAAGAAACAAGAAGAAATGGGCTAGAGAGATTCGGCTAAAGCAAAAAGAAATCAAAGAGATGAATGGTAGTAGTTGATGATTCGGTCAAGAAAAGGATTGAGGGATGAGGTTTGGCTTTTAGAAGAAATAGAGAAGTATGAATCAAATGGAAGAAAGCAATGAAAATGGAGAAGGTAATAGGAGGATTCGGCTATCAAGAAAGAAAAGAAGTGAATTGAAGGGGAAGGGTGCCTAAGAGGTTTCGGCTTTTACCAAAGAGGAGATGAACAACAGTAGCCTTTTGGAGTTTCGGCCAACAGAGAAAAGAATGCAAACTGACAAAATGGAAAACACCAAATACCGAAAAGAGAAGCTCTCAGCACCAAATTTGCTATACACACCTCACAGTTTCGACCCCTAAACCCCTTCACCAAAACCGAATGCCTACACAACCAAATGGTTCAACCTTGCCCGAATTTCCCCTTAACACTCACCAAAATTCAGCCACTCCCTTTCTCTTATCCTACGTTCACTCTTGATCACCCGTTTGAATCAGTTTGAATGATTCAAACTCCACTTTTCTCTCTTGGCCACCCATTTGAAAAATTTGAATGAGTCCATTCCCACTTTTCAAGGTCCCTAGCTGAATCCATCACCTTCTATCCAGACGCCAAAAAGAATTCCCAAAAAACAAATTGTGTGACTCGAACCTGCTCCCTCACTGCTCCCCTGTGGCATCTCCTTGCCACTTTACCACTCCTTTTCTTGTGTCAACAAACACAAACAATAATACTTAAAACCTGCCCCAACCAGCTCTTCCCTAAGTGCCCATAATTTAAGTTTTTACCAAGGGTTCAGCATAACCGCGAGCCTTCCCAGGGACCCCAAACACACTCAAACAACAGGCAAAGTAAACCAAACACACATAAGCATAATAAACGCAAAGCCCCAAATTCTCGGATGTTACAGTTCTACCCCCTTAAAGAAATTTCGGCCTCGAAATTACCTGGTCAAAAGAGATGGGGGTATTGCTGACGCATAACATCCTCTGGCTCCCACGTGGCCTCCTCTGGACCGTGGTTCCGCCACAAAACTTTGACCAAAGGAACTGATTTCCTTCTCAGTACCTTAACGTCTCGGTCCAAGATCTGCACTGGTTCCTCATCAAATGACAGGTCTGGCCTTACCTCAATCTCCTCCACTGGTACAATGTGAGACGGATCTGAATGATAGCGCCTCAACATCGAGACATGGAACATATCATGTATCTGTTTCAATTTCGGAGGTAACTCAAGCTGATACGCCACTGGTCCCACACGTTTCAACACCCGATGAGGCCCAATAAACCTGAGACTTAGCTTGCCCTTTTGTCCAAACCTCATCACCTTCTTCAACGGTGAAACTTTCAAGAAGATTTGATCATCCACTGCAAATTCTATATCCTTACTCTTCAGATCAGCATAGGATTTCTGCCTATCGGACGCTTCCTTCAATCGAGTTCAGATCAATTTAACTTTCTCTTCTGTCTCTGAAACCAATTCCGGACCCAAAATGTGACGCTCACCCAGTTCTGTCCAGCAAGTAGGAGTGCGACACCTCCGCCCGTACAACACTTGATAGGGCGCCATCTGAATACTAGACTGCTAGCTGTTATTATATGCGAATTCTGCCAACGGTAGAAACTCTTCCCAACTACCCCTGAAGTCAATGACACAACCTCTCAACATATCTTCCAAGATCTGAATTACCCTCTCAGACTGACCATCAGTCTGTGGATGAAAAGCTGTGCTGAAGTCTAATCTTGTACCTAATGCTCAACACTGGGTCTCTATCCGATATGATCAACACTGGTACCCCATGCAACCTCACAATCTCTGCCACATACAGGTTAGCCAGCTTCTGCAGAGAATAGTCGACCCGAACAGGTACAAAGTGGGCGGACTTCATCAACCGATCAATAATCACCCATACCGAATCTTTCTTAGTAGGCGTAAGAGGTAGCCCACTAATAAAGTCCATCGTGATTCTCTCCCATTTCCACTGCAGAATTTTCACCGGCTGCAATAGCTCCGAAGGCAACTGATGCTTTGCTTTCACCTACTGACACGTCAAACATTTACCCACGAACTCGGTAATCTCTCGCTTCAAACCAGGCCACCAAAATTGTTCACGTAGATCTCGATACATCTTACTCCCACCAGGATGCATAGCGTAAGGGCTACTATACGCCTCCTGAAGAATCATCTGTCTTAACCCAACATCCTTCGGCATGCAAACCTTCTCGCGGAAACACAAAACCCCATCATTGTTCAGCCTATAATCCTCTACCCCACCATTCTGTACTTGCAGAAGTCAATCACTCAAAACATCGTCTAACAACTGCTTCTCTTTGATCTGAGCTATCCACGTCGGCTTCATCTGAAGTTCAGCTAACAAACTCCCATCATCATACAGATTGAGATGGGCAAACATCGCTCTTAAATCTGATATTACCTTCCGACTTAACGCATCTGCCACCACGTTAGCTTTACCCGGATGGTATTTTATCGAGCAATCATAGTCCTGCAATAGCTCAATCCACCTCCGCTGCCTTAAATTCAACTCCTTCTGAGTAAAGAGATATTTCAACCTCTTGTGGTCGGTGTAGATAACGAACTTCTCCCCATACAAGTAATGTCTCCAGATCTTCAGAGCGAACACTACCGTAGCCAACTCCAGATCATACGTGGGATAGTTCACCTCATGCGGTCTTAATTACCGAGACGCATACGCAACCACCTTCCCATTTTGCATCAGCACACACCCTAGCCTCGTGTGTGAAGCATCACAATAAACAACGAATTCTTTCCCTACTTCAGGCTGAATCAGAACCGGATCCTCTGTTAAGATCCTCTTCAGCTTCTCAAAGCTTTCTTGCTGCTTGCTAGTCCAAACAAATGGTACCTCTTTCCGCAATAACTTAGTTAAGGGTGCCGCAATTAAGGAGAATCCCTCAACAAACCTTCTATAGTATCCAGCCAAACCCAAGAAACTTCGAATCTCCGCCACAGACTTAGGCAGTTTCCAGTCCAATACAGCTTCAATCTTCCGAGGATCAACCCTAATCCCCTCAGCAGACACAACATGACCCAAGAAGGTAACTTATTTCAACCAAAATTCACACTTACTGAATTTGGCGTACATCTGCTTCTCCCTCAAAATCTGCAGAACCACCCAAAGATGCGAATTGTGCTCCTCTTCCGTCTTGGAATATACCAGGATGTCGTCTATGAATACTACAACAAACCGGTCCAGATATTGGAATACCCGGTTCATCATACCCACAAAGGCAGCTGGCGCATTCGTCAACCCAAACGATATCACTAAAAACTCATAGTGACCATAGCGAGTTCGAAACGCCGTCTTATGAATATCCGCTTCCTTGACCTTAAGCTGATGATATCCTGACCTCAAATCTATCTTCGAAAAGACGGAAGCCCCTTTGAGTTGATCAAATAAGTCGTCGATCCTCGGCACGGGTACTTGTTCTTAATTGTCAACTTATTAAACTAACGGTAGTCAATGCACATACGCATCGACCCGTCCTTTTTCTTCATGAATAGCACCGGTGCTCCCCACGGAGACACACTTGGTCGAACAAACCCGCGATCCAACAACTCCTAAATCTGAGCTTTAAGTTCAACCAGCTCCTTTGGCGCCATCCTATAAGGGGCGATGGACACTGGAGCTGTACCCGGGAGTAGCTCAATTCCAAACTCCACTTCACGATCTGGAGGCAACCTTGGAAGTTCCTCAGGAAATATATCAAAGAACTCTTTCACTGTTCTAACCTCACTAACAGTCACTTCCTTTGCATCCAATGCACTAATAAAAGCTAGGAATGCCTTGTACCCTTTCCGAACCATCTTAACAACCCTTAACGCGGAAACCACGTTAGACAAATAATTTCTTCTTTCCCCTATCACAACCACCTCTTCGTCCCCTGGGGTACTCAACACCATTCGCTTAGTCGCGCAATCCAATTTAGCACGATGTTTAACCAACCAATCCATGCCTAAGATGAGATCAAACTCCCCGAATGGTAATTCCATTAAGTCTGCCGGAAACACTACTCCTTGAATCTCTAAGGGCGCATCCCTAAATAGTTTGTTCACTACCATGGATTGTCCTAAAGGGCTCACCACAGTCATTTCTCTAGTAGCTATTTCAGATTCTATACTTAAAGTCTCAGATACAGTGCTAGCAACATAAGAGTGGGTCGGTCCAATATCAATCAAAGCAAGAAATGGCTTATCAGCTATAAAAAATGTACCGGTTATGACGTTCGGTGCATCGCCATCCTCTCACCGTCGTGCTGCATAGACTAAACCCGACTGTCTTGCATCTGTATCACTGGCACCTCTGCCTGGTGCTCCACGACCTCGACCAGAACCATTCCCTCCTCTGATCGGTCCACGACCTCTCAGCATCTGCTGTCCACCTCTTCCTGGTTGCACATAACCCTGACCTACCGTCCGTGCCCTGGTCATTTCTTGCGGACAATTCCTTATTAAATGATCCTTTGACCTACACTTGAAACATCCCTTATCTCTTCCCCAGGACTCTCTTGCATGTGATCTCCCACACTGAGCACATGGGTGAAACTGACCCGCCGCGGCAAGCGCTAGAACCCGAGCTGGCCCATCAAACCTGGACCTCTTCTGAAAACCCCCAGACGACCCTAACGATCCATAACTCCTCTTATTTTTACCTCTATCCTTGTCCCTATTTTTCCTCTCGGTCTGTTTAACCTCCTCGGCTATTTTGTCCTTTTCAACCAGGATAGCAAAATCCCTCTCCAGCTATGGAGCTATCAACACTCGCAACTCGTCTCGCAGCCCATCTTCGAACCGTATGCAACGCTCATAACCAGTCGCATCTATCTCTTGGGCGTAACGGCTCAAGCGCAGAAATTCCACCTCGTACTCAGCCACAGACTTACCCCCTTGTACCAGATTCAGAAATTCTTTCCTCTGAGCATCTACATAACTTGCCCCAACATATTTCCTTTGGAATACAGTTTTAAAGAAATCCCAATCAATGTGATCCGCTGGAGTACCCTCTCTTATTCTGAGCCACAACTGATATGCCTCATCTCGTAGAAGAGACAATGCACCTTTCAGTTTTTCCTCTGCCGTGCAGTCTAGATCATCCATAATCCTCTCGACTGCCTCTAGCCAATATCCAGCCACATTTGGGGCCACACCAGAGATACCTCTAAACATTTCGGCTCTGTTTGCTCGAAGTCGCTCCAGAATGGACTTCCGAGATACTGTCCCAGTGCTTGCCCCAGCAACTCGCTCCAACACACGCAGCATTGCTTGAGACAGGGCATCATCCCCACCAGTTCTATCTTGAGACCCCGCTTCAGCCACAGGTGATGCTGGCGCTTCACCTTCAGGCTCATGCCTTGCCTCTGAGAAGTCAGCTTCAACACCCTAGCCTCTACCACGGCCGCGTGCAACATGTCCACGTCCTCTGGCACTCATGTCTATCATTCCATCTTAATCTAATTTACAAATTTTATGCATTAGCACTTCTTTTCACTGTTTATTAACGAGTAGTTTTATGAGAATATGGTTTTAAGTAGTTTTCCGCACAACACATGTATACCTAAAGGTTTCCATTTCTAAAGTAGAGTTTCTTAGTTCTACATTTCACAGCACAACATATATCTATTTCATGCAATTCTCCCAATGCAGTCAGAAATACTTACCGTATGGACTTGGTGCCAGAGACTCGGGTGCCATACTTCCAAAAAATATGTACATATGTATTTTCTTTCTAAACCATCTTAAACCCAAAATTTGGAAAATGTTTTGAACCCAAAACCCAAGGCCAAGCTTTTAAAACCTGGCTCTGATACCAAATTGTAACACCTCAAACCTGGCCCATACACCACGACCGGATCTGGTGAGTTACTTGGAAAGTTTTAAAAAATATCGCGAACTTCAGAAGAATTTTAAGTTATTTTGAAACTCCAAGTTTGAGTGGTTCATTGGAAAACTTAGAAATTATTTTATGAAATTATAATTAGTCATTTCTTGTGTTTAGGTGACGGTTGAAAATACTCGGTGTGGCATTCTAGAAATCATAAGGTTTGCTTTCAAGTTTTTTTTTTTTTATAAAATCGTTGATTTAGTTTTGAGGAAAACCCCTTTTATCCCATTTTGAAAAGAAAGCGTTTCATCGATTTTGTGATTTAAACTTCTTAATAGTTAAACCATACTTAAAACCAAAATAATAGTGGCCTTATTACAAATCAAAAGTCCCTAAAAGAAGAAAACGATAAATAAAGTAAAGTTTGAATTGAATAAACTCGTGCATGGCCACCTCGAGTCCATTCCAGCCCAATCCACTGAGTTAAGAGTCACCTGCAATTGTTTAGGCAAATAGAGTGAGTCACAAGACTTAGTGTGCAATTAGTCCACATAAACCACAAATGGCCTAAGCCCCCATATAACAATTGGCCAAAGCCCAATTATTATAGCATATCAAAATAATCAAGATGATAACCCAACCCATCCTAATGTTCCATCCTCTACACTCCGCTCCATATATCCATCCTTAACACTCCTGTGGGGATTTCTACAGTCAACCCTCCATCCTCTACACTCCTTTTTGGCAGTCATGCTGACAGTCATGCTGCTCAAAGCCGATATAATGTGGTCTAGCCACCGATAATTATGTGACCAAGTCACAGATATACAATAAGGCACTGAGCCATCAATTAGTGTGACAGTGTCACCGATATACACTTCCCCTTCATATCATTATCATTTCCCAAATCCCATGCACATGCAACATAGTATACTAACATGTCATATAATATCATACATTCAATATTTAGAGCACGGACACAATCATGTTAACAACATTAATTATATGGCTTAATCGAAGAACAAATAACCTGGCGTTACATTTTTACCCCTTATGGGTAACTCAATAGCCATTACCGAGGTTTCAGCTTTGAAACATATCACATAAACGATTTATACAATTAAGGGAAAAGTGTGGTAATTACACACCTGTAAACACGAAGAACTAAACTATCGATCTCGTTAACACTTTCACTCACAGGGATCACAGCGATCTGCTTTTCCCTCTCCGAAGCTGGCCTACAACCCGGTGGAAAGTCTCGTACGGTTGACACTGCACGCTTTTTGAACTTAGGGGTAGGGACTACGGGTCCAACCCCCTTCTTTGCTTGGCTGGTATTTGATTCCATGAAAGAAATCTTGGTCAGAAGACCTGGTTAAGGCATTGAAGTAGATGAAATAAGAATATACGCTCAAGCGAAGAGGTTTCTTACCTAGGTCAACAGAAACCGAAAGCTTCAGGCTTGGATTAAGGAAACGCTGAAGCCCCTACACATTCATGAAATTAGAATCGACTTCCCAATAAAAGATGGATCCAAAGAAGTGGCCTTCCGGCCAATCAAGCGAATAGAGAACCTCTTATAGCCTATTCGGCCAAGGACACTTACCAATGCCCTCTCAAAAGCAAGCCACACAAAGAAAAGTCGATGGAAACACGTCCCTCTAACACTGACCAATGCCCACAGAAACGAATCAGAATCTTCGCTTAGCCCAAAACAAGGAGAATAAGAAGAGAAAAAGATAAGGAAAGCGAAGAAGATCCTTTACTGAAACTAGAGTGTGTCGAATGGAAGATCTATATTCGGCAATCAGCAAAGTCGACAGAAAGGTGCAGATTCGGCTTTGGTTCGACTAGGCAGAAATGAAATACTAGATGGAAAAAGAAACGCAGAAGATATAAGTCACCACCCTGACAATCGGTTAATACCAAAGGAACAGAATGAGAAGAAAAATAGAAAGTGTTTCGGTTGTGAAGAAACAAAAAGAAATGGGCTAGAGAGATTCGGCTAAAGCAAAAAGAAATCAAATAGATGAATGGTAGTAGATGATGATTCGGTCAAGAAAAGGATTGAGGGATGAGGTTCAGCTTTTAGAAGAAATAGAGAAGTATGAAGCAAATGGAAGAAAGCAATGAAAATGGAGAAGGTAATAGGAGGGTTCGGCTATCAAGAAAGAAAAGATGTGAATTGAAGGGGAAGGGTGCCTAAGAGGTTTCAGCTTTTACCAAAGAGGAGATGAACAACAATAGTCTTTAGGAGTTTCGGCCAACAGAGAAAAGAATGCAAACTGACAAAATGGAAAACACCAAATACCGAAAAGAGAAGCTCTCAGCACCAAATTTGCTATACACACCTCACAGTTTCGGCCCCTAAACCCCTTCACCAAAACCGAATGCCTATACAACCAAAGGATTCAACCTTGACCGAATTTCCCCCTAACACTCACCAAAATTCGGCCATTCCCCTTCTCTTCTCCTACATTCACCCTTGATCACCCGTTTGAATCAGTTTGAATGATTCAAACTCCCCTTTTCTCTCTTGGCCACCCATTTGAAAATTTTGAATGAGTCCACTCCCACTTTTCAAGGTCCCTAGTCGAATCCTTCACCTCCTATCCAGACGCCAAAAAGAATTCCCAAAAAGCAAATTGTGCGACTCAAACCTGCTCCCTCACTGCTCCCCTGTGGCATCACTTACCTGCACCTTAATTGGCGTCTCCTTGCCACTTTACCACTCCTTTTCTTGTGTCAACAAACAAAAGCAATAATACTTAAAACCTGCCCCAACTAGCTCTCTCCTAAAGTGCCCAAAATTGAAGTTTTTACCAAGGCTTCAGCATAAACCCGAGCCTTCCTAGGGACCCCAAACACACTCAAACAACAGGCAAAACAAACCAAACACACAGAAGCATAATAAATGCAAAGCCCCTAATTCCTGGATGTTACACCGGTACCTCCAGAGGTGGCCGAAAATCATGCTCTTCGAACTATGTATGATAATGCTAAACCTAATTTAATAGGAACTGAGTCAAGTATTGTTAGACCTACTATTGCTGCAAATAATTTTGAATTGAAACCTAACACAATTCAGATGATACAATAATTTGTTCAGTTTGATGGTTTGTAGGATGAAGATCCAAACAATCACTTGGCGAATTTCTTAGAATTTTGCGATACTTTCAAAATAAATGGCGTTTCTGATGATGCCATCCGTCTTCAATTATTTCCCATTTCTTTGAGGAATAAAGCCAAACAGTGGTTGCATTCTCTTCCAAGAGGATCAATTACTACATGGGAACAAATGACCGAAAAATTTTTATTAAAATATTTTTCAACGGCTAAAACGGCCAAGTTAAGGAATGATATCTCTTCTTTTGTGCAGATGGATGTAGAAACACTTTACGATGCATGGGAGAGATACAAAGATCTACTGAGAAGGTGTACACACCATGGATTACCCTTGTGGCTACAGGTCCAAACCTTTTACAACGGTGTAAACCCTTCAACCAGGCAATTGATTGATTCAGTCACCGGTGAAACCTTAATAATAAAACACTTGAGGCTGCCTATGAATTCATTGAAGAGATGTCACTGAATAACTATTAGTGGCAAGTTACAAGGACAAAGCCAACAAAAGCAGCCAGTGTTTTCAACCTCGACGCAGTAACCATGCTATCAAACCAGGTAGAGTTGTTAAATAAAAAGATTGATGGCGTATGTGATTCGTTGCAGGTACATCCAGTCATGCAGTGCGATACGAATAGAGGAGGGATGAACAACATAGACTATCCACCTTACAACCTAAGTGCTGAGAACGAGCAAGTTCACTATATGGGTAACAATTTTAAATCTCAAAATAACCCTTATAGTAATACTTATAATCCAGGTTGGAGGAACCACCTCAATTTTTCATGGGGTGGCCAAGGAAACCAGAGACAACAACCTCCTCCAAATTTCCAACAACAGCCCTACCCACAGGAGAAGAAGCCAAACCTTGAGGAGATGTTGACAAAATTCATAGCGGTGTCAGAAACACATTTGCAAAACACCAAAACAACACTTAAAAATCAACAAGCATTGATTCAAGGGATCGAGAACCAATTAGGGAAACTCGCTAAGCTGATCTCTGAACGACCACAAGGCAACTTCCCAAGCAACACTAAAACTAACCCAAAGGTGCAACTTCAAGCCATAACAACTCAGGATAGTGTAGGGTTAGATGAACCTAAGGTAAGCCAAGAGAATGTGGTAGAGGAAGGTAAGAACGAGGTAAGTCATGATAAGCCAAAATCGGTAATTAAAGAGTACCAACCTCGTATACCATATACCAATGTGATGAAGAAAGACAACACAGATGAATAATTCGGTAAATTTCTTAAACTTTTAAAGAAATTACATATTAACTTACCATTTTTTGAAGCTCTTTTGCAGATGCCAGATTCAAGGAAATTCTTAAAAGAGTTTTTAACAAACAAGCGGAAGTTAGACGAGGAATCACATGTGGAACTAAATGCAGTGTGCTCAGCAATGTTGCAGAATAGACAACCACAAAAATTAAAAGATCCAGGGAGTTTTTCAAATTCCATGCTTAATTGGTAGTTTATCTGTTGATAATGCTTTAGTTGATTTAGGGGCAAGCATAAACGTTATGCCCTATAAAATGTTTAAACAACTAGATCTAGGGAAACCCAAACAAACTGGGATGAGCATTCAATTAGCTGATAAAACTGTTAGAATTCCTAGGGGTATAATTGAAGATGTACTTGTGAAAATTGATAAATTCGTATTCCCAGTGGACTTTGTCGTTTTAGACATGGATGAGGGCAATAGTATCCCCTTAATTTTAGGAAGACCCTTTTTAGCAACTGCTAGGACTAAAATTGATGTCAGCGCAGGTGAACTCATACTTTGTGTAGGTGACGAAACAATCAATCTTCAGGCGCTTGACTCGGCTAGGACATCGAATAATCAAGGTGAGAACATAAATTCTATTAATAACCATTCAGTTAAACCTTCTTTTCAGAAAGCACCACGGAACTACACAACTGAGCTAGATCCTAGACCTCATGCTAACAAGGAAATAACTCATGAGGAACGAAGGCTTCAGATCGATGAACTAGACGAGTGGAAGACACACTTCAAGGAGAAATTAGGAATACACAAACCAGAACCAACACCATTCTTTGGGACAAACGAATTCAAGATCAGACATCAGGTATTGTTAGATAAAGCAGACCCTCGAATACCTCCTCCTGACCCTAATACAAACAAAGAAATCTCTTTTAGGGTACTCAAGGTTTTCCCATACGGAATAATCGAGCTAAGTAATCCTATATTCGACACTTTTAAAGTAAACGCTACTCGACTTGAGCTATATACTGATAACAGGACTAATAACATGAGAAAGGATTTTCAACTCCTCAAACCACCATGAATGTGCGAATGAGAGGTAAGTCTAGCTTAAGACTATAAACGAGCGCTTCTCAGGAGGCAACCCAAGCATTAACCCCATTAATTTTCTCATTTTTATTTTTTATTTTCTTTTTATTTTTACTTCTAGCACCTAACTAAAAACTAACCAAGTGCATATTTCCATACCACACGGCCTTGTACACGGCCCTGTGGATACTACGGATTTTCGTACTGACATGGCAGAGATAGTACGAAATAGCATGAAAAATATCTTCAAGCCACGGGCCCCGATTAAACTCCACGGTCGTACGATGCGACCATGGCCGACACTATTTTAGCAAGACGGGCATGGCGACCAGCACACGGGCGTGAGAGAAATGAACGAAGCATAACACGACCGTGCGACATGGCCGTGTGACTCGACACGCCCTCGGTATATAGGCGTGGGGATGTACCAGACCTGAAATTTCTATTTAAACCACCCCTCTCCCCTTCTTACCTACTCCCCACCCTTCTTCTTCCTTTACACCTCTCCTTCTTTTTCATTCTCATTCTTCTTCATTCCCCCTAACTCTAGATCTAACCACATCTATGTCGAAGAAATAGAAAGATCCTAGCACAGTCTCCCTTTGTGAGACCGATCTACATAAGTTCATGCCGGCCGCTTCATTAACTCGACAGAAAAAGGACCTTTGAGTCCATTTAACTTTTCTTTTCATTTTTACTTCTCCTTTATTTTCCTTTTCTTTATTTTTCTTTTACTTAGTTTAATCTATTTTATTTCGTCTTCTTTGATTAAGGTTCTGAAGGCTGCTTGGGAATCACCACACCACGACCATAGCCACGACACCACAGCCTTAGAAATCACACTCACCCTGCTAACCATCTAA
The DNA here is from genome assembly GCA_005393395.2 of Gossypium australe. Lineage (NCBI taxonomy): Eukaryota > Viridiplantae > Streptophyta > Magnoliopsida > Malvales > Malvaceae > Gossypium > Gossypium australe. The sequence continues at coordinate 105,656,147 of CM016624.1, forward strand.
CGATAAGGGCTTACAGTCCATTAAACTTTTCTTATTATTTTATTTTACTTTCTATTTTCTTTCTCTTTATCTTTCTTGTCTTTAAAGATATATTTAGTATATTTTGAATTATTATCATTATTTCCTGGCTAATTCTCCACGAGCTTCCCAATTTCTTCATCTAGCGCAGAGATTGTCGGCGGCCACCATACCATGGCACTCCCAACTCAAGGAAGCCATCCAAATTCAGGAAGTTTCACCTCTCCCTATCTCTTAAATTTCATATATATCTTTGTACATTGAGGGCAATGTACATCTTAAGTGTGGGGGGTGAATATTTATTTCGAGGAAGTGCCTAACTTTATGCATTATTCTCAAATCCCTGAATTATGCCTTGAATTATGCCTTGTTATTAAGTAATTTTCTCATATTATGATTAGAATGAAATTTCTTTTGATTTATGATTTTTATTGATATGTTTTGGATTAAGTCATTGATAATTCTGCAGTGATGATTTAAACTTCAGGAGACTAGAGAATCAAGCATGATGAGTCTATTTTCAAAAATTAAAATTTTGTTAGGTTGTCTACCTGAATCTAATTATTACCTTGAAGTTTGAAATTTACAAGGTTGATATCAAAAACCCATAATTTTTGTGAGATTTTGAGCCTTTTAGAGCATACATTCTTTCGTGCTCACTTTTTGATTATGAGTATGTCAACATTGATTTGTTATTCTAGAACTTGCTTCGATTACACATGTCAAGACCACATTATTGATTTGATATACAGAGATGATAAAGGCACTTAGGAATCAACCCACTCACTCCATTAAAAAGCTTACCCTCACAATTAACCCCTAGTAAACCCCTTTGATCCTAACAACCATTTTATTGACTCACCCACTAATATTAACCTAAAACCCATCTTGTATATGTTATCACCATTCCTTGACTCCCTTTTTGTCGAGGTTTGATTTGAACAGTTTCCTAACTATGTTCTATATTTCAGTTGTTAAAGTTCTTTCTTATTATTGTAATGATTTGTTCTTTAAAAAAATAAAAAAACAAAAAAAAGGAAGTATATTCATTATTAGTTCTATCATCAAGTGAGCTTATACGTTTAAATTCCACATCTTGAGAAAAAGCTCGTATTATTAGTATTATAAGTTTTCAATTGATGTAATTATTTAGGAGTCGTTTATTTTTCTAGTTAGGTAAATTGTCAATTCAATCTCGATTCTAACCTTCTAATTCAGCCTTTATCCACACCTTTAACCTGAGCCCCATTACAACCCTTTTTAAAGACCTTTTGATTTGTGTATCATCTCATTTTACAGTGGTGGAGATTTGATTTTCATGCAAGCCTATGGGATTAACTTTTCATGTTCGACTTTTGAGTGCTTAATTTTGAACCTTAAACACTTTGAGTGATTTGAGTGAATCTTTAGTAAGGATGTCAACTCTTGTTAATTTTGAATTAAAGGTGATTATTTAGGTAAGGGAAAACACCTATATTTTCATGCTACAAATTATGACTTTGATTGTTTGAATCTTTATGACCCTTTTAATTAAATTATCAATGTGTGAATTATCTTTGAATTATGACGGAACATTATTGATGAATATTATGGATCGAGGAAGTTCATTTTAATTGTGAGTTGAAAATTTTGCTTGAGGACAAGCAAATGTGTAAGTGTGCAAGTATTTGATAAACCGTAATATATACATATTTTAAGCCCACATTTAGCATACTTTTGGATGATTTAAGCCTTGAATTGTGGAATTTGGTGCTTTTAATGCTTTAATTTCGTGTTTTATACTTAGGAAAGCACCGAAGGATGAAAAGAACGAGAAACGGGCCTAAAATGGAGAAATGGGCCAAAGAACAAAATCGACACGGCCTGGGCCCAAAACCACACTGCCGTGCCTCCTTAATAGACTTGAACACGGCCTGGCCACGATTCACACGAGCGTGTGCCATGCGCGTTCCCTGCCGTGACTAAGAGGAGTTTTGCTCAGATTAGGGTATTTAGAGGCAAAGAAAGCCATTCCAAAAGCCTATATAAACACCCTAGAGGCCAGCCCTCGGGGGGCGTCCAGTTAGGCTGAAGAGTCGAGCCAGAGAGGCCAGGATTGTAGAGTTTACTCGAAGAAAGCCAGTTGATTCATCTCAAGAAGCTGGAATCATACTCAAGACGGAGGATCTTCCCTTCAATTTCCTTCAAGGGATTTTAGGGTTTTTCTTATGTTTTGTTTCATATTTTCTTCTGAGATGTATTATTTTATTATTATGAACTAAACCCTCAAATACCTGAGGGGGATGAAACCTAATATGGATCTTGTTATTATTTTCTGAACTATATGATAAATACTTGATTTGTTCTTAATTATGCGTTCTTAATTCTTGTTTTAATATTTCAGAATATTGATTAAAGTATTGATGTGCTTAGGCAGAGGAGGAATATACCCTGTCTAAGAGTAGATCTAACATAATTAAGCGGAGTTGATTGCAACCCTTGAGATAAGATGACGAAAAACTGCCGGATTAGGGTCAAACCTAATATGGGAGTCCATAGATCGAGTTAATGCAATTCTAGGGGTTTTAATTAGAAAGGGATTTTTAATTAATCAACCTAGGGTTAGACGTTAGTAGCCTTGAGAGAGGTATTAATATAAATTAGGGAATCTTGCGGATCAGGTCAAGTGAATAAATCGTCTGGTTCAGAGTTAAATAACAAGTGAAGTCTAGGTGGATTCTTCCTTAGGTATTGTCTTAATCAATTGGTTTTCCCCACAAGTATTTTCCCCAATTCATTCTCTTTGTCTTTGCACCTTTAACTTAGTTGTTAGTTAATTTTAGATTAGATAACAATTCCCTTTTATTCTTAAGCTAAATAATAAAAAGAAAGTTAGTATTAGTACTTTTGGTTCCTTTGGATTCGACAATCTGGTCTTGCCACTAAGCTATACTATTGTTCGATTGGTGCACTTGCCTCAATCGTTGTCATAGTTAGTTTCTAGGCTCGATCATTCTTTATATAAACTTTTAAGACTCTGACACAACAATCAAGTTTTTGGCGTCGTTGCCGGGGAACTGAAATATTAAGAACGCTCAATTTTTATTACTTTAGCCATTTTTATTTTTGCAATTTATTTTTTGTTTTTATTTTGCTTCTTTAATTTGTTCTTAGCAGGTACCTCTAGTTTATGACTAGAAGGAACCCAACAGGACCCCTAATTTATGATAGTGATATTGAAGGTACTGTTCGCAGAAATCATAACACCCCAAACCCGGCCCATACACCACGACCGGATCTGGTGAGACACTTGCAAAGTTTTAGAAAATATCGTGAAGTTCAGAAGAATTTTAAGTTATTTTGAAACTCCAAGTTTGAGTGGTTCATTGGAAAACTTAGAAATTATTTTATGAAATTATAATTAGTCATTTCTTATGTTTAGGTGACAGTTGAAAATACTGGGCGTGGCATTCTAGAAATCATAAGGTTTGCTTTCAAGTTTGTTTTGTTGATTTAGTTTTGAGGAAAAACCCCTTTTATCCCATTTTGTAAAGAAAACGTTTCATCGATCAAATTTGTGATTTAAACGTCTTAATAGTTAAACCATAATTTAAACCAAAATAATAGTGGCCTTATTACAAATCAAAAGTCCCCAAAAGTAGAAAACGATAAATAAAGTAAAGTTTGAATTGAATAAACCCGTGCATGGCCAACTCGAGTCCATTCCAGCCCAATCCACTGAGTTAAGAGTCACCTGCAATTGTTTAGGCAAATAGAGTGAGTCACAAGACTCAGTGTGCAATTAGTCCACATAAACCACAAATGGCCTAAGCCCCCATATCACAATCGGCCAAAGCCCAATTATTATAGCATATCAAAATAATCAAGATGATAACCCAACCCATCCTAATGTTCCATCCTCTACACTTCGCTCCATATATCCATCCTCAACACTCCTGTGGGGATTTCTACAATCAACCCTCCATCCTCTACACTCCTCTTTGGCAGTCATGCTGACAGTCATGCTGCTCAAAGCCGATATAATATGGTCTAGCCACCGATAATTATGTGACCAAGTCACTATATACAATAAGGCACTGGGCCATCAATTAGTGTGACAGTGTCACCGATATACACTTCCCCTTCATATCATTATCATTTCCCAAATCCCATGCACATGTAACATAGTATACTAACATGTCATATAATATCATACATTCAATATTTAGAGCACGGACACAATCATGCTAACAACATTAATTATATGGCTTAATCGAAGAACAGCTAACCTGGCGTTACGTTTTTACCCCTCATGGGTAACTCAATAGCCATTACCGAGGTTTTAGCTTTGAAACATATCACATAAACGATTTATACAATTAAGGGAAAAGTGTGGTACTTACACACCTGTAAACACGAAGAACTAAACTATCGATCTTGTTAACACTTTCACTCGCAGGGATCACAACGATCTACTTATCCCTCTCCGAAGCCGGCCCACAACCCGGTGGAAAGTCTGGTACGGCTGACACCGCACGCTTTTTGAACTTAGGGGTAGGTACTACCGGTCCAACCTCCTCCTTTGCTTGGCTGGTATTTGATTCCGTGAAAGAAATCTTGGTTAGAAGATCGGGTTAAGGCATTGAAGTAGATAAAATATACGCTCAAGTGAAGAGGTTTCTTACCTAGGTCGACAGAAGCCGAAAGCTTTAGGCTTGGATTAAGAAAACACTGAAGTCCCTACACATTCATCAAATTAGAATCGACTTCCCAATAAAAGATGGATCCAAAGAAGTGGCCTTCCGGCCAATCAAGCGAACAGAGAACCCCTTATAGCCTATTCGGCCAAGGACACTTACCAATGCCCTCTCGAAAGCAGGCCACATAAAGAAAAGTCGATGGAAACACGTCCCTCTAACACTGACCAACGCCCACAGAAACGAATCAGAATATTCGATTAGCCCAAAACAAAGAGAATAAGAAGAGAAAACGATAAGGAAAGAGAAAAAGATCCCTTACCGAAACTAGAGTGTGTCGAATGGATGATCTACATTTGGCAATCAGGAAAGTCGACAGAAAGGTGCAGATTCGGCTTTGGTTCGACTAGGCAGAAATGAAATACTAGATGGAAAAAGAAACGCAGAAGATATAAGTCACCACCTTGACAATCGGTTAGCACCAAAGGAACAGAATGAGAAGAAAAATAGAAAGTGTTTCGGTTGTGAAGAAACAAGAAGAAATGGGCTAGAGAGATTCGGCTAAAGCAAAAAGAAATCAAAGAGATGAATGGTAGTAGTTGATGATTCGGTCAAGAAAAGGATTGAGGGATGAGGTTCGGCTTTTAGAAGAAATAGAGAAGTATGAATCAAATGGAAGAAAGCAATGAAAATGGAGAAGGTAATAGAAGGATTCGGCTATCAAGAAAGAAAAAGATGTGAATTGAAGGGGAAGGGTGCCTAAGAGGTTTCGGCTTTTACCAAAGAGGAGATGAACAACAGTAGCCTTTTGGAGTTTCGGCCAACAGAGAAAAGAATGCAAACTGACAAAATGGAAAACACCAAATACCGAAAAGAGAAGCTCTCAGCACCAAATTTGCTATACACACCTCACAGTTTCGGCCCCTAAACCCCTTCACCAAAACCGAATGCCTACCCAACCAAATGGTTCAACATTGCCCGAATTTCCCCTTAACACTCACCAAAATTCAGCCACTCCCTTTCTCTTATCCTACATTCACTCTTGATCACCCGTTTGAATCAGTTTGAATGATTCAAACTCCATTTTTCTCTCTTGGCCACCCATTTGAAAAATTTGAATGAGTCCATTCCCACTTTTCAAGGTCCCTAGCCGAATCCATCACCTTCTATCCAGACGCCAAAAAGAATTCCCAAAAAACAAATTGTGCGACTCGAACCTGCTCCCTCACTGCTCCCCTGTGGCGTCTCCTTGCCACTTTACCACTCCTTTTCTTGTGTCAACAAACACAAGCAATAATACTTAAAACCTGCCCCAACCAGCTCTTCCCTAAGTGCCCATAATTGAAGTTTTTACCAAGGGTTCAGCATAACCCCGAGCCTTCCCAGGGACCCCAAACACACTCAAACAACAGGCAAAGTAAACCAAACACACATAAGCATAATAAACGCAAAGCCCCAAATTCTCGAATGTTACAGTTCTACCCCCTTAAAGAAATTTCGGCCTCGAAATTACCTGGTCAAAAGAGATGGGGGTGTTGCTGACGCATAACATCCTCTGGCTCCCACGTGGCCTCCTCTGGACCGTGGTTCCGCCACAAAACTTTGACCAAAGGAACTGATTTCCTTCTCAGTACCTTAACGTCTCGGTCCAAGATCTGCACTGGTTCCTCATCAAATGACAGGTCTGGCCTTACCTCAATCTCCTCCACTGGTACAATGTGAGACGGATCCGAATGATAGCGCCTCAACATCGAGACATGGAACACATCATGTATCTGTTTCAATTTCGGAGGTAACTCAAGCTGATACGCCACTGGTCCCACACGTTTCAACACCCGATGAGGCCCAATAAACCTGAGACTTAGCTTGCCCTTTCGTCCAAACCTCATCACCTTCTTCCACGGTGAAACTTTCAAGAAGATTTGATCATCCACTGCAAATTCTATATCCTTACTCTTCAGATCAGCATAGGATTTCTGCCTATCAGACGCTTCCTTCAATCGAGTTCAGATCAATTTAACTTTCTCTTCTGTCTCTGAAACCAATTCCGGACCCAAAATGTGACGCTCACCCAGTTCTGTCCAGCAAGTAGGAGTGCGACACCTCCGCCCGTACAACACTTGATAGGGCGCCATCTGAATACTAGACTGCTAGCTGTTATTATATGCGAATTCTGCCAACGGTAGAAACTCTTCCCAACTACCCCTGAAGTCAATGACACAACCTCTCAACATATCTTCCAAGATCTGAATTACCCTCTCAGACTGACCATCAGTCTGTGGATGAAAAGCTGTGCTAAAGTCTAATCTTGTACCTAATGCTCAACACTGGGTCTCTATCCGATATGATCAACACTGGTACCCTATGCAACCTCACAATCTCTGCCACATACAGGTTAGCCAGCTTCTGCAGAGAATAGTCGACCCGAACAGGTACAAAGTGGGCGGACTTCATCAACCGATCAATAATCACCCATACTGAATCTTTCTTAGTAGGCGTAAGAGGTAGCCCACTAACAAAGTCCATCGTGATTCTCTCCCATTTCCACTGCGGAATTTTCACCGGCTGCAATAGCTCCGAAGGCAACTGATGCTTTGCTTTCACCTACTGACACGTCAAACATTTACCCACGAACTCGGTAATCTCTCGCTTCAAACCAGGCCACCAAAATTGTTCACGTAGATCTCGATACATCTTACTCCCACCAGGATGCATAGCGTAAGGGCTACTATACGCCTCCTGAAGAATCATCTGTCTTAACCCAACATCCTTCGGCATGCAAACCTTCTCGCAGAAACACAAAACCCCATCATTGTTCAGCCTATAATCCTCTACCCCACCATTCTGTACTTGCAGAAGTCAATCACTCAAAACATCGTCTAACAACTGCTTCTCTTTGATCTGAGCTATCCACATCGGCTTCCTCTGAAGTTCAGCTAACAAACTCCCATCATCATACAGATTGAGATGGGCAAACATCGCTCTTAAATCTGATATTACCTTCCGACTTAACGCATCTGCCACCACGTTAGCTTTACCCGGATGGTATTTTATCGAGCAATCATAGTCCTACAATAGCTCAATCCACCTCCGCTGCCTTAAATTCAACTCCTTCTGAGTAAAGAGTTATTTCAACCTCTTGTGGTCGGTGTAGATAACGAACTTCTCCCCATACAAGTAATGTCTCCAGATCTTCAGAGCGAACACTACCGTAGCCAACTCCAGATCATACGTGGGATAGTTCACCTCATGCGGTCTTAATTACCGAGACGCATACGCAACCACCTTCCCATCTTGCATCAGCACACACCCTAGCCCCGTGTGTGAAGCATCACAATAAACAACGAATTCTTTCCCTACTTCAGGCTGAATCAGAACCGGATCCTCTGTTAATATCCTCTTCAGCTTCTCAAAGCTTTCTTGCTGCTTGCTAGTCCAAACAAATGGTACCCCTTTCCGCAATAACTTAGTTAAGGGTGCCGCAATTAAGGAGAATCCCTCAACAAACCTTCTATAGTATCCAGCCAAACCCAAGAAACTTCGAATCTCCGCCACAGACTTAGGCAGTTTCCAGTCCAATACAGCTTCAATCTTCCGAGGATCAACCCTAATCCCCTCAGCAGACACAACATGACCCAAGAAGGTAACTTATTTCAACCAAAATTCACACTTACTGAATTTGGCGTACATCTGCTTCTCCCTCAAAATCTGCAGAACCACCCAAAGATGCGAATTGTGCTCCTCTTCCGTCTTGGAATATACCAGGATGTCGTCTATGAATACTACAACAAACCGGTCCAGATATTGGAATACCCGGTTCATCATACCCACAAAGGCAGCTGGCGCATTCGTCAACCCAAACGATATCACTAAAAACTCATAGTGACCATAGCGAGTTCGAAACGCCGTCTTATGAATATCCGCTTCCTTGACCTTAAGCTGATGATATCCTGACCTCAAATCTATCTTCGAAAAGACTGAAGCCCCTTTGAGTTGATCAAATAATTCATCGATCCTCGGCAGCGGGTACTTGTTCTTAATTGTCAACTTATTCAACTAACGGTAGTCAATGCACATACGCATCGACCCGTCCTTTTTCTTCATGAATAGCACCGGTGCTCCCCACGGAGACACACTTGGTCGAACAAACCCGCGATCCAACAACTCCTAAATCTGAGCTTTAAGTTCAACCAGCTCCTTTGGCGCCATCCTATAAGGGGCGATGGACACTGGAGCTGTACCCGGGAGTAGCTCAATTCCAAACTCCACTTCACGATCCGGAGGCAACCTTGGAAGTTCCTCAGGAAATACATCAACGAACTCTTTCACTGTTCTAACCTCACTAACAGTCACTTCCTTTGCATCCAATGCACTAATAAAAGCTAGGAATGCCTTGTACCCTTTCCGAACCATCTTAACAACCCTTAACGCGGAAACCATGTTAGACAAATAATTTCTTCTTTCCCCTATCACAACCACCTCTTCGTCCCCTGGGGTACTCAACACCATTCGCTTAGTCGCGCAATCCAATTTAGCACGATGTTTAACCAACCAATCCATGCCTAAGATGAGATCAAACTCCCCGAATGGTAATTCCATTAAGTCTGCCGGAAACACTACTCCTTGAATCTCTAAAGGCACATCCCTAAATAGTTTGTTCACTACCATGGATTGTCCTAAAGGGCTCACCACAGTCATTTCTCTAGTAGCTATTTCAGATTCTATACTTAAAGTCTTAGATACAGTGCTAGCAACATAAGAGTGGGTCGGTCCAATATCAATCAAAGCAAGAAATGGCTTATCAGCTATAAAAAATGTACCGGTTATGACGTTCGGTGCATCGCCATCCTCTCACCATCGTGCTGCATAGACTAAACCCGACTGTCTTGCATCTGTATCACTGGCACCTCTGCCCGGTGCTCCACGACCTCGACCAGAACCATTCCCTCCTCTGATCGGTCCACGACCTCTCAGCATCTGCTGTCCACCTCTTCCTGGTTGCACATAACCCTGACCTACCGTCCGTACCCTGGTCATTTCTTGCGGACAATTCCTTATTAAATGATCCTTTGACCCACACTTGAAACATCCCTTATCTCTTCCCCAGGACTCTCCTGCATGTGATCTCCCACACTGAGCACATGGGTGAAACTGACCCGCCGCGGCAGGCGCTAGAACCCGAGCTGGCCCATCAAACCTGGACCTCTTCTGAAAACCCCCAGACGACCCTAACGATCCATAACTCCTCTTATTTTTACCTCTATCCTTGTCCCTATTTTTCCTCTCGGTCTGTTTAACCTCCTCGGCTATTTTGACCTTTTCAACCAGGATAGCAAAATCCCTCTCCAGCTATGGAGCTATCAACACTCGCAACTCGTCTCGCAGCCCATCTTCGAACCGCATGCAACACTCATAACCAGTCGCATCTATCTCTTGGGCGTAACGGCTCAAGCGCAGAAATTCCACCTCGTACTCAGCCACAGACTTACCCCCTTGTACCAGATTCAGAAATGCTTTCCTCTGAGCATCTACATAACTTGCCCCAACATATTTCCTTTGGAATACAGTTTTGAAGAAATCCCAATCAATGTGATCCGCTGGAGTACCCTCTCTTATTCTGAGCCACAACTGATATGCCTCATCTCGTAGAAGAGACAATGCACCTTTCAGTTTTTCCTCTGTCCTACAGTCTAGATCATCCATAATCCTCTCGACTGCCTCTAGCCAATATTCAGCCACATTTGGGGCCACACCAGAGATACCTCTAAACATTTCGGCTCCGTTTGCTCGAAGTCGCTCCGGAATGGACTTCCGAGATACTGTCCCAGTGCTTGCCCCAGCAACTCGCTGCAACACACGCAGCATTGCTTGAGACAGGGCATCATCCCCACCAGTTCTATCTTGAGACCCCGCTTCAGCCACAGGTGATGCTGGCGCTTCACCTTCAGGCTCATGCCTTGCCTCTGAGAACTCAGCTTCAACACCCTGGCCTCTACCACGGTCGCGTGCAACATGTCCACGTCCTCTGGCACTCATGTCTATCATTCCATCTTAATCTAATTTACAAATTTTATGCATTAGCACTTCTTTTCACTGTTTATTAACGAGTAGTTTTATGAGAATATGATTTTAAGTAGTTTTCCGCACAACACATGTATACCTAAAGGTTTCCATTTCTAAAGTAGAGTTTCTTAGTTCTACATTTCACAGCACAACATATATCTATTTCATGCAATTCTCCCAATGCAGTCAGAAATACTTACCGTATGGACTTGGTGCCAGAGACTCGGGTGCCATACTTCCAAAAAATATGTACATATGTATTTTCTTTCTAAACCATCTTAAACCCAAAATTTGGAAAATGTTTTAAACCCAAAACCCAAGGCCAAGCCTTTAAAACCTGGCTCTGATACCAAATTGTAACACCTCAAACCTGGCCCATACACCACGACCGGATCTGGTGAGTTACTTGGAAAGTTTTAGAAAATATCGCGAACTTCAGAAGAATTTTAAGTTATTTTGAAACTCCAAGTTTGAGTGGTTCATTGGAAAACTTAGAAATTATTTTATGAAATTGTAATTAGTCATTTCTTGTGTTTAGGTGACGGTTGAAAATACTCGGTGTGGCATTCTAGAAATCATAAGGTTTGCTTTCAAGTTTTTTTTTTTATAAAATCGTTGATTTAGTTTTGAGGAAAACCCCTTTTATCCCATTTTGAAAAGAAAGCGTTTCATCGATTTTGTGATTTAAACTTCTTAATAGTTAAACCATACTTTAAACCAAAATAATAGTGGCCTTATTACAAATCAAAAGTCCCTAAAAGAAGAAAACGATAAATAAAGTAAAGTTTGAATTGAATAAACTCGTGCATGGCCACCTCGAGTCCATTCCAGCCCAATCCACTGAGTTAAGAGTCACCTGCAATTGTTTAGGCAAATAGAGTGAGTCACAAGACTCAGTGTGCAATTAGTCCACATAAACCACAAATGGCCTAAGCCCCCATATAACAATTGGCCAAAGCCCAATTATTATAGCATATCAAAATAATCAAGATGATAAACCAACCCATCCTAATGTTCCATCCTCTACACTCCGCTCCATATATCCATCCTTAACACTCCTGTGGGGATTTCTACAATCAACCCTCCATCCTCTACACTCCTTTTTGGCAGTCATGCTGCTCAAAGCCGATATAATATGGTCTAGCCACTGATAATTATGTGACCAAGTCACAGATATACAATAAGGCACTGAGCCATCAATTAGTGTGACAGTGTCACCGATATACACTTCCCCTTCATATCATTATCATTTCCCAAATCCCATGCACATGCAACATAGTATACTAACATGTCATATAATATCATACATTCAATATTTAGAGCACGGACACAATCATGTTAACAACATTAATTATATGGCTTAATCGAAGAACAAATAACCTGGCGTTACGTTTTTACCCCTTATGGGTAACTCAATAGCCATTACCGAGGTTTCAGCTTTGAAACATATCACATAAACAATTTATACAATTAAGGGAAAAGTGTGGTAATTACACACCTGTAAACACGAAGAACTAAACTATCGATCTCGTTAACACTTTCACTCACAGGGATCACAGCGATCTGCTTTTCCCTCTCCGAAGCTGGCCTACAACCCGGTGGAAAGTCTCGTACGGTTGACACTGCACGCTTTTTGAACTTAGGGGTAGGGACTACGGGTCCAACCCCCTTCTTTGCTTGGCTGGTATTTGATTCCATGAAAGAAATCTTGGTCAGAAGACCTGGTTAAGGCATTGAAGTAGATGAAATAAGAATATACGCTCAAGCGAAGAGGTTTCTTACCTAGGTCAACAGAAACAGAAAGCTTCAGGCTTGGATTAAGGAAACGCTGAAGCCCCTACACATTCATGAAATTAGAATCGACTTCCCAATAAAAGATGGATCCAAAGAAGTGGCCTTCCGGCCAATCAAGCGAATAGAGAACCCCTTATAGCCTATTCGGCCAAGGACACTTACCAATGCCCTCTCAAAAGCAAGCCACACAAAGAAAAGTCGATGGAAGCACGTCCCTCTAACACTGACCAATGCCTACAGAAACGAATCAGAATCTTCGCTTAGCCCAAAACAAGGAGAATAAGAAGAGAAAAAGATAAGGAAAGCGAAGAAGATCCTTTACTGAAACTAGAGTGTGTCGAATGGAAGATCTACATTCGGCAATCAGCAAAGTCGACAGAAAGGTGCAGATTTGGCTTTGGTTCTACTAGGCAGAAATGAAATACTAGATGGAAAAAGAAACGCAGAAGATATAAGTCACCACCCTGACAATCGGTTAATACCAAAGGAACAGAATGAGAAGAAAAATAGAAAGTGTTTCGGTTGTGAAGAAACAAGAAGAAATGGGCTAGAGAGATTCGGCTAAAGCAAAAAGAAATCAAATAGATGAATGGTAGTAGATGATGATTCGGTCAAGAAAAGGATTGAGGGATGAGGTTCAGCTTTTAGAAGAAATAGAGAAGTATGAAGCAAATGGAAGAAAGCAATGAAAATGGAGAAGGTAATAGGAGGATTCGGCTATCAAGAAAGAAAAGATGTGAATTGAAGGGGAAGGGTGCCTAAGAGGTTTCAGCTTTTACCAAAGAGGAGATGAGCAATAATAGTCTTTAGGAGTTTCGGCCAACAGAGAAAAGAATGCAAACTGACAAAATGGAAAACACCAAATACCGAAAAGAGAAGCTCTCAGCACCAAATTTGCTATACACACCTCACAGTTTCGGCCCCTAAACCGCTTCACTAAAACCGAATGCCTATACAACCAAAGGATTCAACCTTGACCGAATTTCCCCCTAACACTCACCAAAATTCGGCCATTCCCCTTCTCTTCTCCTACATTCACCCTTGATCATCCGTTTGAATCAGTTTGAATGATTCAAACTCCCCTTTTCTCTCTTGGCCACCCATTTGAAAATTTTGAATGAGTCCACTCCCACTCTTCAAGGTCCCTAGTCGAATCCTTCACCTCCTATCCAAACGCCAAAAAGAATTCCCAAAAAGCAAATTGTGCGACTCAAACCTGCTCCCTCACTGCTCCCCTGTGGCATCACTTACCTGCACCTTAATTGGCGTCTCCTTGCCACTTTACCACTCCTTTTCTTGTGTCAACAAACAAAAGCAATAATACTTAAAACCTGCCCCAACTAGCTCTCTCCTAAAGTGCCCAAAATTGAAGTTTTTACCAAGGCTTCAGCATAAACCCGAGCCTTCCTAGGGACCCCAAACACACTCAAACAACAGGCAAAACAAACCAAACACATAGAAGCATAATAAATGCAAAGCCCCTAATTCCTGGATATTACACCGGTACCTCCAGAGGTGGCCGAAAATCATGCTCTTCGAACTATGTATGATAATGCTAAACCTAATTTAATAGGAACTGAGTCAAGTATTGTTAGACCTACTATTGCTGCAAATAATTTTGAATTGAAACCTAACACAATTCAGATGATACAATAATTTGTTCAGTTTGATGGTTTGTAGGATGAAGATCCAAACAATCACTTGGCGAATTTCTTAGAATTTTGCGATACTTTCAAAATAAATGGCGTTTCTGATGATGCCATCCGTCTTCAATTATTTCCCATTTCTTTGAGGAATAAAGCCAAACAGTGGTTGCATTCTCTTCCAAGAGGATCAATTACTACATGGGAGCAAATGACCGAAAAATTTTTATTAAAATATTTTTCACCGGCTAAAACGGCCAAGTTAAGGAATGATATCTCTTCTTTTGTGCAGATGGATGTAGAAACACTTTACGATGCATGGGAGAGATACAAAGATCTACTGAGAAGGTGTACACACCATGGATTACCCTTGTGGCTACAGGTCCAAACCTTTTACAACGGTGTAAACCCTTCAACCAGGCAATTGATTGATTCAGTCACTGGTGAAACCTTGAATAATAAAACACTTGAGGCTGCCTATGAATTCATTGAAGAGATGTCACTGAATAACTATTAGTGGCAAGTTACAAGGACAAAGCCAACAAAAGCAGCCAGTGTTTTCAACCTCGACGCAGTAACCATGCTATCAAACCAGGTAGAGTTGTTAAATAAAAAGATTGATGGCGTATGTGATTCGTTGCAGGTACATCCAGTCATGCAGTGCGATACGAATAGAGGAGGGATAAACAACATAGACTATCCACCTTACAACCTAAGTGCTGAGAACGAGCAAGTTCACTATATGGGTAACAATTTTAAATCTCAAAATAACCCTTATAGTAATACTTATAATCCAGGTTGGAGGAACCACCTCAATTTTTCATGGGGTGGCCAAGGAAACCAGAGACAACAACCCCCTCCAAATTTCCAACAACAGCCCTACCCACAGGAGAAGAAGCCAAACCTTGAGGAGATGTTGAAAAAATTCATAGCGGTGTCAGAAACACATTTGCAAAACACCAAAACAACACTTAAAAGTCAACAAGCATTGATTTAAGGGATCGAGAACCAATTAGGGAAACTCGCTAAGCTGATCTCTGAACGACCACAAGGCAACTTCCCAAGCAACACTAAAACTAACCCAAAGGTGCAACTTCAAGCCATAACAGCTCAGGATAGTGTAGGGTTAGATGAACCTAAGGTAAGCCAAGAGAATGTGGTAGAGGAAGGTAAGAACGAGGTAAGTCATGATAAGCCAAAACCGGTAATTAAAGAGTACCAACCTCGTATACCATATACCGATGTGATGAAGAAAGACAACACAGATGAATAATTCGGTAAATTTCTTAAACTTTTAAAGAAATTACATATTAACTTACCATTTTTTGAAGCTCTTTTGCAGATGCCAGATTCAAGGAAATTTTTAAAAGAGTTTTTAACAAACAAGCGGAAGTTAGACGAGGAATCTCATGTGGAACTAAACGCAGTGTGCTCAGCAATGTTGCAGAATAGACAACCACAAAAATTAAAAGATCCAGGGAGTTTTTCAATTCCATGCTTAATTGGTAGTTTATCTGTTGATAATGCTTTAGTTGATTTAGGGGCAAGCATAAACGTTATGCCTTATAAAATGTTTAAACAACTAGGTCTAGGGAAACCCAAACAAACTGGGATGAGCATTCAATTAGCTGATAAAACTGTTAGAATTCCTAGGGGTATAATTGAAGATGTACTTGTGAAAACTGATAAATTCGTATTCCCAGTAGACTTTGTCGTTTTAGACATGGATGAGGGCAATAGTATCCCCTTAATTTTAGGAAGACCCTTTTTAGCAACTGCTAGGACTAAAATTGATGTCAGCGCAGGTGAACTCATACTTTGTGTAGGTGACGAAACAATCAATCTTCAGGCGCTTGACTCGGCTAGGACATCGAATAATCAAGGTGAGAACATAAATTCTATTAATAACCATTCAGTTAAACCTTCTTTTCAGGAAGCACCACGGAACTACACAACTGAGCTAGATCCTAGACCTCATGCTAACAAGGAAATAACTCATGAGGAACGAAGGCTTCAGATCGATGAACTAGACGAGTGGAAGACACACTTCAAGGAGAAATTAGGAATACACAAACCAGAACCAACACCATTCTTTGGGACAAACGAATTCAAGATCGTACATCAGGTATTGTTAGATAAAGCAGACCCTCGAATACCTCCTCCTGACCCTAATACAAACAAAGAAATCTCTTTTAGGGTACTCAACGTTTTCCCATACGGAATAATCGAGCTAAGTAATCCTATATTCGACACTTTTAAAGTAAACGCTACTCGACTTGAGCTATATACTGATAACAGGACTGATAACATGAGAAAGGATTTTCAACTCCTCAAACCACCATGAATGTGCGAATGAGAGGTAAGTCTAGCTTAAGACTATAAACAAGCGCTTCTCAGGAGGCAACCCAAGCATTAACCCCATTAATTTTCTCATTTTTATTTTTTATTTTCTTTTTATTTTTACTTCTAGCACCTAACTAAAAACTAACCAAGTGCATATTTCCATACCACACGGCCTTGCACACGGCCCTGTGGATCTACGGATTTTCGTACTGACATGGCAGAGATAGTACGAAATAGCATGAAAAATATCTTCAAGCCACGGGCCCCGATTAAACTCCACGGTCGTACGATGCGACCATGGCCGACACTGTTTTAGCAAGACGGGCATGGCGACCAGCACACGGGCGTGAGAGAAATGAACGAAGCATAACACGACCGTGCGACATGGCCGTGTGACTCGACACGCCCTCGGTATATAGGCGTGGGGATGTACCAGACCTGAAATTTCTATTTAAACCACCCCTCTCCCCTTCTTACCTACTCCCAACCCTTCTTCATCCTTTACACCTCCCCTTCTTTTTCATTCTCATTCTTCTTCATTCCCCCTAACTCTAGATCTAACCACATCTATGTCGAAGAAATAGAAGGATCCTAGCACAGTCTCCCTTTGTGAGACCGATCTACATAAGTTCATGCCGGCCGCTTCATTAACTCGACAGAAAAAGGACCTTTGAGTCCATTTAACTTTTCTTTTCATTTTTACTTCTCCTTTATTTTCCTTTTCTTTATTTTTCTTTTACTTAGTTTAATCTATTTTATTTCGTCTTCTTTGATTAAGGTTCTGAAGGCTGCTTGGGAATCACCACACCACGACCATAGCCACGACACCACAGCCTTAGAAATCACACTCACCCTGCTAACCATCTAACGATAAGGGCTTTACAGTCCATTAAACTTTTCTTATTATTTTATTTTACTTTCTATTTTCTTTCTCTTTATCTTTCTTGTCTTTAAAGATATATTTAGTATATTTTGAATTATTATCATTATTTCCTGGCTAATTCTCCACGAGCTTCCCAATTTCTTCATCTAGCGCAGAGATTGTCGGCGGCCACCATACCATGGCACTCCCAACTCAAGGAAGCCATCCAAATTCAGGAAGTTTCACCTCTCCCTATCTCTTAAATTTCATATATATCTTTGTACATTGAGGGCAATGTACATCTTAAGTGTGGGGGGTGAATATTTATTTCGAGGAAGTGCCTAACTTTATGCATTATTCTCAAATCCCTGAATTATGCCTTGAATTATGCCTTGTTATTAAGTAATTTTCTCATATTATGATTAGAATGAAATTTCTTTTGATTTATGATTTTTATTGATATGTTTTGGATTAAGTCATTGATAATTCTGCAGTGATGATTTAAACTTCAGGAGACTAGAGAATTAAGCATGATGAGTCTATTTTCAAAAATTAAAATTTTGTTAGGTTGTCTACCTGAATCTAATTATTACCTTGAAGTTTGAAATTTACAAGGTTGATATCAAAAACCCATAATTTTTGTGAGATTTTGAGCCTTTTAGAGCATACATTCTTTCGTGCTCACTTTTTGATTATGAGTATGTCAACATTGATTTGTTATTCTAGAACTTGCTTCGATTATACATGTCAAGACCACATTATTGATTTGATATACAGAGATGATAAAGGCACTTAGGAATCAACCCACTCACTCCATTAAAAAGCTTACCCTCACAATGAACCCCTAGTGAACCCCTTTGATCCTAACAACCCTTTTGTTGACTCACCCACTAATATTAACCCAAAACCCATCTTGTATATGTTATCACCATTCCTTGACTCCCTTTTTGTCGAGGTTTGATTTGAACAGTTTCCTAACTATGTTCTATATTTCAGTTGTTAAAGTTCTTTCTTATTATTGTAATGATTTGTTCTTTAAAAAAATAAAAAAACAAAAAAAAGGAAGTATATTCATTATTAGTTCTATCATCAAGTGAGCTTATACGTTTAAATTCCACATCTTGAGAAAAAGCTCGTATTATTAGTATTATAAGTTTTCAATTGATGTAAATTTTTAGGAGTCGTTCATTTTTCTAGTTAGGTAAATTGTCAATTCAATCTCGATTCTAACCTTCTAATTCAGCCTTTATCCACACCTTTAACCTGAGCCCCATTACAACCCTTTTTAAAGACCTTTTGATTTGTGTATCATCTCATTTTACAGTGGTGGAGATTTGATTTTCATGCAAGCCTATGGGATTAACTTTTCATGTTCGACTTTTGAGTGCTTAATTTTGAACCTTAAACACTTTGAGTGATTTGAGTGAATCTTTAGTAAGGATGTCAACTCTTGTTAATTTTGAATTAAAGGTGATTATTTAGGTAAGGGAAAACACCTATATTTTCATGCTGCAAATTATGACTTTGATTGTTTGAATCTTTATGACCCTTTTAATTAAATTATCAATGTGTGAATTATCTTTGAATTATGACGGAACATTATTGATGAATATTATGAATCGAGGAAGTTCATTTTAATTGTGAGTTGAAAATTTTGCTTGAGGACAAGCAAATGTGTAAGTGTGCAAGTATTTAATAAACCGTAATATATACATATTTTAAGCCCACATTTAGCATACTTTTGGATGATTTAAGCCTTGAATTGTGGAATTTGGTGCTTTTAATGCTTTAATTTCGTGTTTTATACTTAGGAAAGCACCGAAGGATGAAAAGAACGAGAAACGGGCCTAAAATGGAGAAATGGGCCAAAGAACAAAATCGACACGGCCTGGGCCCAAAACCACACTGCCGTGCCTCCTTAATAGACTTGAACACGGCCTGGCCACGATTCACACGGGCGTGTGCCATGGGCGTTCCCTGCCGTGACTAAGAGGAGTTTTGCTCATATTAGGGTATTTAGAGGCAAAGAAAGCCATTCCAAAAGCCTATATAAACACCCTAGAGGCCAGCCCTCGGGGGGCGTCCAGTTAGGCTGAAGAGTAGAGCCAGAGAGGCCAGGATTGTAGAGTTTACTCGAAGAAAGCCAGTTGATTCATCTCAAGAAGCTGGAATCATACTCAAGACGGAGGATCTTCCCTTCAATTTCCTTCAAGGGATTTTAGGGTTTTTCTTATGTTTTGTTTCATATTTTCTTCTGAGATGTATTATTTTATTATTATGAACTAAACCCTCAAATACCTGAGGGGGATGAAACCTAATATGGATCTTGTTATTATTTTCTGAACTATATGATAAATACTTGATTTGTTCTTAATTATGTGTTCTTAATTCTTGTTTTAATATTTCAGAATATTGATTAAAGTATTGATGTGCTTAGGCAGAGGAGGAATATACCCTGTCTAAGAGTAGATCTAACATAGTTAAGCGGAGTTGATTGCAACCCTTGAGATAAGATGACGAAAAACTGTCGGATTAGGGTCAAACCTAATATGGGAGTCCATAGATCGAGTTAATGCAATTCTAGGGGTTTTAATTAGAAAGGGATTTTAATTAATCAACCTAGGGTTAGACGTTAGTAGCCTCGAGAGAGGTATTAATACAAATTAGGGAATCTTGCGGATCAGGTCAAGTGAATAAATCGTCTGGTTCAGAGTTAAATAACAAGTGAAGTCTAGGTGGATTCTTCCTTAGGTATTGTCTTAGTCAATTGGTTTTCCCCACAAGTATTTTCCCCAATTCATTCTCTTTGTCTTTGCACCTTTAACTTAGTTGTTAGTTAATTTTAGATTAGATAACAATTCCCTTTTATTCTTAAGCTAAATAATAAAAAGAAAGTTAGTATTAGTACTTTTGGTTCCTTTGGATTCGACAATCTGGTCTTGCCACTAAGCTATACTATTGTTCGATTGGTGCACTTGCCTCAATCGTTGTCATAGTTAGTTTCTAGGCTCGATCATTCTTTATATAAATTTTTAAGACTCTGACACAACGATCAAGTTTTTGGCGTCGTTGCCGGGGAACTGAAATATTAAGAACGCTCAATTTTTATTACTTTAGCCATTTTTATTTTTGCAATTTATTTTTTGTTTTTATTTTGCTTCTTTTATTTGTTCTTAGCAGGTACCTCTAGTTTATGACTAGAAGGAACCCAACAGGACCCCTAATTTATGATAGTGATATTGAAGGTACTGTTCGCAGAAATCGTAGAGACATAAGGCAAAGCTTAAATTACATAGAAGAAGAGCAAGAAGTCGAAAACAATTCTACCGAAGAGATGGCTGAGAATAATCTGCTTGTAACACCCCAAACCCGGCCCATACACCACGACCGGATCTGGTGAGTCACTTGCAAAGTTTTAGAAAATATCGTGAAGTTCAGAAGAATTTTAAGTTATTTTGAAACTCCAAGTTTGAGTGGTTCATTGGAAAACTTAGAAATTATTTTATGAAATTATAATTAGTCATTTCTTGTGTTTAGGTGACAGTTGAAAATGCTGGGCGTGGCATTCTAGAAATCATAAGGTTTGCTTTCAAGTTTGTTTTGTTGATTTAGTTTTGAGGAAAAACCCTTTTTATCCCATTTTGTAAAGAAAATGTTTCATCGATCAAATTTGTGATTTAAACGTCTTAATAGTTAAACCATAATTTAAACCAAAATAATAGTGGCCTTATTACAAATCAAAAATCCCCAAAAGTAAAAAACGATAAATAAAGTAAAGTTTGAATTGAATAAACCCGTGCATGGCCAACTCGAGTCCATTCCAGCCCAATCCACTGAGTTAAGAGTCACCTGCAATTGTTTAGACAAATAGAGTGAGTCACAGGACTCAGTGTGCAATTAGTCCACATAAACCACAAATGGCCTAAGCCCCCATATCACAATCGGCCAAAGCCCAATTATTATAGCATATCAAAATAATCAAGATGATAACCCAACCCATCCTAATGTTCCATCCTCTACACTCCGCTCCATATATCCATCCTCAACACTCCTGTGGGGATTTCTACAATCAACCCTCCATCCTCTACACTCCTCTTTGGCAGTCATGCTGACAGTCATGCTGCTCAAAGCCGATATAATGTGGTCTAGCCACCGATAATTATGTGACCAAGTCACTATATACAATAAGGCACTGAGCCATCAATTAGTGTGACAGTGTCACCGATATACACTTCCCCTTCATATCATTATCATTTCCCAAATCCCATGCACATTTAACATAGTATACTAACATGTCATATAATATCATACATTCAATATTTAGAGCACAGACACAATCATGCTAACAACATTAATTATATGGCTTAATCGAAGAACAACTAACCTGGCGTTACGTTTTTACCCCTCATGGGTAACTCAATAGCCATTACCGAGGTTTCAGCTTTGAAACATATCACATAAACGATTTATACAATTAAGGGAAAAGTGTGGTACTTACACACCTGTAAACACGAAGAACTAAACTATCGATCTTGTTAACACTTTCACTCGCAGGGATCACGACGATCTACTTATCCCTCTCCGAAGCCGGCCCACAACCCGGTGAAAAGTCTGGTACGGCTGACACCGCACGCTTTTTGAACTTAGGGGTAGGTACTACCGGTCCAACCTCCTCCTTTGCTTGGCTGGTATTTGATTCCGTGAAAGAAATCTTGGTTAGAAGATCAGGTTAAGGCATTGAAGTAGATAAAATATACGCTCAAGCGAAGAGGTTTCTTACCTAGGTCGACAGAAGCCGAAAGCTTTAGGCTTGGATTAAGGAAACACTGAAGTCCCTACACATTCATCAAATTAGAATCGACTTCCCAATAAAAGATGGATCCAAAGAAGTGGCCTTCCGGCCAATCAAGCGAACAGAGAACCCCTTATAGCCTATTCAGCCAAGGACACTTACCAATGCCCTCTCGAAAGCAGGCCACATAAAGAAAAGTCGATGGAAACACGTCCCTCTAACACTGACCAACGCCCACAGAAACGAATCAGAATATTCGATTAGCCCAAAACAAAGAGAATAAGAAGAGAAAACGATAAGGAAAGAGAAAAAGATCCCTTACCGAAACTAGAGTGTGTCGAATGGATGATCTACATTCGGCAATCAGGAAAGTCGACAGAAAGGTGCAGATTCGGCTTTGGTTCGACTAGGCAGAAATGAAATACTAGATGGAAAAAGAAACGCAGAAGATATAAGTCACCACCTTGACAATCGGTTAACACCAAAGGAACAGAATTAGAAGAAAAATAGAAAGTGTTTCGGTTGTGAAGAAACAAGAAGAAATGGGCTAGAGAGATTCGGCTAAAGCAAAAAGAAATCAAAGAGATGAATGGTAGTAGTTGATGATTCGGTCAAGAAAAGGATTGAGGGATGAGGTTCGGCTTTTAGAAGAAATAGAGAAGTATGAATCAAATGGAAGAAAGCAATGAAAATGGAGAAGGTAATAGAAGGATTCGGCTATCAAGAAAGAAAAAGATGTGAATTGAAGGGGAAGGGTGCCTAAGAGGTTTCGGCTTTTACCAAAGAGGAGATGAACAACAGTAGCCTTTTGGAGTTTCGGCCAACAGAGAAAAGAATGCAAACTGACAAAATGGAAAACACCAAATACCGAAAAGAGAAGCTCTCAGCACCAAATTTGCTATACACACCTCACAGTTTCGGCCCCTAAACCCCTTCACCAAAACCGAATGCCTACACAACCAAATGGTTCAACCTTGCCCGAATTTCCCCTTAACACTCACCAAAATTCAGCCACTCCCTTTCTCTTATCCTACATTCACTCTTGATCACCTGTTTGAATCAGTTTGAATGATTCAAACTCAAGCTGATACGCCACTGGTCCCACACGTTTCAACACCCGATGAGGCCCAATAAACCTGAGACTTAGCTTGCCCTTTCGTCCAAACCTCATCACCTTCTTCCACGGTGAAACTTTCAAGAAGATTTGATCATCCACTGCAAATTCTATATCCTTACTCTTCAGATCAGCATAGGATTTCTGCCTATCGGACGCTTCCTTCAATCGAGTTCAGATCAATTTAACTTTCTCTTCTGTCTCTGAAACCAATTCCGGACCCAAAATGTGACGCTCACCCAGTTCTGTCCAGCAAGTAGGAGTGTGACACCTCCGCCCGTACAACACTTGATAGGGCGCCATCTGAATACTAGACTGCTAGCTGTTATTATATGCGAATTCTGCCAACGGTAGAAACTCTTCCCAACTACCCCTGAAGTCAATGACACAACCTCTCAACATATCTTCCAAGATCTGAATTACCCTCTCAGACTGACCATCAGTCTGTGGATGAAAAGCTGTGCTGAAGTCTAATCTTGTACCTAATGCTCAACATTGGGTCTCTATCCGATATGATCAACACTGGTACCCCATGCAACCTTACAATCTCTGCCACATACAGGTTAGCCAGCTTCTGCAGAGAATAGTCGACCCGAACAGGTACAAAATGGGCGGACTTCATCAACCGATCAACAATCACCCATACCGAATCTTTCTTAGTAGGCGTAAGAGGTAGCCCACTAACAAAGTCCATCGTGATTCTCTCCCATTTCCACTGCGGAATTTTCACCGGCTGCAATAGCTCCGAAGGCAACTGATGCTTTGCTTTCACCTACTGACACGTCAAACATTTACCCACGAACTCGGTAATCTCTCGCTTCAAACCAGGCCACCAAAATTGTTCACGTAGATCTCGATACATCTTACTCCCACCAGGATGCATAGCGTAAGGGCTACTATACGCCTCCTGAAGAATCATCTGTCTTAACCCAACATCCTTCGGCATGCAAACCTTCTCGCGGAAACACAAAACCCCATCATTGTTCAGCCTATAATCCTCTACCCCACCATTCTGTACTTGCAGAAGTCAATCACTCAAAACATCGTCTAACAACTGCTTCTCTTTGATCTGAGCTATCCACGTCGGCTTCCTCTGAAGTTCAGCTAACAAACTCCCATCATCATACAGATTGAGATGGGCAAACATCGCTCTTAAATCTGATATTACCTTCCGACTTAACGCATCTGCCACCACGTTAGCTTTACCCGGATGGTATTTTATCGAGCAATCATAGTCCTGCAATAGCTCAATCCACCTCCGCTGCCTTAAATTCAACTCCTTCTGAGTAAAGAGATATTTCAAACTCTTGTGGTCGGTGTAGATAACGAACTTCTCCCCATACAAGTAATGTCTCCAGATCTTCAGAGCGAACACTACCGTAGCCAACTCCAGATCATACGTGGGATAGTTCACCTCATGCGGTCTTAATTACCGAGACGCATACGCAACCACCTTCCCATCTTGCATCAGCACACACCCTAGCCCCGTGTGTGAAGCATCACAATAAACAACGAATTCTTTCCCTACTTCAGGCTGAATCAGAACCGGATCCTCTGTTAAGATCCTCTTCAGCTTCTCAAAGCTTTCTTGCTACTTGCTAGTCCAAACAAATGGTACCCCTTTCCGTAATAACTTAGTTAAGGGTGCCGCAATTTAGGAGAATCCCTCAACAAACCTTCTATAGTATCCAGCCAAACCCAAGAAACTTTGAATCTCCACCACAGACTTAGGCAGTTTCCAGTCCAATACAGCTTCAATCTTCCGAGGATCAACCCTAATCCCCTCAGCAGACACAACATGACCCAAGAAGGTAACTTATTTGAACCAAAATTCACACTTACTGAATTTGGCGTACATCTGCTTCTCCCTCAAAATCTGCAGAACCACCCGAAGATGCGAATTGTGCTCCTCTTCCGTCTTGGAATATACCAGGATGTCGTCTATGAATACTACAACAAACCGGTCCAGATATTGGAATACCCGGTTCATCATACCCACAAAGGCAGCTGGCGCATTCGTCAACCCAAACGATATCACTAAAAACTCATAGTGACCATAGTGAGTTCGAAACGCCGTCTTATGAATATCCGCTTCCTTGACCTTAAGCTGATGATATCCTGACCTCAAATCTATCTTCGAAAAGACTGAAGCCCCTTTGAGTTGATCAAATAAGTCGTCGATCCTCGGCAGCGGGTACTTGTTCTTAATTGTCAACTTATTCAACTAACGGTAGTCAATGCACATACGCATCGACCCGTCCTTTTTCTTCATGAATAGCACCGGTGCTCCCCACGGAGACACACTTGGTCGAACAAACCCGCGATCCAACAACTCCTAAATCTGAGCTTTAAGTTCAACCAGCTCCTTTGGCGCCATCCTATAAGGGGCGATGGACACTGGAGCTGTACCCGGGAGTAGCTCAATTCCAAACTCCACTTCACGATCCGGAGGCAACCTTGGAAGTTCCTTAGGAAATACATCAACGAACTCTTTCACTGTTCTAACCTCACTAACAGTCACTTCCTTTGCATCCAATGCACTAATAAAAGCTAGGAATGCCTTGTACCCTTTCCGAACCATCTTAACAACCTTTAACGCGGAAACCACGTTAGACAAATAATTTCTTCTTTCCCCTATCACAACCACCTCTTCGTCCCCTGGGGTACTCAACACCATTCGCTTAGTCGCGCAATCCAATTTAGCACGATGTTTAACCAACCAATCCATGCCTAAGATGAGATCAAACTCCCCGAATGGTAATTCCATTAAGTCTGCCGGAAACACTACTCCTTGAATCTCTAAAGGTACATCCCTAAATAGTTTGTTCACTACCATGGATTGTCCTAAAGGGCTCACCACAGTCATTTCTCTAGTAGCTATTTCAGATTCTATACTTAAAGTCTTAGATACAGTGCTAGCAACATAAGAGTGGGTCGGTCCAATATCAATCAAAGCAAGAAATGGCTTATCAGCTATAAAAAATATACCGGTTATGACGTTCGGTGCATCGCCATCCTCTCACTGTCGTGCTGCATAGACTAAACCCGGCTGTCTTGCATCTGTATCACTGGCACCTCTGCCCGGTGCTCCATGACCTCGACCAGAACCATTCCCTCCTCTGATCGGTCCACGACCTCTCAGCATCTGCTGTCCACCTCTTCCTGGTTGCACATAACCCTGACCTACTGTCCGTGCCCTGGTCATTTCTTGCGGACAATTCCTTATTAAATGATCCTTTGACCCACACTTGAAACATCCCTTATCTCTTCCCCAGGACTCTCCTGCATGTGATCTCCCACACTGAGCACATGGGTGAAACTGACCCGCTGCGGCAGACGCTAGAACCCGAGCTGGCCCATCAAACCTGGACCTCTTCTGAAAACCCCCAGACGACCCTAACGATCCATAACTCCTCTTATTTTTACCTCTATCCTTGTCCCTATTTTTCCTCTCGGTCTGTTTAACCTCCTCGGCTATTTTGACCTTTTCAACCAGGATAGCAAAATCCCTCTCCAGCTATGGAGCTATCAACACTCGCAACTCGTCTCGCAGCCCATCTTCGAACCGCATGCAATGCTCATAACCAGTCGCATCTATCTCTTGGGCGTAACGGCTCAAGCGCAGAAATTCCGCCTCGTACTCAGCCACAGACTTACCCCCTTGTACCAGATTTAGAAATGCTTTCCTCTGAGCATCTACATAACTTTCCCCAACATATTTCCTTTGGAATACAGTTTTGAAGAAATCCCAATCAATGTGATCCGCTGGAGTACCCTCTCTTATTGTGAGCCACAACTGATATGCCTCATCTCGTAGAAGAGACAATGCACCTTTCAGTTTTTCCTCTGCCGTGCAGTCTAGATCATCCATAATCCTCTCGACTGCCTCTAGCCAATATTCAGCCACATTTGGGGCCACACCAGAGATACCTCTAAACATTTCGGCTCCGTTTGCTCGAAGTCGCTCCGGAATGGACTTCCGAGATACTGTCCCAGTGCTTGCCCCAGCAACTCGCTCCAACACACGCAGCATTGCTTGAGACAGGGCATCATCCCCACCAGTTCTATCTTGAGACCCCACTTCAGCCACAGGTGATGCTGGCGCTTCACCTTCAGGCTCATGCCTTGCCTCTGAGAACTCAGCTTCAACACCCTGGCCTCTACCACGGTCGCGTGCAACATGTCCACGTCCTCTGGCACTCATGTCTATCATTCCATCTTAATCTAATTTACAAATTTTATGCATTAGCACTTCTTTTCACTGTTTATTAACGAGTAGTTTTATGAGAATATGGTTTTAAGTAGTTTTCCGCACAACACATGTATACCTAAAAGTTTCCATTTCTAAAGTAGAGTTTCTTAGTTCTACATTTCACAGCACAACATATATCTATTTCATGCAATTCTCCCTTCACTCATCCCCTTCTTACCCGATTCCTACCTTGAAGAGAAGAACTTCATCTTCCCCATTCGGCCTTGCATGCACTAGGATAGGTAAGAATTTGATCTTGATTTTGAAAACCCACCTTGATATGGCTTAAATTCTTGATCTTTTTCTTTTGAAACAAGCAAAAATTTGTTAATATGGGTAGGAGGAGATTCGGCCATGGGTGCTAATGTTGTAGCTTCTTGAGTTGATAAGTTAGATAGTATGAGAAGAAATGGCATGAATAGGTAAGAAGATTATGTTGATTGGCTTGAAGGTACCCTACTAGTTGGCCGAATAATGGGATGAATATTCATGAAAATGTTTCTTCATGTGTTTTGATGTTAGGCCATTCTCTTATAATGAAATTTACCATAGAAGACTTTTATATGTGATGTTAAAGTATTGGGTGGACTAAGTCTAAGACTTGATTACTTGAAGTAAATTAGTGCAAGGGGTAAAATGGATGGAAGGAAGAGTTATAAAGAATCCTAAGAACCTAAGGGCCATTCGGCCATGTAGAAGAAATCCATATAGGTTGAATTGGAGTAGTTAAATGCA
Source organism: Gossypium australe (assembly GCA_005393395.2). Classification (NCBI taxonomy): domain Eukaryota; kingdom Viridiplantae; phylum Streptophyta; class Magnoliopsida; order Malvales; family Malvaceae; genus Gossypium; species Gossypium australe. The sequence goes on from CM016624.1 coordinate 105,684,439, forward strand.
TGAATTTGGTGTGGTTATTTAGCTTGTTGCTTGGTTGTATGTTGAGGAAAATGCATGGGTATTGAATTGGCATATTCGGCCATAAGAGAGAATGAATTGGAGCTATTGTATTTGGCTACACATGTATACTTATAAAGTGAATATATGGCCATAGGTAAGAAGATAAATTTTAAACTAAAGTGCATTAAAGTAATAGAAGGAAGGGTTATAGGGGATCCTAGAGACCTAAGGGCCATTCGGCCATGGAAAAGAAATTCAAATGAGTTGAAATTATATTGTGGTGTGAAATTGATTAAATTGAAAAAAAAAAAAAAGCTAAATGCTTGAATTTGGGGTGGTTATTGTTTAAACTAAATGTATGAAGTAAGGACTCGGTTCCTAGTTTTTCTTGAACTAAATTGTGTATAAATTGTTTTGAGTTGAGTAAAAAGGGATAGAGTGAATATGAACAAAATTTATTTAACATTTATAGATCGGGAACAAAAAGAGAAGAAACAAGATCGAGGAAAAGCAAAGATTATCGAGTAGCCGATTTACACGGCTCATCGACGACCGAGGTAAGTCCTTTATCTAAACTATGTTAATAAGTTAATTACAAATTTAGTGAATGATAAACTATGGAAATTTAACGTACAAATTCATGATATAGCCGAGAAAAACTGTATAGTATTGAAGTGAATTTATTGGGCTAATGCAATTGAATAAGTAAGTTCTTGAGCAATCTAATGTCTTGGGGTAAATTACAAAATCTAATGAATGATAGAATTTGTATTAGTTGATGTAAAACCATGAGCTGGCCGAATGTGATGATGATGGATTGGGTTGAATTTCAAATGTATTTGACTAAATGTGAATAAATGCATATGCTTTGATATGTGACAGTGAAATGCGAAAAGTATCTAAAGTTATTTTTGACATTCGGGCTTTATGCCTAGCAGGCCTTGTGCCGGTGACATAATCGGGCTTTACGCCTAGCAGGCCTCGTGCCGGTGTATTTATCAGGCTTTTACGCCTAGCAGGCCTTGTGCCGGTGTTACTTTTCAGGCTTTTACGCCTAGCAGGCTTGATGCCGGTGATGTATTTTACCAAAGAGGAATTTAATCTGTGACAAGACAATTTAGAGCTAAATTGTCAAGAATATGGTTCAGGTAAGTATGTGAGGTATGCTATGTTTAACATTACTTGGGTCAAATTAATATTGATGGATGTAATCTGACAGAAGTCGAGCTTAAAATGCGCCATCATGGAACAATTAGTTTTCATGTATAAACGCTAAGAAAGTAGGTTACCAAATTATTAGTATTTGGCCTTGTGTAAACTATTTACTTAATTGCCTATGTGAAATCCCATATGTAGATTGTTTTCTTTTTCATAAATAATTAAATGTTCTAATATTATGAGTTAGGACTTACTAAGCTAGAAAGCTTATTATGTGAAATGTTTTCTCTGTTTTATAGATTAGGATCCAGCTACAAGCTCAACGGGATAGTTCGGAAAGTCACTCACACTATCATTCTACAATTTGGGGTACTACTTCGTTTTGGTTTGCTTGAAGGCATGTATAGAATAGACTTGGTCCTTGTTTGATGATTTTAAGGTCCATGTTTGTAATAGCCATGCGAATATGGCTAAATTTTCAGTTAACTACGTTGTTGTGTTTGAATGTAAGTTAGTTTATGATGGCAAAGGTCTATGCATGATTAATCAAAGTTAATCGTTTTTATTAAGGAAATGATTGTATATGAATGAAATCCTTGAATCCGTGAGGTAGGTAAATTCAGTTAGAAGTTAGTTTTTTTTTTATGATATACGACAAAATAGTTTGTAATAGCAGCAGTGACGTGAATTAGAAAAATCACCAAAAATAGGATATATTGAATTTGGAGGTGAGTGAGTCATGAAATTAAACCTTAGTGTGTCTATTTTTATACGAAAGAAACAGAATAGGCAAAAGATTTATATCTTATGAGATAATTAAGTTTAAACGAAACCTGCTCTGAATGAATTCGTGAGTCACTGTCCTGTTTTGGAAAAATTGTCAAAAATTGTACAAAAATAATTAGGAATCATGGTTTATATGTGTAGAATCCTAAATGAGTCTATTTTTCATTGGTATAAACAAGAACATCATAGGAAATTTGTGCAATCAGATAACTGCAGTGTTATAGGGTCTGGTCAGAATTGTCCAGCAGTGTAATAAGGGTAACTTTGAAGAATAAACTGTACTAATTGGCCACATGAAAAATTCTAGAAAAATTATGGTGAATAGTTATATGAGTCTAGTTTCAAGGAAAATTTATGGATCCAAATTTCGAGTTCTGTAACTCGAGTTATGGCCGATTTAGTCAGCATGACGCAGTTGGACAGCTTTAAAAATTTTACTCCCCGAGTTAATGGTCACGTCTAGTAACGCCACGTACTCGATTCCGGCGAGGGTTTCGGGTAAGGAGTGTTACAGATGCGACCATGGCCGACACTGTTTTAGCAAGACGGGCATGGCGACCAGCACACGGGCGTGAGAGAAATGAACGAAGCATAACACGACCGTGCGACATGGCCGTGTGACTCGACACGCCCTCGGTATATAGGCGTGGGGATGTACCAGACCTGAAATTTCTATTTAAACCACCCCTCTCCCCTTCTTACCTACTCCCCACCCTTCTTCTTCCTTTACACCTTCCCTTCTTTTTCATTCTCATTCTTCTTCATTCCCCCTAACTCTAGATCTAACCACATCTATGTCGAAGAAATATAAGGATCCTAGCACAGTCTCCCTTTGTGAGACCGATCTACATAAGTTCATGCCGGCCGCTTCATTAACTCGACAGAAAAAGGACCTTTGAGTCCATTTAACTTTTCTTTTCATTTTTACTTCTCCTTTATTTTCCTTTTCTTTATTTTTCTTTTACTTAGTTTAATCTATTTTATTTCGTCTTCTTTGATTAAGGTTCTGAAGGCTGCTTGGGAATCACCACACCACGACCATAGCCACGACACCACAGCCTTAGAAATCACACTCACCCTGCTAACCATCTAACGATAAGGGCTTTACAGTCCATTAAACTTTTCTTATTATTTTATTTTACTTTCTATTTTCTTTCTCTTTATCTTTCTTGTCTTTAAAGATATATTTAGTATATTTTGAATTATTATCATTATTTCCTGGCTAATTCTCCACGAGCTTCCCAATTTCTTCATCTAGCGCAGAGATTGTCGGCGGCCACCATACCATGGCACTCCCAACTCAAGGAAGCCATCCAAATTCAGGAAGTTTCACCTCTCCCTATCTCTTAAATTTCATATATATCTTTGTACATTGAGGGCAATGTACATCTTAAGTGTGGGGGGTGAATATTTATTTCGAGGAAGTGCCTAACTTTATGCATTATTCTCAAATCCCTGAATTATGCCTTGAATTATGCCTTGTTATTAAGTAATTTTCTCATATTATGATTAGAATGAAATTTCTTTTGATTTATGATTTTTATTGATATGTTTTGGATTAAGTCATTGATAATTCTGCAGTGATGATTTAAACTTCAGGAGACTAGAGAATCAAGCATGATGAGTCTATTTTCAAAAATTAAAATTTTGTTAGGTTGTCTACCTGAATCTAATTATTACCTTGAAGTTTGAAATTTACAAGGTTGATATCAAAAACCCATAATTTTTGTGAGATTTTGAGCCTTTTAGAGCATACATTCTTTCGTGCTCACTTTTTGATTATGAGTATGTCAACATTGATTTGTTATTCTAGAACTTGCTTCGATTATACATGTCAAGACCACATTATTGATTTGATATACAGAGATGATAAAGGCACTTAGGAATCAACCCACTCACTCCATTAAAAAGCTTACCCTCACAATTAACCCCTAGCGAACCCCTTTGATCCTAACAACCCTTTTTATTGACTCACCCACTAATATTAACCTAAAACCCATCTTGTATATGTTATCACCATTCCTTGACTCCCTTTTTGTCGAGGTTTGATTTGAACAGTTTCCTAACTATGTTCTATATTTCAGTTGTTAAAGTTCTTTCTTATTATTGTAATGATTTGTTCTTTAAAAAAATAAAAAAACAAAAAAAAGGAAGTATATTCATTATTAGTTCTATGATCAAGTGAGCTTATACGTTTAAATTCCACATCTTGAGAAAAAGCTCGTATTATTAGTATTATAAGTTTTCAATTGATGTAATTATTTAGGAGTCGTTCATTTTTCTAGTTAGGTAAATTGTCAATTCAATCTCGATTCTAACCTTCTAATTCAGCCTTTATCCACACCTTTAACCTGAGCCCCATTACAACCCTTTTTAAAGACCTTTTGATTTGTGTATCATCTCATTTTACAGTGGTGGAGATTTGATTTTCATGCAAGCCTATGGCATTAACTTTTCATGTTCGACTTTTGAGTGCTTAATTTTGAACCTTAAACACTTTGAGTGATTTGAGTGAATCTTTAGTAAGGATGTCAACTCTTGTTAATTTTGAATTAAAGGTGATTATTTAGGTAAGGGAAAACACCTATATTTTCATGCTACAAATTATGACTTTGATTGTTTGAATCTTTATGACCCTTTTAATTAAATTATCAATGTGTGAATTATCTTTGAATTATGACGGAACATTATTGATGAATATTATGGATCGAGGAAGTTCATTTTAATTGTGAGTTGAAAATTTTGCTTGAGGACAAGCAAATGTGTAAGTGTGCAAGTATTTGATAAACCGTAATATATACATATTTTAAGCCCACATTTAAGCCTTGAATTGTGGAATTTGGTGCTTTTAATGCTTTAATTTCGTTTTTTATACTTAGGAAAGCACCGAAGGATGAAAAGAACGTGAAACGGGCCTAAAATGGAGAAATGGGCCAAAGAACAAAATTGATACGGCCTGGGCCCAAAACCACACTGCCGTGCCTCCTTAATAGACTTGAACACGGCCTGGCCACGATTCACACGGGTGTGTGCCATGGGCGTTCCCTGCCGTGACTAAGAGGAGTGTTGCTCAGATTAGGGTATTTAGAGGCAAAGAAAGCCATTCCAAAAGCCTATATAAACACCCTAGAGGCCAGCCCTCGGGGGGCGTCCAGTTAGGCTGAAGAGTCGAGCCAGAGAGGCCAGAATTGTAGAGTTTACTCGAAGAAAGCCAGTTGATTCATCTCAAGAAGCTGGAATCATACTCAAGACGGAGGATCTTCCCTTCAATTTCCTTCAAGGGATTTTAGGGTTTTTCTTATGTTTTGTTTCATATTTTCTTCTGAGATGTATTATTTTATTATTATGAACTAAACCCTCAAATACCTGAGGGGGATGAAACCTAATATGGATCTTGTTATTATTTTCTGAACTATATGATAAATACTTGATTTGTTCTTAATTATGCGTTCTTAATTCTTGTTTTAATATTTCTGAATATTGATTAAAGTATTGATGTGCTTAGGCAGAGGAGGAATATACCCTGTCTAAGAGTAGATCTAACATAGTTAAGCGGAGTTGATTGCAACCCTTGAGATAAGATGACGAAAAACTACCGGATTAGGGTCAAACCTAATATGGGAGTCCATAGATCGAGTTAATGCAATTCTAGGGGTTTTAATTAGAAAGGGATTTTAATTAATCAACCTAGGGTTAGACGTTAGTAGCCTCGAGAGAGGTATTAATATAAATTAGGGAATCCTGCGGATCAGGTCAAGTGAATAAATCATCTGGTTCAGAGTTAAATAACAAGTGAAGTCTAGGTGGATTCTTCCTTAGGTATTGTCTTAATCAATTGGTTTTCCCCACAAGTATTTTCCCCAATTCATTCTCTTTGTCTTTGCACCTTTAACTTAGTTGTTAGTTAATTTTAGATTAGATAACAATTCCCTTTTATTCTTAAGCTAAATAATAAAAAGAAAGTTAGTATTAGTACTTTTGGTTCCTTTGGATTCAACAATCTGGTCTTGCCACTAAGCTATACTATTGTTCGATTGGTGCACTTGCCTCAATCGTTGTCATAGTTAGTTTCTAGGCTCGATCATTCTTTATATAAATTTTTGAGACTCTGACACAACGATCATTGAGGTAAGTTAATATACAAATAAATGTATTTGAATTGATTTATTTATGTATCTATGAAATTTAATTGTGATGGATATGTTCGAGATGATATATACTTGAATTCTGAGAAAGTATCGACAAAAGGTCAATATCCGAAAAGTCTTGTACGAACCTAGGAATAGATAGGATTACATATGTCATGACATAGGTTTCCGATATGTGATATCGTGTAAGACCACATCTGGCACGTTGGCATCAATTTGATATTTACGTGTAAGACCATGTCTGGGACATTGGCATCGTATTGATTCACGTAAGACCCTGTCTGGGACAATGGCATCGATATTTGGTTACATGTAAGACCATGTCTTGGACATTGGCATTGTACGACTATTCCTAGTATTCTGAGTACCCTAATTGATTCTGAATGGTTCAACGGGTAATTCTAAGAAAAACAAAAAGGCTATGTGAAATGAATAAACGAATCAGGTGCGTTTTAAATGTACATTATGTATGTGTATGGAAGGTAAGTATATATACAAACTTACCTAAGTGAGTTATGTGCATAGATTATGGATACAAAATGTGATATATGTATGAAAAAGGTATGATCTAATGTTGTATATGGAGATGAGTTGGCTAGTAAGAAATGGCTAAACAAATGAGCCAAGAATGAATTAAGAATTTGTAATTGTTATATATAAGAATGATTTTGTGTTTAATATGATACTAAATGTTTTTATGATAAGTTTATTTGTATATGGCTTACTAAGCTTTTGAAAGCTTACTTTGTGTGTGTGTTTGCTTTGTTTTATAGATCGTTAAAGCAACGAGAGGCTCGGGGATCTTCATTGATCGTCATCACACTATCCAATCACATTTTGTGTGTGTGCTTGCTTTGTTTTATAGATCATTAAAGCAATGAGAGGCTCGGGGATCTTCGTTGGTTGTCATCACACTATCCAATCACATTTTGTGTTTGTGTTTGCTTTGTTTTATAGATCGTTAAAACAACGAAAGGCTCGGAGATCTTCGTTGATCGTCATCACACTATCCAATCACATTTTGGTACTTTATGATCATGTAAATATTAAGTATGGCATATATAGGCTAGTCACTTTGAATTATGTTTGAGATATGTACATAGCCATGTGATATGGCTAGATAAATGATTGTGATGTGAATGAGTAGTCAAGCTATATGATGCTGTGTTTGGTATGGTTTGATAGCTAATGAAATGGTTAAAATAATGGTATGTTTTATGATGCAAAGTTAGCATGTTATTGAAGAAAGGTTATCAGAAAGAAATGGTATGATTTCGTTGGTTTTTACTTAGTAATGCTTGAGATGTGGATGAAGTAGATGTTGCAAATGATGGTATGATTGAAATGTTCTTGAATGGGTAGAATTGATGATAAATTTGGTATGTTTTGGTTGCCATAAGTGTTTGGATTAATGCTTGTATGTGCTTGTAAGGTTAGCCCAAACTTTAAGTGGCATTTTGGCCTCGCAAACGGCCTATAATTGGCCATACGATTGAGCACACGGGCGGGTAGCTCGACCGTGTCCCTCGTGGTTGCATCTCAAAACAAGTCAGACTTGACCACGGGCTAGACACATGGCCGCGTGACTGGCCGTGGGGTGCAAGTCAGTAGCGGCCACGGGTGAGGCACATGGGCGTGTCTGCGTCCGTGCAGACAAGTTAGTATGTATGCCCTATTTTGACACGGCTTAGACACACGGACGTGTCTAAGGCTGTGGGAGGCACACGACCAGCCCACACGGGCGTGTGATCTCTGTAACTTAGAAAAATCTTTAAATTTCTGAAAATTTTAGTATGTGTTCAGTTTATTCTCGACCCCTTTCTAAAGCATGTTTAAGGTCTCGTAGACCAAATTGAGAGACTCTTTGATTTGATTTATTGAATTATGATATGAAATGTCCGTAAATGATCTGAAATGTCCGGTAATGCCTTTAACCCTAGATCTGCGATGGTTACGGGTTAGGGGTGTTACATTTGATTGGTATCAGAGCTACAATTTAGTCGATTATCGAATGGACGTAGCATATGAGAGTCTAACTATACATGCCATATATATACGAAATGTGATAGTGTGATGAATCCTGACGTGTAAAATATGTTTTTCATATAGTAATTGATCCCGAAAGAGCTGTAGCTGATGATGTTAAAAGTAATGCACCTGCTCCCGCTCAAGGGAAGGTGCCATCCGATCTGAGACCGGCTACTAGCGGTCAAGAGGGAGAGGCTAAACACACCTACTTCCAAATGAAGAATTAGTTGTTGACTTAATACATAAGATCTAATCCGACTGTTTCACAACCTTCGCCCCGCCTAATCCTCCTCAGACTTCTGTTGTACCTTCGGTTATGAACCTGAATATGTTGAATAAACCTTCAGTCGACAAAATTCGTAAGTACGGGGCTAGAGAGTTCAGGGCCACTAGTGATGACGATGCCGAGAAAGCTAAGTTTTGGCTCGAGAATACAATTCGAGTATTTGATGAAATGTCACTGACTCCTGAAGAATCCATAAAATGTGTTGTTTCTTTGCTACGAGACGCAGCTTATAAATGGTGGAAGACCTTGATTTCCGTTGTTTTGAAAGAATGGGTTACATGGGATTTCTTTCAGTCTGAGTTCCGAAAGAAATATATTAGTCAGAGATTTATTGATCAGAAATGAAAAGAATTCCTGGAATTGAAACAGGGTCGCATGTCTGTCATCGAGTATGAATGAGAGTTAGTGAGATTAAGCCAATATGCTCGAGAATATGTTTCGACTGAAGCGATAATGTGTAAGAGGTTTGAAGATGGCCTTAATGAAGATATCTGTTTATTAGTAGGAATTCTGGAAATAAAAGAGTTTGTTGTGCTTGTTGATCGAGCGTGCAAAGCTGAAGCACTTGGGAAAGATAAAAGAAAAGCTGAGTCTGGAACTAGAGATGTGAGAAAGAGATTTCTGAGTAAAACATTTCAGTCTGCTTCAAAGAAATCCAGAGATGAACAAAGCCGTTCAAAGGTTAATGTGGGACATTCGAATAGAGATCGGGCTAGATCACAGTCGAATTCCAAAGCTCCAGCTACTTTGATGGCCAGTGTGGGAAACGTCCGATCCAAACGATCTGAATGTAAACATTATGGTAAAAGATATCCGAGAAGTTGTAGATTGAATGATCGAGCCTGTTTTAGACGTGGATCGTTAGACCATTTCATCCAAGACTGTCTAGAGTTTGTTGAACAAGAGATTGTACAAAATCTAAGACCTGATAATGTTTCAGCTAGAGGTAGACCTTCTCGAAATACAAGGAACGTCAGTAGTAGTCAGAGAGCTACGAAAGATACAGTTGCGAGATCTGAAGCTAGAGTACCTGCCGGAGCTTATGCCATCCGAGCCCATGAGGAAGCTTTATCTCCAGATGTTATAACGGGTACATTTACTCTTTATGATACTTCTGTGATTGCATTGATAGACCCAGGATTTACTCATTTGTATATATGCATGAACTTAGTATCCAGTAAGACTTTGCCTGTAGAGCCTACTGAATTTGTGATTAGAGTATCGAACCCCTTAGGTAAATGTGTTTTGGTTGATAAAGTATGCAAGAACTGTCCGTTGATGTTTCAAGATGTTTATTTTTTGGCTGATCTGATGATATTACCTTTTGATGAGTTCGATATAATTTTATGTATGGATTGGTTAACATTGCATGATGCGGTTGTGAATTGCAAAAGAAAGATTATTGATTTGAGATGTCAAAATGATAAAATAGTTTGGATTGAGTCTAATGATTTGAATGGATTACCGGCTGTGATATCAGTGTTAAAAGCTCAGAGTTATGTTAAAAAGGGTTATGAAGCTTATTTTGCCTATGTGATTGACTCGAAAGTGACTGAAAAGAAAGTTGAATCAGTGCTAGTTGTCTGTGAATTCCCTGATGTATTTCCTAAAGAATTACTGGGATTACCTCCGATACGTGAGGTTGAATTTGGTATTGATTTACCGCCGGGGATGACTCCTATTTCGATAGCTCCGTATAGAATGGCACCAACAGAGTTGAAAGAGTTAAAGTCACAGTTGCAAGAGTTGACTGACAGAGGATTCGCAAGACTAAGTTTCTCACCTTAGGATGCTCCAGTGTTATTTGTGAAAAAGAAAGATGGCACGATGAGAATGTGCATTGATTACCATCAGTTGAACAAAATGATTATCAAGAATAAATATCCTCTGCCCAGAATTGATGATTTGTTTGATCAGCTTAAATGAGCTACCGTGTTTTCAATTATAGATATGAGATTGGGTTATTATCAGTTACGGGTAAAAGATTCAAATATCTCGAAAACTGCTTTCAGAACAAGGTAGGGCAGTATGAGTTTTTAGTCATGCCTTTCGGACTAACAAATGCTCCTGCTATTTTTATGGATCTAATGAACAGAATTTTCAGACCGTATTTAGTTCGATTTGTTGTTGTATTCATTGGCGACATTTTGATTTATTCACGTGATGAGATTGAGCATGCCGAGCATCTGAGAATCGTGTTACAGACTCTACGTGAAAAGCAATTGTATGCGAAATTCAACAAATGTGAATTCTGGTTAAGAGAAGTTATTTTTCTGGGGCATATTATGTCAACATCTAGTATACGAGTTGATCCAAGCAACATTTCTACTATTTTGGAATGGAAGCCTCCGAAGAATGTGTCCGAAGTTCGCAGTTTTATTTACTATCGAAGGTTCGTAAAAGGCTTTTCGATGACTGCTGCTAAATTAACTAGATTACTCAGAAATATGTGAAGTTTGAATGGTCCGATAAATGTCAGAAAAGCTTTGATCAGTTGAAAACTTTGTTGACTGACACTCTAGTTTTGGTACAACCAGAATCGGGTAAAGAATTCGTGATATATAGTGATGCTTCGTTGAATGGTCTGGGATGTGTTTTGATGCAGGAAGGAAAAGTTATAGCTTATGCTTCGAGACAATTAAAGCCGCATGAAAAGAACTATCTAACACACGATCTTGAGCTAGCTGTGATTGTGTTCGCATTAAAGATTTGGCGTCATTATCTCTTCGGTGAGAAATGTCGTGTATTTTTGGATCATAAAAGTTTGGAATATTTGATGGCCCAGAAAGATTTGAATCTGCGATAGAGAAGATGGTTAGAGCTTTTGAAAGACTGCGAGTTTGTGATAGACTATCATCCGGGTAAGGCAAATGTTGTTGCTGGTGCACTAGTCGGAAATCATTATTTGCATTACGTGCGATGAAATCTCATTTAGATCTATCTGGTGATGGTTCAGTTTTAGCTTAATTGAAAGCGAAACCGTTGTTTTTACAACAAATATGTTGTAACATCCCGAAATAAGGCCTAAACGGAACAGTGGTTTCGGGACCACAAATCTGATTTTGAGAAATTTATTTTATTTATATTTTTATGGTCTAGAATTTTACGGAATGATTTCGTGAAAGTCCCATTCGAAAATTTTGACGTTTGGGCACTCAATTTAGTCAAAAGGACTAAATTGTAAAAAGTGCAAAAGTTGAGTTCTACATGTTAGAGGTGTCCAATAGTTATGAAATTTTAAATTGGAGGTCCTTAAATGATAATTAGACCACTGTTTAAGTTGGTGGACAAAAATGGACATGGATGGGTATGTTTCAAAAGATTTTGTAAGGGGCATTTTGGTAATGTAGTGAAATAAATGACTTAAAAACAAAATTTAAATGCCAAATATGTCCATCTTCTTCATTAGGACGAAATTAAAAGGGTTATCCATAGCTAGGGTTTGTTTCAAGCTTCCAAACTCCATAGTAAGTGATTCCAAGCCCCGTTTTTATGTTCTTTACGTTTTTGGAGTCCCGGTAACTTGATTTAGCTTATTCTAGCAATAATTTACCCTAGGGTTCATATTTGGAAAAATACCCATAGGTGAAATGTGTTTATTTTGATGTTTTATGGTAAAAACATGAAGGCTGAAATAATGTTAAACAAATTTTACTAAGCGATTTTATGTGAAAACGAGTAAAACAACATAATCGATAAAAATACCTAATGTTCATAAGTACATGTTAGAGTGAGAATTTGATGTTGCCATAGAAGAGAAAATTGATCAGCATGTTATAAAACATAAGAATATGGGCTGAAGTTTAATTTTTGAGTATTGGGGAAAAAGTGTAAATATGTAAAAGTTTAGGGGCAAAATTGTAATTTTGTAAAAGTTGAGTTAAGGATTGTTTTGAATAGCACATTAATTAAATAAGTGGAATGTGATGTTTTAGACCCCAAAAAATGAGATTTAGACCTAGAACGGGAGGAAAAATTGAAAATTGGGAAAGTTGGTAAAATGGTCGTTTTGGTATCGAGGTAAGTTCATATGTTTAATAAGCATTTAATGATGCAAGTTTGAATGTTAAATTGAAATTTTAGTTATGAATACTTTAGTATTGATTTTCCAATATAATTATAATGCTCGATATTGACTCGACATTTTAATGGATGAATTGGTAAAATGTTGAAAAGTGGGAATTCCCGGTTGAACCTTCGGAATAGAAAAGATATGAATGAGGTAGCTAGGTCACATGTGTGGTACTAAGTGCAGGCCACTAGGAGTACAAGAGAGCTACGAGATGGTTTTAGGTCACGTGTGTAGTACTAAGTGTAGGCTACTACGTGTAACAAATGGATAGGTCGCATGTGTAGTACTAAGTGCAGGCTACTATGCGTACCCGATAGTTTCGATCACATGTGTGGTACTAAGTGTAGGCCACTATGTGTAAGTGATGGTTTTGGTCACATGTGTAGTATTAAGTGCAGGCTACTATGTGCACCAGATAGCTTCGGCTACAAGGGTGGTACTATGCGCAAGCCACCGTGTATCTGTTACTATTCTGATGAGTTCAACGGGAAATTGACTAAGTGAAAATACAATGTGGCTATGTAACGACTAAGTGTAATTGAATATGATTATGTGATGAATAAGTGCAAGTATATGCATGTAAACTTATGAGGAATGTGCTCGATATGTGATCGAACTTTGGTAAGATTGATACGAGTAAGTGTTCCAATGGAAGTTACTATAAAGAAAACATGAAAGAGTGAAATTTAGAAATAAAACAGTTTTGGACAGCAGTAGAGTAACTTTGAAAAATCACCAAAAATGATAGAAATGGAATTAGTAGTTGAATGAGATATGAAATTAAAGCATATTGAGTCTGTTTTCATACGAAAGAATCAAAGAAAGAAAAGAAATTCTCTATTTTGAGATATTTAGATTTCTGTGAGACTGGTTCAGAGTAATTTCGAGATCCCCTGTTCTAACTTGGAAAAATCATTAAAAATTGTACAAAAATAATTTTGGGACATAATTTAAATGTTAGATTCCTTAATGAGTCTTGTTTCAAATGAAACAAATTATAACATCATTTAAATTCTGTACAAGGAGAAAATTGATTCGTAGTGAAAAGTGGTTAGAATAGTCAAATAGTGAAATAGAGGAAATTTTAATGAATCAACTGTACTAATTGGCTAAGCCAAAAATGCTGGAAATTTTATGGTATGAAGATATGTGAGTCTAGTTTTAGGGAAATTAGCGGTTTAAAATTTGGAGCTCTGTAGCTCAAGAAATAAATAATTTAGTGACAGTGATTCAAGTAGACAGATTAACGTGAACATGAGTAATAAGGTATAAGCACGTGATTTAATGATTGTATCAATTTGAGAACTTGTTGTGAGGATTTGTCCTATTGAGGATTTGATAAGGCTACAAATGAGTAAGTTGGGAAAGTAAGATTTAGCATTATTTATGCAAATTATGACAACTTAGTAGTAAGCTAAATTCATTGCTAATGCTTATTATTTTTACATGTGAACTTACTAAGCTTTATAAGCTTACCCCCTTTCCTTTCTCATGTTACAGAGTCCTACTAAACAAGCTTGGGTTGGAGGTCATCGGAGATCGCTTCACACTATCAAGCTATCTATAGGTATATTTATTTATTAATGATTTAAGTTATGGCATGTATAGGGACTTGACTAAGTCATTTTATATATGTGTTAATTAATTTGACAAAATATATTATTAAGTCTAGTAATGCCTCGTACTCGGTTCCAGCATAGGATACGAGTAAGGGGTGTTACATGTGATGCTCAAAAAGTTGACAATGAAATGCTAGTGAAACGAGCTCAGTGTGATTTGAACTCCGATTCTGAATTTAGAGTTGATGATAATAATTGTTTGAGATTTCGAGATCAGATTTGTGTTCCAAGGAATCCAGAGTTGATTCAGTCGATATTGAATGAAGCACATAACTGTCGTTTATCTGTTCATTCGAGAAGTACAAAGATGTACCATGATTTGATACAACACTATTAGTGGTCTGGTATGAAAAGAGATATCTATGATTTTGTTTCGAAATGTTTATTTTGTCAGCAAGTTAAAGCTGAACATCAGGTTCCATCTGGTTTGTTGCAACCGGTTCTGATTCCCAAGTGGAAATAGGATAGTGTGACGATGGGCTTTGTTTCTGGATTGCCTTTGACTCCGAGAAAGAAAGATGCAATTTGGGTCGTAGTTAACAGATTGACGAAATCAGCCCATTTTATTCTGATAAGATCTAATTATTCACTTGATAAGTTAGCTTAGCTTTACATTTTTGATATTGTGAGATTGCACGGAGTGCCACTGTCTATCGTGTCTGATAGTGATCCGAGATTTACATCACGATTTTGGAACAAATTGCAAGAAGCTTTGGGTACTAAATTATATTTTAGTACAACTTATCACCCACAGACGGATGGTCAATCCGAGCGGATTATTTAGATTCTCGAGGATATGTTGAGATGTTGCATTATTGAGTTTAATGGTACGTGGGAACAATATTTTCCATTGATTGAATTTGCACATAATAATAGTTTTCAGTCGAGCATCAAAATGGCACCTTATGAGGCTTTGTATGGACGCAAATGTCGAACACCTCTGTATTGGACTGACCTCAGTGAAAGCAAGATACATGGGGTTGATTTGATCAAAGAAACTGAACAGAAAGTGAACGTGATCCGTGACAGTTTGAAAGTAGCGTCTGACCGTCAGAAATCTTATGCAGATTTGAAACAAAAATATATTGAATTTGATACTAGAGATGAAGTGTTCTTGAAGGTGTCTCCGTAGAAGAAAGTACTCAGATTCAGACGGAAAGGCAAATTGAGTCCGAGGTTCATCAGACCGTATGAAATTATTGAGCTTGTTGGACATGTTGCGTATAGATTGTTGTTGCCACCTAAGCTAGAAAAGATTCATAATATGTTTCACGTGTCAATGCTTCGTCGATACCAATCTGATCCATCACATGTGATTTCTCCGTCTGAGATTGAAATCCGATCCGATTTGGCTTATGAAGAGGAACCGATCTGTATCTTAAATTGTGAGGTGAAAGAGTTGAGACATAAGAAAATCTCGTTAGTAAAAGTGTTATGGCATCGACACAGGATTGAAGAGGCTACGTGGGAGTCTAAAGATACAATGAGACAACAATATTCAAATTTGTTTAACGGTAAGATTTTCGGGGACGAAAATCCCTAAGGGGGGAGAATTGTAACAGTCCGGTTTAGACCCTAGTCAGAATAGTGGTTTCGAGACCACAAATTCGAGTCAGAAAAATATTTTAATATTATTTTCTGTGTCTGCAGTATATAATTAAACATGTGTGAAAGTTTCATGATTTAATTTGATCATTTGTGTGCTTAATTAGAGAAAGGGACTAAATTGCATTAAATGCAAATTTAGCAGGTCATATGAGTAAGTATCTATTTGCTATGGCTTTCCTTATATGAAGTCCTTATATTGTTATTAAACCATATGAATATTTGATGGACAAAAAAGCCTTAAGATAGTGGAATTCTAATGAAAATAAAAAGGCTAATGTGGTAATTGTTAAATAAAATATAAATTAGTTAAACACAAAGACAATATAATGGCCATTATGTATTCATCCACCGATTGTAGAAGAAAGAAAATAGGTTTTGAAGCTTTTGAAATATTCGGCCATTACTAAGCAAAATTAATGTATGTTTTGGTTTCAGTTTTTGATAATTTTTACGTTTTTAAGATTGTTGCTATGAAAACTACAAAACCCATGCTTAAGTTTTGTGAATTGATGATGATTTTGAAATGTGCCATTGATGAATTCATGATCTTTGTGATGTTTGGTGATGAAATATGAAATATATGTGTTAGATTAACATAGTTTGTCTTTGGATTTTTGATGAATTCAAGTAATTCGGACTAAATTGTGAAAATAATATTTTGAGGGACTAAAATGTGAAATAAATGAAATGTGTGGACTTATATGAGCATGGGTAACATTCGTCCTAAGCATGATGTGTGCAAATTTTGTGTATTTTATGATTTTATGAAATAAGGACTAAAATGTCAAAATGTGAAAATGTGGGGGTTAAATTGTAAATTACCCTAAATATGTGTTTTTGGATTGAATTGAATGATTTGGTGAATAAATGGATTAAATTTGATTATGTATAGATCAAGAACCGAAGAAAACAGATTTAGACTGCGGAAAGTGGAAAGTGATCGAATAGTCGAATCCGTCTGTTTATCCGAATCCGAGGTAAGTCAATATACAAATAAATGTATTTGAATTTATTTATTTATGTATCTATGAAATTTAATTGTGATGGATATGTTCAATATGATATATACTTGAATTCCGATAAAGTATCGACAAAAGGTCAATATTCGAAAAGTCCTGTATGAACCTAGGAATACATAGGATTACATATGTCATGACATAGGTTTCCGATATGTGATATCGTGTAAGATCACGTATGGGACGTTGGCATCGATTTGAGATTTACGTGTAAGACCATGTCTGGGACACTGGCATCGTATTGATCCGTGTAAGACCCTGTCTGGGATAGTGGCATCGATATTTGGTTACATGTAAGACCACGTCTGGGACGTTGGCATTGTACGACTATTCCTAGTATTCTGAGTATCCTATTTGATTCTGAATGGTTCAACAGGTAATTTCGAGAAAACCGAAAAGGCTATGTGAAATGTATAAACGAATCAGGTACGTTTTAAATGTACATATGAGAACACGGTTGTGGCACACGGGTGTGCCTTGTGACCGTGGGGTAAAGTTTGTAGCTAGCATATGAGAACACGGTTGTGGCACACGGGCGTGCCTAGTGACCGTGGGGGCCAAGTTAGTATAGTCTACAGCCAGGGTACACGGGCATGCTTGGAGGCCGTGGAAGTATAGTCAGAATAGACCACGGGGAGAACACACGGGTGTGTCTAATAGCCCCGGGAGGCACACGGCCTGCCCACACGGGCGTGTAACCCTTGAAACTTAGAAAAGTTTTAATTTTCCATGAAATTTTATATGTGTTTCGATTTAGTCCCGACTTAGTTTATAAGCATATTTAAGGTCTCGTAGACCGTATTAAGGGACATTATGTTCGAGAAAGATGAATAAATGTATGAATTTCTGTAAATGCTTTTCGATCTGTCTGGTAATGCTTCTAACACTAATTCGGCAACGGACACGGGATAAGGGTGTTACATTTGGTTGGTATCAGAGCTACAGTTTAGCCGATTCTCGGACTAACGTAACGTGTCAGAGTCTAGCTACACATGCCATATATTTTAACTGTGATAGTGTGATGAATCCTGACGTGTAAAAATGTGATTTTCGTATAGTAATGGATCCCGAAAGAGCCGTAATTGACGACGTAGAAAGTAATGCGCCTGCTCCCGCGTAAGGGACAACGCCTTCTGATTCGAGACCAACCACGAGCGGTCAAGAGGGAGAAGCTAAACAAGCTTTCTTTCAGATGATGAGTGAGTGGTTCACTCAGTTTGTAAAGAATAACTTGACTATTTTGCAACCCCCGCCCCCGATTAATCCCCCTCAGACATCTGATATACCTCCGACTGCAAGTCTGAATCTATGGAATAAGCCTCCGATTGACAAGATCCGTAAGTATGTGGCCGAAGAATTCCGAGCTATTAATGATGAAAATGCTGAAAAGGCCGAGTTCTGGATTGAAAATACTATCCGGGTATTCGACGAAATGTCTCTGACTCCGGAAGAATGCATAAAGTGTGTTGTATCATTACTCCGAGATGCATCCTATCAATGGTGGAAAACCCTGATTTTTGTTGTTCCAAAAGAGTGAATTACATGGGACTTCTTTCAGAGCGAGTTTTGGAAGAAATATATCAGTGAAAGATTCGTCGATCAGAAATGAAAAGAATTTCTGGAACTAAAATAGGGCCGAATGACTGTTTCGGAATATGAATGAGAGTTCGTGAGATTGAGTCAGTATGCTCGAGAATGTGTATCTTCCGAAGCTATAATGTGTAAAAGATTCGAAGATGGACTTAATGAAGATATCCATTTGCTGGTTGGTATCTTAGAAATAAAAGAGTTTGTTGTACTCGTCGGTCGCGCATGTAAAGCTGAGGCACTTGGGAAAGATAAAAGAAAAGTTGAGTCTGAAGCTCGAGATATGAGAAAGAGATTTCAGAGTAAATCATTTCAGTCTGTTCCAAAAAGATTCAGAGATGATCAAAGTCGTTCCAGAAATAATGTGGGACATTTGAACGAGAATCAATCTAGACCGCAAATGAGTTCTAAAACTCCAGCAACTTCAGTGGCCAGTGTTGATAATGTTCGATCTGAGAGACCTGAATGTAAACATTGCGGAAAAAGGCATCCGGGGAGTTGTAGACTTAATGATAGAGCTTGCTTCAGATGCGGGACACTTGACCATTTTATCCGTGATTGTCCTGAGTCTGTTGAGCCAGAGACTGACCAGAATTTGAGATTTGATAATGCATCTGTGAGAGGTAAACCTTCAAAGAATGCGAGAAATGTCAGTGGTAGTCAGAGAACTACGAGAGACAATATTGTCAGATCCGAAGCTAGAGCGCCTGCCAGAGCGTATGCTATTCGAGCTCGCGAGGAAGCTACATCACCTGATGTGATAACTGGTACTTTTACACTTTATGATACTTCTGTGATTGCATTGATAGACCCTGGTTCTATGCATTCGTATATATGCATGAATTTAGTATTCAGAAAGATTTTGCCTGTAGAGTCTACTAAATTTGCAATAAAAGTATCGAACCCCTTAGGTAAAAGTGTCCTTGTCGACAAAGTATGCAAGAACTGTCTATTAATGTTTCGAGATATCTGTTTCCTACTGATCTGATGCTTTTTCCATTTGATGAATTCGATATTATTCTGGGTATGGATTGGTTGTTTTTGCATGATGCTGTTGTGAACTGTAAAAGAAAAACTATGGATTTGAGATGTCCAAATGATGAGATTGTACGAGTTGAGTCTAATGATTTGAATGGATTGCCTGTCGTGATAGCAATTTTGAAAGCTCAAAGTTATCTGAAAAAGGGTTATGAGGCATATTTTGCTTATGTGATTGATGCGAAAGTGTAACATCCTAGAATTAGGGGTTCTTTATTTTATGTTTTCTGTGTGCTTGGCTTGTTCTGCTTGTTGTTTAGAGGTGCTTGGGGGTCTTGGGGAGGCTCGGGTTCAAGCCAGAGCCTTGGTAAATTATTTTTCTTTTTGGGCATCTATGGGGGGAGAGCTAGTAGGACCAGGCCTTATGAACATTTGTGTGTGGTTGTTGACGCAAAGGGGCGTGTGGCTTGATGGTTGGCGTCACAAGGGAGCATGGAAGGGAGAGTGGGTTTGAATCCCACATGTGGCTTTTTGGGGAGTTCTTTTTGGCGCCAGGATGGAGAGGAAGAGGCATTCGGCTGGGACTCTTCTAGGAGGAGTTTGAATGAGTCAACAAGTTCAAAATGGATGGTGGAGAGGTGCTTTAGGAGTTTGAATTGGTCAACCAATTCAAATGGGTGATGGAGAGTGAAACAATGAGCAAATCAAGGAGGTGGGGAGGTGAGTGTTGGCCGAATGTTGGAGAGTGGGGAGGGGAATTTCGGCTATGTGATGTTGAGGCTAGGGAGTTTCAACATTGGTGGTGTGTGTTAGCAAAACCGAACCTGGTAAGAGTGTTGTGCCGAATGCTAGAGTTTCTTTAACTTTTCTTTTGACGTTTTGGGTGTTAACTCTTAAGGCATTTTGCGGGTTGGTTACTTTTAGAGCTTGTGCCGAATTTCTCAAGGTCTTTTCTCCATCTTTTCCCTTTGAAGTTGTCATTTTCTTTTCTCCTTTGTTGATAGTTTAGCCGAAGCACTTTTCTTCTGCACTTCTCCTATTTTCTTCATCTTTTCTTCTAGCACCTTTATCTCTTTTCTTCTCTAGCCAAAGCTTACTTCTCATCCTTCTCTCTTTGTTTTTCGTTTCTACACCTTTCACCATAACCGAACCTCCATCCTTCCTCTTTACTTCTCTACTCTCTCCATTAAACCGAAACTCTTACTCCTTTTGATTCTTGACTAGTTTCCTCCATATTCGAATTTTGTTCTTCTTCGTTACTTTTCATTCTTTCTATTCTTCATTTTCTTTTGCTGGCTGAATCTCCTTTGGCACCAAACTAAATCTATTTTTACACTTTATACTGTTAGCTGAACATCGGGGAGCAAGGTGCTAGGAATCTTTTTGTCACAGACCGAATTTGACCCTAATCAGAATGGTGGTTTCGAGACCACGAATCCGAGTTCGAGAAATATTTTTAATAGTATATTTTGAGTTTATTATATGTGAGTTAATATGTGTGAAAGTTTCGTAGAAAAATTTTATCGTTTAAGTGCTTAATTCGATTAAGGATTAAATCGCATAAAGTGTGAAAGTGGCATACTAAAGTGAAATGTGCTAATTTGAGCATGGCTTTATAATATGAAGTATGGAAAGGGTAAATAACCCATTTTATGAGTTAGTGGCCGGCCATGGACAAGTTTGTCCTTAAGTTATATTATTTGGTT
The DNA here is from genome assembly GCA_005393395.2 of Gossypium australe. Lineage (NCBI taxonomy): Eukaryota > Viridiplantae > Streptophyta > Magnoliopsida > Malvales > Malvaceae > Gossypium > Gossypium australe. The sequence goes on from CM016624.1 coordinate 105,705,431, forward strand.
ATTTTAATTTTAAGGTTAGTTAAGTAATTTAGTAATAACTTAATATATGTTAAAGTAAAACAAAAGAAAATGTTTTTATCATCCATTTGTTCTTGGCCGAACCTTGGCATGAGTAGAAGGGTTTCATTTCTTTAAAATTTCGGCACTTTGAAGCTAAAATTCAAGGTGAGTTTTTAGTTAGTTTTCGATAAATTTTATGTTTTTGAGATCGTTGCTTTGAACTGTAGTTGACCCATGTTAGAATTTTTGAAAATGAACATGTATGAGGTTCGGCCATGGCTAGGTTCTTGTGATTTTTGGTGTTTTATGATTTTAGGTAAATGATATGTTAAAGATTAGTATATTTTGCATTGGAAATTTTAGTAAAATTGAGTATTTTGGGTTAATTAGTAATAATAAAAATTAGTAGGGACTTATTTGCAAAATAAGTGAAAAATATGGACTTGTATAGTCCTTATGGATATTCGGCCCTTGTGTTGATTAGTGAAATTTTGTGTATTTTGAGTTTTATGCAAATAGGACTAAATTGCAAAATTGTGAAATAGTGGGGGTAAAATGGTAATTTGCCCATTTATATGTTTTGAGACTAAATTGAAATGAAATGTACTTGAATGAGCTGAATTTTAATGTGTTTAGATCAAGAACAAAGAAAAACGGATTTGGATTGGGGAAAGACGAAGGTTATCGATTAGCCGGACTACGCGGTCCGTCGACGGTCGAGGTAAGTCCCTAAGCTGGATTATATTAAAGAATGCATTATGTAACATCCTAAAATTGGGGTTATTTGTAATTAAACTGTTTTGCTTATGATTGGATTGCTGTGATATTATTCGTGGTGCGGTAGGACTTAATTATGGACTTTGAGTAGGCTCGAGTAGAAGAAAAATTTTAATTGTAAGCTTTAAAGATATGGAGCCTTAGTAAGTAGGGGTTACAAGGTTAAAAGAGGGAACAATTGACACAAAAAGGGCCTTGGAAAAGTGGCAAGAGGAAGGCCACTTAAGGGCTAGTGTTGACGCCATCAAGGAGAGCAAGGGGAGCCTATGTTCGAGTCACAAAATTCTCTTCTTTTGCTCTTTATTTGGACGGCAAGAGGGAGAGAGAATTGCTCAATTTTAAACTTCAGGATAATGATGATATTATTAGGATTTTTATTTGGATTTTATTGGATTAATTTATAATAGTTGGCAGAGAGAAAATAGGCATTTGACTAATTCAAATTTGTTTGAATTAGTGGCCAAGAGAATTTTTAGGAAGTGACCAAAGTTTGAACTCCTTGTTGATAGGAGTGGACGGTAAGTATGGGGGGAGAGTGCCGAATTTCTTCATTTGATTCCTTTCTCTTTTTCCTTTTTGCAATAGCCGAATTACCTTCTTCCCAATATTCCATCTTTTTCTTTCTTCTTCAACCTTTCTTCAAAGATCGAAAACACTCTCCCTTAGATTTTTTTCTTTTCTCTTCTCAACCCCTTTGGTCGAAACTCCTATCCCCCTTTTCCATTATTTTCTTTCTTCTACTATAGCCGAATCTACTTCCTTGGTGTGCCGAATTTTCTTTCTCCTATTTTGTGTAGTCTTGGCCGAATATCAAAGCAAGGGTGATCCCTTTTCAGTGTTTCCCAATCGGTCATAAAGGAAGGTAAGTGTACCGAAACTCTTCTCCCATATTCCTTCTCTCTGTCGACTTGGTTGAATGGGAAAAGGCGAATTATTTTGGTGGCTAATTAGTGTTGAAACTGATTCTGTTTAGGTGCCCGGGATCTTGAAGTAGTCGATCCAAGCCTCCATTCTCTGTCAATCGGTTTTGGTAAGGTGGTAAGGATCTATTTTAATATTTTATGTAGTGTTCAAAACCCGAAGGCTATTAATTTGGATAAGTGCCGATTGTAGGGAAGTGAAGCTGATTCACACATAGTGTGTGGTGGTTGGTAATCAAAAGGCGTTTAGGTAAGGTTTCGGGTTCAAGTGATAACCCTTTGGAATTATTTTGGTTTGGCCGAATGGTCAAGGGCGCTAACCTTATGTTGGCCGAATATAGGGCAAAGGAGTCTTGTGTGGCCGTTTGACTTTTCGGGATTTAGGACTATCGTTGGTGACAGGTGTGTACATACACACTTTATAACTAAATAATGTGCTAAGTGGTTGTGTATGCTAAATCTGTTTTGTGTAGATTTGGATTTAATACCATCATGGTATAAGCAAGGATTCAGGTAAGTCCTTGTTGTTATGATGCTTTTGGGAACCATGACATATTTGGTATATGTGGCTTATAATATGTGGCTGATGATAAATCCAGTGTATGTGGTTAGATAATAAACATGATTGGCATGATATTTGTCAAATGCATATCCTTGATTGATATGGGTAAAACGAGTGGAGGGGGCAGTGATATTCGTGTCGACGGACACCAGTGGTTTGGTACCACATTTCGTGACTTTGGTCACCAGAGGTTTGGCACCTCCAGAGGTTTGGCACCTCATAGCGTCTCGTCCCAGTGGCTTAGCACCACAGTGGGTTGGCCCCATGGTTTATATTATGGGGTTGACGCCAGTGATTTGGTATCACACGATGGGTTGGCCCTATCATTTGGTTGTGACTTCGGGTCACCAGTGGTTTGGCACCACCAGTGGTTTGGCACCACAGTATGGCGGATTTCGTGACTTTAAGTCACCAGTGGTTTGGCACCACCAGTGGTTTGGTACCACACGGGGTAGAGAAAGGCGTTACGGATGGTTAGGTTGGGTGCATATTAAACTTGTGCATGTTAAATTAGTTATGGTTGTGTATGATGTTGCATTAAACCGGGGGAAGGGTTACACATTGAGTCTTGGTGACTCACCTTCTCCTTTAACATTTTTCAGGTGACTTGTAGATCGCGGATGAGGAGCTGGACAGACTCGAGGCGGCCATGCAGTGGGAATTTGAATTAAATGAACTTTAAATTTTATTTTATTTTATTTTAATGCTAGTGTTATTTTGTTCAAGTTGTAATAAGGCCTCCTAAAATTATATTTTGATTATTTACATGTTTTGGATAATTTGATTCAACTACTTAATGAAATTAAAATGGGTACACGTGTTTTCTCAAAATCAATCGCGAAATGTTTTAAAGTGCCATCGGGTACATTTGAAATCTATAACAACCTGACTTAATAAATTTTTGAACCAAAGCTAAGTATGGTTTTCTTCATACAACTCAATGGTTTTTAAAACAAGGCAATATCTTTTATCTTAAATTAAATCGGTTAAAAGAGACTTTACAAAATGTTTTCCTCTGTAACATACCAAATTCGATTGTAATGTTTGGGCCGGGTTTGGGATGTTACAAAATTGGTATCAGAACCCAGTTCAAAGCTCGGCTGTGGGGGCCCAAGGCCCAAAATGTTTTGGTAGGCCTTTTTGAAATATTTTTTTTTGAACAAGCATGACACCGGGTCTCCGGCACCCATCCTCCCAGGTAAGTGCTTCTGACTTCTTTGTGAATTATTATCTGTAGAAGGGTAGGTATGGAATGTAGATAGTATGATAGGTGTTTGAACTTTAGGACTAGTTTACCCCAACAAAAGACATAAGACTTTAAAAGCCTAATTAAACAAACCTAGGACAAAGTCGCCGAGTTAGGGTGTGGTAACCTTGGTGCGCATGTCTAGGATTGGATCCGGAAGAGCTTGGTACTTAAGCAGTCCTCGTGACTCACCTCCTCTTCGCAGGAATCCTACCTGGTGCGTAGCTTCGGTTCACCCTAACCCAGAGGACCCGGTCATAGGCTAAACATACTGAATAAAACCCGAAAGGGATTAGCCATGTTTTATGAAAGCTCTAAGTTTTAAAAATCATTGCAATACTCTTTAAATAGTAGTAAAAATTTATTTTTGGAAAATTTTCAAAATATTTTTGACTTACCAAAATTACCAAAATGCCCCTAGTGGCAAAATTACGAAAATGCCCTTGATTTCTAAAATTTTCGTATTACCCCAATTCTAATAAAATTCTTTTACTTTGCAGAAGTATCCAAAATTCTGTATTTCAAAATAATACCCTAACTTTGGAAATTTACAAAATTATCCCTGATTGACAAAATTACCAAAATACCCCTGGTTTCCAAAATTCTGTTGTACTTTCAATTGGAAGAATTTTCGAAAATACTCTCCACTTTTGGGAAATTTCAAAGTGTCCTGATTTATTAAAGTTTTAAAATTTTTCTGGTTTATTACGAAAATACCCCTGTAGGAAAATGACGAAAATACCCCTGGGATAGAAACGGACAGAAATGCCCGAATAGTGAGTAGGTATGAAAAGTATTAGGGAATGGATGTGCTCTTCTGTGTGAACTAGGGTAGAGGACTTAAAACTTTGATTGATCGAAAGAATCTCTATCAAACTTTCTTCATAAAATTTCTTCGCGGATAATCAAAGTGAAACACGTACTAATCCATAAAAAATTTCTTAATCAGATTAAAGCGCGATAGCTAGAATGAGCTCTAGAGGACGTGGCCGTCGTGGACGCGGTAGGGGCAGGATGACCGTGTCAGAACCCGTTAGGTCGAGTCAGGGGTCGGAGAATGAGGTACCACCGCCACCACCACCTCCAACTTTTGGAGCTGAGGAGCAGGATCAGACGGGAGGTGAGGCAGTATCGCAAGCTGTGTTGTGAGTCATTGAGATGGTGGCTGGGGCTAGTGGAGGAATGGGAGCTCGGAAATCTGCACCCGAGCGACTCCGATCCAACGGAGCTGAGGTATTCCAGGGTGTATCAGGAGTGGCACCCAGTGCGGCAGAATATTGGTTAGAATCGACTGAGAGGATCATGGATGATCTCGATCTGACGAATGAGGAGAAGCTGAAAGGAGCGGTGTCGCTTCTAAAGGATGAGTCATATCAATGGTGGCTCACGATTCGGGATGGTGCCACGGCAGATGACCTTACCTGGGAGTACTTCAAAGCTGCTTATTAGAAGAAGTATGTGGGCACCAGCTACACTGATGCGCAGAGAAAAGCTTTTCTGGGGTTGGTACAACGAAATAAGTCTGTGTCAGAGTATGAAGCAGAATTCCTGAGGCTGAGCCGCTACGCCCGGGGAATTGTGTCAACTGAGCATGATCGTTGCGTTCGCTTTGAGGACGGGCTTAGGGATGAGTTAAGGTTGCTGATTGCTCCACAGCAGGAGTGTGAGTTTGCTGTTTTGGTAGAAAAGGCTAAGGTAGCCGAAGGGGTCAAGGAGTCTGTGAAACAGAACTATGATAGGAACAAGCAGAAAAGAGGATTTGGGTCGTCTGGATCGGGTAGTAATGCACAGAAACGGGCTAGGCAGAGTGGGCCAAATCAAGCAGGAAGGTCTATGGCTACTAATCAGAGACCGGCTCAGTGTAACCGCTGTGGGAAATCACATTGAGGAGGATGTTGGACCGGTGAGAGGGGTTGCTTTGAATGTGGGTCTTTGGATCACCGTGTAAGGGATTATCCTCGGAAGCTAGTTAAGAATCAGCCAGAGGGTCAGAACCGTGCTCAGGTTAGAAATGTAGGACCACCACAGAGGGGTCGTGGTAATGGTAGAGGAGGTAATGGTTCTAATCGTGGTCGCGGAACTCCGGGCAGAGGTACAGGCAACACAAAGGTAAGGCAACCTGATTTAGTCTACGCAGCGAGGCGTTGAGAGGAGGGTGACGCACCGGACGTCATAACCGGTACGTTCCTAATTTTTGGTCTTCCTTATGTTGCATTAATTGATGTGGGTTCGACACATTCATACGTTGCTAGTAGCATGGTAGAGACTATGAACTTAGACTTTGAGACTGCCTCTAGGGAGATGTCAGTAATTAGCCCTCTAGGTCACTCTGTAGTTGTAAACAAGCTATATAGAAATGTACCCCAATAACTCCAAGGGGTCGTGTTTGTGGCTGATTTGATGGAACTGCCGTTTGGGGAGTTCGATTTGATCCTTGGAATGGACTGGTTGGTTAAGTACCAGGCAAGGTTGGATTGTGCTGCTAAGCGCATGGTTCTTAAGATGGCTGAAGGTGATGAAGTGGTCATGATAGGTAACAGAAGGGATTATCTATCCAATGTAGTGTCTGCTTTGAAGGCTGAGAAGATGGTCAAGAAAGGTTGTGAGGCGTTTTTGGTTCGAATTTGTACCTTGGAGGCTAAGGAGTCAGCAGTTGAGAAGGTCTGAACAGGAGAGGAATTCGCTGATGTGTTTCCAGAAGAACTTCCGGGTCTGCCTCCAAATCGGAAAGTTGAGTTCGGTATAGACTTATTATCCGGAACGGCGCCTGTGTCTATAGCACCCTACTGAATGGCACCAAAGGAATTGGTGGAGCTGAAGGCTCAAATTCAGGAACTCTTGGATCGAGGGTTTATCCGACCAAGTATATCTCCGTAGGGAGCACCTGTGCTGTTTGTCAAGAAGAAGTACGGTTCAATGCGGATGTGTATCGACTACCGTCAAATAAACAAGTTAACGATCAAAAACAAGTATCCGTTGCCCTGGATTGATGACTTGTTTGACCAACTGAAAGGTGCATCGGTTTTCTCGAAGATAGATCTTAGGTCGGGTTATCATCAACTTAAGGTGAAGGAGGTGGATGTGCACAAGACGGCATTCTGTACAAGGTATGGGCATTACGAGTTTCTGGTGATGCCATTTGGGTTGACCAACGCACCTGCAGCGTTCATGGACTTAATGAATAGGGTGTTTCAGCAGTACTTGGACCAATTTGTCGTGGTGTTTATAGACGACATACTGGTTTATTCAAAGACGGAGGAGGAGCATGATATGCATTTGTGTATAGTTCTACAAGTATTAGGAGAGAAGCAGTTATATGCCAAATTCAGTAAGTGCGAATTTTGGCTTAGGGAGGTGGCTTTCTTGGGTCACGTGGTGTCAGCTGAAGGGATTAGAGTGGACCCTCGCAAGGTTGAAGCAGTGTTGGATTGGAAACCGCCTAGGTCAGTGGCAGAAATCTGAAGCTTTCTGGGTCTGGCACGGTACTATCGAAGATTTGTGGAAGGATTCTCTTTAATCGCAGCGCCGTTGACAAAGTTATTGAGAAAGGGAGTTCCATTTGTATGGACGGAGAAACAGCAAGAAAGTTTTGACCAGCTAAGGAAGATTCTGACGGAAGCTCCAGTTCTGGTACAGCCTGAGGCAGGGAAGTTGTTCACGGTTTATTGTGATGCATCCCATACTGAGTTGGGATGTGTGTTGATGCAGGAAGGGAAGGTAGTGGCCTATGCGTCCCGTCAGCTAAGACCGCATGAGGTTAACTATCCAACTCACGACTTGGAGTTAGCGGCAGTAGTCTTCGCTTTGAAAATATGGAGGCATTACTTGTATGGGGAGAAGTCGATAGTCTACTCGGATCACAAAAGTTTGAGGTATCTCTTGACTCAGAAGGATTTGAATTTGAGGCAGCGCCGATGGATTGAACTGTTGAAGGACTACGACTGTTCAATTGAGTACCATCCAGGCAAGGCTAACGTGGTGGCTGATGCGTTAAGCCGGAAGGTCGTGACAGACTTAAGGGCGATGTTTGCTCATCTCAGTCTATACGATGATGGAAGTCTTTTGGCAGAGCTGCAAGTTAAGCCAGCTTGGATCGAGGAGATTAAGGAAAGGCAATTGGTAGATGACAGTTTGAATGCTCGGAGGTTGCAAGTTCAAGATGGTGGTTTGGAAGGGTATAGTTTGACTGGTGATGGTGTATTATGTTTTCAAGGACGCGCTTGTATGCCGAAGGATGTGGAATTGAGGCAAAGGATTCTTCAGGATGCACATAGCAGCCCATACGCTATGCATCCTGGAGGTAGCAAGATGTATGGAGATTTACGGAAACAGTTCTGGTGGCCAGGGCTGAAGCGGGAGATAACTGAATTTGTGGGAAGGTGTCTGACGTGTCAGCAGGTTAAGGCTGAACATCAGTTGCCATCGGGTCTACTTCAACCAGTGAAGATCCCTCAATAGAAATGGGAGAGGATCACAATGGATTTTGTCAGCGGACTACCCCTCACACCTAGTAAAAAGAACTCGGTTTGGGTAATTGTGGATCGACTAACCAAGTCAGCGCATTTCTTACCAGTAAGGGTAGATTATTAGCTTCAGAGGCTAGCAAAATTGTATGTGGCTGAGATAGTGAGGTTGCATGGTGTGCCAGCATCGATTATCTTGGATAGGGATCCAAGGTTTACGTCAACGTTTTGGAGAGCTTTGCATCAGGCTTTGGGGATGAGATTGGACTTCAGCACAGCTTTTCACCCACAAACTGACGGACAATCAGAAAGAGTGATTCAGATCTTAGAAGATATGCTGAGGGGCTGTATTCTGGATTTCAGTGGTAGTTGGGAAGATTATTTACCGTTGGCAGAATTCGTTTATAACAATAGTCATCAAGCGAGCATTCAGATGGCACCGTTTGAGGCACTGTATGGACGGAAGTGTCGTACTCCTACGTGTTGGATGGAATTGAATGAGCGTCATGTTTTGGGTCCGAAGTTGGTAGCAGAAACTGAAGATAAAGTTAAGATAATTCGGGCTCGTCTCAAGGAGGCGTCAGATAGACAGAAGTCTTATGCTGATCTCAAGCGCAAAGAAATGGAATATGAGGTAGGACATAAAGTCTTTCTGAAGGTGTCACCTTGGAAGAAGGTGTTGCGTTTTGGGCGAAAAGGGAAGCTAAGCTTTAGGTTTATTGGGCCATATACAGTGTTGAAGCGAGTGGGACCGGTAGCTTATCAGCTTGAGTTGCCGGAAAAGTTAAGGCAAATTCATGATGTCTTCCATGTGTCAATGCTTAGGCGATATCGGTCAGATCCATCACACGTTGTGCCAGTGGCAGAGATTGAGGTTAACTCAGACTTATCTTTCGAGGAGGAGCCAGTCCAGATCTTAGACCGAGATGTCAAGGTTCTACGTAGAAAGTCAGTACCCTTGGTGAAAGTGCTATGGCGAAACCATGGTGCGGAGGAAGCTACATGGGAACCCGAGGATGTGATGCGGCAGCAATACCCCCACCTCTTCTGATCAGGTAATTTCGAGGCTGAAATTATTTTAAGGGGGGTAGAACTGTAACATCCTAAAATTGGGGTTATTTGTGATAAACTGTTTTGCTTATGATTGGATTGCTGTGATGTTATTCGTGGTGCGGTAGGACTTAATATGGACTTTGAGTAGGCTCGAGTAGAAGAAAAATTTTAATTGTAAGCTTTAAAGATAGGGAGCCTTAGTAAGTAGGGGTTACAAGGTTAAAAGAGGGAACAATTGACACAAAAAGGGCCTTGGAAAAGTGGCAAGAGGAAGGCCACTTAAGGGCTAGTGTTGACACCATCAAGGGGAGCAAGGGGAGCCTATGTTCGAGTCACAGAATTCTCTTCTTTTGCTCTTTATTTGGACGGCAAGAGGGAGAGAGAATTGCTCAATTTTAAACTTCAGGATAATGATGATATTATTAGGATTTTTATTTGGATTTTATTGGATTAATTTATAATAGTTGGCAGAGAGAAAATAGGCATTTGACTAATTCAAATTTGTTTGAATTAGTGGCCAAGAGAATTTTTAGGAAGTGACCAAAGTTTGAACTCCTTGTTGATAGGAGCGGACGGCAAGTATGGGGGGGAGAGTGTCGAATTTCTTCATTTGATTCCTTTCTCTTTTTCCTTTTTGCAATAGCCGAATTACCTTCTTCCCAATATTCCATCTTTTTCTTTCTTCTTCAACCTTTCTTCAAAGACCAAAAACACTCTCCCTTAGATTTTTTTCTTTTCTCTTCTCAACCCCTTTGGCCGAAACTCCTATCCCCCTTTTCCATTATTTTCTTTCTTCTACTATAGCCGAATCTACTTCCTTGGTGTGCCGAATTTTCTTTCTCCTATTTTGTGTAGTCTTGGCCGAATATCAAAGCAAGGGTGATCCCTTTTCAGTGTTTCCCAATCGGTCATAAAGGAAGGTAAGTATGCCGAAACTCTTCTCCCATATTCCTTCTCTCTGTCGACTTGGTTGAATGGGAAAAGCCGAATTATTTTGGTGGCTAATCAGTATTGAAACTGATTCTGTTTAGGTGCCCGGGATCTTGAGGTAGTCGATCCAAGCCTCCATTCTCTGTCAATCGGTTTTGGTAAGGTGGTAAGGATCTATTTTAATATTTTATGTAGTGTTCAAAACCCGAAGGCTATTAATTTGGATAAGTGCCGATTGTAGGGAAGTGAAGCTGATTCACACATAGTGTGTGGTGGTTGGTAATCAAAAGGCGTTTAGGTAAGGTTTCGGGTTCAAGTGATAACCCTTTGGAATTATTTTGGTTTGGCCGAATGGTCAAGGGCACTAACCTTATGTTGGCCGAATATAGGGCAAAGGAGTCTTGTGTGGCCGTTTGACTTTTTGGGATTTAGGACCATCGTTGGTGACAGGTGTGTACATACACACTTTATAACTAAATAATGTGCTAAGTGGTTGTGTATGCTAAATCTGTTTTGTGTAGATTTGGATTTAATACCATCATGGTATAAGCAAGGATTCAGGTAAGTCCTTGTTGTTATGATGCTTTTGGGAACCATGACATATTTGGTATATGTGGCTTATAATATGTGGCTGATGATAAATCCAGTGTATGTGGTTAGATAATAAACATGATTGGCATGATATTTGTCAAATGCATATCCTTGATTGATGTGGGTAAAACGAGTGGAGGGGGCAGTGATATTCGTGTCGACGGACACCAGTGGTTTGGTACCACATTTCGTGACTTTGGTCACCAGAGGTTTGGCACCTCCAGAGGTTTAGCACCTCATAGCTTCTCGTCCCAGTGGCTTAGCACCACAGTGGGTTGGCTCCACGGTTTATATTATGGGATTGACGCCAGTGATTTGGTATCACACGATGGGTTGGCCCCATCATTTGGTTGTGACTTCGGGTCACCAGTGGTTTGGCACCACCAGTGGTTTGGCACCACAGTATGGCGGATTTCGTGACTTTAAGTCACCAGTGGTTTGGCACCACCAGTGGTTTGGTACCACACGGGGTAGAGAAAGGCGTTACGGATGGTTAGGTTGGGTGCATATTAAACTTGTGCATGTTAAATTAGTTATGATTGTGTATGATGTTGCATTAAACCGGGGGAAGGTTTACACATTGAGTCTTGGTGACTCACCTTCTCCTTTAACATTTTTCAGGTGACTCGTAGATCGCGGATGAGAAGCCGGACAGACTCGAGGTGGCCATGCAGTGGGAATTTGAATTAAATGAACTTTAAATTTTATTTTATTTTATTTTAATGAGGTGGCCAATGTTATAATAGTTTTATTTGTGAAAAGTGAATAAGCTTAGTTGAATTGGAAATGTGATGGAATTATGAAATTTAAGTGATAAGTGGTTATGATACTATTGAAATGTTCATTGAAGTGTTGAAAATGTTGATATCTCAGGCTTTAAGCCTAGCAGGCCTAGTGCCAGTGACTTATTTTGGGCTTTGAGCCTAGCAAGCCTCGTGCCGGTGACATATTCGGGCTTATCGCCTAGCAGGCCTCGTGCCGGTGACATATTCGGGCTCATTGCCTAGCAGGCTTAATGCCGGTGTTTTAAGTTACAGATTTTGAGTTACATAGGCCTGGGGCCAGTATGTGAAGTTCAATTAAAAAGCTTAGAAGGTTTTATACCGGTGAATTTCTCGTTTGTACTTTATTTACGTAGTCAAGACCTTTAAGCAATAAAGGTAAGTTTATGTCTTGGAAATGAACTTGTTATTTCGGCCACAAGGTATGCATTTTATATGTTAATACTAAGTATACATGTGCTATGGTTGTGATCAAATAGAAAAATGAAAGAATGAGTTATATTATATACTTGGTTGTGATGTTATAAATGCGAAATATATATATATATATATATTATGTCAAGTGGTTAATAGACATGAGAAATTTGAGTGTGATTAAAATGTTCATGTAAGTAAAGTTATATTACTAAGTTATGTGAAGTGATGATGCCCTGTTAAGTACTTGCAAATAAAGTATAAATGTTAATACCATGGATTAGTTTATATTAGGTTTGGTTGGTTAAGAATTATAATAATGCTTGAGACTTGCTAAGCTAATGAGCTTACTCTGTTTTTGTTTAATTGTTCTGTTGGTTAGATTCTGGTCAAGCTACAGGTTCAGAGGATCAACGTTGAAGTCCACCACACTATCAACTCTTTTGGTACTTCTTTAGTTTGCTTTATTTTAGATAAAGGCATGTATAGGAGGGAATATGTCCCTGTTTGGGTAGAAATCTTATCATTATATGTATTATAGCCATACGAATATGGCTTATGTTCTATATTTATTAATGTGGAGACATATGGTTTAATAATCTAGTGATGCATATGAGTATATTATTATGATGCATGTATATTAGGAATTGTATTTGGGTATATTTCGGTTGTAATCTAGTTGCATATTGTATATATATATATACACATGGGTTGGTCATGGCATATATGTGTGATGTGTTTAGTTGTGTAATATCGATAAAAATTAAATATGCATGTTTTGCTTGAATGTGAAAAAAAAAAGGATCAATCTCATGAGTTATGTATTCGGCAATACATGGTATTAAGTAGAAAATGTACTTGGATGTTATATTTGGTTTTTGGATTGCTTGGTTCGAATATGTCTTTTCAAATAATTTAAGTATACATTTTGTTTTATGGATTATATGGAGACGATCTTAAATTGTTAGATCAAAGTATCACTTAATCATGTATATGAATGATTAAATGTCATGATTTCGTCTGATTTAATTAAAGAAAATGTGATTATGTGTAAGATAGGTGTTACATGAATTGAGTACACTATTAGTTGTTTTGTGCTTTCAAATGGTTTAAATTAGAATGGTCACATGCGCATGGTCTTGTAATTAGAAAAGAGGTATGTTTAGTCTTTAATAATTGCGCCAAGTTTGTTTGTTCATAATGACCATTTCCAATACCGCATATGATATTGGATATTAAACTTTGTGAAATGTTTTGTTTGGTCTATTAAGTTCATGTATATATATTTACGAGAATAAGTGATTAATAGTTATTAAATATTCGAATGTCATTATAATGATAAGCTCATGATTTATGTATGTATTTTAAGGCATTTTGTGTGACTTTAAGACATGTATATTGACTTGAAAATATGGTATAGGTTGGAATGAATTCGATTGAATTTTGAGATATGATTGGTATATTTGGTGTGATTAATAATTTAAGACTAATAATAATTAGCAAAATGTTATTTATATGTATTTGTGAATAGGTTCTATGTGATTATGTGAATGTACGAAAGCTGTATTTTCTTTGAAAATGCCTCGTAACCCTAATCCGGCGACGGATATGGGTTAGGAGTGTTACATTTTAGTGGTATCAGAGCTTAGGGTTTAGTCGATTCTAGGACTACCGTAGCGCGTGAGGGTCTAGCTATACATGCCTTTATTGTATATTTGATAGTGTGGTGACTTCTGACATTCTGAACTGTGTTTTATATAGTAAATGGACACTGATCCTGAAAGAACCGTAGCGGATGATGTAAAGAGTGTAGCGCCTGACCGTGCACACGGATCAGTGCCGGTAGACTCTCGACCAGTTTCGGGTAGCCACGAGGGGGAGGCTAAACAAGCCTTCTATCAGATGATGAACGAGTGGTTTACCCAGTTTATTCAGACTAACCCGGTTGTACACCAACCTCCACCCCCGAATAATCCAACTCCAATACCTTCAGCACCCCCGATGATAGATCCGATGAGATCTAGTAGGCCTCCAGTTGATAAAATTAGGAAATTTGGGGCCGAAGAATTCAGGGCCAATGATGATGACGACGCAGAGCGAGCCGAAATGTGGCTTGATAACACTATTCGGGTACTTGATGAGCTATCTTGTACTCCAGACGAATGCCTGAAGTGTGCTATATCTTTACTTCGGGACACTGCATATCACTAGTGGAAGACACTAGTATCAGTGGTTCCGAAAGAAAAAGTGACGCGGGATTTCTTCCAGAATGAATTCCGCAAGAAATATATCAGCCAGAGGTTCATCGATCAGAAAAGTAAAGAATTTCTTGAACTAAAACAGGGGCAAATGACCGTGACTGAATATGAGCGAAAATTTGTCAGATTGAGCCGATATGCTCCGGAGTATGTATCAACTGAAGCCATTATGTGCAAAAGGTTCGAAGACGGTTTGAATGAAGATTTAAAGTTGCTTGTTGGCATTCTTGAAATCAAAGAGTTTGTGACACTAGTCGAGCGAGCTTGCAAAGCTGAAGAGCTCGGGAAGGAGAAAAGAAAGGCTGAGACAGAAGCTAGAGACACTCGTAAGAGATCGTCGGGTAAGAATTTCCATTCCGCATCTAAGAAGTTCAGAGATGACTTCAGCCGACATAAAGCTACTTCAGATTTACTTAGACGTGATCGACCTCCAGTGGGCTCCTGAGCTACCTCGATGGCCAGTGTTGGTAACGCTCCACAGAATCGAGTTGAATGCAAGCACTGTGGGAAATGGCATTCCGGGAGTTGTAGATTCCAAGATCAGTCTTGCTTTAAATGTGGATCGTCAGATCATTTTATTAGAGAATGTCCGATGTTAGCTGAACAGAATACAGTTCAGAACATTAAGTCGAGCAACACGTCAGCGCGAGGCAGACCACCCAGACATTCAGGCAATGTAGGTGGTAGTCAGAGAGGAACGAAGAACACTGCAATTCGATCCGAGGTTAGAGCACCAGCTAGAGCTTATGCTGTACGAGCTAGAGAGGATGCTTCGTCCCCAGACGTTATTACTGGTACTTTAACACTTTATGATACTACTGTGATTGCATTGATTGACCCTGGTTCGACTCATTCATATGTGTGTGAAACTTTAGTGTCCAGTAAGACTCTACCTGTTGAGTCTACTGAGTTTGTGATCCGTGTGTCCAACCCTTTGGGTCGCTGTGTACTTGTTGATAAAGTGTATAAAAGTTGCCCGTTGATGATTCGCGATTCTTGTTTCCCAGCTGAGCTAATGTTGTTGCCCTTCGATGAGTTTGATATAATTCTGGGAATAGATTGGCTAACTTTGTATGATACAGTGGTGAATTGTAAAAGAAAGATTATTGATTTGAGATGCCAAAACGGTGAGATCATTCGGGTTGAATCCATTAATTTGGATGGGTTGCCTACAGTAATATCCTTGATGTTAGCTCGAAAATACGTGAGGAAAGGGTGTGAAGCTTATTTGGCCTATGTATTGGATAATAAAGTGTCTGAGAAACAAATTGAATCTATATCGGTTGTGTGCGAATACTCAGATTTGTTTCCTGAAGAATTACCGGGTTTACCACCAGTGCGAGAGATTGAGTTTGGTATTAAGCTAGTATCGGGGACGACTCCGATTTCGATAGCTCCGTATCGGATGGCACCTACCGAGTTGAAAAAGTTGAAAGCACAGTTGCAAGAGTTGACAGATAGGGGCTTTGCATGACCAAGTTTCTCTCCTTGGGGGCACCGGTTTTATTTGTGAAAAAGAAAGATGGGACTATGCGAATGTGTATCGACTATCGACAACTAAATAAGGTAACTATAAAGAATAAGTACCCGTTACCTCGGATTGATGACTTGTTCGATCAGTTGAAAGGGGCCTCAGTATTTTCGAAGATAGATTTGAGATCGGGTTATTATCAGTTGCGAGTCAGAGATACAGATGTACCAAAGACTGCATTCCGGATGAGGTACGGACATTTTGAATTTCTGGTTATGCCTTTTGGACTCACTAATGCACCTGCTGTTTTTATGGATTTGATGAATCGGGTTTTCAGATAGTTTTTGGATCGGTTTGTAGTAGTGTTTATTGATGATATACTGATCTACTCCAAAGATGAAATCGAGCATGCCGAGCATCTGAGATTAGTGCTACAAACTTTGCGAAATCAGCAGTTGTATGCGAAGTTTAGTAAATGTGAGTTCTGGATAAAAGAGGTCAGTTTCTTGGGACATGTGGTTTCAGCATCAGGTATTCGAGTTGATCCGAACAAAATCTCAGCTATATTGGATTGGAAGCCACCGAAAAATGTTTCCGAGATTCGAAGTTTTCTGGGACTTGCGGGCTACTACAGACAGTTTGTGAAAGGTTTTTCTGTGATAGCTACACCTTTGACAAAGTTATTACAGAAAGATGTCAAGTTTGAGTGGTCGAAAAATTGTCAGAAAAGTTTTGATCAGTTGAAAGCTCTTTTGACGGAAGCTCCAGTGTTAGCTCAACCTGAATTGGGTAAAGAATTCGTTGTGTATTCTGATGCTTCCTTAAGTGGTTTGGGCTGTGTGTTGATGCAGGAAGGCAAAGTAGTAGCCTACGCTTCGAGACAATTGAAGCCGCATGAAAGAAATTACCCGACGCATGATTTAGAGCTTGCAGCCATTGTGTTCGCACTGAAGATTTGGCGTCATTACTTATTCGGTGAGAAATGTCACGTTTACTCGGATCACAAGAGTTTGAAGTACTTGATGACTCAGAAAGACCTGAACTTAAGACAACGCAGATGGTTAGAATTGCTAAAAGATTACGAATTGGTAATTGACTATCATCCAGGAAAAGCTAACGTTGTTGCAGATGCACTAAGCAGGAAATCATTGTTTACTCTTCGTGCGTTGAACGCACATTTGGTTATGACGGGTGATGGTTCGATCATAGCTGAGATGAAGGCTAGACCGTTGTTTATTCAGCAAATTAGTGATGCACAGAAAGTTGACAAAGATATGACTTCTAGACGAGCACAATGTGAAAATGATGCAGAGTCAGAATTTAGAATTGATAAAAATGACTGTTTGAACTATAAAGGCCAATTGTATGTACCGAGAAATGCTGACCTGATTCAGATGGTATTGGATGAAGCTCATAATAGTCAAATGTCGATACATCCAGGTAGCACAAAGATGTATAATAACTTGAAATAGTTCTATTGGTGGCCGGGCATGAAACGAGATATATCTGAATTTGTTTCGAAATGCTTAGTTTGTCAGCAAGTAAAAGCTGAGCATCAAGTGCCATCCGGACTACTTCAGCCAATCATGATACCTGAATGGAAATGGGATAGAATTACAATGGATTTTGTATCTGGTCTCCCTATGACACCGAGTAGGAAAGATGCCGTCTGGGTTATAGTTGATAGACTGAATAAATCAGCTTATTTTGTGCCAGTTCGTACAGACTTTTCACTCGATAAACTTGCTGAATTGTACGTATCGCAGATTGTGAGATGCATGGTGTACCGAGTTCCATTGTTTCAGACAGAGTGTAACACCCCAAACCCGGTCAACACACCACGACCGTATCTGGTATGTTACGAGGAAAATCGGAATTTTGAGAAGGTAAATTTCTGTTTAAAAGTTTGATGAAAACACTTCGCTATATAGTGCATTTGAAGAAAACTTGGGTAGGCTTGATTAAAATCTGTTGGTGTATTTGAAAACTCAGAAACTTTGAAAACTTAATCAGATGTGTAGGTAAAACAAGTTTATCTCATTTAGAAATTCAAGTAGTTTCTTATTGTTACTTAAAACAATTTGACTTAGTAGAAAATGGAGTTCAAGTTTGGAAAATGGTTGAGTTATGAGTTATCTCAAATCACAGTGGGATACCCGATGGTATAGTTTAAAACATATCGCTTTGTAGTTTTGAAATCTTTATCTTTTCAAGTGCTAACAAATTTATACCCAATTAATGTGTTAAGGCATATTGAAAATCAACTTTAAGCATAAACATAATTTTAAAGGCCGTTTACAATCCAAAATAAAACCAAATAGCAATAATTAAGCTAAAGTACCAAATTTCATAAAGTCAGAGCAAATCCTTATTTAAGCATGGCATGAGCACCTCGAGTCCATCCCGGCTCCATGTCCGCGTCTAAGTGTCACCTGAAATGTCAAAGGAGTGGGTAAGTCACAAGACTCAGTGCATAAATCCCCCTCCCGATAATACAACATGCTAACACACATCATAACAAAGCAATACAATTTAATGCACCCGTTCCTAACCATCCATAACACCTTTTCTACCCCGTGTGGTACCAAACCACTGGTGGTGCCAAACCACTGGTGACCTAAAGTCACGATATCCATCAATGTGGTGCCAAACCACTGGTGACCCAAAGTCACAAATAACCAACTGTGGGGCCAACCCACGTGTGATACCAAATCACTAGCGACAATCCCGTATCTCTCAAGTGGGACCAACCCACGGTGGTGTCAACCACAGGGACGAGTCGCAATGAGGTGCCAAACCTCTGGTGTCCCAAAGACACAGGTGTGATACCAAATCACTGGTGACCGCAGTCACGAATCGAATGATGGGGCCAACCCATCGTGTGATACCAAATCACCGGCGTCAATCCCGTATAATCAATTATGGGGCCAACCCACTGTGGTGCTAAGCCACTGGGACGAGACGCTGAGGTGCCAAACCTCTGGTGGCCCAAAGTCACAAAATATCATCTGTGGTACCAAACCACTGGAGGTGCCAAACCTTTGGTGTCCCAAAGACACAGTGTCCCAAAGACACGGATATCATATTCCCCCTCCTCTCATATCACCCATACATGTCATACTAATGCAAATGGTATAAATCATGCAATCATGCTAACATGCTCAACATGGCATCTCGTAGTATCTACATCACATATATCACTACAATTATCGTGATGAAACGGACTTACCCGTATCCGTGCACATACCCCATTTGGGTACCAAATGCATAGCCATATAGTCTCACTTTACACAAACAGGTTATTAACATATTACTAGGAAATCAGTGTGCTAGTTTACACACCTGCTAACACGAAAGCCTTAGTTCCAAAGAACTGGTCTAAAATCCCTCGATCACCTTGCTGCTAGAATCGGCCAAACAAGGGATTAGCACTCATACCAATCGGCCAAGACAAAAATAAACCCCAGAGATTATTGTTGATCCTTACCTTAAACTTGATTTCGTTTCCTACCAAATCCGGAACCAACAATGGTTCTACTGACAATCGGCCACCCCTAAAATGACAACAGTCACACCTTTAATAACTTGACTTAATGAAAACTAAATGAAAACGACTACAAGAACTCATTCTTACCACCACCTACCGATTGTTTGACAAAGAAAGAAGATTCCTCTTGCTTGCTTCCAAAATCCAAAGACCCTGTAACGAGATGATTAACCAAAAGATTAACATCCTTCCACAATTGCCATATTCGGCCCTTAACCAAACCCAAATCGATTAAGAACAGGAAAGAGAGAAAATGAACATTCGACCTATACTTACCTTCCTCTGAACTTGAATGAAAATTGAACTAAAATAACTCCACACCCCACTACTATTCGGCCAAAAATGGAAACAAAAGAAAGAGGAAGATTTCGGCAACACCAGGGAAATTCGGCTATAACCTTGAAAGAAAAACAAAGAAGTGGGGTTCAAGAAAAGAAAAGATTGGCCACAAGTTGCAGGAAGATTCGGCTCAAGAGTTTCAAGAATTGAGAGAAAATACGAGAGGGAGAGGATGATAGCTTCGGCTTACACAAATGAAAAACGAAAAGAAAATGATGGAGAGGATATATGATTCGGCCAAAGGATCACAAGAAGAAAGAAGTGAAAGCAAAGTGGAAATAGGGACAAAAGAGCATTCGGCTATTAAGAGAACTAGAAGAATAAAGCAATTTCGGCATATGCTACTTTTCTTTCGGTTTTCAAGAAGAAAATGGAAGAAAACAAATGGAATTTCGGCTAGCTATTACCAAAGAGAGAATTCGGTTTCAACTCCTAATGACCGAAAATGCACAAAATGCCAAAAAGAAATTTCGGCACTCCCCATTACCACACTACCAAACCGTCCACCCCCCCAAAACTCTCCCACATTCGGCCAAACACCTCCCACTACTCACAACCATCCATTCAAACTAGTTGAACTAGTCTTCCTCCTAAATCCACTCTCCACCCACCATTCAAATGGGTTGACCTGGTCTTAGGCAGAGTTTGAACTGCCTACAACTCATCCCCTCCATGTCGTCAAAATGGAACAAAAATGTGGGATTTTCGCAGCTTGAACACAGGACCTCCTCCCTTGCACTTGACGTCACACACAAGCTCCAAGTGGCGCATGCTTTGCCACTTTACTAGCTCCTCACTTGTGCTCACAAACACCAAATAATACATATATATCCCAGCTCCTTCAGCTCCTCTCACCTAAGCCTAAAACTAAAATTTTCCCACCTACTCAGGCTTACTCCTAGCCTACAACTAAGCCCCGAAACCACACAAACAACAACATAGCAAGCTATTAATATGCAAACAAAGCCATACCAAAAATAGCCCCCAACCCGGGATATTACACAGAGACCCGAGATTCATATCGCGGTTTTGGAAGAAGTTGCAAGATGCTTTAGGTACTAAACTTCATTTTAGTATAGCCTTTCATCCGCAGACAGACGGTCAGTCCGAGCGAACTATTCAGATACTTGAGGACATGTTGAGATGTTGCGTTCTTGAGTTTGAAGGCACGTGGGAACGATACCTACCTTTGATTGAATTTGCTTACAATAACAGCTTTCAATCTAGTATCAAAATGGCACCCTACGAAGCTTTGTACGGTCGTAAATGTCGAACACCGTTGTATTGGACTGAGCTCAGTGAAAACAAAATACACGAGGTTGGTTTGATCAAAGAAACTGAACAAAAAGTGGCTATGATTAGAGATACTCTGAAAGCTGCCTCAGACCGACAAAAGTCTTATGCTGATTTAAAACGTAAAGATGTTGAATTTCAAGTCGGAGATCGAGTATTCTTGAAAGTTTCTCCGTGGAAAAAAGTACTCCGATTTGGTCGGAAAGGCAAACTTAGTCCGAGATTCATCGGACCTTACGAAATCACTGAACGTATTGGGCCTGTTGCTTATAGATTGAAGTTGCCCTCTGAGTTAGAATAGATACATGACGTATTTCACGTTTCGATGTCTCGTAAGTACAGATCAGATCCGTCTCATGTGATCACACCGTCAGAGATTGAAATCCGATCCGATTTGACATATGATAAAGAACCGATCCGTATCTTAGCTCGGGAAATGAAAGAGTTGAGAAATAAGAGAATTTAGTGAAGGTACTATGGAATCGTCACGGAGTTGAAGAGGCTACGTGGGAGTCTGAGGATTCAATGAGGCAACAATATCCAACCTTGTTTAACGGTAAGATTTTCGGGGACGAAAATCCTTAAGGGGGGAGAGTTGTCACAGACCGAATTTGACCCTAATCGGAACGGTGGTTTCGGGACCACGAATCTGAGTCCGAGAAATATTTTTAATAGTATATTTTGAGTTTATTATATGTGAGTTAATATGTGTGAAAGTTTCGTAGAAAAATTTTATCGTTTAAGTGCTTCATTCGATTAAGGATTAAATCGCGTAAAGTGTGAAAGTGGCATACTAAAGTGAAATGTGCTAATTTGAGCATGGCTTTATAATATGAAGTATGGAAAGGGTAAATAACGTATTTTATGAGTTAGTGGCCGGCCATGGACAAGTTTGTCCTTAAGTTATATTATTTGGTTATTTTAATTTTAAGGTTAGTTAAGTAATTTAGTAATAACTTAATATATGTTAAAGTAAAACAAAAGAAAATGTTTTTATCATCCATTTGTTCTTGGCCGAACCTTGGCATGAGTAGAAGGGTTTCATTTCTTTAAAATTTCGGCACTTTGAAGCTAAAATTCAAGGTGAGTTTTTAGTTAGTTTTCGATAAATTTTACGTTTTTGAGATTGCTGCTTTGAACTGTAGTTGACCCATGTTAGAATTTTTGAAAATGAACATGTATGAGGTTCGGTCATTGCTAGGTTCTTGTGATTTTTGGTGTTTTATGATTTTAGGTAAATGATATGTTAAAGATTAGTATATTTTGCATTGGAAATTTTAGTAAAATTGAGTATTTTGGGTTAATTAGTAATAATAAAAATTAGTAGGGACTTATTTGCAAAATAAGTGAAAAATATGGACTTGTATAGTCCTTATGGATATTCGGCCCTTGAGTTGATTAGTGAAATTTTGTGTATTTTGAGTTTTATGCAAATAGGACTAAATTGCAAAATTGTGAAATAGTGGGGGTAAAATGGTAATTTGCCCATTTATGTGTTTTGAGACTAAATTGAAATGAAATGTACTTGAATGAGCTGAATTTTAATGTGTTTAGATCAAGAACAAAGAAAAACGGATTTGGATCGGGGAAAGACGAAGTTATCGATTAGCCGGTCTACGCGGTCCGTCGACGGTCGAGGTAAGTCCCTAAGCTGGATTATATTAAAGAATGCATTATGAATGTATTTAATGATAATTTTTGATAAATTTGGGTATATTTTCATGTGATAGCCGAATGTAAAAATATTACATTGAATTGGATATGTTTTGTTATACAATGTTATAATAGTTTTATTTGTGAAAAGTGAATAAGCTTAGTTGAATTGGAAATGTGATGGAATTATGAAATTTAAGTGATAAGTGGTTATGATACTATTGAAATGTTTATTGAAGTGTTGAAAATGTTGATATCTCAGGCTTTAAGCCTAGTAGGCCTAGTGCCGGTGACTTATTTCGGGCTCTGAGCCTAGCAGGCCTCGTGTCGGTGACATATTCGGGCTTATCGCCTAGCAGGCCTCCTGCCGGTGACATATTCGGGCTCATTGCCTAGCAGGCTTAATGTCGGTGTTTTAAGTTACAGATTTTGAGTTACATAAGCCTGGGGCCAGTATGTGAAGTTCAATTAAAAAGCTTAGAAGGTTTTATACCGGTGAATTTCTCGTTTGTACTTTATTTACGTAGTCAAGACCTTTAAGCAATAAAGGTAAGTTTATGTCTTGGAAATGAACTTGTTATTTCGGCCACAAGGTATGCATTTTATATGTTAATACTAAGTATACATGTGCTATGGTTGTGATCGAATAGAAAAATGAAAGAATGAGTTATATTATATACTTGGTTGTGATGTTATAAATGCGAAATATATATATATATATTATGTCAAGTGGTTAATAGACATGCGAAATTTGAGTGTGATTAAAATGTTCATGTAAGTAATGTTATATTACTAAGTTATGTGAAGTGATGATGCCATGTTAAGTACTTGCAAATAAAGTATAAATGTTAATACCATGGATTAGTTTATATTAGGTTTGGTTGGTTAAGAATTATAATAATGCTTGAGACTTGCTATGCTAATGAGCTTACTCCGTTTTTGTTTAATTGTTCTGTTGGTTAGATTCTGGTCAAGCTACAGGTTCAGAGGATCAACGTTGAAGTCCACCACACTATCAACTCTTTTGGTACTCCTTTAGTTTGCTTTATTTTAGATAAAGGCATGTATAGGAGGGAATATGTCCTTGTTTGGGTAGAAACCTTATCATTATATGTATTATAGCCATACGAATATGGCTTATGTTCTATATTTATTAATGTGGAGACATATGGTTTAATGATCTAGTGATGCATATGAGTATATTATTATGATGCATGTATATTAGGAATTGTATTTGGGTATATTTCTGTTGTAATCTAGTTGCATATTGTATATATATATACACACATAGGTTGGTCATGGCATATATGTGTGATGTGTTTAGTTGTGTAATATCGATAAAAATTAAATATGCATGTTTTGCTTGAATGTGAAAAAAAAAGGATCAATCTCATGAGTTATGTATTTGGCAATACATGGTATTAAGTAGAAAATGTACTTGGATGTTATATTTGGTTTTTGGATTGCTTGGTTCGAATATGTCTTTTCAAATAATTTAAGTATACATTTTATTTTATGGATTATATGGAGACGATCTTAAATTGTTAGATCAAAGTATCACTTAATCATGTATATGAATGATTAAATGTCATGATTTCGTCTGATTTAATTAAAGAAAATGTGATTATGTGTAAGATAGGTGTTACATGAATTGAGTACACTATTAGTTGTTTTGTGCTTTCAAATGGTTTAAATTAGAATGGTCACATGCGCATGGTCTTGTAAATAGAAAAGAGGTATGTTTAGTCTTTAATAATTGTGCCAAGTTTGTTTGTTCATAATGACCATTTCCAATACCGCATATGATATTGGATATTAAACTTTGTGAAATGTTTTGTTTGGTCTATTAAGTTCATGTATATATATTTACGAGAATAAGTGATTAATAGTTATTAAATATTTGAATGTCATTATAGTGATAAGCTCATGATTTATGTATGTATTTTAAGGCATTTTGTGTGACTTTAAGACATGTATATTGACTTGAAAATATGGTATAGGTTGGAATGAATTCGATTGAATTTTGAGATATGATTGGTATATTTGGTGTGGTTAATAATTTAAGACTAATAATAATTAGCAAAATGTTATTTATATGTATTTTTGAATAAGTTCTATGTGATTATGTGAATGTACGAAAGCTGTATTTTCTTTGAAAATGCCTCGTAACCCTAATTCGGTGACGGATATGGGTTAGGGGTGTTACACTTTTGGTTGCAGAAAGTCTCTTCAATCGGGTTCTGTTGGTGCAAGCTAAATGCTTTGTAGTCTGAAGCCTGAAGGTCAGTTGATTGCCGAATCTTAGCATTCCATTCGGGTTCTTAAGGTAAAGAGCCATCTTTTCGATTTCTTGGCTATTACATCCCTTTCGTTTTTAATATGCCTTAATCAAATTCTATTAATAGACAATCAACGATTCACTCTGAGTACTGATCAAGTCTCTTAATGGATGCAAGTGCCAGTCAAACCAAGGAGGGGAGTGGACTAGTAGTCCTTGCTCCTAAGTTTAAACGGCGTATTGTGTCGGCGGTTCGAGATTTTTCGCCGAGTTGTGGTAGAGAGCGAACATCAGCTTGGGATAGGCAAATCACTGTTATTCCTGCTAGTGAGAGTGTCGACGATATAGAGTGTCTAGTTTTTCGCGTGATCAAGTGTGTAATGCTCACACACTTTTCTTTAATATTTTGCGTTAATAACTGTGTTGGCTGAAAGCCGGAATGACTGTATAGACAGTTGAGATACCCTTGTGAGTAAGGTGGGAGATACCAGGTAAGTACCTATATGACTTTGTTTTTCGAATAAGCATAAACTAATTATATGAATGATGTGATTATTTGCTGTACATTGGAAGTATGACTGCATTCATCTCAGTATGATAATATGTGCATGGGCTTTGGGATATGATTGAAAGGGGAAGTGTGATTCAGTGACTGTCACAGTGGTTTGGTACCATAGTGGGTTGGCCCCACATATTTTTATCAGTGACTATGTTATAGTGGTTTGGTACCACAGTGGTTTGGCACAACATATATATTTATCAGTGATTGTCACAGTGGTTTGTTACCACAGTGGGTTGGCCCCCATATATTTATCAGTGACTGTCGCAGTGGTTTGGTACCACAGTGGGTTGGCCCCACCTATACTTTATCAGTGACTCTGTCACAGTGGTTTGATACCACAGCGGCTTGGTGCCACAGGTGTTCGGCTGGTTCGGGTGATGTAGAGGATGGAAAACTAGGTTGGGCTGGGTTGCATTGCATACACTCTTTGATATGCCATGTTGATAGGGCTTAGGCCCAAATTGCTTTCGTAAGGGGAATTACACACTGAGTCTCGGTGACTCACCGCTCTGCTTAATATTGCAGGTAATCCCTAGTTCGAGGATTTGGAGTCGAGGTGGACTTCGAGGTGGCCATGCATTACTTCTTACGTAAATTCGTTTCTTTATTTAAACTTATTTTTAATTTGGGATTTTGTTGTAATAAGGCTTCCGTAACTTTAATTTGGGTTTTGGACTTTATGCTGCTATTACATATTACATGAGATGTCAAAATATAGAGTTTTCTAAAATCAAAATATAAACAAATATTATTTTTCAAGTGTTAATTTAAGATAACAAGCGATGAATCAATTAAATTCAAAAATTTTTCTTAAAACCTACCAACACTATTTTCAAAATATCATGTTCGGAATACCACTAGTTTTCAGTTTTTGTATCACAAAACCTGTTTTCAACTGTTGAGAGTGATAATAAAATTTTTGCAAGGAAACCTTAAAACTCACTTTGAATTTCAAGATGTTAACACAATGCAAAGAATGTTTCTTCCTATTAAATTTCAAGTTCTTGAATACAACCTTTCCATGTGACATACCAGATCCGGTCGCAACGTTTGGGCCAGTTTGGGGTGTTACAATTGTGGTATCAGAGCCCGATTGCAAAAATTGGCTGTGGAACGGGTTCAAAAACGTTTTCTAAATTGGGTTGAAATATGGCTTAGAAAAATATACGTTTTCTGGAAGTATGACACCCGGGCCTCCAGCACCAAATTCGTACAGTAAGTCTTCTGACTAAAAGAATATATTGTGTTGTGGTTGTTAGTGTTAAGAGATTCCATTTTAGAGATTGAGACCTTTAGAGATATGTTGTTGTGAAAAAACTACTTCTAAATTCTATATTCATAAGCTACCTGTTAATAAACAGTGAAAGATATACTAATTCATAAAATTTTAAATCAGATTAATTCGAATCGGTAGTCATGAGCGCTAGAGGATGTGGACGCAGTTTGCGTGGCCGGGGTAGAGGCTGAGGTGTTGAGGCTGGACCCTCGGAATCAAGACATGAGTCGGAAGGCGAAGTGCCAGCATCACCAGTAGCGGAAGCGGGGTCTCAGGATCGATCTGGAGGGGACGATGCTTTGTCCCAAGCTATGCTGCGTGTTCTGGAGCGGGTCGCTGGAGCTAGCATGGGATCAGTAGCTTGGAAATATATTTTGAGTGTCTTCGAGCAAATGGGGCCAAGATATTTAGGGGTATCTCTGGTGTGGCTCCAAACGTAGCTGAATACTGGTTGGAAGCGGTTGAACGAATCATGGACGATCTTGACTGTACCGTAGAGGAAAAGTTGAAAGGAGTAGTGTCACTTCTTCGAGATGAGGCATACCAATGGTGGCTCACGGTAAGGGATGGTACATCCGCGGACCGTATTACCTAAGACTTCTTTAAGATAGCGTTCCAGGGAAAGTATGTTGGGCCGAGTTATGTGGACGCTCAGAGGAAGGCATTTCTAAACATGGTCTAGGGGAACAAGTCGGTGGCTGAGTGTGAGGCGGAGTTCCTGAGTTTAAGTTGCTATGCTCGAGGTATCATCGCAACGGATTACGAGCGCTGTGTTTGGTTTGAGGATAGCCTGAGGGATGAGTTGCGGGTCTGATAGCTCTACAACGGGAAAGAGAGTTTGCTATTTTGGTTGAGAAAGCAAAGATAGCTGAAGAGGTAAAGCGATCTGAGAGGCAGAATCGAGATAAGGATAGGGGTAGGAATAAGAGGAGCTTTGGGTCGTCAGGATTTGCTGGGGGTTTCCAAAAGAGGCCTAGGTTTGATAGACCGAGTCGGGTTACGAAGCCTGTTGCTGTTGGTCAATCTCAACAGTGTGCTCGATGTGGGAAATTTCATTCGGGGGAGTGTTGGGTAGGTAATAGAGGATGCTTCAGGTGTGGATCTATGGATCATCGGATGAGGGATTGTCCACAAGACCCAGACAGGGCGCGGCCAGTAGGTCAAGGTTATGCATAGGCCGGAAGAAGTGGTCAGTAGCCGTCGAGAGGTCATGGACTGGCCAGAAGAAGAAATGGTTTTGGTCGAGGTCGTGGAGCACTGGGCAGGGGTGCCGGTAACACAGATGCAAGACAGTCTGGATTGGTTTATGCAGCTAGACGACGAGAGGACGGAGATGCACCGGACGTCATAATCGGTATGTTCTTTATTTTTGGTGTGCCCTTTACAGGTTTGATAGATATTGGGTCTACACATTCATATGTTGCTAGTATTGTGTCTGAGACATTAAGTATAGAATCTGAGATTGCTTCTAGAGAAATGACAGTGATTAGCCCTTTAGGACAATCTGTAGTGGTGAACAAACTATTTAAGGAGGTGCCTTTAGAAGTGCAAGGGATTGTTTTCCCGGCCGACTTGATGGAATTACTGTTCAGCGAGTTCAACTTGATTATAGGCGTGGACTGGTTAGTTAAGTATCAAGCAAACTTGGATTGATGGAATTACTGTTCAGCGAGTTCGACTTGATTATAGGCGTGGACTGGTTAGTTAAGTATCAAGCAAACTTGGATTGTGCTACTAAACGCATGGTATTGAAGACTCTTGAGGATAAGGAGGTGCTGGTGATAGGTGAGAGAAGGAATTACCTGTTTGTGGTGTCGGCTTTAAAGGCTAAAAGGATGGTGAGAAAAGGGTGTGAGGCATTCTTAGCTTTCATCAGTGCTTTGGAGGCCAAAAAATTATCTGTAAAGGATGTTAGAATGGTGAAAGAGTTCACGGATGTCTTTCCAGAAGAGCTTCCAGGGTTACCTCCAGATCGCGAGGTGGAGTTCGGCGTTGATTTACTTCCGGGAATAGCTCCAGTGTCTATTGCCCCGTATAGAGTGGCACCGAAGGAACTGGTAGAACGTAAAGCTCAGATTCAGGAACTGTTGGACCGGGGTTTTATCCGACCAAGTGTTCTCCGTGGGGAGCGCCGGTATTGTTTGTTAAGAAAAAGGACGGGTCGATGTGGATGTGCATTGACTACAATCAATTGAACAAGCTGACGATTAAGAACAAATACCCATTGCCAAGGATTGACGATCTGTTCGATCAGCTGCGAGGCGCTTCGGTCTTCTCGAAAATAGACTTGAGATCAGGTTATCATCAGCTTAGGGTCAAGGAGACAGATATTCATAAGACTACCTTTTGAACTCCTTATGGTCACTACGAGTTCTTAGTGATGCCGTTTGGGTTGACGAATGCACCAGCTGCGTTTGTGGATATGATAAACTAGGTATTCCAACCCTACCTCGATCAGTTTGTCGTAGTATTCATAGATGATATCTTGGTATATTCAAAGACTGAGGAGGAGCATGATTTGCATCTTCGGATAGTTCTGCAGATTTTAAGGGAGAAGCAACTGTATGCCAAATTCAGCAAGTGTGAATTTTGGTTGAAGGAAGTTACCTTTCTGGGACATGTTGTGTCTGCCAAGGGAATTAGGGTTGATCCCCGAAAGATTGAAGCTGTGTTGGAGTGGAAATCACTGAAGTCAGTAGCAGAAATTTGAAGTTTCCTTGGGTTAGCTGGGTATTACAGAAGGTTCGTTGAGGGATTCTCGTTGATTGCTGCACCATTAACCAAGCTATTACGGAAAGGGATACCATTTGTTTGGACTGATAAGCAGCAGGAAAGCTTTGAACAGCTAAAGCGGATCTTGACTGAGGCACCAGTGTTGATTCAGCATGAGGCTAGAAAGGAGTTTGTTGTCTATTGTGATGCGTTGCACATGGGGTTAGGATGTGTGTTGATGCAAGAAGGGAAGGTAATAGCGTATGCGTCTCGGCAATTAAGACCACATGAGGTGAATTATCCCACTCATGATTTGGAGTTAGCCGCGGTAGTGTTCACTCTGAAGATTTGAAAACACTACTTGTATAGGGAAAAGTCAATTATCTACACCGATCATAAGAGCCTGAAATATCTCCTTACCCAGAAGGAGTTGAATTTAAGGTACTGGAGGTGGATTGAATTGTTGAAAGACTATGATTGTTCGATCGAGTATCACCCAGGTAATGCCAATGTAGCGGCGGATGCGTTGAGCAGTAAGGTGATATCGGATCTGAGGGCGATGTTTGCCCATCTCAGTTTGTGTGAAGATGGAAGCTTGTTAGCCAAACTTCAGGTGAAGCCTTCATGGGTAAGTCAGATTAAGGAGAAACAGTTATCAAATGAATTGTTAAGTTCTTGACTTCAGCAAGTGGAAGGTGGGGAGACATAAGATTTTGGTCTGAATAGTGATAGAGTATTATGTTTTCGTGAAAAAATTTGTATGTCGAAGGATTCCTAGTTGAGACAGAGGATTCTGCGGGAGGCACATAGTAGCCCATATGTTATGCATCCCAGTCGGAGTAAGATGTACTGACATTTGCATGAACAGTTTTTGTGGCCAGGTCTGAAGGAAGAAGTTACTGAGTTTGTGAGCAAATGCTTGACGTGTCAACAGGTGAAGGCAAAACATCAGTTGCCTTCGGGGTTGCTACAGCCAGTGAAGATTCCACTTTGGAAGTGGGAGAGGATAACGATGAATTTTGTTGGTGGGCTACCTCTTACGCCTACTAGGAAAGATTCGGTGTAGGTGATTGTCGATCGGTTGACGAAGTCTGCTCACTTCATACCCGTTCGTGTCGGCTATTCGTTGCAGAAGTTAGCCAAGTTATATTTGGAAGAGATTGTGAGGTTGCATGGGGTACCAGTGTCTATCATATCGGACAGAGACCCTAGGTTACATCGCGATTCTGGAAGGCGTAACATCAAGCGTTGGGTACAAGACTGGATTTCAGCACGGCGTTTCATCCACAGACTGATGGAGGGTAATCCAGATTTTGGAAGACATGCTAAGGGGCTGTGTAATTGACTTCGAGGGTATTTGGGAAGATTTTCTACCATTGGCAGAGTTTGCTCACAACAATAGCTATCAATCCAGCTTTCATATGGCACCTTACGAGGCATTGTATGGTCATAGGTGCCGTACTCCTACATGCTGGACAGTGTTAGGTGAGCAACAGTTGTTGGGTCCAGAATTGGTCACTGAGACGGAGGAAAAGGTTAAGTTGATTTGGGCTCAGTTGAAGGAAGCTTCCGACAGGCAAAAATCGTACGCAGATCTGAAGCGTAAGGAAATAGAATTTTCAATGGGTGATCAGGTCTTCCTGAAAGTTTCACCTTGGAAGAAAGTCCTAAGATTTGGACGGAAAGGCAAGTTGAGCCCCAGATTTATCGGGCCTTATCGAGTGTTGAAACGTGTGGGGCCAGTAGCTTATCAGCTTGAGTTACCTCCGGAATTGAGACAGATGCATGATGTATTCCATGTTTCAATGTTAAGGCACTATCGCTCAGATCCATCTCACATAGTGCCGGTGGAGGAAATTGAAGTAAGACCTGATCTGTCTTTTGAAGAAGAGCCAGTGTAGATCTTAGATCGAGATGTCAAGGTGTTAAGAAGGAAGTCGATTCCGTTGGTCAAAGTTTTATGGCGTAATCACGGTGCTGAAGAGGCCACGTGGGAGCTAGAGGATGTGATACGACAGCAATACCCTCACCTCTTTTGCTCAGGTAAATTTCGAGGCCGAAATTTCTTTAAGGGCGGTAGAACTGTAACATCCTAGAGTCAGAGGTTCTGCATTTTATGTTTTCTGTGTGCTTGGCTTATTCTGCTTGTTGTTTAGATGTGCTTGGGGGTCCTAGGGAGGCTCGAGTTCAAGCCAGAGCCTTGGTAAATTTTTTTTCTTTTTGGGCATCTAAGGGGGGAGAGCTAGTAGGACCAGGCCTTATGAATATTTGTGTGTGGTTGTTGACACAAAGGAGTGTGTGGCTTGATGGTTGGCATCACAAGGGAGCATGGAAGGGAGAGTGGGTTCGAATCCCACATGTAGCTTTTTGGGGAGTTCTCTTTGGCGCCAGGATGGAGAGGAAGAGGCATTCGGCTGGGACTTTTCTAGGAGGAGTTTGAATGAGTCAACAAGTTCAAAATGGGTGGTGGAGAGGTGCTTTAGGAGTTTGAATTGGTCAACCAATTCAGATGGGTGATGGAGAGTGAAACAAGGAGCAAATCAAGGAGGTGGGGAGGTGAGTGAGTGTTGGCCGAATGTTGGAGAGTGGGGAAGGGAATTTCGGCTATGTGATGTTGAGGCTAGGGAGTTTCAGCATTGGTGGTGTGTGTTAGGAAAACCGAACCTAGTGAGAGTGTTGTGCCGAATGCTAGAGTTTCTTTAACTTTTTTTTTGACGTTTTGGATGTTAACTCTTAAGGCATTTTGCGAGTTGGTTACTTTTAGATCTTGTGCCAAATTTCTCAAGGTCTTTTCTCCATCTTTTCCCGTTGAAGTTTTCGTTTTCTTTTCTCCTTTTTTGATAGTTTAGCCGAAGCACTTTTCTTCTACACTTCTCCTATTTTCTTCATCTTTTCTTCTTGCACCATTATCTCTTTTCTTCTCTAGCCGAAGCTTACTTCTCATCCTTCTCTCTTTGTGTTTCGTTTCTACACCTCCATCCCTCCTCTTTACTTCTCTACTCTCTCCATTAAACCGAAACTCCTACTCCTTTTGATTCTTTACTAGTTTCCTCCATAGTCGATTTTCGTTCTTCTTCGTTACTTTTCATTCTTTCTATTCTTCATTTTCTTTTGCTGGCTGAATCTCCTTTGGAACCAAACTAAATCTATTTTTACACTTTATACAGTTAGCCGAACATCGAGAAGCAAGGTGCTAGGAATCTTTTGGTTGTAGAAAGTCTCTTCAATCGGTTTCTGTTGGTGCAAGCCGAACGCTTTGTAGTCTGAAGCCTGAAGGTTAGTTGATTGCTGAATCTTACCATTCCATTCGGGTTCTTTAAGTAAGGAGCCATCTTTTCGATTTCTTGGCTATTACATCCCTTTCGTTTTTAATCTGCCTTAATCAAATTCTATTAATAGGCAATCAACGATTCACTCTGAGTACTGATCAAGTCTCTTCATGGATGCAAGTGCCAGTCAAACTAAGGAGGGGAGTGAACTCGTAGTCCCTGCTCCTAAGTTTTAACGGCGTGCTGTGTTGGCGGTTCGAGATTTTTCGCCAGGTTGTGGTAGAGAGCGGACATCAGCTTGGAATAGGCAAATCGCTGTTATTCCTGCTAGTGAGAGTGTCGAGGATATAGAGTGTCTAGTTCTTCGCGTGATCAGGTGTTTAATGCTCACACACATTTCTTTAATATTTTGTGTTAATAACTATGTTGGCTGAGAGACGAAACGACTGTATAGACAGTCGAGATACCCTTGTGAGTAAGGTTGGAGATACTAGGTAAGTACCTGTATGACATTGTTTTTCGAATAAGCATAAACTAATTATATGAATGATGTGATTATTTTCTGTACATTGGAAGTATGACTGCATTCATCTCAGTATGATAATATGTGCATGGGCTTTGGGATATGATTGAAAGGGGAAGTGTGATTCAGTGACTGTCACAGTGGTTTGGTACCACAGTGGTTTGGCACCACATATATATTTATCAGTGATTGTCACAGTGGTTTGGTACCACAGTGGGTTGGCCCACATATATTTATCAGTGACTGTCGCAGTGGTTTGGTACCACAGTGGATTGGCCCCACCTATACATTTATCAGTGACTCTGTCACAGTGGTTTGGTACCACAGTGGCTTGGTGCCACAGGTGTTCGGTTGGTTCAGGTGATGTAGAGGATGGAAAACTAGGTTAGGCTGGGTTGCATTGCATACACTCTTTGATATGCCATGTTGATAGGGCTTAGGCCCAAATTGCTTTCGTAGTCTCTATGACTCACCCCTCTGCTTAATATTGTAGGTAATCCCTAATTCGAGGATTTGGAGCCGAGGTGGACTTCGAGGTGGCCATGCATTACTTCTTACATAAATTCGTTTCTTTATTTAAACTTATTTTTAATTTGAAATTTTGTTGTAATAAGGCCTCCGTAACTTTAATTTGGGTTTTGGACTTTATGCTGTTATTACATATTTCATGAGATGTCAAAATATGGAGTTTTCTAAAATAAAAATATAAACAATTATTATTTTTCAAGTGTTAATATAAGATGACAAGCGATTAATCAATTAAATTCGGAAATTTTTCTTAAAACCTACCAACACTATTTTCAAAATATCACGTTCGGAATACCACTAGTTTTCGGTTTTTGTATCACAAAACCTATTTTCAACTGTTGAGAGTGATAATAAAATTTTTGCAAGGAAACCTTAAAACTCACTTTGAATTTCAAAATGTTCACACAACGTAAAGAATGTTTCTTCCTGTTAAATTTCAAGTTCTTGAATATAACCTTTCCATGTGACATACCAGATCCGGTCGTATAGTTTGGGCCGGGTTTGGGGTGTTATAGAAAGTATCCGAAAAGGAAGTTGAATTAGTGCCTATTGTATGTGAGTATTCTGATGTGTTTCCTGAAGAGTTACCGGGTTTGCCTCCGATTCGTGAAGTCAAATTTCTAATTGAATTGTTGCCTGGTACTACACCTCAATAGCTCCGTATAGAATGGCACCAACCGAGTTGAAAGAGTTAAAGTCACAGTTGCAAGAATTGACTAGTAGAGGGTTTGCTAGACCGAGTTTCTCGCCTTGGGGTGCTCCTGTTCTGTTTGTGAAAAAGAAAGATGGCACAATGAGGATGTGTATCGATTATCGTCAGTTGAATAAAGTGACAATAAAGAATAAATATCCGTTGCCTCGAATAGACGATTTATTTGATCAGTTAAAAGGAGCTACTGTGTTTCCAAGATTGATCTGAGATCAGGATATTACCAGTTGAGAGTTAAAGATTAAGATATTCCAAAGATTGCTTTCAGAACGAGGTACGGGCATTATGAATTTTTAGTTATGCCATTTGGGCTAACCAATGCTCCTGCTATTTTTATGGATCTGATGAACAGAATTTTCAGACCGTACCTAGATCGATTTGTTGTGGTATTCATAGATGACATATTGATTTATTCACGTGATGAAAATGAGCACGGTGAACATTTGAAAATTGTATTGCAAACTTTGAGAGAAAAGCAATTGTATGCGAAATTTAGGAAATGTGAATTCCGGCTATACGAGGTTAGTTTTCTGGGGCATAATGTGTCAGTTTCTGGAATTCGAGTAGATCCGAGTAAGATTTCTACTATCCTGGATTGGAAACCTCCGAAGAACGTGTCTGAAGTCCGTAGTTTTCTGGGACTAGCTGGTTATTACCGCAGATTTGTAAAAGGCTTTTCAACAATAGCTACTCCGTTGACTAGATTATTTCAGAAAGATGTTAGATTTGAATGGTCAGATAATTGCCAGAAAAGTTTTGATCAGTTAAAAACTCTGTTAAAAGAAGCTCCAGTGTTAGTACAACTATAATCGGGTAAAGAATTTGTTATATACAGTGATGCTTCGTTAAATGGTCTGGGATGTGTTTTGATGCAGGAAGGCAAAGTTGTAGCTTATGCTTCGAGACAGTTGAAGCCTCATGAAAAGAATTATCCGACATACGAGCTTGAACTTGCTGCGATTGTGTTTGCACTTAAGATTTGACGCCATTATCTGTATGGTGAGAAATGTCGTGTTTTCAGATCATAAAAGCCTAAAATATTTGATGACTCAGAAAGATTTGAATCTGCTTCAAAGAAGATGGTTAGAGCTGTTAAAAGATTATGAGCTTATGATAGATTATCATCTGTGTAAAGCAAATGTTGTTGTTGATGCATTGAGTAGAAAATCATTGTCTGCATTACGTGCTTTGAATGCTCAGTTAAATTTGTCTGAGGATAGTTCTGTGGTAGCTTAGTTAAAAGCAAAACCGTTGTTTATACAATAGATATGTGATGCTCAGAAATCTGATAATGAATTACTAGCGGAACGAGCTCAGTGTGAAGTGAATTTTGAATCTGAATTTCAAATTATTGATGATTGTTTAAGATTTCGGGATCGTATCTGTGTTCCGAGAAATCCAGAGTTGATTCAGTTGATTTTGAGTGAAGCTCATAATAGTAGTGTATCTGTTCATCCGGGAAGTACTAAAATGTATTATGATTTGAAATGACACTACTGGTGGTCTGGTATGGAATGGGACATTTCTGACTTTGTTTTGAAATGTTTAGTTTGTCAGCAAGTAAAAGTTGAACATCAAGTTCCGTCCGGTTTGCTACAACCGATTCTGATTCCCGAATGGAAATGGGATAGAGTGGCGATGTATTTTGTTTCTGGTTTCCCTTAACTCCAAGAAAGAAAGATGCTATATGGGTCGTAGTTGATAGATTAACGAAAACTGCCCATTTTATTCCGGTAAGATCCGATTATTCACTTGATAGATTAGCTGAGCTTTATATTTCTGAGATTGTGAGATTACACGGGGTGCCAGTATCCATTGTGTTAGATAGAGATCCGAGATTTACATCGCGATTTTGGAAGAAATTGCAAGAAGCTTTGGGCACGAAATTACACTTCAGTACAGCTTTTCATCCGCAAACAGATGGTCAGTCTGAACGAATTATTCAGATTCTTGAAGACATGTTAAGATGCTGTATACTTAAGTTTAATGGTTCGTGGGAATAAGATCTGCCATTGATCGAATTTGCATATAGTAATAGTTTTCAGTCAAGCATCAAAATGGCACCTTATGAAGCTTTGTATGGACGTAAATGTCATACACCTCTGTATTGGACTGAACTCAGTGAAAATAAGCTTCACGGGGTCGATTTGATAAAAGATTCAGAACAGCAAGTGAAACTGATCCGAGATTATTTGAAAGCGGCATCTGACTGTCAGAAGTCTTATGCAGACTTGAAACAAAAAGATATAGAATTTGGGATCCGTGACAAAGTATTTCTGAAAGTGTCTCCGTGGAATAAAGTGCTTCGATTCGGACGTAAAGGCAAGTTAAGTCCGAGGTTTATCGGACCGTATGAGATCATTGAACGAGTTGAGCCTATTGCATATAGACTAAGTTTGCCTTCTGAATTAGAAAAGATCCATAACGTATTTCATGTCTCGATGCTCCGTAGATATCGATTCGATCTGTCACATGTAATTGCCCCATCTGGAATTGAAATCTGATTTGATATGACTTACGAAGAAGAACCGATTCGTATCTTAGCTCGTGAAGTGAAAGAGTTGAGAAATAAGAAAATTCCATTAGTGAAAGTATATGGAATCGGCACGGAATTGGAAAGGCAACGTGGGAACCGGAAGATTCATTGAGAGAACAATATCCGACTCTATTTTAATGGTAAGATTTTTGGGGACGAAAATCCCTAAGGGGGGAGAATTGTAATAGTCTGGTTTATACCCTAGTCGGAACAATGGTTTTGGGACCACAAGTCTGAGTCTGTATAATATTTTAATATTATTTTCTGTGCCGTTGATATGTGACTAAGCGTGTGCTAAATTTCTGTAAGTTAATTTGTCAGTCTGTGTGTTTAATTTGACAAAAGGATGAAATTGCATTGAATGTGAAAGTTGCTTGCTATTTGTTAAAGTACTAATGTGTTGTGGCTTTGTTAAGGTGGAGGCCTTATGTTGCTATTATACCAAATTATAGATAGTGGATGGATAAAAGTCTTAAATGTCCATATTGTATAATTGTTTTAGTTATATGAATGAAGGCTATTTTGGTAATTGGATTATTAACATTAGATTAATGAAACAAAAGATGAGTGTTCATATTTTATTTCTTTTCTTTTGACCGAAAAACACAGAAAAAAAAAGAAAGCTTTGTCTACAATCAAACCCATGTCTTAATATGATGAATTGATGCTGTTCATGAAATGTACCATTGATGATATGTTGAGCTTTGTGATGATTTATGGTGTTAAATGAAAGATTTGAGCTAGATGAACATACTTTGTTCTTGAATTTTTGATGAATTTAGCTAATTAGGGCTAAATTGAGAATGTAGTAATTTGAGGTACTAAATTACAAAGTTGATGAATAATATGGGCTTGTATAAGATGTAGGAACATTTGGCTAAGCATGAGTATGGGTTGATTTTGTGAATTTGATGTTTTGAGAAAAATGGACTAAATTGATAAATTGTGCAATTGTGAGGATTAATTTGCAAATAGCCCTAAATATATGTGTTGGATTGAATTGAATGAATTAGTGAATAAAAGGGTTAATTCTGAATATGTTTAGATCAAGAATCGAGAAAAATAGACTTAGATCGCGGGAAAGCGAACGTAGCCGAGTAGCCGTTTCCATTTTCGTTAAACCGAATCCGATGTAAGTCATTATGCAAATAAACATATTAGTAATGAATTATGTGTATCCCTATGACTATTGCTATAGATGAATGGTTACGTTATGATATGTATATGAATTCTAAGATAAGATCGATATGGTGACAAATGTTCGAGAATTCCCTTACGAACCTAGGAATAGATAGGATTAGCTATGTCATGACATAGGTATCTATTCTATTTTATCATGTAAGACCACGTCTGGGACGTTGGCGTTGATTTGAGATTTCGTGTAAGACCACGTCTGGGATGTTGGCATTGATATAAGCTTTACGTGTAAGACCACGTCTGGGACGTTGGCATCAGTATAAGCTTTACGTGTAAGACCATGTCTGGGACATCGGCATCGTATTGATTCGTGTAAGACCCTGTCTGGTATAGTGGCATCGATATCTGAGTGCATGTAAGACCTCGTCTAGGACGTTGGCATTGTATGACCATTTCGAGCTTTCTGAGTATCCTACTAGATTCTTAATGGTTCAACGGGCAAGTCTGTGATACGAACTGCAATTCCGAGCTATGATAAATTAAGTGAATGAATATACATTTCAGGTACGTTGATTATACACTAATTGTGTATACAAGGTAAGTATCTATGTGATCTTACTATGATGTTATGTATATGGAATTGATAATACGATATGAAAAGTTTTGATTAGATGAACTATGTGCATATATGGTATATGAATTGGAAGTATGGTAAGCTATGGCTAAGCAAATGAGCTTAAGAAAGAATAAGGTGATTTTGTCATGAGAATCATATGGGTCATCTTAATAATTCGGATATGTGCATTTTATGCTAAGTTTATTTGTATACTGACTTACTAAGCTTTTGGAAAGCTTACTCTGTGTGCGTGTTTTCTCTGTTTTATAGGTCGTCAAAGCTACTGAAGGCTCGGGACCGTCAAGGATCGTCATCACACTACTAAACTCTTTTTGGTACACTTTAAAAATGAATATAGTTAGATATGGCATGTATAGGCTAGTTTTATGATGTGAGTTGTTATATGAATTTAGCCATGGAATTGGTTAGAGATGAGTTGAGATTATGCATTATGATTATGATATGTGAAACATGTTTTGGTATGGTTGAAGCACTTGAAATGGTCAAGTTTTGAGTAAGTAAATGAGTGAATGAATTATGTTTGTGATGAAAAGAGTTTGAGTCTTGTAATTTGGCATGGTTGGAATTGGTATTGAATGCATGGTTTAAGTGATTATCTTGGCCTATTTTTGGTGGTCATGTGTGCATGAGATGTTTTGGTAAATGTTGCTTGTATGTATGACCCAAATGGGTGGATTTTTGGCCTTGAAAATGGCCAATAATGTCACACGATTGTGGTACACAGGCGTGCCTTGTGACCGTGGGGTAAAGTGTGTAGCTAGCATATGAGAACACGGTTGTGGCACACAAGTGTGCCTAGTGACCGTGAGGGCCAAGTCAGTATAGTCCAAGGCCAGGGTACAAGGGCGTGCTTGGAGGCCGTGGAAGTATAGTTAGAATAGACCACGGGGAGAACACATGCGTGTGTCTAATAGCCACGGGAGGCACACGGCCTGCCCACATGGGCGTGTAACCCCTAAAACCTAGAAAAGTTTTAATTGTCCATGAAATTTTGTATGTGTTTCGATTTAGCCCTAACTCGGTTTATAAGCATATTTAAGGTCTCGTAGACTGTATTAAGGGACATTATGTTCGAGAATGATGAATAAATGTATGAATTTCTGTAAATGCTTTTTGATCTGTCCGGTAACGCTTCTAACCCTAATCCGGCGACAGACACGGGATAAGGGTGTTACACTTGGTCCCAGACTGTGACTGTAACTGGGATTACACACTGAGTTCTTGTAACTCACCCTTTTCCTTTAACTGTGCAGGTAATCCCCAGCCTTAGAGGATTTGGAGCAGTGAGGGACTCGGAGGTGTCCACACGTACTGCATATTTCGATGGTGAATTTAGTATTTCAGTTTGGGATTACTTTACTTTAATTTTTTGGTTTTATAATTGTTGTAATAAGGCCTTTGGATCTGTTTTAACTTTTATTTGGGATTTCTTTAAACACTACAAATTTAATCAACACGGGGTTTTCAAAACAATAAACAACTATTTTTCAAATATCACATTTTCGTAAATGTTAAGACCAAACTTCTGTACCTGACACGGTTTTTAATAAACAAGGTAATACGTGCATTTTTGAAAGGGTATTAATTTGAGTAAACTTCTTTTGTGAATAAGCAACAAGAAACGAAATTTTGAACGTTTGAGTTGGAATTTGACAATGAGTTCTTCAATAACCATAAGGTTTTTCAAACATCACCTGATGTGGCACGCTAGATCCGGTCGTAACGTTTAGGCCGGGCTTGGGGTGTTACATACATGACCATGTGTCACACACAGGTGGTTGACACAGTCGTCTTTGCTATACATTCACGGTGATTTTTAGTTCTTACGACTATAGGTTGTTACACAGCCTGGAGGTACGGCCATATGACCTTATATTACACAACATTAGGTTATTACACGGTTTGAGGACATGGCCATGTGGCCTTGCACCACACGCCTGGCTAAATGGCTGTTTGACCTCAAGTATGCATTTATGCTTGTTAATATCTAAATGGTTCAGATTGGTTCCGATTTAGTTTTGGACTTGCTTAAAGGCTTTTGTAAGCCCGATTAAGACTTGGTTTTGATTGTAATGCATGCTTAACATGGAATTAACTTGTATTTATTGATTTTTAAGTATTGATGAATAAATTACTTGTGAATGTTCCGGTTTACTATAGTAGCATCCTATAGCTCGAGCCCAG
This sequence comes from Gossypium australe, assembly GCA_005393395.2. Lineage (NCBI taxonomy): Eukaryota > Viridiplantae > Streptophyta > Magnoliopsida > Malvales > Malvaceae > Gossypium > Gossypium australe. Next base: position 105,746,081 of record CM016624.1, read on the forward strand.
CGATTGGACCAGGTATAGGGTTTTATATTTAGTGGTATCAGAGCTATGGTTTAGTTGATTCTAGGACTAAACATAGCATGTATTGAGTCTAGAAATACATGCCAATATAACATGTACTTTGAGTGATGCTTCTGATCCGCTCCAACTATGTTTTTCTTAGAGATTTGCGATGTCAGTCAAGTTTAATCATGTCGTACCTGATAAAGTTGATAGTAACGTTCTTGATTCTGAATAGGAAGTGGGTATTAGTCTTCTAGTTCCATAAATGTTAGAAAATGTTATGAAAATGATTTGTTCGGCATAATGAATTAGTAGTCTTAGAGTTTTTGCAAATCAATTATGCGGCTTGACAACCTCTACCCCTAATTATGTCTTCTTCGATAGTCCCCTATCCTTAGAATATGAAAACGATAAATTATCATAAATTTTTGATTAATTAATTGGTTGAGCATGAGACACAAATACATCAATAATACTTAAAACTTGTGCACCTTCCTGAGATTATACCTATCAAGTCAGAGAAAAGATCATTATTCCTTGTGAGATTACGGGTACATTTTCTTCAACTAGTATTTTTATACAGATCATGATTAGTTCTGGAGTAATGCATTATTAATTTAAATTGTTTTAATAAAAGAAGAGATTATGCTAGTAGATTTGAATGGTTGTGATATTAGAATGACAAAACCTGTTAAATCAGTATGTTTGGGCTAGTAACATATTTCATTGAGAATTTGTGGTTGTGAAATTCTTGTCAATCTAATGTCAATCGCATTTGATGAGTTTGATGAGACATTTAGTATAAATTAATTGATTGTAAATGATGATGTGATTAATTGTAGACAGATACAGATTATACTTAAGTGTCAGAGAGAGAAATCAATAAATGTTGAGATTGATAGAATTGACTGTGTGGATGATAGCATGTTAGTGTTAACGATCCATAAAATAATTAGAAAGAGGTTGTGAATTGTATTTTTTTTGTATCCTAGATATCGGAATGTCAGAATCAAGGATTAGTTAGGTACAAATAATTAAAGAATTTATTGATATATTTCTAGAACAATTATCTGGGTTGTCACTCGTATGAGAAGCTTAGTGTGTAGGAAAAACGATATTATGTATTTGAAAAAGAAAAAACATGATTATAAGAGTAGTATAATGATTATATATTACATATCAAAGACAACACGAAGAAACAATATTTTTTATTTTATACAGTTGAGTTGTTTATTTAGTTAAGGGAACTACCGTATTTTTTAGTATTGACTTTCAATCAGGTTGTTGTTAGATATGAGTAATGAGTCTGATGTATTGAGGATTTCTTTCTAGACTTGATTTTAACAATGTGAGATTCTGATAACACCTCTTGAATTATCAATTGCTCAATCGCTTTATATATTTAATAGACATAAGTTTCTAGCTGTATCTAATCAGAGTTCTTGCTATGTGATTGATGATACTCAAGTTATGCGAGAAATGAAATTAAACATGATTAGTATTGGACAAATAGTGTTAAATATGAATTGTTCAGTCTTTTCAATGATAGCTCTACCATTGACAAAGTTGCTACAGAAAATGTCAGTTTTGTTCGGTTGAATAATGACAATAGAGTTTCGAACAATTGAAAGCTATATTAACAAAAGTTATAGTATTGAATCTAAGATAGTGTAGATGTCTAGTGTAATTGAAAGATTATGATCAGTTGACTGACTATTACTCAGGTAAAGCTACTATTGTAGTCAATACCTTGAGTCGAAAATCTTTATATGCATTGAGAATTTTGAACACTCATTTGAATTTCAGTCGAATTGTTCTATTATTACAGGACTGAGAGTTAAACCCCTATTTCTTCAGAGAATTCATAAGATACAAAGAGATAGTCTACAAGAAGCCCACATCAGCATTTATTTGATACATCTAGCTGGTAACAAAATGTATAATAACTTGAAATAAAATTACTGGCCCTCGAAAACAAAATGAAAAATAATTGAGTTTGTATCAAGATCTTTGGTAAGTCAGCAAGCGAAAGTTGAGTATCAAGTTCCATTAGATTTATTACGACCTATTATAATTCCAAAGTAAGAGTGTGAACGTATTATGATGGATTTCATATCGAGACTACCAGTAATTGTTGATAGATTAACGAAATTAGCTCACTTTATTTTGGTCCAAACAAATTATTCACTTGAAAAGCTAGTTGAGTTTTACATTTTTGAGGTATTAGATTGCACGGCGTGTCGTTATATATTATTTTTTACCATGATCTGAGGTTTACTTCTAGGCTTGTGATTCTAGAAGGAAACTGCAGTATGGTATAAAAGAATTTTTAACATCAACAGAGTTTGCATTTAATGATATTATCATTGGAGTTTTAAAATGGCACTACGAGGCTTTAGGTGTTGACCAGAATTTAATAAGAAGAATTTGGAAGGAACTGATTTGTTATGTGAAGCAAAAGAAAAAGCTCAGGTATAGGTATTTTTTTGGAAGCTGTCTCTAATAATTAGACATTGTATACTGATCTGAAATAAAAAAAAGGTATCAAGTTTTAGACTAGTAACATAGTATTTCTAAAAGTGTAGCACCCCAAACCCGGTCAATACGCCATGACCGAATCTGGCATGCCACAGAGGAAAACATTTTGAAGAAATTCTAGTTAACGATTAAATTTTTAGTGAAAAATTCTTTCTTGTTCTACGCTTGTAGAAATCAGGTGTATAATAAGTTAAAAACTGATAGTTCACTTTGAAATTCCGTAAATAAATCTTTAATACATAGTTGCAAATCCATAGATTAGAAAACCTTTTATAATTTTAAAAGAAGCCAAAGCAATTAGTTTGAAAACCGTTTCTAATTGAAACTTGGAAACTTGAGTTTTGGAAAATAGTATGAGTTATCGAAAACACTTAAGTTGTTAAATATTATCAAATGATTTATATTACCCGATGGTAACGTTTTAAAAACCATTGCGTTTTGTAGTTTAGAAAACTTTGTGCTCAAATTATTATATCAACCATGTATTTTATAAGCCATATTTAAAATATCAAGTCCAAAGCATATAAATAATCCAAAAACATAATTTAAAAGGCCTTATTACAAATCCAAATAAAGATGTAAACCAAATTAAGATAAAATAAAGTACCCAAATCGAAGTTCATATAAAACTGAATTTTTATTGCATGGCCTCCTCGAGTTCATCCGGTTCCTCATCCGCGATCTATGTATCACCTAAAAAGATAAGGGAGAAGGTGAGTCACCAAGACTCAGTGCATAAATCCTTCCCCCGGTTGATGCAACAAACTTACACAATTTATAACCAAGCAACATATATATATATCATGCACCCAACCTAGCCATCCATAACTCCTTTTCTACCCCATGTGGTACCAAACCACTGGTGGTGCCAAACCACTGGTGACCCAAAGTCAGGATATCCAATAATGTGATGCCAAATCACTGGTGACCCAAAGTCACGAATAATCAAGTTGTGGGGCCAACCCACGTGTGATACCAAATCACTGGCGACGATCCCAATACATCAAAAGTGGGGCCAACCCACGGTGGTACTAAGCCACTAGGACGAGTCGCTATGAGGTGCCAAACCTCTGGTGTCCCAAAGACACAAAATATCAACGATCCAGGTGTGGGGCCAACCCACGTGTGATACCAAATCACTGGCGACGATCCCAATACATCAAATGTGGGGCCAACCCACGGTGGTGTGAAACCACTGGGACGAGTCGCTATGAGGTGCCAAACCTCTGGTGTCCCAAAGACACGAAATATATTGTGGTACCAAACCACTGGAGGTGCCAAACCTCTGGTGTCCCAAAGACACGGATATCAAATCCTTCCCCCTCCTCTCATATCGCCCATACCAATGCAACATTTAAACAAATCATGCCATCATGCTCTAATATGAACATATAACAAATATATCGTAGATCATGATATTAAATAACATATATCAACATCATATCGAAACGGACTTACTCGAATCCTTGCTCATAACCATCAAAGTATCATATCAAGATCTCACAGTTTTCGGCTTTAATAACATGATTAGTATATTTATGTATATATAAAATCGAGTTATAAAGTGTGTAAGATACACACCTGATAATAGTACTAACTAAACTTTCCCGCTCGTCGATACCCTCGGAATCTCTAACAACAACTATATGCGATTTCTCTCCGATTGATGGTTCATAACCCGATGAAGAACCACGAACAAACAATGGCTCGAGGGTACGTACGACTTCAAATAATCAATTTTCACCGGCAGAAGGTCCACATCCTGGTGGAAAGTCTCGGACTCCCGACACAGCCCTTCGTTTGAAATTTGAGGGTATAGCAGAACCACCCATCTTCCAAACACTATTTACCGCTCTTTTCGAACCCATTCTTGATTGCCCCAAAATCTAACGTTCACAGAAAAAATAATAATAGTCGAGCGATAGAGTCCCCTAAAACGTAATCAATTAGTAGTCCATCTAAAACGATATATAACAAGTAATATAAAAACCTTACCACTTGACTTACCAACTTCGATTGCTAGAGAAATAGGATTAAATCGATTGCTTCCGTGATCCCGAAAGGCCTAAAAGAAATAGGTTCCTATGGTTAAAACCTTACTAACAAATGCCCAAAATTTGTCTTTTGTCCACAAGAGAGACAACATAGAAAAGAGAGAAAGAAGAAAGGAGATTCGGCCAAGACACATACCTATCTTCCAAAACCGATTATAGATGAGCCCAAAGATTCTCTATGCTTGATGATATTCGGCCAAGACAAAAAAAAAAGGAAATGGGAAGTGTCGGCTATGGTTTTGAAAGAAGAAAACAATTGATATTAGGCTAAAAAGAGATGAAGAACTAGTATGGCAAAGAAAAATGAAAAGGGAGAAGGAAGATTCGGCTTTAGCAACCAATGAAAGAAAAATCAAAATGGATGGGAAAGAAAGAGATTCGGCCAAGAAGAAAGTAAAAGAAATGTTGTAAGTTTTTAGCAAATAAGAGAAGAAAAGAATGATGAGAACCAAAAGAGGTTCTTTTTGGTTACAAAGAATTAAAAGATGAGAGGGAGGTTCCAAATGAGTTTCGGCCAAATGCCTAAGAGGAAAAACCAACAACACCTAAGGACATTCGGCTATGATTCACTTTGGTGCATTAGAGAAAAGAATTGGTAAGGTTCAAAGGGATTTTTGATATGGCTCAAAACAAAGAATGAGAGCATTTCTAACTAGCCAAATATGGCCACCATCCAAAAGAAATTTTGGCACCAACTAGCTACCAACAAAACCAAAATTCGGCCACCCCCCTAGCCACACATGCCGTCCACATTCATGGACTAAAGGCCTTAGAATAGTTTCCAAAACACTCTCCACCATCCAAGCCCTTTGTCCCCCCATCCTTCCATAAATCTTAAGATTCTTATCCCAAAATACAAGCTTTCCTAAACCAATATTCAACTTGCCATAAAAAATTGAAAGTCCAACCTACCATAATTAGAGCTTGACCGACACTTAATGCTAAGGTGCATAAAAATTAAGTCTTCCAAATGCAATCCATGCAACTCAAACCTCTTCCCTCAAGCAACCCTTCATGCATCTTAACCACCTTGCCACTAACTCCTTATGTGCTAGAATTTAACACTTAAATTAACTTAAGTGTCAGGTTCACCTAATCCACTTCACTAAATATACAATACTAAGAATTATTCTAGCTTCATAAATAAAATCAAGCCTTCACAAGACTATGCTAAACACACAAAAATTCATACCCGAGCCATCACAAATAATAAAAAAAATACTCTAATTTTTCCTAAAACCCAATTAAACCCGAGAATTCATAAAAACCTCGTAACCTTCCAAATCCACTTAACTAATAAATCCAATTTGCAAAAACACCATTCTCTTAATCCTGAAGATTTTAAACACTCCTAAGCCCAAGCCCAATCCTACTAGGCCCAATTTCGGGATGTTACAAAAAGTATTTCCGTGAAAGAAGATACATTTCTTCATCAAAAAAGGAAGAAGGAAATATTAGTCCAAGAATTGTTTAGTCGTATAAAAATTATCGAGAGAATTAATCTTGTGGCTTACAAAATAACATTACATTCAGAGCTCAAAAAAATTCATAATGTTTTCCAAGTTTCGATGCTATGACAGTATAGATCAGATGCCTCTTATGTGATTAATTCTGATGAGATGGAAATAAAAACTCAATTGTATATTCAGAAAAACTGTTAGTGGGAGTTTTCTGACATCGATTTTGTACTGAAGAAGCTATGTGAAAAACGGAAAATTTTTATGAGATTAAAGTACCTGAATCTATCTCGTAGAAAAAAATTTCGAAGACAAAATCTCCTAAGGGAGGAAAAGTTGTAACAACTTGTTTTTTAGTGGTATCAAAAATAATGGTTTCGGGACCACAATTTCGATGAGTGAGTCTGTAAATATTATTTTTTAATATTTACAAGTCATGTATTATGATATAGGGAATTTTTATCTAATAATTTTATTTAATTGGATAATTAGTTAAGTTCAAGTGGTTCGATCCTAAAGTCAACTGGTTTTGGAAAATGAGGTGTCGGGACTTACTTTCCATTAATCGAGCCCGTAAATCTTTAACACTATATAGGTGTATTGAAGTTTGGTTCGAAAATTTTAGTGATTTGATAGTTAATTAAGGAAAAATGACTCAATTGTAAAATTCTTAAAAGATAATTGCTATTGAAGTTTATAAATTAAAATGTTTATATAGTAATTGTTTGAACATTAGAATGGCAATTATTCCATAATATTTTATAGTGGACGAGTACAATTTAAAGTTATATTAAAATATAATAATACATAAAAACAAACTTATCATCTCTTTCATTTGGTCATCTTCACCATCTGGAATAAGAAATAGAAGAGGAAGTCATTTTTGAATGCTTAAGCAATCGTCTCTCTTGCATGGTAAGCAAATCAATCATGTTTCTTATAATTTTTATATTTTTGAGATCGTTGCAACTAGGTCCAGCTAACTTATACCTCTGTTTTTAAAACTGCTAAATATTTCAAAACTTGTCATTGATGAATCTAAGATGTTTTTGATAGAAAAGGGTAGATTTCGAAGATATCTTATTTTTAAGGACTATATTTATAATGTGATTTTTGTAAATTTTGAACTTAAGGACTAAATTTTGAATATCTTTAAATTGATATGTAATTAAATTTTTTGTATAATAGGTGGCTCTAATTGAATGCATTCGAAGTTGGTTTAAAGTTTGAAGTCCAAGTTAGGAAGTTATGATAAGTTTGATTTTAGGGACTAAATTAAATAAAATGTAAAAGTTTAGGGATATTATGTAAAATGAAATTAAAATATTATAAGCTTGAATTTGAGTGTTATTATGAGATAGGTATTGATATTTTGAATATTAAATATTCTTTTGATCAAGTTGTTTTCTTAGGTGGAAAAGTAAAAACTATCGAATGGTGTCTGGTATCTAAAGCGTTACCATTTTGTCAGGTAAGTTCATATAATATAAATAAGTTTAATTTTTTGTTGAATTATGTTTTAAATGTGTAATTGTATTTATTGAAAGCTTGAATTTGGTTATGAGCTAGTGTACAAATTGAGAATTTAATCTAATCGAAATGAATTGTTGCAAAATGGTATGAATTGAGATTAATCCTGATGAAATTAGTAAAAGTCTCGTATACGAAGTTATGAGGTCTTGCCTGTAATAGCTCGATTATGACCCTAATCAGAATGGTGGTTTCGGGACCACGAATCTAAGTTAGAAAAATATTTTAATATTTTATTTGATATCTATGTTATATGTTTGAGCAGTGTTAAAATACCGTAGGTTAATTTGTCTATTTGGGTGTTTAATTTTAGAAAAAAGGACTAAATTGCATAAGTGGTAAAAGTAGCCAAATATTAAATTAAATGGATAAATTGCTTTGTCTTCTTTTGTATGAGTACTTAAGTTGAAAATTTACTTTTTTTGCATGGTAGTGGACGGCATTGACTTTAATTTTATGTTAAAGTGTATTATAAATATAATTTTTAAAGTAAAATGTTATGTAATAATATATGTTAATATTATTAAATAAAGAAACATGTTTTTATTTCATCATTTTCATTCCTTCTTCACCGAAACTTAAAGAAAGAAGAAGAAACTAAAGCTTCCAACCATTCAGCCTATTGCATGTTAAATTAAGGTTAGTAATTGAGCTCGGTTTTTGATAATTTTTACATTTTTGAGTTCGTTGCTTCGAATACTATCCGACCCATGTTAGAATTTTTGAATTTGATGCATGTTTGATGTTCGGCCATGGATGAATGTTTATGCTTTGTAATGTTTGATGGTAAAAATATTAAGGATATGTTTTAAATCAAGATGTTTTAAATTGGAAATTTTGATGAAATTGAGTGTTATGGATTAAATTGTAAAAATAAATAGTTGAGGGACTAAAATGCAAAATAAATGGCTTGTAAGGACTTATATAAGTATGAAGAACATTCGGCCTTAAAGGAGTGAATTCAAATTAGGTGTATTTTGTGTTTTGTGCAATAAGGACTAAATTGTAAAAGTTGTAAATGTCAGGGTAAAATGGTAATTTGCATAATTATGTGTTTTTGGATTAAATTGAATGAAAAGATATTTGAATGAGCTTAATTTGGAATTATTTAGATCAAGAACAAAAAGAAACGGGATTGGTTCGGGGAAAGGCGAAGTTGAACAAATAGCCGGGAAACCCTAATCCGTCGATTTTTGAGGTAAGATTTTAAGCAATTGAGTTAAATTAATTTTTTTTTCTATATAATATATCTATGTTAAATGGTGATAAGTATATTGAACAACATATTGCCGAATGTGTTAGTGAATTTGGTATAAATTAGCCTAATGTGAGATTGCTTGGGATTTGAACTTGACTGCATGAAATGAATATCTAAATGTTAATGATGCAAATAGATATGAGAGATACTAAATTATGATATGAATATATTCAAAGAAAAGTTAGTTACATGTTAATGTTTTGGCCAAATATGATATTTATATTCGGGTATGAATTAATAAAGTTATACCTATATGTATGTGCTTATGCGTAATGATGTGGATTAGATCTTGGATATTTATAAATGCACATTCGAATGAATCACAGGTTTACTAAAGGTACTAGGTGTACGAATTTATAACCGGGCACTAAGTGTGCGAACTACTAAAGTAACGTCACTGAGTGTGCGATACGTTACGGGAAATTGGCACTAAGTGTGCGGATAGTAGAAGTAATGGCACTAAGTGTACGATTGTAATATCCTGGAATAGGGGTTAATTGTGATTAACTTGTTTTGCATGAGTGTGGTTGTTGTAGTGTTAATTGAGGTATTCTAGAGGCCAGTTATAGGCCAAGGGAAGGCCCGAGCTATAGGAAAAATTTTGTTTCTAAGTGTTAGTTAAGGGGAGTTAGGCAAGTGAGGCCTTAAGGAGAATTGTGTGGGGTTTATGACACAAGAGTAGCCTTGGAAGAGTGGCAAGGAGGTGCCACTTAAGGCCTTGGAAGGTGACGCCTCAAACAGGGGAAAAGGGCTCAGGTTCAAGTTGCAGAGGAAGCAATTGGGAGTTTGTTTTTGCGTCAAGGAGGGGAGGAGTGTTGAACGGCATTGGGGCTTTAAAAAGGATGAGGATAAGCCTTGTTTCTATTTTGAAATTCGGCTAGAAAGGAAGGATAAGTGTGGACTTATTCAAAATTGTTTGAATAAGGGGAGAAGAGGAAAAATAGGAGAAGAAAGTGGGATATGATAGGAGAAGAGGTAGTGGCCGATGATGGGGCTCTTGGTGATGGTATATTCAGCCATGAAGGGGGGTTAAGTGCCGAATTTGTTAAGGGATAGGGGAGTGATCATCTTTGTTATCTCTTTTCTTCTTTAATTTTTCTTTATGCCGGAAATTGGGTTTCTCCATCTCATTTTCTCTTTGTGCCGAAAGGATTCAACTCGTTCTCTCTTCAGTGGACCAAAAGCCGAAAGTTGAGTAAGCATTTGTGCATCTTCTTCTTTTCCTTTCATATTTTATTTCTCCTTTACTCACTTCCTTAAAACCGAACCTACCCTCTCATTTGCAACAAAGCCGAAACCTCCCTATCATTGTTCTTTATTTGCTGAATTCTTCAGTATTTTATTCTCTCTTTTATTTTGCAAATCTTTGAGGCCGAAACTTCTAGAGAGGTGCTGTCGACTTCTTTCTTGTAGTCTCTTCTAGTAGGCGTTAGTGGTAAGCAGCGGGAAATGGTAAGTATTTCTTCTTTAAGCAATCGGTTTTGGGTTCTTTTTCATAAGAGTGCCGAATCAAGTGATTTGGCCTTGATTTCTAAGGATGGCCGAATGATCATTAAGCCATAATCTTGTGTTTTGTGTGTAGCCATCGTGAAGGAGGTCTTTCGGGATTTGAAGTGATCAAGGTAAGTGAAATGTTGCTTTCGGCCATAGGCCATTTTGGTAATGTTAGCCGATTCTGACTTAGGTTGTGTAGGAAGGAGTTCAACAATCGCAAGGGTACAAATCGTTTAGACGTGGGTTTCGGGATTGAGTAGACTGTACCAAACAGGTGTGTAGTTACCACACTGTTCTCTTGATTGTTTATATGTGTTGTTATGTATATGTGTATGATCTGTATGGTAACCAAAATAAGGGCTAAGATGGTGGATACCCAAGGTGGGTGATCGAATAATCAGGTCAGTGTTTTATGATATTAAATGATCACTGATGAATATATGAAATGGTGATAAGCATGTATTGTACACTCTATTAAATGATATTTTCGTCATGATATATATATGCATGGGGATTGAGACATGACTATTGAAGGACAGGGTGTACATTATGTACGTGGTCTGATGTTAGCCCTGTGCTACATTGGCGCTTGATGTTAGCTATGTGCTTCATCAAGGTGAGGTGTTGGCTAGGTGCCACATCTTGGCAGATGATAGCTGTGTGCATCACCGTGGACTGAGGATGACCTCGAGTCACCTCTTGGATATTGACATGTGGGGTCACTTAGGTGATCGGTGGCTTAGCCACGGCCTTGAGCAGCAGGTCTACCAGGTAGGTGTGTAGCGGTTGGAGGGCGATTTAGTAATCCCCTGGTGTGTACGGCAGGTACGTGGGTGTGTAGCGGATGGTTACTAGGTTGGGCTAGGCTGCATGTTGCATATTTATGTGTGTGGACTGTGTGGATAGGGGCCAAGCCCTTATGTGGGGACATGTGAAATAATTACACACTGAGTCTGTTTGGCTCACCCAAATTTTTACCAACATTGCAGGTGATTCATAACGCTTGGACCGGGTTGGAGTGGATACAAGGTGGCCCATGCAGAAGTTGTTTTCCTTATTTTATACATTTTATATTTTCAGTATTTGCAAATATTTGTTATTGTAATAAGGGCCATTTAAAGGGTTTGAGGTTCATTGTTATGTTTTAAGGTGGATTGACAATTAAATTATCATTTGGAAATGTTTTATTTTTAGCAACTCATAACTTAAAAATATACATTAAAGTTTTAAATCCGAATGATCTGTAACAACAAAGTTTACTTAGAATTTTAAATATACAATGTTTTATTAAAGACGATAAATTTTTAATGTTTTATCTATAAATGAAATCAGTTTTCAAACGTTGTCCGCAGTGGCATTTTGAATTCGGCCATGGTGTATGGGCCGGGTTTGGGGTGTTACAACGATACATTACTAAATCTTATCAACAAGTGTGCAGGTAAGAGGTTCGTTAAAAGACTTCTATTACTAATGCTGTTAAGTATATGGAAATGATCGAGTATGCTATCATATTTTATGCATGAATGGTTAAGTTTAAAGAGGTAAGTAAACTAGAGGAATGTATTATACATATTAAATTGAGATTGATGGTAGCTTGAAATGTAAGTAGAAGATTCGGTAAGTAGAAGATACGTATGCTATTTATTTATTATGTGATGGTGGCATATGGAAATAGGTATAAATATAAGATGTTGCTATGAATTCTACTTTTGAATGTTTGACTATTCGGTAAGGATGTTATAAATGAATTAAGTTATTAAATCTTGTTAAGGTATATATGTGAAGTAATTGCTTAAAACTTACTAAGCTGTGAATGCTTACTTTGTTCTAGGTTGTTTTGGCATTGTAGATTTCTTTTGGGTGTTTGGCTCGTGCTTGAGGATCATCTTTGAAGCTCTTCATAGTATCATCTATATCTGGTAGCTTTTCGTTAGTTAAACTTTTGGGAATTATGGCATGTATAAGCTATATTACTCTTTTGAGTTTATTTTGAAGTCAATGTATAAAATGCCATGCGAAAATGGATTTATGTTTATGTTTTGGTTGGTTACTTATGCTTCAGGAGTTGTATATGTTTGTGCATATCCGGACATAATATAAGTTTGTTAAGGTATATATGAATCATGAAAACTATTATAGAAATATTATCTATATGTCTAAGTAAATGTTTCATGCATGACTTATAATTTTAACCTAGTAGTTATCTCATATTATGTTATATGCATTACTTGAGTATTGGCTTAGGGTTGAATAAGGCTTATAGTGCATTGTGGATAATGGATGAACTTTTGCTTGTTTTTGCATGTATCTATAAGGCAAACATGAAAGATTACAAGAATTTGGTGTATTAATGATCCAATGGATTTATTCTCACTTTGAAATATTTGGTTGTGACATGGTCTAGTTGGTGTTTATATACTATCTTGGATTGTTTATATGTATGTATATATATATATATATATATATTCGGTCATGAAGTTTTAAAAGTTAAATCCTTGTTGTGAATGACTAGTTATGTTTGCATGTGATTGAATATTTATGTGGCAAATTGGTTGATATAAGTTGACTAAGGATAAACCTCTATTTTCGGTAATGCTACTCATATTGACCAAATGAATAGTATATTTACTAATTGAATGAAGTTTTGCTCATATATAATTTAATGATACTGTTTGTGGTATGGTTGTTCATGATTCGATATTAAAATAAAAGTACATGTTTAAATCAAGATAGTATGGATTGATTTCACATCAATTGATGTAATAGTAATAGTAGAAGTGTTTTCACTTGTGGTAAGTAGAGTAATGCCTCGTAACTCTAATCTGGCGACGGGTACGAGTTAAGGGGTGTTACATTTGATTGGTATCAGAGCTATGGTTTAGTCGGTTCTCGGACTAACGTAGCTCGTGTGAGTCTAGCTATACATGCCATAATTTATAATATGATAGTGTGATGACTTCTGACAGTGAAAAGTGTTTTCTTCTTTCGTATAGTAAATGGATCCTGATTCCGAGCGAGCGATAGCTGACGATGTTGAGAGTGTGGCGCCTGCTCCCGCGCAAGGGACCGCGCCGAATGAATCTCGACCAGTTGCGAGCAATCCTGATGAGGGGGCTAAACAAGCCTTCTATAGCATGATGAATGATTGGTTCAGTCAGTATATTCGAGCCAATTTGGCTGTTTAACAACCTCGGAATCTGAACACTCCCCCTATAGTATCGGTGGTACCCCCGATCGTTAATCCTGAGAGAGCAAGCAAGCCTCCGGTTGACCGAATTAGAAAACACGGATATTTCATGCAAATATACGAGTAGGTAGATCCCGGATCAGTTAAAGCAACAACATGAGTATCATAGGGAGAAAATGTACCCGTGATCTCATCAGGGGATGATGCCTCCTCGCAGGCACTTTACCCTTAAATCTTGCAGTCTGCTCTCTAGATGTATTCTTACTACCTGTTTCGGTTCTTGAATTTCTCTGTGATCTTCCTCTAGCAGTACTTCCTGATCTTGCACTCTGAGATTTCTCTTTCTCGACCATCTCGGGGCAATCTCTAGTAAAATGGTCTGGGGATCCACACTTGAAACAAGCTCTCTCATTTGCTCGACACTTACCGAGGTGACCACACTATGGACATTCTGGTCTACTTGGTCGAGTATTACCAACACTAGCAATCAAAGTGGTTTGAGCTTTAGACCCCGAGTACTGTTTACCTTTACCTTTAGACCCCTAGCAATCGAAGGGGCTAGGGCTAGGATCAAAATGCTCTATAAGGTTCAAATACTCACAAAAATTATGGGTGTTTTGATATCATCCTTATGAATTTTAAATTTCAAGGTAGTATTTAAATTTAGGTCAACAACCTAGCAAAAATTTTAATTCCTGAAAAACAGACTTATCATGCTTGATTCTCTAGTATTCTTTTAAATTAAACATCAATGTACAATTAACTATGACTTATTCTAAAACATGTCAATAATCATCACAAATTATTAGAAATTTCATCCTAATTAGTAATATGATAACTTTGCATAAAAACAAGACTAAATCAAGGATTTGAGAATAATGAAAAAAGTTTGGCAATTTTATTCCATTTTTAACCTCAGGGATTTGAGAATAATGCAAAAAGTTAGGTATTTTTACCCCCCACACTTAAGATGTACATTGTCCTCAATGTACAAATATAGATGATGACAATTAGTGATTAAAAGATAGGATGGAAAAGTGTAACTTCCTGGGATTTCTGACGAGATCCTTGAGGATGTGGACAGTGTGTGGCATCAGGTGACTTTTTGCATTTCTCCTAATTGTGCTTTTGTGTGTTGTGGAATAAATGCTTTATTCTGCAAAGTTACTTTGTTAGTGATCTTTTTGATGAAAAGATATGGTGTTAGGGATGCTTGAATGATTGAATAGCCAATGATAAAAATTTGTAAAGAAAATAATAAAAGTTCAAATTTAAGGCATAAAATAAAGTCTTAAAAAAATTAAGAAGATAAAACAAATTAAAAGGACTCAGAGGTCCTCATCCATGGTTGGGTCCGATGGTGGTGCTGAAATATGGAGATGTTGGCATATTTGTTGGAGTGTTGCCTCCAATCCGTCAAAGCGCCGAGCGACATATGTCTTGGACCGATCGAGTTGAGCAAATATGTCTGCTAATGATGTTGTTGGTTGGTATGGACGCTGGCTTGGATTCGCTTCCTCCTCTGACGACAGTGGGACATCATCAGGAATGTCCTCGTCCTCTTCCTCGTTGATGGGTAGTTGGACTGAGGTTTTGGAGGAGAAACGGCGGTGGGGATGGGGTAGACTGGTTGAGTGGCCAGATTTTGAGGTGGGGAATGAAAATTTGATTTTAGGGTTTGAGGTTTGGGGGGGAAGACGGTTACTTTGTTTAAATAGGGAGGGGAGCACGGCCTTCCGCACGGCCTGTTAGATTTGAATTGCACGTGCTTTTCATGATTTCTTAAAATTGGGCGTGCTTCAAAGCTTTTGGCACGGCCGTGTGTCAATTCGCATGCCCGTGTTCGATAAGAAAAACGTTAGCACAGTGGGGTGACACGGGTGTGTCAAGCCCGTGTATAACAAGTCAATAACCTTAGTAATTTCACACGGTTGTGAGGCACGGCCGTGTTGTGCCTGTGTATTATAAGTCAGTAACCTCAGTAATCTTACACGGTTATCTAGCACGGGTGTGGTCTGGTGTTGCAGCCCGTGTCACCGAAAAATTTTACCCTATTTAGGCACGGTGTTTTGGCACGCCCATGGTCTATTTCCTGGCTATGCACGGCTATGTACACGTCCGTGTCAAGGCCGTGTTGAAATTTCTGCATTTTCCTGTTAGACTATTTTAGTGCTATGTTAGAAAAATAAAAACTATGTTAGTATGTTAGTGCTCGGGTTGCCTCCTGAGAAGCGCTCGTTTATAGTCTTTAGCTAGACTTCCTCGTGTTTGAAAATTTTAGGAAGGTTTAATGGTTTGAATATCTTCGCTCATGCTTACAGTTCCGTTTTCGTGATAATGTTGAAGTCGAGAAGCGTTTTCTTTAGAAGTGCCGAATATTGGATTGCTTACCTCGACTATGCCGTTTGGGAAGATATTATGTACTTTGAGAAGGATCTCTCTCTTTGCTTTCAGGTCTGTGATAGTGATTTGGGGATCGGTTTTGTCTAACAGTACTTGATCTCCTATTTTGAAGTGATTTGATGTCCCCATGAGCTCTTCTTGTGGTTCCTCGGGTTTTTCTTCGTGTGAATCTAGCTCTCTTTTGATTTATGTCTTCTAATTCTCTAAATTGTCTATATGAGCCGGCTCAAGGCTTAGGCTTTGTGTTGTTTCTTGTGATGAAGATTGAATAATAGGGTTACTAACTGAAATGGCTTTCTTACCTTCATCGACTGTTGTCCTGGCCGAGTCGAGAGCTTGAAGATTAATTGATTTATCGCCTACACGAAGTATGAGCTCACCTGTAACAACATCAATTTTAGTTCTGGCAGTTGCTAGAAAGGGTCTTCCTAAAATTAAAGGGATTGAATTATCCTCATCCATGTGTAAGACAACAAAGTCTACTGGGAAAACAAATTTATCGATTTTTACAAGAACATCTTCGATAATGCCCTTAGGAATTCTAATAGTTTCATCAGCTAATTGAATACTCATCCTAGTTTGTTTGGGTTTCCCTAGATCCAGTCATTTAAACAATGAGTAAGGCATGACGTTTATGCTTGCCCCAAGTTCAGCTAACGCATTGTTAATATGTAGGCTACCAATTAAACATGGAATTGTAAAACTCCCTGGATCTTTTAGTTTCTGTGGTAGTCTATTTTGTAATATTGCTGAGCATGTTGCGTTTAGTTCCACATGGTGTTCATCATCTATTCTGCATTTGTTGGTCAAGAGCTGTCTTCAAAATTTTCTCGAATCTGGCATCTGAAAAAGAGCTTCAAGAAGAGGTAAGTTAATACGTAATTTCTTTAAAAGTTTAAGAAGCTTAACGAATTGTTCCTCTGAATCGTCTCTTTTTATGGCTTCAGGATAAGGTATGCGAGGTTGATATTCCTTAATTACCGGTTTTGGCTTCTCTTGTGGTACCTCTGTTTTACCTTCGTCTACTTTCTTTTCCGGTATTGAATTCAGTTCAGCTAATTCGTTATTGTCCTGAGCTGTGATAGCTTGAATTTGCTCCTTAGGATTAACTTCAGTGTTGCTTGGTAGACGTCCTTACGGTTGTTCTGACATTAGTTTTGCGAGTTGTTCGACTGCAATAGTCACCTCCTTGAGTTACTTAGCAATTTTATCGAGTCGTCTCTCATTACTTTTGATTGCTCTTTCAGTTTCTTGAAGATGTTCCTTGAAGGATGGTTTCTTTTCTTATGGATAGGGTTGATTTCGGAAGTTTTGAGAAGGTTGTTGCCTTTGATTTCCTTGGTTTCCTTGTCCTCCCCACGAAAACTTTGGGTGGTTCCTCCAACCTGGATTGTAAGTGTTACTATACGGATTATTATTAGATCGGAAATTATTACCTATATAGTTCATCTGTTCATCTTCTACTCCTGGTTGGTAGGGTGAGTACTCAGGATTCGCAACAGTTCCACTTGCATCGCACTGCATGACTGGATGTACCTGTGATGAACACAAATTATCAAGCTTTTTATTCATCATCTCTAGCTGTGTTGATAGCATGGTCATGGCATCGATGTTGAAAACTCTTGCCGATTTTGCCGATTTGGTCCTTGAAGCTTGCCACTGATATTTTTTTTAATGACATCTCCTCAATGAACTCGTAGGCTGCTTTTGGGGTTTTGTTGTTTAGTGTTCCACCGGCGGCTGAATCTATAAGTTGTCTCGTTGAGGGGTTTACACCGTTGTAAAAGGTTTGGACTTGTAGCCACAAGGGTAGGCCATGGTGTGGGAACCTTCTCAAGAGATCTTTGAATCTCTCCCATGCATCGTATAACGTCTCTACATCCATCTGCACAAAAGAAGAGATATCATTCCGTAATTTGGCCGTTTTGGCCGGTGGGAAATATTTCATCAAAAACTTTTCGGTCATCTGATCCCATGTAGTGATTGACCCTCATTGTAACGAGTTTAACCATTGTTTATCTTTATTTCTTAATGAAAAAAGGAATAACCGAAGACATATGGCATCATCAGAAATGCCATTTATTTTGAAGGTATCACAGAACTCTAAGAAGTTAGCTATATGCGTGTTTGGATCTTCGTCCTGCAAACCATCAAATTGAACAAACTGTTGAATCATTTGTATTGTGTTAGGCTTTAATTCAAAATTGTTAGCAGATATAGCAGGCCTAACAATACTAGATTCTGCTCCTGTTAAATGTGGTTTCGCATAATCGAAACATTGTACGTGGAGCGTTGTTGTCACCCATATCGCGTGGTGGTGGGTTGTTTTCATCCATCCCTTCAGTAGGATTGGATTTATCTTCTTCCTCTCTCTTTGTGTAATCTAGGGCTCGCCTGGTTTCCCGACGATTTCTACAAGCGATAGCTTCGATTTCGTTGTCGGATACCAAAGGTCCCCTCGGGTTCCTTCTAGTCATAAACTAGAGGTACCTGTTTGAAAAGAACGAGAGAAAATTTCAGTAAACAAAAATAAAAACAAAAAGAAAAATAAATTGCGAAAAGTAAAAATTAGGGCTAAAGTAATAAAAATAGAGTTTTCTTAATATTTTAGTTCCCCGGCAACGGCGCCAAAAACTTGATCGCTGTAAAATCAGAGCTTTAAATATTTATAAAAGAATGATCAAACCTGGAGACTAACTCTGACAACGATATTAAGGCAAGTGTACCAATCGAACATTAGTATAGCTTAGGCAAGACCCGTTATCGAACCCAAAGGAAGTAAAAGTATTAATACTCACTTTCTTTTTATTATTTAGCCTTAAAGTTAGAGTGAAGATTACTTTTTAAATTAAATTGACGACAGCTAAAGACACAAAGACAAAAGAGACGAATTGGAAAATAACCTTCAGGAAAAACTCAGTTAATTTTAATGATACCCTCGGGAAGAATCCATCTAGATTTCTCCTATTATCTAACCTTCAATTATATGATTTCTTTTACTTAGCTTGATCCGTAGGACTCCCTAACCTATATTAAACCCTCTCTCGAGGCGAATAACGTCTAACCTTAGGTTAATTAGTGGAACTCTCGTTCTCTTATAATAACCCCCTAGGACAGCAGTAAATCGATCAATGGACTCCCATATTAGGTTTCACCCTAATCTGGCAAAATCTCGTAACCCTATCTCTAGGCATTCTATCAACTCCGCTTAATTATGTTAGATATTCTCTTAGGCAAGGTCTATTCCTCCTCCACCTAAGCAAATTAGATTTGGATTAAGCAACATAATTAAGAACAAACAAAGTAATTTATCATATAACTTAAAAATCAAATAATAAAATCCATCTAGTTAGTTCATAATGAATAAACAAACCATCGCAAGAGAAAAGATAAAACAAAACATAGGAAAAATCCTAAAACCCCCTAAAGGAATAGAAGGAGAATTCTGCCGTATTGAGTATAACTCCGGCTTCTTGGGATGGATCAACTGGCTATCCTCGCATTATTCCCTATCTCTGACCTTCTCGGCTTGGCTCCTTGGTCTCGCTTTCTCTCCCCTCAACATGTGATACTTGGGGGTTATTTATAGGCTCTTGAAATGCAATTCTTTCTCCCTAAGTATCCTTTTCCGACTAAAATTGCTCTTTCCAGCGTTAGACGCACGGCCATGTCACACTCCCGTGTGAATCGAGACCTGACCGTGCTCGGATTTCTCTTGAGGCACGGCCGTGTGTGGCGGGGTTGAGGCCGTGCTCAAGGTGTTCATCAAGGCACGGCCGTGTGTGCTTTGGGCCGGGCCATATCGATTTCGTGTTAAGGCCCATTTACTCCGTTTCAGGCCCGTTTTGTGTTCTTTTCATCCTTGGGTGCTTTCCTGGGTATAAGACATGAAAAGAAAGGATTAAAAGCACCTTTTTATATAAAACAAGGGGTAAATCATCCAAAAGCATATTAAATGTGGGATAAAAATATGTTACTTTTACGGTTTATCACATGCAGTCAAGTTCAAATTCCAAGCAATCTCACATTAGGCTAATTTATACCAAATTCACTAACACATTTGGCAATATGTTGTTCAATATACTTACCACCATTTAACATAGATATATTACATAGAAAAAAAATCTAATTTAACTCAATTGCTTAAAATCTTACCTCAAAAATCGTCGGATTAGGGTTTCCTGGCTATTCGTTCAACTTCGCCTTTCCCCGATCCAATCCCGTTTCTTTTTGTTCTTGATCTAAATAATTCCAAATTAAGCTCATTCAAATATATTTTCATTCAATTTAATCCAAAAACACATAATTATGCAAATTGCCATTTTACCCTGACGTTTATAACTTTTACAATTTAGTCCTTATTGCACAAAACACAAAATACACCTAATTTGAATTCACTCATTTAGGGCTGAATGTTCTTCATACTTATATAAGTCCTCACAAGCCATTTATTTTGCAGTTTAGTCCCTTAACTATTTATTTTTACAATTTAATCCATAACACTCAATTTCATCAAAATTTCCAATTCAAAACATCTTGATTTCAAACATATCTTTAATATTTTTACCATTAAACATTACAAAGCATAAACATTCATCCATGGCCGGACATCAAACATGCATCAAATTCAAAAATTCTAACATGGGTCAGATAGTATTCGAAGCAACGAACTCAAAAACGTAAAAATTATCAAAAACCGAGCTCAATTACTAACATTAATTTAACATGCAATAGGCAAAATGGTTGGAAGCTTTAGTTTCTTCTTCTTTCTTTAAGTTTCGGTGAAGAACGAATGAAAATGATGAAATAAAAACATGCTTCTTTATTTAATAAAATTAACATATATTATTACATAACATTTTACTTTAAAAATTATATTTATAATACACTTTAACATAAAATTAAAGTCAATGTCGTCCACTACCATGAAAAAAAAGTAAATTTGCAACTTAAGTACTCATACAAAACAAGACAAAGCAATTTAGCCATTTAATTTAATATTTGGCTACTTTTACCACTTATGCAATTTAGTCCTTTTTCTAAAATTAAACACCCAAACAGACAAATTAACCTACGGTATTTTAACACATGCTTAAACATATAACATAGATATCAAATAAAATATTAAAATATTCTTCTAACTCAGATTCGTGGTCCCGAAACCACCGTTTCAATTAGGGTCATAATCGGGCTATTACAACTCTTCCCCCCTTAAGGGATTCTCATCCCCGAAAATCTTACCAATGAATAAATGTGGGTAGCGTTCTTTCATTGAATCTTCAAGTTCCCATGTTGCTTCCTCAACCCCGTGATTATGCCACATAACTTTCACCAACGAGATTTTCTTATTCCTCAACTCTTTCACTTCACGAGCTAGGATACGAATCTGTTCCTCCTCATAAGTCAAGTCAGGGTGAATTTCAATCTCTGACGGGTTAATTATATGAGAAGGATTGGATCTGTATCGTCGAAGTATCGATACATGAAAAACATTGTGAATCTTGTCTTGTTTAGATGGTAACATCAGTCTGTACGCAACTAGCCCGATACGTTCAATAACCTCGTATGGTCCAATAAATCTCGAACTTAGCTTTCCTTTACGACTAAATCTAAGTATCTTCTTCCACGGTGAAACTTTCAAAAATACTCGGTCACCCATTTGATACTCTATATCTTTACGTTTCAAGTCCGCATAAGATTTCCGATGATCTGACGCAGCTTTTAAACTTTCTCGGATTACTTTTACTTTATGTTCAGTCTCTCTGATTAAATCAACCCCGTGTATCCTGTTTAACTCAATTCGGTCCAATATAAAGGTGTTCGACATTTACGACCCTACAAGGCTTCGTAAGGTGCCATTTTGATACTTGATTGGAAGCTGTTATTGTACGCAAATTCAATCAAAGGCAATTATCGTTCCTACGTACCCTCAAACTCAAGAATGCAACATCTCAACATGTCCTCGAGTATTTGAAAAACACGTTCAAATTGTCCACTGACTGAGGGTGAAAAGCAGTACTGAAGTGCAATTTAGTACCTAAAGCATCTTGCAGTTTTTTCCAAAACTGCGAGGTAAACCTCGGATCTCTATCTGAAACAATAAAAACAGGTACTCCGTGCAATCGTACAATCTGGGATATGTATAACTCAGCTAACTTATCAAGCGAGAAATTCGTACGTACCGGTACAAAATGGCCAATTTTGCCAATCTATCAACAATAACCCAAATTGAGTCTTTCTTGCTCGGTGTCATCGGCAACCCAGATATGAAATCCATCGTGACTTAATCCCATTTCCACTCAGGTATCATGATCGGTTGAAGTAATCCCGATGGTACCTGATGCTCGGCTTTTACTTGTTGACATATTAAACACTTCGACACATAGTTTGAAATATCTCACTTCATACCATGCCATCAGTAATGTTGTTTCAGGTCGTTATACATCTTCGTACTATCCGGGTGAATTGACAACCTACTATTATGAGCTTGATCATAGATCATTCGAATCAAATCAGGATTCTTAGGCACACATATTCGGTTTCTAAACCATAACCATCCTTCAGCATCTAACTGAAAATTTGAATTATCATTCGAGCCACATTGACCCCTCTTTTTTATTAAGTCATTATCAACCTTTTGAGCTATCTGTTGAACGAACAATGGTCTCTCTTTTAATTCTGCAATAATAGCATCATCATCAGTCATAGCTATATCCGCATTCATTGCACGCAGAGCAAATAGTGATTTTTAGCTTAGTGCATCAGCAACCACATTAGCCTTCCCCAGGTGATAATCAATCACAAGCTCGTAGTCTTTTAACAGTTCCAACCATCGTCGCTGTCTCAAATTTAGATCTTTCTGAGTTATTAAATACTTTAGACTCTTGTGATCTGAATAGACATGGCATTTTTCACCGAATAGGTAGTGACGCCATATTTTCAAAGTAAAAACTATAGCAGCCAACTCGAGATTGTGAGTCGGATAGTTCTTTTCATGCGGCTTTAACTGTCTCAAGGCGTAAGCTACATCTTTACCCTCCTGCATCAAAACACAACCCAAATCATTTAAGGATGCATCGTTGAAAAAAATGAACTCCTTACCTGACTTTGGTTGAACAAGCATTGGGGCTTCCGTTAGCAATGTTTTTAGTTGATCAAAACCCTTCTGACACCTGTCTGACCACTAGAACTTAAAGTCTTTCTGTAATAACTTTGTCATCGGAGCTGCAATCATAGAAACCCCTTTCATGAAGAGTCTATAATATCCGACAAGTCCTAGAAAACTCTGAACTTCAGAAACATTCCATCGGAGGTTTCCAGTCAAGTATAGTCGAAACTTTACTCGGGTCAACCCGAATGCCCGATGCTGAAACATGTCCCAGAAAGCTAACTTCATTCAACCAAAACTCACATTTTCTAAATTTCGTGTACAACTGCTTATCACGCAAAATCTGTAGCACAAGTCTCAAATGTTTAGCATGCTCGGTTTCGTCACACGAATAGATCAGAATGTCATTTATGAATACAACCACAAACCGATCTAGATATGGTCTGAATACCCGATTCATCAGATCCATGAAAATAGCAGGGGCATTAGTGAGTTCGAATGGCATCTCTAAAAATTCGTAATGGTCGTATCTCGTCCGAAAAGCAGTATTTGATACATCCGAGTCTCTAAATCGCAACTGATAATAACCTAACCTCAGATCAATTTTCGAGAATACCGAAGCTCCCATTAAGCTGATCAAATAAATCATCGATACGTGGCAACGAATATTTATTCTTTACGGTCACTTTATTGAGTTGTCGATAATCAATGCACATTCTCAAAGTTCCATCCTTCTTTTTCACAAATAGGACTGGTGCATCCCAGGGTGAGAAACTCGGTCGAGCAAAACCTCTATTTGTCAATTCTTCCAACTGAGCTTTCAACTCTTTTAATTCGGTCGGTGCCATTCTATACGGAGCTATTGAAATCGGATTTGTCCCTGACACTAGCTCAATACCAAATTCTACCTCCCGAACAGGTGGCAATCCTGATAATTCCTCCGGGAATACATCCGGATACTCACAAACAACCAGTACAGATTCAATCTTCTTTTCGGTTACTTTACTGTCAATCACAAAAGCTAAGTAAGCTTCGCAACCTTTTCACAAATACTGACGAGCCAACATCGAAGATATCACTGCTGGTAGCCCATTCAAATCTGCAGATTCAATTCAAATTATCTCATTATTCTGACACTGCAAATCAATACTCTTTCGTCTGCAATTCACTACTGCATCATGCACTGTTAACCAATCCATACCGAGGATAATATCGAACTCATCAAATGGTAGCAACATCAGATCGGTCGAGAAAGATGAGTCTCGAATTATTAAAGGGCAATTCTTGCACACTCTATCAACTAGTACACATCGACCCAGGGGGTTTGAAACCCGTAAACTCAGTAGACTCAAAAGTAGAGTCTTGCTGGATACTAATGTTTCACATACATAAAAATGAGTTCAACCAGGATCAATCAGAGCAATTACACTTGTAACACCCCAAACCCGGCCCAAACACCATGACCTGATCTAGCTTGTCACTAAGAAGATTTAGTAAAACATGTCTCATTTTTTTTCCTTTGAAAAGTTTTTTTTTTCAATTTTATCATCTATACGGAAACTCTTAATAATTTGGATAATGTGTAGTAGATATAAATTTTATATGATGCCTTTATGAATTTAAAACCAAAATTTAGTACATGCCTTAGTTCCAATTTTTTTTTTTTTTTTTGGGATAAGTCAAGTGTCTGAAAGTAAAGCCCAAAAACCGAAAATATAAAGCTAATGGCCCACGGCCTTATTACAAGGAAATAATAAACCAAGTTAACTAAAGGTATTAAGAATAAATAATTTTAATAAAGCCATTTTTCTAAATGAAATAAACTCCTGCATGGCCACCTTGCGCTCCTTTCCAGCCCGGTCCGATGCACTAAGTGCTACCTGGAAAAAATATGTTAAACAACGGGGTGAGTCACGAGACTCAGTGTGCAACCCTCGTGCACCATCAGATTGGGGCTTAGCCCCACAGATCAGAATAACAGAATACCATATGACAGAAATTTATGCAAAGCCCAACCCAATCCTAGGTTTCCATCCGCTACACACCACCCTTACCTGCCAATCACACCATTGGGGATTTCTACAATCAACCCACACCGCTACACACCATCGATGGCAGTCATGCTGCAGTTAGTTGCTCATCGTCAGAGTTGTGACAGTCACCAGAACAGATCGTGGCAGAGCCACTACAACAGATCGTGGCAGAGCCACTACAACAGAACACTTCCCCTTTCATTAATCACCCAACCCCATGCATACATAGAAATCGGCATACATATAAAACATATCATCTCAATAGAAACATTCACTTATGAATAACAGAAATCACTAACCTGGTGGTTCGCCTTTACCCTCATCGGGTTTCTAACCGTTATGCCAGGATTTTGGCATTTAACAGAATATAGCCAAATATATCTACATATACTAACAGACAATCTAAAGGGTGTGAGAATGTTACACACCTGATAAACATGTAGGACTACCCTTTACGTCGATACCCCCGCTAATCGGATCTACTGCCCTTTGTCTACAACTTTGCTCAAAAGCCGGAAGAACACGAAGATAAAGCTTCCCCTACATTCGGCCAAGGATTACTATTTACCCGAATTTATATGTTTAAATAGACAAATCTCCTTACCTAAATCGATTAGATCTCAAAAGTAGGATGATTCGAGTGCTACCAATTTAGAACCTTAGGCGATTGGATCTCTTTCAAATCCCGAAATGCTGCAAAAGAAAGAAAAACACAAGATCAATTTCCATATAGCCATTTGGATAGGGTCTTTAAAAACCGGAAAAAGATTGTATCATGCAAATCGACACTTACCTTCAGTTTCCTTCAAGATTCGGCAATCACAGGAGGTGAGATCTAGGGATTTCGGCTTTTAAGAAAGTCCCAGAAAAGATGAACAAGAGAAATACTGATGCGTTTTCGGCTTTTAGAAGAACAAAGAATTGAAAAGATGGGCAAGGAATAGATAGAGAGATTAGGCCAATGAGTATTAAAGAAAAGAGAAGGTGAATGGCAGGGTTTCGACAATTGGTGAGACCTCAGAGGTTTCGGTTTCTGACAGAAAAGAAAAAGAAGAAGAGATGATTCTTGTTTGCCAAAAGAGAGAAAAACTAAAGGCCGTTCTCAGAGAAAACAAATGAAAAATTCGGCACACCCTTTTGCCTATACTAAACCGATTCTCTTCCCCCCCTGTGGTTGATTGTCGGCCAACTCTGCAACCAAATGATAGCTCCTATCCTTTTCCCTTATCTTAATCTACTACCTCATCCAAAAGAGACTTAATTAGTTCCAACTCCTCCCTCCTTTATCAGCATAATATCCACATATTTTAAACATTAAAAATCCCTATTTTCTAGCCCTAATGTCGTCCCCCTAGCTCCCTTTTAAGTGCCGAAATTGGCCCAAAAGCTTGGGCTCCAAGCGGCTCACACATGGGCCTCCTCCCTTGCCACTGACGCCACTTATAGCTCCCCCCTTGCTGTGCCCCTTGCTTTGGGCCACAAGCCCAACTTGATATTTAAACTACAGAGACTATCCTTAAAGCACTAGAGTGTCTACGCAGAAATTTAGTCAAGGCCTCAGCCCATTCCTGAGCCCAATCTGAACCCCTAACCCTCAAATTAACAAATTAAACTTACAACACACAAAATGCACAGGCCCACTAATTCAGGATGTTACAGTTCTACCCCCTTAAAAAAATTTCGTCCTCGAAATTTACCTAATCAGAAAAGATGGGGATACTGCTGTCGCATAACATCCTCTGGCTCTCATGTCGCTTCCTCCACGCCGTGGTTCCGCCACAAAACCTTGACCAAAGGGATGGACTTCCTTCTCAACACCTTTACGTCTCGATCCAAGATTTGCACTGGCTCCTCCTCAAAGGACAAGTCTGGCCTTACTTTAATCTCTTCCACTGGCACAATGTGCGATGGATTAGAATGACAACGTCTTAGCATCGAGACATGAAACACGTCATGTATCTGTTCCAACTCTGGAGGCAACTCCAGTCGATACGGCAATGGGCCCATACATTCTAGTACCCGATAAGGTCCAATAAATCGAGGACTTAGTTTACCCTTCCGACCAAACCTCATTACCTTCTTCCACGGTGACACTTTCAAAAAGACTTGATCTCCCACTGCAAATTCCAACTCCTTCCGCTTAAGATCCGTATAAAATTTCTACCGATCAGACGCTTCCTTCAACTGAGCCCGAATCAACTTAACTTTCTCTTCCGTTTTCGAAACCAGTTCTGGACCCAGCACCTGACGCTCACCCAATTCTGTCCAACAAGTAGGAGTACAACATCTCCGTCCGTATAACACTTCATAAGGCGCCATCTGAATGCTAGATTGATAGCTGTTATTGTATGCGAATTCTGCCAAGGGTAAATACTCCTCCCAACTACCCCTGAAATTAATGATGCAACCTCTTAACATATCCTCTAGGATCTGGATTACCCTCTCAGACTGACCATCAGTTTACGGATGAAAAGTGGTACTAAAGTCTAACCTTGTTCCCATTGCCTGATGCAGAGCCTTCCAGAATCGTGACGGGAATCTAGGGTCTCTATCTGATATGATCGACACAGGTACACCGTGCAGTCTCACAACCTCAGCCACGTACAGCTTGGCTAACCTTTGTAGAGAATAACCAACACGAACTGGTATGAAGTGAGTAGACTTTGTCAACTGATCTACCATCACCCAAATCGAATCCTTCTTAGTGGGCGTAAGAGGTAACCCACTAACAAAATCCATCGTGATTCTTTCCCATATCCACTACGGAATCTTCACCGGCTGCAACAACCCTGAAGGCAGCTGGTGTTCCGCCTTCACCCGCTGACACGTCAAACATTTACCCACGAATTTCGTTACTTCTCGCTTCAGACCTGGCCACTGGAATTGCTCTCGCAAATCCCGATACATCTTAACTCCTCCAGGATGCATAGCGTATGGGCGACTATGCGCCTCCCGCAGAATCATCTACCTTAACTCAACATCCTTTGGCATACAAATTCTCTTACGGAAACACAGAACCCCATCACCATTCAAACTATAGTCCTCTCCTTCACCACTTTGCACTTGCCGGAGTCGAGCACTCAAAACATCGTCTAAAAGCTGATTTTCTTTGATCTGACTAGTCCACACTGGTCTCACTTGGAGTTCAGCTACCAAACTGCCATCCTCATACGGACTGAGATGAGCAAACACCGCCCTTAAATCTGCTATCGCCTTCCGACTCAACGCATCCACCACCATGTTAGCCTTGCCCGGATGAGATTCGATCGAGCAGTCATAGTCCTTCAAAAGTTCAATCCACCTACGTTGTCTTAGGTTCAACTCCTTCTGGGTAAAATGATACTTCAGAATTTTATGGTCGGTGTAAATAACAGACTTCTCCCCATACAGGTAGTGTCTCCAGATCTTCAGAGCGAACACTACCGCCACCAATTCTAAATCATGCATAGGGTAATTAAATTCATGCGGTCTTAACTGTCGGGATGCATATGCAACAAACTTCCCATCTTGCATCAACACACATCCTAAACCCGTGTGTGACGCATCACAGTAGACGGTAAACTCTTTTCCCGCCTCTGCCTGAATTAACACCGGTGCTTCTATCAAAATCTTCTTCAGCTTCTCAAAGCTCTCCTGCTGTTCGTCAGTCCAAACAAACGGTACTCCCTTCCTCAACAACTTAGTTAGAGGTGACGCAATTAATGAGAACCCCTCAACAAACCTCCTGTAGTACCTTGCCAATCCCAAGAAACTTCAAATTTCTGCCACAGACTTCGGCGGTTTCCAATCCAATACAGCTTCTATCTTCCGAGGGTCAACCCTAATTCCCTCTGCAGAAACCACATGTCCTAAGAAAGTTACTTCCCTTAGCCAAAACTCACACTTACTGAACTTAGCGAATAGCTGCTTCTCCCTCATCACTTGCAACACCACATGAAGATGTGCATCATGCTCCTCCTTGGACTTGGAATAAACCAGGATATCGTCAATGAACACCACAACAAACTGATCAAGGTATGACTGGAACACCCGATTCATCATATCCATAAATGCTGCTCGCGGGTTCGTTAACCCGAATGACATCACCAAAAATTCATAATGACCATAGCGAGTTCGAAATGCCGTCTTATAAATGTCCCCTTCCTTTACCTTTAACTGATGATAACCCGACCTTAAATCTATCTTAGAGAAAATCGAAGCTCCTTTGACCTAATCAAATAGATCGTCGATTCTCGGTAGCAGATACTTGTTCTTAATTGTTAAATTTTAGTTGACGGTAGCCCACATACATACGCATGGACCCGTCCTTCTTCTTCATATATAGGACCGGCGCTCCCCACGTAGACACACTCGGTCGAATAAACCCTCGATCCAACAGTTCTTGGATCTGAGCTTTGAAGTCCACCAGCTCCTTTGCGCCATTCGGTAAGGAGTAATGGACACCGAACTGTACCCAGAAGTAGCTCTATTCCAAACTCCACTTCGCGATTCGGAGGTAATCCTGGCAGCTCCTTAGGGAAAACATCCGCAAAATCCTTTACTATTCTTACCCCATCGACAGTCACCTCCTTAGCGTCAAAAGCACTGATAAAAGCTAGAAACGCATTGCATCCGTTCCGAATCATCTTAACAGCCTTCAATGCAGATACCATGTTGGACAAATAATTCCTTCCTTCTCCTAACACAACCACCTCCCCGCCTTCCGAGGTACCCAACACCATGCGCTTAGTCCCACAATCCAACTTAGCACGATGTTTAGTCAACCAATCCATTCCTAAGATAAGATCAAACTCTCCAAATGATAATTCCATTAAGTCTGCTGGGAACACTACCCCTTGAGTCTCTAAAGGTACGTTCCTAAATAGTTTGTCCACCACCCTAGATTATCCTAAAGGACTAACCACAGTCATCTTCCTAGTAGTTGTTTCAGAGTCTATACTTAGGGTCTCAGATTCCTTCGAATTCGAACCTATCTACAGTTTCGGTCTCAAGTTTACCTCCTAATTCTGGAAACCACATACATTCACACTTCAACATACATATCACATCCATGAAGTCACATTCACCACCTAAGGGTATTTTCGTCATTTCACTACCCAGGGGTTTTTTCGTAATTTCATCCTACAGGGTTTCTTTGTAATCTAGCAAAATAAAGTATCTTGGGAATTTTTGAAATAGAGGTATATATATATATATATATATATATATTTAAAACAGGGGTATTCTGGAGAATTTGATTTGAAAAGAATAATAGTGGCGTTCAGGTGTTTGTGGTTTTTGGTTGTTGTTGTGTGTTGTGTGTTTTTTTTTTAAATTTCGTTGACTTTGTAAATCGGGGTATTTCTATAAAACTTGGGTATATTTGCAAATCATGGGTATCTTGGTAATTTTTCAAAATAAGGGTATTTTGGTAATTTCGTGAAGTAGGGGTATTTTGGTAATTTTGTAAATTTTGATAATTTCCAAATCAATGGCGTTTTGGTAATTTTTTCAAACTAGGGGCATTTTAGCAATTTTGTGAAAAATAAGGTGGCTGGTCCCCTTCGGGTTTTAATTATAGATTTTGGCCCGTCAACAAATCCTCGTGGCTAGGGTAAACAGTCACTACGCACCAGGTAGGATTCCAGTGAAGAGGAGGTGAGTCACTAGGACTGCTTAAGTACCAGGCTCTTCCGGATCCAATCTTAGACATGCGCATGCCTGTTGCCACACCCCAACCCAGCGACTTGTTCACGGGTTTGTTTAGTTGACTTAAGTCTTATGAGATTTAAGAAGTTGTTTAAGCTAAGCCTAGAGTCCATCAAGTTCTAATTTAAATAGTCCACGTCCCATAAAACCATCAAGCTCACATATATATAACACACAGTGAGTTCAGAATACTTACCTGGCGGACTTGGGCCAGAGACGCAGGTGCCATGCCAAGAAAACCATCCTGTGTTATTTATAAACATGCATGTTTCCAGAACCCATCTTTAGAAAACGTTTTGAGCCCAAAACCCCAAAGACGAGTTTTGAACCTGGCTCTGATACCAATTTGTAACACCCCAAACTCGACCCAAACACCACGACCAGATCTGGCTTGTCACTAAGAAGATTTATTAAAACATGTCGCATTTTTTTCCTTTGAAAAGTATTTGTGTTTTCTTTTCAATTTTATCATCTATACGGAAACTCTTAATAATTTGGATAATGTGTAGAATATATAAATTTTATATGATGCCTTTATGAATTTAAAACCGAAATTTAGTACATGCCTTAGTTCCAATTTTTTTTCCGGATAAGTCAAGTGTCTGAAAGTAAAGCCCAAAAACCGAAAATATAAAGCTAACGGCCCATGGCCTTATTACAAGGAAATAATAAACCAAGTTAACTAAAGGTATTAAAAATAAATAATTTTAATAAAGCCCTTTTTCTAATTCAAATAAACTCCTGCATGGCCACCTTGCGCTCCTTTCCAGCCTGGTCCGAAGCACTAAGTGCTACATGGTAAAAAAGTGTTAAACAACGGACGAGTCACGAGACTCAGTGTGCAACCCTCGTGCATCATCAGATTGGGCCTTAGCCCCACATATCAGAATAACAGAATACCATATGACAGAAATTTATGCAAAGCCCAACCCAATCCTAGGTTTCTATCCATATGACAGAAATTTGGCCAAGGATTACTATTTACCCGAATTTATATGTTTAAATAAACAAATCTCCTTACCTAAATCGATTAGATCTTTGAAGTAGGATGATTCGAGTGCTACCAATTTAGAACCTTAGGTGATTGGATCTCCTTCAAATCCCGGAATGCCGCAAAAGAAAGAAAAACACAAGATCAGTTTCCATATAGCCATTCGGCTAGGGTCTTTAAAAACCAGAAAAAAATTGTATCACGCGAATCGACACTTATCTTCTGTTTCCTTCAAGATTCGACAATCACAGGAGGTGAGATCTAGGGATTTCGGCTTTTAAGAAAGTCCTGGAAAAGATGGTCAAGAGAATCACTGATGCGTTTTTGGCTTTTAGAAGAATAAAGAATTGAAAAGATGGGCAAAGAATAGATAGAGAGATTCGGCCAATGAGTTTTAAAGAAAAGAGAAGGTGAATGGCAGGGTTTCGGTAATTGGTGAGACCGTAGGGGTTTCAGTTTCTGACAGAAAAGAAAAAGAAGAAGAGATGATTCTTGTTTGCCGAAAGAGAGAAATACTAAAGGCTGTTCTCAGAGAAAACAAATGAAAAATTCGGCACACCCTTTTGCTTATACTAAACCGATTCTCTTCCCCTCCTGTGGTTGATTTTCGGCCAACTCTGCAACCAAATGATAGCTCCTATCCTTTTCCCTTATCTTAATCTACTACTTCATCCAAAAGAGACTTAATTAGTTCCAACTCCTCCCTCCTTTATCAGCATAATATCCACATATTTTAAACATTAAAAATCCCTATTTTCTAGCCCTAATGTCGTCCCCCTTAGCTCCCTTTTAAGTGCTAAAATTGGCCCAAAAGCTTGGGCTCCAAGCGGCTCACACATGGGCCTCCTCCCTTGCCACTGACGCCACTTATAGCTCCCCCCTTGCTGCGCCCCTTGCTTTGGGCCACAAGCCCAACTTGATATTTAAACTATAGAGACTATCCTTAAAGCACTAGAGTGTCTACACAGAAATTTAGTCAAGGCCTCAGCCCATTCCTGAGCCCAATCTGAACCCCTAACCCTCAAATTAACAAATTAAACGTACAACACACAAAATGCACAGGCCCACTAATTCAGGATGTTACAACACTAGTATCAAAGAGAGTGAATATACTGGTAATGACATCTGGAGATGAAGCCTCCGCTCTGGCACGAATGGCACAGGCTCTAGCTGGCACACGAGCCTCTGATCGAATAGCCGTATCTGAAGTCCCCCTCTGGGTGCCGCCCCTACCTTCGACATTACGAGATGCTCTACCTCTAGCTGCAGCACTGCTCGGTCTTGCACTCTGAGTATTATCTTTTTCAGCTGCCTCAGGGCAATCCCGAATAAAATGATCCTGCGAACCACACTTGTAGCAAGTGTGATTGTTAGATTTACCCCAACATTCACCAACATGCCGTCTATCGCACTGTTGACACTCGGGCTTACTCGGTCGGGTATTGCCAACACTAGTAATCGAGGTAGCCCGTGAACTCACTGGTGGTCGCTTTCATATAGAGATTCCGATGTTAGCTTTAGATCGACTACTATCATTCTTGAACTTCTTTGTCGATGTTTGAGGAAATTTACCTGATGATCTCTTACGAAAGTCTCTAGCTTCAAACTCGACTTTCCGTTTTTCTTTCCCCAGCTCTTCGGCTTTACAAGCTCGCTCAACAAGTACTACGAACTCATTTATTTCAAGCATGCCAACCAGTAGTTTTATATCTTCATTTAGCCCTTCTTCAAATCTTCGGCACATAGCAGCCTCGGACGAAACACACTCCCAAGCATAGCGACTAAGTCTCACAAACTTGCACTCGTACTCAGATACGGTCATACGACCCTGCTTAAATTCAAGAAATTCCTTGCGTTTAGAGTCTATAAATCGCTGACTGATGTATTTCTTATGGAACTCGGTCTGAAAGAAGTCCCAGGTAACTCGTTCCTTTGGAACAACCGATACGAGAATATTCCACCAATAGTAGGCAGAATCCCGTAATAGAGATATGGCGCACTTCAGGCACTCATCAGGTGTGCATGATAGCTCATCGAAGACACGAATGGTATTATCAAGCCAAAATTCAACTCGCTCAGCATCATCATATTCGGCTCTAAACTCTTGAGCCCAATGGGGATACTCTTCGTGTTGAATCAGATGAACGAGACAGATTGCTAGTAGTGATTTCTCATATGTCGGCCCAAAAAATATGTAAGAAAGGGATATGAAGCTTATCTTGCCTTTGTGATGAATGCCAAAGAGACTGAGTTAAGAATTGAACCAGTGCCGATAGTATGTCAGTATCCAGATGTATTTCCAGAAGAATTGCCTGGGTTGCCTCCAGTTAGAGAGATTGAATTTGGCGTTGAATTAGCCCCTGAAACTACCACTATTTCAATTTCTCCTTATAGGATGGTTCCAACCGAGTTGAAAGAATTGAAGGCACAGTTACAAGAGTTGATGGATAAAGGTTTCGCAAGACCAAGTTATTCTACGTGGGGTGCTCCTGTATTATTTGTGAAATAGAAAGATGGTTCCATGAGGTTATGTATAGATTGTCAGCAACTTAATAAGGTAACCGTAAAAAACAAATACCCCTTACCAAGGATCGATGATTTCTTTGATCAATTGAAGGGAGCCACTGTGTTTTCCAAGATAGACTTGAAGTCTGGATATTATGAGTTGAGAGTCAAAGACTCAGATGTGCCGAAAATCGCATTTTGGACGAGGTATGGTCACTACGAGTTTTTAGTCAAGCCTTTCAATTTAACGAATGCCCTTGCCGTGTTTATGGATTTAATGAATCGTATCTTTCGGCCATATTTGGATAAATTTATTGTAGTCTTCATTGATGATATATTGATTTACTCTTGTGATGAGAACGAGCATGCTGAGCATTTGAGGACAGTTTTAAAATTTTACGAGATAATCAGTTATATGCCAAGTTTAGTAAAAGTGAATTTCGGCTTAAAGAAGTCGGATTTGTGGGGCACATTCTCTCGGGAATGGAATTAGAGTTGACCTGAGTAAGATTTCAGCAATTGTGGATTGGAAGCCGCTAAGGAATGTATCTGAGGTTAGAAGTTTTTTGGGCCTAGCTGGTTGTTACAGACAATTTGTCAAAGGATTTTCCATGATAGCTACTCCGATGACGAGGCTATTGCAAAAAGATGTGAAGTTTGAGTGGACAAAAAAGTGCCAACAATGTTTTGAGAAATTGAAGGCGATGTTGACTGAGGATCCGGTTTTAGTACAACCTAAATCGGGAAAAGAATTTGTGGTCTACAGTGATGCATCCTTAAATGGATTGGGTTGTGTACTCTTGCAAGAGGGCAAGGTGATAGCTTATGCCTCTAGACAGTTAACACCGCACGAGAAGAATTACCCGACCCATGATTTGAAGTTAGTCGCTATTGTGTTTACATTGAAAATATGGAGGCACCATTTGTATGGTGAGAAATGTCGGATATTCACTGATCATAAAAGTCTAAAGTACTTGATGACTCAAAAAGGATTGAATTTAAGGCAACGAAGATGGTTAGAGTTGATAAAGGATTACGAGTTAGTGATTGACTACCATCTGGGAAAAGCGAAAGTGGTCGTTGATGCCTTGAGTAGGAAATCCTTGTTCGCATTGAGATCCATGAATACATGGATGGCTTTGTCAGATGATGGTTCTATTCTAGCTTTTTTGAGAGCTAGACTGATGTTTCTCCAAGAGATTTATGAAGCTCAGAAAGGTGACAATGAATTACAAGCTAAAAGAGTTCAAAGTGAGTCGGGTGTTGAGTCAGACTTTTGGATTAATTCCGAAGGATGTTTGATGTTTCGAGATAGAGTCTGTGTCTCGAGAGATGATGAACTTATTCAGAAAATTTTACACGAAGCGCATAATGGATGTTTATCAGGACATCCATGTAGTACAAAAATGTATAATGATTTGAAAAAAAGGTATTGGTGGTGTAACAGTCCAGTTTCGACCCTAATCGGAATAGTGGTTTCAGAACCACAAATCCAAGTTAGAAAAATAATTAAATAATATTATCTGTGTTTATACTGTGTGAATTGATATCTGTGAAATTTCGTGATTTAGTTTTATCGTTTGAGTGTCCGATTTAATAAAAGGACTTAATCGCCTAAATGGTAAAAGTTGCTAACTTTTTGTTAAAGTGCTAAATTGGTTTGTTCTTTTAATGGGAGGTGTTTATGTTGCAATTATACCATGAAATATGATGATGGACGGTTATGTACATAATATATAAGATGTTTATATTAAACTAATAAGGTGAATTTAGTAAATATGTTAATTATGTTAATATTATAAAACATAAAACAAAAACCACATTCATGTTCATCTTTTAATAGCCAAAAATAGCTAAGGAAAAGAAAAAGAAAAAGAAAGCTACATTCGGCCATAGTTAAGCTTGATTGAGGTATGTAACTAGCTCGATTTTTGATAATTTTTATGCTTTTAAGATCGTTGCTATGAAATTTACAAAGCCCATGTTTTAATTTTTGATTTTGATGAATATTTTGAGTTAAGCCATTGATGAATTTATGAGCTTTGTGATTTTAGATGATGGATAATGAAAGATATGTTTTGGATTGATATGTTTTGTATTGGAAATTTTGATGATTTTGAGTAATTAGGGCTAAATTGTAAAAATAATAGTTTGAGGGACTAAAATGTGAAATAAATAAAATGTATGGACTTGTATGAACATGGGGTAAATTCGGCCTAAGCATGGAATATTGAAATTGTAACACCCCGAAACCCGGCCTAGAAGTTTGGCCCGAATCTGGCATGTCACATTAAAGAGTTTTTCAAAAACCATGTTTTCATTAGAAACTCTTCTTAAAGAATTTAAAACTTTCTGCCATGTAAAACCTCAGATTTCGTTTGCTTATCTTCAAAATGTAGTTTATTAAAAATCATTCCCTTGCAAAAACATTATTACTACCATTTTTGAAAACTTTATTTATAATAGTAATCAGATTCAGTGAATTGCGGAAACGTGATATTTTGAGAAGCAATTATTGTTGTTTTATGAAAATCCAGAGTTTAATCGTTTATAGTTTGAATATAACTGAAATGGAAATTCAAAGAAAAATAATCTTCAATGGCCTTATTATAAAAACCAAACCCAAATTAAAATAATCTTAAAATAAAGCAAAACGGAAATTTACTAAAGATTTTGGAGAAGTATTCCGATGTATGGACACCACCGAAAAGAAAACCAATCAAAGAACAAGTTATCGAAGAACACAAGCCGAAATGGTGGCTATAGGAGAGATTCAGCTAAGGAAGAAAAAGGGTTAGAAAGAAATGGTGAAGTTGAGGCTTTGGTTAGAAAAATTGAAGAAGACCCGAAATACCTCCAAAAAGGAAAAAAATACTAGAAAAAAATGTCAAAATGTTAGAGAAATTCGGCATCCTTCCTTCTTGGCTGAATTTCCCTTTTCATTTCCTCTTATTCTTTTTGGCCAACTCATCCATGATTCCCTCCATGTTTTGCTCCATTTGTCCC
This sequence comes from Gossypium australe, assembly GCA_005393395.2. NCBI lineage: Eukaryota > Viridiplantae > Streptophyta > Magnoliopsida > Malvales > Malvaceae > Gossypium > Gossypium australe. The sequence goes on from CM016624.1 coordinate 105,783,333, forward strand.
CACTCCATGATTCCTCCATGTTTTGCTCCATGTTTTCCTCCATGTTTTGCTCCATTTGTCCCCACTCCACCTCTTCTCTTCTTTGAGCAAAAATAGAACTCTCAAGCTGGCGTGTGGCAAGGTGGCTGTGGCGTGAAAAGGGCAGAGAGGAGAGCTTGGGTTCAAATCTCAACGATTTGAAAGGAAAAGCTATAGGAGAACACAAAAGGAGTGGATTTGCGATTCCTACACCCAAGTTCAAAAGAAGGGCGGTATCGGTAGTTCGGGATTTTCCACCGAGTTGTGGACCATCATCCGGTGAGAATAGACAAATTGTGGTCGTTCACTGAAACACCCCAAACCCGGCCCACGAGCCTCGACCAGATTTGGTATGTTCCTTGAGAAAAATGATTCAAACTTGTTTATTTCTTCGGAAAACTTTAGGTGATTTTAGAGAAAATTTTGATTTGGGTTCAAGTTGAAAACATCGTTATTTTCAAAGATTTCGTTTTGTTAAAACTTTATTATTATATTTCAAAACTATAAGTTACCGATAAAAATCGAGTCGTTAGAGTTTACTATTTAAATTGAAAAATCATTTGTATTTATGTGTCAAAATATTTTAAGATTTATTTTTAAGGAAAGTTACTTAAACTTTAATTTGATAAAAACTCATATCATAATAAACTAGTTAAAATGCAGGCATAAACAGTTCATACTAATGGCCTTATTACATCAAAACAAAACCCAAAATAATTTCAAAGTACTTAAAATAAAAAGTCCAAATAAAATAATCTTGTACTGAGCATGGCCACCACTAAGCTCCTGCCAACCCGGTCCATCTACTGAGTGTCACTTGAAAAGATTTCCCACAACGGGATGAGTCAAACAGACTCAGTGTGTATAACCACCAATACCAAGTCCCAACGGTTTAGGCATAACAGATCATACATATACACATAGCAATTAGGTTTAATGATGCAATCCCGAACCCAAACCTAGATACCAACCGCTACACATCACCCGTACCAACCATCACACCGTGGGGACTACTAAGTCGACCCTCCATCCGCTACACACCATCGAAGGCAGTCGCTGCAGACGACGTGCTCATCGTCCTTATATATATTTTGTGGCATAGCCACCAGATAATATTTTGTGACGTAAGTCACCACATTCAGATTTTGTGACATAAGTCACCACATTCAGATATTGTGGTATAAAACCACCAGATCACTTCCCCTTTAACATATCACCCATATGCCCATGTCACACAAATCATGCAAATACTATACCCTATTCTTAATTCCACATTCTTATCAATATTCTCATATGTGTTGTAACAGGTATTCGTAACATTATTAACATAGCTTTAGAGAATAACGTACCTGAATATGCCATACCATTAAATGGTATCTTAAGCCATATCTTTCACATTCTTATTCATACATATATTAACTTAAACTGTAAATCCATTAAGAATTAGTGTGGGGTACACACCTGATTTACTTAGCGAGTTCACTGAAATCCCGAAAATCCCGATCTAATCCTCTAGATCTCAAGTTCCTACATTCGGCCAACACTAAACATTTTAGCTAAAGGCCATTCGGCCAAACAACCAAATCCCGAAGGATTTATCGCAACCAAAGTCTTACCTTGTTGCCGATTTGATTACTAATCAAATCCCAAAATTCCGTGATATTTCTTCCTTGCAATCGGCCAACACTAGTTGACTGGACTTGGTTAGTTCTGGCTTTTGAACGAATAAGAAACAGATTAGAATTACTAAATATGACCTTGGCCGATTGTTCAAGTTCACTTACCTTGTGAATCTTGAATCCCGAAAACCACTACTTGCTCCTGAAATTGACGAAATCCCTATACACCACATGTTAGATTCGGCTTTAACCTTAAACCCATGAAAGTGGCCCATGGCCGAATGCTACATATCACTTACCTTGATCACTTCAAATCCTGAAAGACTCCTTCACGCTAGCTACAGCCAAAACACGAGATTATGACTTAATACACATTCGACCATCCTTAGAAATCAAGGCTTAACTATTGATTTCGGCACTCCAATGGAAAGAAACCCATAACCGATTACTAGAAGAGGAATACTTACCACTACACGTTGCTTGAAGAGACTACAAGAGAGTGGTCGACAGCACCTTCCTTGGGGATTCAGCTTCCAAGAAAATAAGAGAAAGAGAGAGCACAGGGTTCGGCTATGGCTCTCAAAGAGTTATGAAATATTCGGCTTTTGATTGAGTTTGCAAAGGAAGAAGAAGGTTGATGATGGAGATTCGGCTAGAACACAGGGTATTTCGGCTTTGAGAAAAAAAATAAAACAGAAGAGAAGATATTTGCTAGAGAATTCGGCAGAGGCACAAAAGAAAGAATAATGGCCTTACTCTCCTTCCTTGGCCGAAAATACCACCTAAGGAGCCCCTCAATCGGCCAACTATCCTTTCCCCTATCCAATCCCCTATTTTCTCTCCTCTTTACCCATTTAAAATTAACAGAAATAATCCCACATTTATCTCTTCTTCATCTATTCAAATAATCCAAAATAAAACACCAATTATCTACTACCTTAGCCGAAATTATTAAAAGAATTTAATCCCAACTTAAGCTCATCCCTTTAGTGTATTAGTGCCCATCTCTGCTGCAAAAATAAAACTCCTTTTTGCTTCCCTTGTGACTCGAACCCGAGCCCTTTCCCCTTGATTGTGGCATCACTTACTAGGCCTTAAGTGGCGCCTTGCAGCCACTTTTCCAAGCTGATATTTGTGTCATAAATCCTCTACTATTTCTCTTAAGGCCTTATCAGACTAGCTCCCTCTTTTAAACTTAAAATCGAATAATTTCTAAGGCACTTACCTACACTCTAAGGTTCACAAAATTCATAATACACATTCACAACACACATAGGCATGCTATTTCATACTTTTAAACAAAAATGCACAAGCCCTAATTCCCGGATATTACATTCACGATATTGAGAGTAAGCATCTCATTAGATCGTCTGATTTAGATTTAGATTAAAATAAATCTCGTTTGTTGGTTAATCGAGTGTAATGGTGATTTAGGTGCCAACGATCAAGAAGGTTTAATCCTTACCGTAATCAGGTGTGTAATCTCACACCAAAATCTCGTAGATTCATGATTCGATATCACGTTGGAAAATAGATCGTTATTATATATATGGCTAAAAATTGTAATATGGCATAAATCGAGAAATTTGCTTAAATTACATTATTTCTGTAGATTGTCAAAATTGGCATTAAAATTGTTAAAATTACGAAAATGCCCTTATGGGCCGAATTACGAAAATGCCCTTATGGGCCGAATTACAAAAATGCCCCTATGGGTCGAATTACGAAAATGTCCCTTTGGGTCGATTTGCCAAAATGCCCCTATGGACTGATTTACTAGAATGCCTTAGTGGGCCGAATTATAAGTTCTATAATAGGTCGATTCACCGTAATAAATTACTGGATTAATGATTGTTGTTCATATATGTGGATATTATGCTTTATTATGTATATTGCATGTTACATATTGCATGGGTAGGGAAAAATGTTGGAGAGCAGTGTAGCCTGGTGGCATTGCCACAAAATGTTCATTATTATGTTCACTTATGATTTCGGTGGCTTGGCCACAATAAAAATATATAATATAGCAGCTCGGCTGCAATTTGGTGTGAGCGGCGGGGTGGGTTGACTTGATCCCCACAGGTGTGATTGGCTGGTCGGAGGTGTGATGGATGGATGGGTTGGGCTGCATACATTACATTTAAATATTGTTATGTAAGTGGGCTTAGGCCCAAGACATTCCTAAGCGGGTTCAGGCCCAATGGATGATGGTAAGGGGATTATACACTGAGTTCTTGTAACTCACCCATTTTTCTTAACCCTTGCAGGTAATGCTCAGTGATGAGGACTTGGGCCATGGATGACTCGGTGGAGGCCATACTTTAGAAATGGTGTTTTTTTTTTAACTTTAAATTTCTATTTCCGTTTACTTTATTACTTTTACTATTTTGGGTTTTTTTTTAAGTTATAATAAGGCCTCTAGAATATTTTATTTTTGCTTTATGTTTGACGTACTTGTTATCTTGCTTGATTTATTTTAAATAGGAATTTTCTAAAATCATAAATAACGGTTTCCAAAAATTGATTAACAAATGGTTTTTATAATAAATACGTATAAATAATTTAACTCGGAAATTCTCTTTCGAATTATCAACAATATTTTCAAAAGTCACAGTTTTAAAGGATCACTAGTTTAAATATCGATTCTTCTATCAATCTTTCAAGATTAGTAGTATTTTTATCAAATATTTCTATATTTGTTTTCTTAAACCAAATAACAACATCTTTAGTAAGAATCACAAGTTCTTTATTCATTTTCTTCATGTGACATGCCAGATCTGGTCATACCGCATGGGTCGAGTTTGGGGTGTTACAGAAATTTTGCATATTTTGTGTTTTATGCAATAAGGACTAAATTGTGAAAAGTGTAAAATGTTAGGGCAAAATGGTAATTTGACCATTAATGTGTTTTTAGACTAAATTGAATAAAATTGTGTTTGAATAAGTTAAATTTGAATATGTTTAGATCAAGAACCAATGAAAACAGACTTGGATGGGGAAAACAAAAATAATTTAATAGTCATTTTATTCCGTCCATCGATACCCGAGGTAAGTTTATAAGCATATAAATGTTGTTAATTTTGAATATATGTGAATTTTATATGTCGAATTGAATTTTATGTATATGTATAAGTGTTGGTCGAATGTCCATAAGCTTGGGAGCTAAGTTTACGAGATTGATTCGATCGAGTTACGATGCCCGGAAGTCCCATACGAACCTTAGGAATACCTAGGATACATATTTCCTGACATAGAATTCCGTTATGTGTTATCGTGTAAGACCACGTTTGGAACGTCGGTGTAACACCCCAAACCCGGTCAACACACCACGATCGAATCTGGCATGTTACGGAGTGAAAACAGGTTGAAAACACGAATCTGTCGGGAAATTTCCCAAGAGACTCTTTGATCATTTAAAAGTTGTTTAAGTGATGTAAGGGTTGTTTTAAACCTATGCTAGAAAAATTCACTTGATTCTACAAATTTTAGAAAATGTTTAGTTTTTAATAAAGACTGAGTGTGTCGAGTATAATCAAGTTAAAAAAACCATTTGCTTTTGAAGTTGTTTGAAAATTTAAGTTATAAAAGCATTCAAGTTACCTCATTATTTTGTGAACTCTGTTACCCGATGGTAACGTTTTTAAAACCCGAATGAGTTATAGTTTTGAAAACATTGCTTTTTACTGGTTAATTTTCCAAGTCCATAAATCCAATATGTGAATAATAAAATCAAAGTAAAAGCAAATAATTAAAACCCAAAATAATACTAGCGGCCTTATTACAAACCCAAAACCAAATTAAAAGAGAGCTAATAAAAATGAAACAGCAGTTTGAAGTCCAAAACCAAACTAAGATGCATGGCCACCTCGAGTCCTCCTCGGCTCCATATCCGCGATCTATGCTTCATCTGCAAAATGTAAGGGAAGGGGTGAGTCACCAAGACTCAGTGTATAACTCCCCAACCCAATATTTCAAGCATTTACACAGATCATCAGTAAAACATGCAGATTATGGAACCCATAACCTAACCATCCAATCTCCTTTAACTACCCCGTGTGGTCAAAACCACTGGTGGTCAAAACCATTGGTGACCGAAGTCACAAATATATCATTGTGGTCAAAACCACTGGTGACCGTAGTCACAAATCAAGTGATGGGGCCAACCCATCGTGTGGTCAAAACCACTGATGACAATCCCGTAATAATCATGTGGGGCCAACCCACTGTGGTACCAAACCACCGGAATGAGTCACAATATCCATATGTGGTCAAAACCACTAGTGACCGTAGTCAAAATATCAATAGTGTGGTCAAAACCACTGGTGGTCAAAACCACTGGTGACCGTAGTCACAAATCAAATGATGGGGCCAACCCATCTTGTGGTCAAAACCACTAGTGACAGTCCAAAAAAATCATCCCCCTCCTCTCATCAACCCCATCATCATCATGCTCATATCATACGTGTCATAATATCATGTATCATACATTTAAGGCATAGCATAGCATTTAACAAGTCATGATGATATATAGCAAAATCACATAGCAGGGGACTTACCTGGAATCCAAGCTCATGCCCACAAGGCAAGTCACTAATACCAATGATTATACAGTAACATAATAAGCATCATTATACTAATAAAATGTGTAAGCGTTTACACACCTGTCTAATCGCAAATCTAAGAGAAATCCTGAACTACGTGATATTACGAGATCCTGAAACGTATGCTCCCACTGCTCCTACAATTGGCCAACATCATATTTTTTTAGATCTAAAGTCTTTCGGCTTAACCACAAAATCCCGAAGGATATGTCGTCCAAATGTAGCACTCACCTTAAGCCGATTTGGTTACCAACCAAATCCTGAAAGCTCACTTGTACTCGGCTAAACTCCTCCCTACAATTGGTTTCAACATACCATTAAGCATCCAGAGGCCATTCGGCCATAACATGAATCCCAAACCAAAAGAGTTTGTCGCCCCTTACCTTGATGACTGCTTTGGCCTTTAAACACCACAGATCAGCACCCCCTATTGGTGTTTACAGGTTTCGGCTACCACATAGAACAAGAATAAGATTCAATATAGATCCATAATGGAAAAGAAGATTGAGGAGAAGTGGGGTTTCAGTCATTACCCGAAATAATCAAAAAGAGAAACAAAATAACACTTACCAAGAGATTCGGCTATGACTCACCAAGAGAACTAATTCGGCACTTCAATGGAGACCAGATTACGTGAGTAAAGAAGAGAATGAGACTAAGGGTATTCGGCCAAGGCTCTTGATGAAACTGAAAGAGAAACAACAAGCTTTCGGCTTTTGAAATAAAATAGAAAAGATGGAAGAAGGTGGAGTAGTATTGATTTCAGCAAAGAAGGATAAATGAACTTTCGGCACAAGGGGATTTGAAAGAAGAAAGATGTCGACAGAAGAAAGGGGTGTTGGTTTCGGCTTTGAACCAAGTAGCAAGAAGAAGAAAAAGTGCACAAGGTGATTTCAGCAAGGAGTAACAAAGGGTGAACCGAAAAGAGAAGAGGAGAATGGCTATTGAAGTTTCGGCTATTCAAAAAAATAAGAAAGAAAAAGTGACAAAGGTAGATTCGGCTAAGAGGGAGTTTCGGCTCTTCAAAGGGGTTGCTAACATGAATCGGCCAAATGCCCGAAATTGCCAAAAAGAAAGAAAGCACTTAAGGTTCGGGTTTAAGCACCAAAACGCCAGAAGAGAAAGCACATCCAAGCTGGCCGATGTTTGCTACTAATCAAGGCACATTCGGCCATCACCCCAAAAGAACCCAACCGATTGCCACCCCTCAAGAATTCGGCTACACACACAACACTTGCCGTCCCCTTCTTTTCTCCTTGAATTCCTCTCATTCACTCATTCAAACAAATTTGAATGAGTCAAACACCAAATTTTCCTCCCATCCATCAATTCAAACTCTGTTGACCCAATCTTCACCTATCCATGAGAGTCCCACCTGAGCACACCTCTGCTTACCTGTGGCGTTAAAAATAATGAGCAGAAAGGGATTTCTGCAGCTCGAACCAAGGTCCCCCTTACTCCCTGTGGCGTCACCTCCCTTGCACCTGTGTAGTACCTCCCTTGCCACTCTACCAAGGTAATTCTTGTGTCTTAGTCCTCAAACAAATTCCTTGTAACCCCTACTTCCTCTAGCTCCTACTTCTTAAGGGCTAAAACAAAAATTTTGGCCATGACCCAGGACTAACCTGAGGTCATGCCTAGACCCCAAAACATATCAAACCAATACAACAAACATACCATCGCATGCAAACACATACAAAATGCAGAGACCCCGATTTAAGGATGTTACAGTTCTACCCCCTTAAAATTAATTTCGGCCTCGAAATTACCTGATCAGAAGAGTTGAGGGTATTGCTGCCGCATCACATCCTCTGGTTCCCACGTGGCCTCCTCCGTACCATGGTTCCACCATAATACTTTCACCAGGGGTACTGACTTCCTACGCAGCACTTTGACATCCCGATCCAAAATCTATATCGGCTCCTCCTCAAAAGACAAATCAGGACTCACCTCTATCTCCTCAACTGGTACAACATGCGATGGATCCGATCGATATCGCCTAAGCATTGAAACATGAAAGACGTCGTGAATCTGACTCAATTCTACTGGCAACTCAAGCTGATAAGCTACCGGTCCCACTCGCTTCAACACTGTATACGGCCCAATGAACCTAGGGCTTAGCTTGCCCTTCCGACCAAATCTCAACACTCTCTTCCAGGGCGATATCTTCAGAAAGACCTTATCACCCACTGCATACTCAATATCCCTGCGCTTGAGGTCAGCGTAAGATTTATGCCTGTCCGACGCTTCCTTAAGACGAGCCCGAATTACCTTAACCTTGTCCTCTGTTTCAGCCACCAACTCCGGACCCAACATCTGTCGCTCACCCAGTTCTGTCCAACATGTCGGAGTACGACATTTCCGCCCATATAGTGCCTCATATGGTGCCATCTGAATGCTCGCTTGATAACTATTGTTATAAGTGAACTCTGCCAATGGAAGATACTCTTCCCAACTACCACTGAAATCCAGAACACAGCCCCTTAACATGTCTTCCAGAATTTGAATTACCCTTTCAGGCTGTCCATCAGACTGAGGATGAAAAGCCGTGCTAAAATCCAACCTTGTACCCAAAGCCTGATGGAAAGCTTTCCAAAACCTCGACGTAAACCTGGGATCCCTATCCTAAATGATTGACACTAGCACTCCATGCAACCTTATTATCTCTGCTACATACAACTTGGCTAACTTCTGGAGCAAATAATCAACCCTTACCGGTATGAAGTGAGTTGACTTCGTCAAACGGTCCATAATCACCCAGACTGAGTCCTTCTTACTAGGCGTAAGGGGAAGCCCACTGACGAAATCCATCGTAATCCTTTCCCACTTCCACTATGGGATCTTTACCAGCTGCAACAGTCTTGACGGTAACTGATGCTCAGCCTTGACTTGCTGGCATGTCAGACACTTGCCCACAAACTCGGTTACTTCCCGCTTAAGGCCTGGCCACCAGAACTGTTCCCTCAAATCACGATACATCTTACTGCCTCTAGGATGCATAGCGTATGGGCTGCTATGAGCTTCCTGAAGAATCCGTTGTCTCAATTCAATATCCTTAGGCATACATACCTTCCCCTGAAAACACAGTACTCCATCACTGTCCAAGCTGTAACCTTTAGATTCACCATTCTGCACTTGCAACATTCGAGCACTCAACACCTCATCTATCAGCTGCCTCTCCTTAACCTGATCAATCCAAGCTGGCTTTACTTGCAATTCTGCCAAAAGACTCCCATCATCATAAAGACTAAGGTGAGCAAACATCGCTCTCAAGTCCGCTACCGCCTTACGGCTTAACGCATCAGCCACAATGTTAGCCTTACCCGGATGGTACTCAATCGAACAGTCGTAGTCCTTTAACAATTCGATCCACCTTCGCTGCCTCAAATTCAAATCCTTCTGAGTCAAGAGATACTTCAAACTCTTGTGATCCGTATAAACTATTGACTTTTCTCCATATAAGTAATGCCTCCAAATCTTCAAGGCAAAAACCACTGCAGCCAACTCCAAGTCATGAGTCAGATAGTTACCTTCATGAGGCCTCAACTGCCGAGATGCATAAGCAACCACTTTCCATCTTACATCAGCACACACCCTAAGCCAGTATGTGATGCATCAGAGTAAACCGTTAATTCTTTTCCTACCTCAGGCTGAATCAAGACTGGAGCTTCAATCAGAATCTTCTTCAACTTGTCAAAACTCTCTTACTGTTTCTCAGTCCACACAAACGGAACCCCTTTCCTCAACAGCTTAGTCAATGGCGCTGCGATTAAAGAGAAACCCTCTACGAACCTTCTGTAGTATCCTGCCAAACCTAGAAAGCTCCGAATCTCTGCAACCGAATGGGGTGGTTTCCAATCCAATACTGCCTCAATCTTACGAGGATCTACCCTAATTCCCTCAGCTGATACCACATGACCCAAGAAAGTTACCTCCTTAAGCCAAAACTCACACTTATTAAACTTGGCGTGCAGCTGTTTTTCCCTCAAAACCTGCAGAACCACTCAAAGATGCGCGTCATGTTCCTCCTCAGATTTCGAGTACACCAAGATGTCGTCTATAAATACTACGACGAACCGATCCAAATATGGCTGAAACACCCGATTCATCATGTCCATGAATGTTGCCGGTGCATTGGTCAAACCAAAAGGCATTACCAAAAACTCATAGTGCCCATACCGAGTACGGAATGCAGTCTTATGAATATCAGCCTCCTTCACTTTGAGCTGATGATACCCCGACCTAAGGTCAATCTTAGAGAAAACTGATGCACCCTTGAGTTGATCAAACAAGTCGTCAATCCTGGGCAACGGATACTTGTTCTTGATCATCAACTTGTTCAGCTGGCGGTAGTCTATACACATCCGCATTGTACCATCCTTCTTCTTAACAAAAAGCACTGGAGCTCCCCAGGGTGATACACTCGGCCGGATGAACCCTCTGTCCAACAGTTCCTAAATCTGAGCCTTTAACTCCACTAATTCTTTCGGCGCCATCCTATATGGAGCAATAGATACTGGCGCGGTTCCGGGTAACAAGTCTATACCGAACTCAACCTTGCGGTCAAGAGGTAAACCCGGAAGTTCCTCAAGAAATACATTAGCAAATTCTCCTACGGCTCGAACCTTCCCTACAGCTGTATCCTTTGCTTCCAAAGCACTGACATGCACCATAAATGCTTCACAACCCTTCCTAACCATTTTCTCAGCCTTTAGCACAGAAACAACATCAGATAAGTAATCTCTCCTATTACCTATCATTACCACCTCCTCGCCTTCCACAGTCTTCAACACCATGCGCTTAGCTGCGCAATCTAAACTAGCTTGATACTTTACCAGCCAATCCATCCCGAGAATTAAATCGAACTCTCCAAACGGCAGTTCCATCAAGTCAGCCAAAAACACGACCCCTTGAAGTTCTAGGGGTACATCCCTATACAGTTTACTTACTTCTACAGAGTGACCTAGAGGGCTTATCATTGTCATCTTCCTAGAAGTAATCTCAGGGTCTAAGTTCAGGGTTTCCACTATACTACTAGCAACATACGAGTGCGTCGAACCAACATCAATTAAAGTATTATAAGGTACTCCAAAAATTAAGAACGTACTGGTTATGACGTCCGGTGCGTCGCCCTCCTTTCGACGCCTCGCTGCATAGACCAACCCAGGCTGTCTCGCCTCTGTACCACCTGCACCTCTGCCCGGTGCTCCAAGACCTCTACCAGAGCCATTACCTCCCCTGCCTAAACCACGGCCCCTCTGTAGCTGCTGATTATCTCTCCTAAACTGTGTACGATTCTGATCCTCAGACTGCAGCCTAGCTGATCGCTGTGGACAATCCCTGACTCGATGCCCCAACGAGCCACACTCAAAGCATCCCTTATTACCAATCCAACATTCTCCCGTATGAGACTTTCCACACCTAGCACACCGTGGCGGCCACTGAGTATTAGTAGCAGCAGGCCTAGCAGCTTGATTCGGCCCACTATACCTAACCCTCTTCTACTGATTCCCAAAAAACCCAGATGATCCAGAACTCCTTTTATTCCAGCCCCTATCCTGATCCCGCCTTACAGACTGTTTTACCCCTTCAGCAACCTTAGATTTCTCCACTAGAACGGTAAACTCTCGTTCCTGCTGTGGGATAATTATCATCCGCAGCTCGTCTCTCAGCCCATCCTCAAATCTGATACAGTGCTCATGCTCTGTGCCCACAATTCCCCGTGCATACCGACTCAACCGAAGGAATTCCGCCTCATATTCTACTACAGTCTTATTGCCCTGGACCAAGTTCAAGAAAGCTCTGCGCTGCGCATCAACATAACTAGCCCCTATGTATTTCCTCTGATAGGCTGTTCTAAAGAATTCCCATGTGAGATCATCCGCCATTGCTCCGTCCCTAACTGTGAGCCACCACTGATATGACTCATCTCGTAGCAGGGATACTATACCCTTCAGCTTTTCCTCAGCTGAAAAGTCCAGGTCATCCATAATGCGTTCCGTCGCCTCCAACCAATACTCTGCCGTACTAGGTGCCACACTAGATACACCTCTAAATACCTCTGCACCATTAGCCTTGAGTCGCTCGGTCACAGATTTCTGAGTCCAGTTCCAACGCCTGCACTTGCAACCCTTTCTAAAACCCGCAGTACAGCCTGCGACACTGCGTCATTACCACCCGTCTGATCCTGATATTCTGCGCCCACAGCTGGCGGCGGTGGTACCTCATTTTTCGATCCACGTCCATACCCTGTCGGTTTCGAGACTGTCATCCTACCCCTACCTCGTCCACGAATGTTACGCCCACGTCCATGTGCATTCATGTCTACCGATATATTCGAGCTGATTAAAAGTTTTATGCGTTAGACTTTTATTCCACTGTCTATTAAAGCACAGTCTTATGAAAAGTTTTAATAGAGGATTGTTTTCGCGAGTACACATCATCCTATAGTTCAGGTCTTTAGAGTAGTTCCTACTACTACTCAATCATGCCATCATCATACTCATATAATTAATAAGCAATAGTTTGGGGTACTTACATGGGCGGATTGGCGCTGGAGACTCGGTGCCATGCTTTCCTCACTAAACTTTTCCCATAAAAGCCTTTCACAACCCATTTAAAACATTTTTGGGCCTCGGGCCCATAGCCGAGCTGTTGAAACTGGCTCTGATACCACAATTGTAACACCCCAAACCCGGTCAACACACCACGACCGAATCTGGCATGTTACAGAATGAAAACAGTTTGAAAACACAAATGTGTCGGGAAATTTCCCAAGAGACTCTTTGATCGTTTAAAAGTTGTTTAAGTGATGTAAAGGTTGTTTTAAACCTATGCTAGAAAAATTCACTTGATTCTACAAATTTTAGAAAATGTTTAGTTTTTAATAAAGACTGAGTGTGTCGAGTATAATCAAGTTAAAAAAACATTTGCTTTTGAAGTTGTTTGAAAATTTAAGTTATAAAAGCATTCAAGTTACCTCATTATTTTGTGAACTCTGTTACCCGATGGTAACGTTTTTAAAACCCGAACGAGTTATAGTTTTGAAAACATTGCTTTTTACCAGATAATTTTCCAAGTCCATAAATCCAATATGTGAATAATAAAATCAAAGTAAAAGCAAATAATTAAAACCTAAAATAATACTAGCGGCCTTATTACAAACCCAAAACCAAATTAAAAGAGAGCTAATAAAAATGAAACAGCAGTTTGAAGTCCAAAACCAAACTAAGATGCATGGCCACCTCGAGTCCTCCTCGGCTCCATATCCGCGATCTATGCCTCATCTGCAAAATGTAAGGGAAGGGGTGAGTCACCAAGACTCAGTGTATAACTCCCCAATCCGATATTTCAAGCACTTACACAGATCATCAGTAAAACATGCAGATTATGCAACCCATAACCTAACCATCCAATCTCCTTTAACTACCCCGTGTGGTCAAAACCACTGGTGGTCAAAACCACTGGTGACCGAAGTCACAAATATATCGTTGTGGTCAAAACCACTGGTGAGCGTAGTCACAAATCAAGTGATGGGGCCAATCCATCGTGTGGTCAAAACCACTGATGACAATCCCGTAATAATCATGTGGGCCCAACCCACAGTGGTACCAAACCACCGGGACGAGTCACAATATCCATATGTGGTCAAAACCACTGGTGACCGTAGTCACAAATATCAATAGTGTGGTCAAAACCACTGGTGGTCAAAACCACTGGGACTTAGTCACAAATAATAATAGTGTGGTCAAAACCACTGGTGACCGTAGTCACAAATCAAATGATGGGGCCAACCCATCTTGTGGTCAAAACCACTGGTGACAGTCCAAATAAATCATCCCCCTCCTCTCATCAACCCCATCATCATCATGCTCATATCATACTTGTCATAATATCATGTATCATACATTTAAGGCATAGCATAGCATTTAACAAGTCATGATGATGTATAGCAAAAATCACATAGCAGGGGACTTACCCGGAATCCAAGCTCATGCCCACAAGGCAAGTCACTAATACCAATGGTTATACAGTAACATAATAAGCATCATTATACTAATAAAGTGTGTAAGCGTTTACACACCTGTCTAATCGCAGATCTAAGAGAAATCCCGAACTACGTGATATTACGAGATCCCGAAACGTATGCCCTCACTGCTCCTACAATCGGCCAACATCATATTTTTTTAGATCTAAAGTCTTTCGGCTTAACCATAAAATCCTGAAGGATATGTCGCCTAAATGTAGCACTCACCTTAAGCCGATTTGGTTACCAACCAAATCCCGAAGGCTCACTTATACTCGACTAAACTCCTCCCTACAATCGGTTTCAACATACCATTATGCATCCAAAGGCCATTTGGCCATAACATGAATCCCAAACCAAAAGAGTTTGTCGCCCCTTACTTTGATGACTGCTTTGGCCTTTAAACACCACAGATCAGCACCCCCTATTGGTGTTTACAAGTTTCGGCTACCACATAGAACAAGAATAAGATTCAATATAGATCCATAATGGAAAAGAAGATTGAGGAGAAGTGGGGTTTCGGTCATTACCCAAAATAATCAAAAAGAGAAACAAAATAACACTTAACAAGAGATTCAGCTATGACTCACCAAGAGAACTAATTAGGCACTTCAATGGAGACCAGATTACGTGAGTAAAGAAGAGAATGAGACTAAGGGTATTCGGCCAAGGCTCTTGATGAAACCGAAAGAGAAACAACAAGCTTTCGGCTTTTGAAATAAAATAGAAAGGATGGAAGAAGGTGGAGTAGTATTGATTTCGGCAAAGAAGGATAAATGAACTTTCGGCACAAGGGGATTTGAAAGAAGAAAGATTTCGACAGAAGAAAGGGGTGTTGGTTTCGGCTTTGAACCAAGTAGCAAGAAGAAGAAAAAGTGCACAAGGTGATTTCAGCAAGGAGTAAAAAAGGGTGAACCGAAAAGAGAAGAGGAGAATGGCTATTGAAGTTTCGGCTATTCAAAAAAAATAAGAAAGAAAAAGTGACAAAGGTAGATTCGGCTAAGAGGGAGTTTCGGCTCTTCAAAGGGGTTGCTAACATGAATCGGCCAAATGCCCGAAATTGCCAAAAAGAAAGAAAGCACTTAAGGTTCGGGTTTAAGCACCAAAATGCAAGAAGAGAAAGCACATCCAAGCTGGCCGATTTTTGCTTCTAATCAAGGCACATTCGGCCATCACCCCAAAAGAACCCAACCGATTGCCACCTCTCAAGAATTCGGCTACACACACAACACTTGCCGTCCCCTTCTTTTCTCCTTGAATTCCTCTCATTCACTCATTCAAACAAATTTGAATGAGTCAAACACCAAATTTTCCTCTCATCCATCAATTCAAACTCTGTTGACCCAATCTTCACCTATCCATGAGAGTCCCACCTGAGCACACCTCTGCTTACCAGTGGCGTCAAAAATAATGAGCAGAAAGGGATTTCTGCAGCTCGAACCAAGGTCCCCCTTGCTCCCTGTGGCGTCACCTCCCTTGCACCTGTGTAGCACCTCCCTTGCCACTCTACCAAGGTAATTCTTGTGTCTTAATCCTCAAACAAATTCCTTTTAACCCCTACTTCCTCTAGCTCCTACTTCTTAAGGGCTAAAACAAAAATTTTGGCCATGACCCAGGACTAACCCGAGGTCATGCCTAGACCCCAAAACATATCAAACCAACACAACAGAATACCATCGCATGCAAACACATACAAAATGCAGAGACCCCGATTTAAGGATGTTACAGTTGGCATCGATTTGTGACTTACGTGTAAGACCCTATCTGGGACAGTGGCATCGATATGTGATTACATGTAAGATCACGTCTGGGATGTTGGCATTGTACGAAATGCTCGACTACCCGAGTATCTTTTTTAGTTCCGAATGGTTCAACGGGCAATGATAAGTTAAGATCGGGTATAAAATTCGAGTTAGAAAGGCTCAAGTGTGTAATCATACAAAGTTATGAAAATATAGTAAGTTGAATGTTTGAATTGATGATATAATGTTATATGTTAATGTGAACTATGTGTATGTATATGTGAATGTATATATTCGGCCAAATGATGTATTTTTTTTGTTGAAAGTAAAGGTTAAATTTACTAATGTTCAAATAAGTATTCGGCCAAAGGAAAATTCATGCAAAATTTATATGTTTTGATATATGAAACAATAATTTGGAAATATATACGAAATTATGATGGCTTGTTACTGTTTATCTAGATTAGATTATGTATATGATTAAATGTCTCATTTGCTTATGACTTACTAAGCTGTGAAAGCTTACTGTGTGTATTTGCTCTTTGTTCTATAGATTTTGGAAGTTGGTTACGAGCTCGGGGATCATCAGAGAAGTCTATCACACTATCGACTGTTTTCGGTATTTTATTAAGTTTGGATTCAAACTTATGGCATGTATAGACTAATTAATGTATTTGATTTTGGGGTATGTAAATATGAGCCATGCGAAAATGGCTTGAAATAATGTTTATGTTTGTTCATTTTCGGTCATGGTATAAGTTTGTATTGGTAAGTATGTTTCTTGAATTCATGAATGGTATTTTAATTAAATGGTTTGGCTGAATATGTCATGAATGATTTATAAGTTAACTAATGTTGATATATGCTTGTGATGGATGGACTTATAATTCGATTTAGTAATGAGATAAGGAATGAATGTATGTTCGGTTAATGATATGTGTTATATTGGTGAAGAAAGAAATGAATATGCTATTTGATTATTTTAATAAATTGTTTTGGTGTGGTTTTAAATGCTAAGTGATGATTTTGCTATGATTTTTGAAATTAGTATTTGGTTCGACTAATTATAGACTTATAGATGGATATATAATTGACTTATAAATAGGGTTAAAATTAGTAAATGATGCATATGCATGTTTGGATAAAGTTAGGAAAACTGAATATATATATACATATATGCATATGTCATGTTAGCTTATAGATGTATATGTCTATGATAAGATAAATTTTGGTTCTAATATCTGATTAGGTTTGTGATGATAAATATGTGCATAAATTGTGCTTGAATGGTTAGTTATTTAAGTTCGAATTAGGAAGTCAAATAACGATTGTAGTTTAAGTGTTTTGTATAGAAGTTATTATGGTTGACCAAATATTTATATGTAATTAATTTGTTGGTTTTTTGTATATATGTGGGGCATAGTAATTAGCATGCAAAATGGTTTGAATTTTTAGTTATTATTTGTACTCAAAATGACTCAATTGATATGGTCATATGCGTATATACTAGTGATAAGAGAAGAGGTATATTTGGTTTTGAAATGATGCTTATCTATGTGTAATACATATTTATTTATATGTCTAGTATGTCGTGTGGATAATTCAAATTGAATAATGTGCTAGCTGAATAGTTCATAAGATGAATGGCTAAGAATATGTGGGTTGGCTTGGTTAATGAATTTGCAAGTTGAGTATACTATGATTTGAATTATGCATTTTCTTTAATGTTTCATAATGATTAGGTAAAATGAGCACATGACTTTGATATTTAAAATTTTATGCTTGACCATTTAGTGAAATTGCTATTGCTGAATGTGCTTTGGTTTATAAGTCGTGTGATATTGATTATTAAGTTTAATATACACGTGTGTTGATGTGATTCATTTATGAAGCATGAAATGCAATGAATGCCTGTTTTGAGCTGTGTTCTGTTCGGTAATTCCTTGTAACCCTAATCTGGTGATGAATACGGGTTAGGGGTGTTACATTTTATTGTTATCAGGGCTACGGTTTAGTTGATTCTAGGACTAATGTAGCGCGTGTGAGGCTAGCTATACATGCCATATTTTATATTACGATATTGTGATGATTCCTGACATTTGAAATTGTGTTTTCATATAGTAAATGGATCCTAATCGAGCCGTAGCTGATGACGTTGAGAGTATAGTGCCTGCTCCTGCTCAAGGGACGGCGCCGGTTGATTCTCGATCGACTTCGAGTAACCAAGAGGGAGAGGCTAAACAAGCCTTGTATCAAATGATGAATGATTGGTTTACTCAGTATATCCGGACGAATCAGGTTGTTCCACAACCTCCTACCCCATGGATTCCCCCTCAAATATCTGTTATGCCACAAGTTACTGATCCAGTATGATTGAATAAGCCACCGATTGATAAAGTCAGAAAATATGGGGCTGAAGAATTTAGAGCCACTAATAATGATGATGCTGAGCGAGCTGAATTTTGGCTCAATAATACTATCCGTGTGTTTTATGAGCTATCTTGTACCCCTAACGAGTGCCTAAAATGTGCTGTATCTTTGCTACGAGACACTGCATATCACTAGTGAATATGCTAGTATCGGTAGTTCCGAAAGAACGGGTCACCTGAGATTCTTTCAGATTGAATTCCGGAAGAAATATATCAGTTAGAGATTCATTGATCAAAAACGAAAAGAATTTCTTGAGTTAAAACAGGGTCGCATAAATGTTACAGAATATGAACGAAAATTTGTGAGTCTTAGTAGATATGACCGAGAATGTGTGTTGACCGAAGCTATAATGTGTAAAAGATTCGAAGACGGGTTAAATGAATACATTAAACTACTAGTTGGCATCCTTGAAATAAAAGGTTTCGTTGTACTTGTTGAGGGAGCATGCAAAGCTGAAGAGCTGGGGAAAGAGAAAACAAAAGTTGATTTTGAAGCCAGAGATTCCCGTAAGAGATCATCGAGTAATACATTTCAGTCAGCATCAAAGAAATTCAGAGATGATTTTAGCCTTCAAAGGCTACTGCAGGTTATTCTAGACATGATCGGGATAGACCACCTATGAGTTCGAAAGCTACCTCAGTAGCTAGTGTTGGTAACGTCAGACCGAATCAACCTGAATGCATACACTACAGTAAATGACATCCTGGCAGCTGTAGATTAAATGACCAATCTTGATATAAATGTGGATCGATGGATCATTTCATCAGTGAATGCCCTAAGTTAGCGGAGCAAAATACCGTACAGAGTGCGAGACCAAGTAACATGTCAACTCGAGGTAGACAACCCAGAAACATGGGTAATGTGAGTAGCAGTCAAAAAGGAACTAAAGACACAACTGTTAGATCTGAGGCTCATGCACCTACCAGAGCTTATGCTATTCGCGCTAGAGAAGAGGCTTCATCCCCAGATGTTATTACTGGTACTTTCACTTTATATGATACTAGTGTTGTTGCATTAATTGATCCTGGTTCGACTCATTCTTATGTATGTGAGACTTTAGTATCTAGTAAGACTTTGACTGTAGAGTTACTGAGTTTGTGATTAGAGTATCGAACCCCTTAGGCCGGTGTGTTTTGGTTGATAAAGTGTGCAAGAATTGTCTGTTAATGATTCGAGATTCATGTTTTCCGGCTGATTTGATGTTGTTTCCATTTGACGAGTTTGATATAATTCTAGTTCTAGATTGGTTAACCTTGCATGATGCTATTGTGAATTGCAAACGAAAGAATATTGATTTGCGATGTCAGAATGATGAGATTGTTCGGGTTGGGTCTAATGATCTGAATGGTTTACCGGCAGTGATATCTTCGATGTTAGCTCAAAAATATGTGAGAATGGGTTGTGAAGCTTACTTTGCTTATGTGCTCGACTCTAAAGTGATTGAAAAGAAGATTGAATTAGTACCAATCGTGTGTGAGTATCCAGATGTGTTTCCCAAAGAATTACCTGGTTTACCACCGATCCGAGAGGTAGAGTTTGGTGTTGAGTTAGTGCCGGGGACAACTCCAATATCAATAACTCCGTACAGAATGGCACCGATAGAATTAAAAGAGTTGAAGACTCAGCTGCAAGAATTGACTGATAGAGGCTTCGCACGACTGAGTTTCTCTCCCTAGGGTGCACCGATTTTGTTTGTGAAAAAGAAAGACTAAACTATGAGAATGTGCATCGATTACAGACAGCTCAATAAGGTGACTATAAAGAATAAATATCCTTTGGCACGGATTGACGACTTGTTCGATCAGTTGAAAGGGGCTACTATGTTTTCTAAGATTGATCTGAGATCAGGTTACTATCAGTTGAGAGTTAAAGACTCCAATGTGCCGAAAACTGCTTTCCGAACAAGGTACGGACACAATGAGTTTCTGGTTATGCCTTTCGGACTTACTAATGCACCTGTTGTTTTTATAGATTTAATGAATTGGATCTTCAGACAGTATTTGGATCGATTTGGGGTTGTGTTCATAGATGACATATTGATCTATTCCCGTGATGAATCTGAGCATGCTGAACATCTAAGATTAGTGCTACAGACTTCGCGTGATAAGCAATTGTATGCGAAGTTCAGTAAATGTGAGTTCTGGTTACGAGAAGTTAGTTTTTGGGTCATGTTGCATCAGCATGGGGTATTCGTGTTGATCCGAACAAGGTTTCGGCTACTAGATTGGAAGCCTCCTAGAAATGTATCTGAGGTCTGAAGTTTTCTGTGACTAGCTGGTTACTATAGACGGTTTGTAAAAGGTTTCTCTATGATTGCAACTCCGATGACGCGACTACTTCAGAAAGATGTTAAGTTCGAGTGGTCAGAAAAGTACCAGAAAAGTTTCGATCAGTTGAAAGCTTTGTTGACCGGAGCTTCAGTGCTAGTTCAGCCAGAATCGGGTAAAGAATTTGTAATCTTTAGTGATGCATCTTTAAATGGTTTGGGTTGTGTTTTGATGCAGGAAGGCAAAGTTATAGCATATGCCTCGAGACAGATAAAGCTGCACGAATAGAACTATCCGACACACGATCTGGAATTGGCAGCTGTTGTGTTTGCATTGAAGATATGGCGCCACTATCTGTTCAGTGAGAAATGTCACATTTATTCTGATCACAAAAGCTTGAAATATTTGAAGACTCAAAAAGATCTAAATCTACGATAGCGAAGATGGTTAGTATTGTTAAAAGATTACGAGCTTGTAATTCACTACCATCCGGGGAAAGCCAATGTTGTTGTCAATGCTTTGAGTTAGAAATTGTTGTTTGCCCTATGTCCAATGAATACTCAATTGGCTCTATCCGATGACGGTTCGCTTGTAGCAGAGTTGAAAGTGAAATTGTTATTTATTCAGCAGATTTGTGAAACTCAAAAAGTTGATAATGAATTGATAGCAAAGCGGGCTCAATGTGATGCAAATACTGGTTTAGAGTTTCAAGTTGATACTAAAGGTTGTTTGAGGTTTAAAGACCGAATGTGTTTTCCAAGAAATTCAGAGTTGATTCAGATGATTTTGAATGAAGCTCATAGTAGTTGGTTATCTGTTCATCCCGGTAGTACGAAAATGTATAATAATTCGAAACAGCTTTACTAGTGGCTTGGTATGAAACGAGACATCTCTGATTTTGTTTTAAGATGTTTGATCTGTCAACAAGTCAAAGCCGAGCATCAGGTACCTTCTAGGTTACTTCAGCCGATTTTGATACCCGAGTGGAAATTGGACAGAGTTACGATGGATTTTGTATCGGGTTTGCCTTTGTCACCGAGTAAGAAAGATGCACTCTGGGTTATTGTGGATAGATTGACTAAATCGGCTCATTTTGTTTCGATTTGCACAGATTACTCGCTTGATAAACTTGTTGAATTGTATATTTCTCAGATTGTGAGATTGCACGGAGTACCTATTTTTATTGTTTTGGATAGAGATCCGAGGTTCACATCACGGTTTTGGAAGAAACTGTAAGATGCATTAGGTTTGAAATTACATTTTAGCACTGCTTTCCATCCATAGACAGATGGTCAGTCCAAACAAATTATTTAGATACTCGAAGATATGTTGAGATGTTGTATTCTCAAGTTTGAAAGTACATGGGAACTATACTTGCCACTGATTGAATTTGTGTATAATAATAGCTTTCAATCGAGTATCAAAATGGCACCTTACGAGGCTTTGTACGGTCGTAAATGTCGAACACCTTTGTATTGGACTGAGCTCAGTGAAAATAAGATACATAGGGTCGATTTGATCAAAGAGATTGAATAGAAAGTGAAAGTGATTCGCGATAGTCTGAAAGCCGCATCAGATCGTCAGAAGTCGTACGCAGATTTAAAACGTAAAGATATTGAGTTTCAAATCGGGGACAAAAAGTGTTTTTGAAAGTCTCACTGTGGAAGAAAAACTTCGATTCAGTCGTAAAGGCAAATTGAGTCCAAGATTTATTGGGCCGTATGAGATTATAGAGTGTATCGGGGCGGTTGCTTACATATTGTTGTGCCATCTGAGTTAGAAAAGATCCATAATGTATTCCATGTTTCAATGCTTTGACGATACCGATCCCACCCATCACATGTGATTTCTCCAACTGAGGTTGAGATTCAATCCGATATGACATACTAGGAAGGATCGATCTGGAATTTAGATCACGAGGTGAAAGAATTGAGGAATAAGAAAATTTCTTTAGTAAAAGTCTTATGGCATCGACACGGGGTTTGTAATGCCCCGAATTTAGGGCAAGAAGAATTGGGCCTATTGGGCTTTGGGTCTCATAAAATTTTTAAGTGAGCAAGAAAATGACAAATGACATGACGACTTTAATGGTTTAATGAATTTAGAGTGTCTAGGTGTGTTGGAGAAGCTCTGGGTTCGAGTTTTGTGGTGGAGGATTCTTAATTTAATTAATCAAGGAATTATGGTTGTGAGTAGTGGGCTTTTAAATAAAAATAAGTGAAAATTTCACAAAGAAGCCTGTGGTGAAGTGGCTAAGTGACGCCACTAAGGTGTAGAGAGGTGGCGACATATGCATGCAAGGAGGTCTGAGGTTCGAGTGCTAGCTTAGTTTTATTTTGGAGTTTAATTTTAGGCTTCTAGAAGGCTGGAAGTGGTGTGTAGAGAGACTCTAAGGAGAAGTGATCAGTAGAAAGAATTTAGGAGAAGGATAAGGGAGATATCATGGAGAAAAATTATGAGATGAGCAGTGGATGAAGTGGTGCCGAATTGGACTTTAGGGGTGGCTAAGTTTCAGCTATAGGCTATATAAATGTGTGTGTGCCGAATCTGGGGTGCTAGGTAATGCCTAATTTTCCATTCTTTTTCTTTTCCTTTCCGAAACCTTATTTTCCGCAACCGAAAATACCTTGCTTTGTTGCCGAAATCTCCTATAGCCGAATCCCTTTCTGTCGAATTCTCTCATAGCCAAACTCTTTTATTGCCGAAGTATCATCATCTTCTCTTGCTGAAGTCCCTATTAGTGTCGAATCTTTGTTGTTTTCCTCCATCAGAAATCGATTGTTATCTACTATCACTCAAGGTTAAAAGTCGAATCATGTTCAGTAGCTATCTAGGCCGTAGGATCAAAAGTGGATTCGGTAAGTATTTAGTTAACCCCTTAGTGTGTTTTGTTAAAAGCCGAAGGGCCATCTAACTTCTCATTGTCTTTAATCTTGTATTACCAAGGGTAAGGTTCAGAGATCACAAGCGTGGTAAGGATCGTTAGCAAACTGTAAGTGTACTCAACCTGATTATAGTTTAAGTAAATGGCCGAATGTGAGTATGATCTATAGGGGTGACTTGTGTGGATTATGAGTCACTCGAAGTTTGATGGTGTATGTGTGAGTGCAGATCTAGGGGATACTCGTGATGAGTAGCTAAGGAAAGGCTATTATGTAACACCCCTATCCCATGTCCGTCGCCTGATTAGGGTTAAGGGCATTACCTGACAGATCAGAATCTTTATCAGACAATTCATAAAGTACATCATCAATTACAAACATAGAGTCCCCTTTGTAGGTCTTCGAGACCTAAAACATGCTCAGAAGCATGGTCGGGACTAAACCGGAACACATGCAGAAATTCTTGAAAATTTAAAACTTTTTCTAAGTTTCAGGGCTTACACGCCGTGTGAGCAGGCCATGTGCCACCCACAGCTGCTAGACACGCCCATGTGTCTCCCCCGTGGTCGAATCTGACTTAACTCCATGGCCACCAAGCACGCCCATGTACCGTAGTCGTGGTCAATCCTGACTTGGCTCCACGGCCAGCAAGCACGCCCTTGCACATTGGTCGTGGTCGATTCTGACTAAACCACACGACTACTAGGCACGTCTGTGTGCCAAGGTCGTGTACTCATAGCTAGCTACTGACTTAGTCCCACGGCTGATAGGCACGACCGTGTGGCAAAATAGGCCATTTGCAAGGCCAAATTGCCACCCACTTTGGGTCAAACCTACAAGCCAATACCAATACAATCCATGCACATTTAATAACCATGAACATGCCAAAATATTCACTCAATCTATATATTCAAAACCAATATCAACCAAGCCAAATTTACAAGACTAACTCTCATATAACACAAGCATAGTTTAACCATTTACTTACCCAAAATGTTGACCATTTCAAAATGCTATTTAACCGTACCAAAACATACATCATATAACACATTCATTAAAACTTATTACCAAAATATAACTAGCTATATATATTTCCAAAATGTACCAAATAAGTTGAGTAGTGTGATGACGATCCTCGACGGTCCACGAGCCTTCAGTAGCTCTGACGATCTATAAAACAGAGAAAACACACACATAGAGTATGCTTTCAAAAAGCTTAGTAAGTCATGTACAAATGAACATAACATACAATGAATACAATTCATTCAATACATTGGTACTTATATTTCTCATAACCAATTCATCATATGATCTTTGGCACAATTATTTATACAAAGCTTACCACAACTTCTATTCACATATCACTTAAGTACTTAGCTCATTCAAGCATGGTTTCACATATCATCTCATTAAACCATTATACATATTCATCTTAGTAAGATCATACAGATATTTACCTTATACATACATTTAGTGTATAAATCAACGTACCTGAAATGGATTTACAGTTCTCATAGCCATTCATATCACATACTTGGCCGTTGAACCGTTAGGAACCTAATAGGATACTAAGAAAGCTCGGAATAATCGTACAATGCCAACGTCCCAGACAAGGTCTTACATGTACTCAGATATCGATGCCACTGTCCTAGACATGGTCTTACACGTAAGTCTCATATCGATGCCAACGTCCCAGACGTGGTCTTACATGAAATCTCATATCGATGCCAATGTCCCAGATGTGATTTTACACGAAATCTCAAATCAATGCCAACGTCCTAGACGTGGTCTTACATGATAAAATAGAATAGATACCTATGTCATGACATAGCTAATCCTATCTATTCCTAGGTTCATATAGGACTTCTCGGTCATCGACACTAAGTCAACCTTATCTCGAAATTCATGTACAAATCATCTCATAAACATCCATAGTTAACAATAATCATGTGAACATATAAGTTTGATACAAATACATTTATTTGCATAATGACTTACCTCAGATTCGATTTAACGGAAATAGAAACAGCTACTCGATTACTTTCGCTTTCCCGCGGTCTAAGTCTGTTTTCCTCAATTCTTGATCTATACATATTCAGAATTAACCCTTTTATTCACTAACTCATTCAATTCAATCCAAAGACACACATTTAGGGTTATTTGCAAATTAACCTTCACATTTGCACAATTTATCAATTTAGTCCATTTTTCTCAGAACATCAAATTCACAAAATCATCTTTTAACCATGCTTAGCCGAATGTTCATACATCTCATACAAGCCCACATTTTCCATCAAATTTGCAATTTAGTCCTTCAAGTTACTGTTTTCTCAATTTAGCCCTAATTAACTAAATTCATCACAAATTCAAGAACAAAGTATATTCATCTAACACATATCTTTCATTTAACATCCTAAAACTTACCATTTCATCAATGGCACAACTCACAAGTATCATCCATACACAAAATTGAGACATGGGCTTGATAGTAGACTAAGCAACCATCTCAAAAACATGAAAATCATCAAAATCCAAATCAAAATCATACCTTAATTTGATTACAAGAGTGCCGAAACCTAGCTTGGCTTAGTTCTTTCTTTTCCTTGCTATTTTCGGCTTAAATAAGATGATAACTCTCATCTTTCAATTGTTTCTTTTACTTAATATACATTAATAAAATAATTACCAAATTACCCATCTATTAATCATGTAAGACAAATTCATATTAAGGTTATTATGACATTCTTCCATCCACTATCTCAATAATGGCTTAATTTCCTCTCAAGGCCTCCTCAATTAAAAGCCATCTCACATAGGTACTTAACAAAAACATGCTAGTTTTGCATTTGATGCAATTCAATCCTTTTATCAAATTAAACACAAAAAGATAAATTATTTTACGAAAATTTATCACATGCTTAATCACTTATCAGAGGCACAGAAAATAATATTAAAATATTAAAATATTATACAGACTCAGCTTTGTGGTCCCGAAACCACTGTTCCGGCTAGGGTATAAACCAAAATCTTACCGTTAAACAGAGTCGGATGTTGCTGTCTCATTGAATCTTCGGGCTCCCACGTAGCCTCTTCTATTCTGTGTCGATGCCACAATACTTTCACTAACAGAATTTTCTTGTTTCTCAATTATTTTACTTCACGAGCTAAGATGCGAATCGGTTCCTCTTCGTATGTCATATCAGATCGGATTTCAATTTCAGATGGGGCAATCATATGTAACGGATCGGATCAATATCTACGGAGCATCAAAACATGGAACACATTGTGAATCTTTTCTAACTCAGAGGGCAACCTTAATCTATATGCAACAGGCCCAACACGTTCAATAATTTCGTAAGGCCCGATGAACCTTGGACTCAACTTGTCTTTACGTCCGAAACGGAGTACTTTCTTTCATGGAGACACCTTCAGAAACACTTTGTCACCAATCTCGAATTCTATATCTTTTTGTTTCAAGTCTGCATAAGACTTCTGATGATTAGATGCTGCTTTCAAACATGTAACACCCCAAACCCGGACAAGACACCACGTCCGAATCTGGTATGCTACGGGGAAATCGTTTTTGAGAGGTTAAATTTTTCGTTTAAAAACCTAGTGAAAACACAGTGTATTTTGAAGACAATTCGAGTGGTCTTGTTTGAAAAACAGTTGCTATATTTGAAACCCGGAGATTTTGAAAACTTAACTAGGATGTGTAGTTAAAACGAGTTTTCAACATTTAAAACCGCACTAGATTCTTAGTGATACATAGAACACCTTTTAAACTTAGGGGGATTACAAGTTAGAGTTGGAAACCAGTTGGTTTTGTTTATCAAAAAAACTTAGTGTGATACCCGATGGTATAGTTTAAAAACACGTCGCGATATAATTTTGAAAACATTATCTTCCCAGGTTTTAGTAAAACTTATACCGGCTTATTTTGTTAAGGCATATTAAATCTAATTAAAACATCAACCAACTTAAAACATAAATTTAAAGGCCTTTTACAAACCAAGTAAAACCCAAGTGAAAGTAAATAAGCTAAAGTACCCAAAAATATAAAGTCTGAGTAAAAACTTTATTCAGCATGGCATAAGCACCTCGAGTCCATCCCGGCTCCCTGTCCGCGTCTACGAGTCACCTGAAATGTCAAAGGAGAGGGTGAGTCGAGTGACTCAGTGTGTAAATCCCGCTCCCAAGAAAACAACATGCTAACACACATCATACATAGCAACATGATTAATGCAACCCGAACCTAACCATCCATATCGCCTTTTCTACCCCGTGTGGTACCAAACCACTGGTGGTGCCAAACCACTGGTGACATATAGTCACAATGTGCTCCCAAA
Source organism: Gossypium australe (assembly GCA_005393395.2). Classification (NCBI taxonomy): domain Eukaryota; kingdom Viridiplantae; phylum Streptophyta; class Magnoliopsida; order Malvales; family Malvaceae; genus Gossypium; species Gossypium australe. Next base: position 105,811,267 of record CM016624.1, read on the forward strand.
GCACTGGTGTCCCAAAGACACGATATCCGTCAATGTGCTACCAAAGCACTGGTGTCCCAAAGACACAATTGTGCTACCAAAGCACTGGTGACCGAGGTCACAAATCCAATGATGATGGGGCCAACCCATCGTGTGTTACCAAAACACTAGCAGACGATCCCATATCTCAAGTGGGGCCAACCCACGGTGGTCAAACCACAGGGACAAGTCGCAATGAGGTGCCAAACCTCTGGTGACCCAAAGTCACAAAGTGTGCTACCAAAGCACTGGTGCTCGTCAGCACAATATATCTCTGCTCCCTCCTCTCGTATCACCCATCAACATACCATGCTCATAAAATCATGCATATCATACAAATCATGCATCTCATGCTGATATGTCTAACCACATATCCCATATCACATATATCCATGGTCATGATATCATATAAATCATCAATAACTCATAATGATATTAGTAATAACTTACCCGAATCCAAGCTCATACCCAAATGGGTATCATACAGTCACCACTGTTTCATTAGTCATCACATAGATTATTAAACATATTACTAAATACAAGTGTGTTAGTAAACACACCTGATAAATCCGAGTCTAAAATCCCAACGAATGATCTATGTCCCTCGATTACTAGCTCCTTGCAACAATCGGTCAACATAGAATTAGGCACTATGACATTCGGCCAACAACCTCATAGACCAAAAGGATTAATGCTTGAATCCTTACCTTGCAAGTGTTTGGTTTCCTACCAAACCCGAACCAACTAATAGCCCCTTTGATAATCGGTCACCCCTAAAAAAGAGAACTGTTACACACTTGAATAATCTTAACCGATTGAACTCACAATAATGTTCCAATTACTTACCCCACACTTACCAACAATTGACAGAAGGAAACGGCTCCTCCTGCTTGCTTCCACAATCCACTGATCCTATAACGAAGAAATTAGAATACATCCAAACTGACCATATTTGGCCCCTACATAAACCAAAATCGATAAAGCATAAGGGAGAAGGGAGATGACCATTCGGCCAAAAGCTTACCAACCCCCAACCGATTGCAACGCGGAGCCCAACACGTTCACCACCCTTCTGATATTCGGCCACCACCACTACTAGGAGAAGGGAAATATTCGGCCAAAAAGATCACTAAAAAGGGGTGTGTAAATTCGGCTAATACCTTAAAATGAAGAAAGGAAGATGTGCCCAAGAAGAGAATCGGCCAAGGTCTTGACAAGAGGAGAAAATAGAAAAGAGATAGGTGCTTTTCGGTTTTGAGAAGAAATGAAATGAAGAAGGTGTTTAAAGAATAGAGTTTCGGCTACAATGCTTAGGAGAGAAAGTAAAGGTTGGAGAAACAAAATGCTTGTAGTTTCGGCACTAGCGTTTTTCAAGAAAAGAGAAGAAAATGAAGAGAGTTTTTGGGAGAATGGATTTCGGCTACCAAGGTTTCAAACACAAGAGAAGAAGGTTGAGAAGAACAAACAATTTCGGTCAAAGAGAACAATGAGAGAAATGCCTTAGAATTTCGGCTTGTTTTGACAAAAAGAAAGAAAACAAAAGTGTGGCCTTACCAAAAGAGTTTGTGACCGAAAATGCCAAAATTTCCAAATGAAATTCGGCACTCCTCCAACACCACACCACAATGCCGTCCACCTTCCCCAAACCTCTCCAAAAATCGGCCAAATCCCACAAATAACTCCCATCCACTCCTTTGAATTGAGTGGACCAAGTCACACTCCTAAATTTGCTCTCTACCTTTCATTTGAAAGTGGAGACCAAGTCCAAGGTAGTGTTTGATTTGGCTTCTACCACTCCACCATGCCGTCCCAAAAAGAGTGCCAAAAATGGCCACTCCGCAGCTCGAACACAAGGCCTCCACCCCCCTGTGAATGACGCCACCTAGCTCCCAAGTAGCACCCTGCTCAACCACTTTGCCAACACTTTATTTGTGCAATAAAACCACGAAAATAATTCTTAAACCCCAGCTTCCTCAGCTCCCTTCACCTAATACCCAAAAACCAAAATTTTCTAATTTACTCAGGCATACACCTAGGCTATAATTAAGCCCCGAGAACATAAAAATAGCAACATCACACACAACAAACATGCAATAACATGCACATCAAAATAACCCCCTAACCCGGGATATTACAGTTCTACCCCCCTTAAAAATAATTTCGGCCTCGAAATTACCTGGTCAAAAGAGTTGCGGGTATTGCTGTCTCATCGTATCCTCGGGTTCCCATGTCGCTTCTTCTACTCCATGATTCCGCCAAAGTACCTTAACCAAAGGCACAGACTTTCTACGCAGAACCTTCACATCTCGATCAAGAATCTGCACAGGTTCCTCTTCCACAGACAAGTCTGGATTCACCTCGATCTCTTCCACCGCTACCACGTGCGACGGATCTGAACGATACCTCCGAAGCATCGAAACATGAAAAACGTCGTGAATCTGACTAAGCTCTGCTGGCAACTCAAGCTGATACGCTACCGGTCCAACTCGTCTCAAAACCTTATACGGCCCAATGAACCTCGGACTAAGCTTGCCTTTCTTTCCGAACCTCAGAACCTTCTTCCAAGGCGAGACCTTCAGAAACACTCGATCCCCAACAGCAAACTCTATATCTCTTCGCTTAAGATCGGCATAAGACTTCTGCCGGTCCGAAGCTTCCTTTAATCGAGCCTGAATCAACTTAACCTTGTCCTCAGTCTCAGCTACTAACTCAGGTCCTAACAACTGACGTTCACCTAACTCTGTCCAACACGTAGGTGAGCGACACTTCCTACCATATAACGCCTCATACGGTGCCATCTTGATGCTCGCTTGGTAACTGTTGTTGTAGGCAAACTCAGCTAACGGTAGAAACTCCTCCCAGCTACCTCTGAAATCCAGGACACAACCTCTCAGCATGTCTTCTAAGATCTGAATAACCCTTTCTGATTGACCGTCAGACTGCGGGTGAAAAGCCGTGCTGAAATCCAAACGACTACCCAGAGCCTGATGCAGTGCTTTCCAGAACCTTGACGTAAACCTGGGATCCCTATCCGAGATTATCGAAACTGGCACACCGTGCAACCTCACGATCTCCGAAACATACAGCTTTGCTAGCTTCTGAAGTGAGTAGTCAACCCTCACCGGAATAAAGTGAGCTGATTTAGTCAGACGATCCACCACTACCCAAACTGAATCCTTCTTGCTTGGCGTAAGCGGTAACCCACTGACAAAGTCCATGGTTATCCTTTCCCACTTCCACTGAGGAATCTTCACCGGCTGAAGCAAACCCGACGGCAACTGATGTTCAGCCTTGACCTGCTGACAAGTCAGACATTTCCCAACAAACTCTGTCACCTCTTTCTTCAAACCAGGCCACCAAAACTGCTCTCTAAGATCCTTATACATCTTGCTACCTCCAGGATGCATAGCATGAGGACTGCTATGTGCGTCCTGAAGAATCTTCTGCCTTAGCTCAACGTCTTTAGGCATACAAGCCTTACCTTGAAAACACAAAACTTCATCACTAGACAAGCTGTAACCCTCCAAACCACCATCCTGCACCTGCAACCTTCGCGCACTCAGAACCTCATCCAACAACTGTTTCTCTCTGATCTGCTCCACCCAAGTAGGCTTAACCTGCAGCTCTGCCAAAATACTCCCGTCGTCGTACAAACTTAAATGGGCAAACAATGCTCTTAAGTCCGAAACAACCTTACGGCTCAACGCGTCTGCCACCACGTTAGCCTTGCCCGGATGATACTCAATAGAACAGTCGTAGTCTTTCAGCAACTCAACCCACCTACGCTGCCTCAAATTCAAATCCTTCTGAGTCAGCAGATACTTCAGACTCTTGTGATCCGTGTAGACTATCGATCTCTCTCCATACAAGTAGTGCCTCCAAATCTTTAAGGCGAAGACTACAGCCGCTAGCTCCAAATCGTGCGTCGGATAGTTGACCTCATGTGGCCTCAGCTGCCTAGAAGCGTAAGCCACAACCTTACCTTCTTGCATCAGCACACAACCCAATCCCGTATGTGACGCATCGCAGTAGACTGTGTATTCCTTACCAGCCTCAGGTTGAATCAGAACCGGAGCCTCAGTCAAAATCTTCTTTAACTTATCAAAGCTTTCCTGTTGTTTCTCAGTCCAAACAAACGGAACCTCTTTCCTTAACAACTTGGTCATCGGCGCTGCTATCAACGAGAAACCCTCAACAAACCTTCGGTAGTATCCTGCCAAACCCAGAAAACTACGAATCTCAGCCACTGTCCTAGGTGGCTTCCAGTCCAAAACAGCCTCAATCTTACGAGGATCTACTCGAATCCCCTCTGCTGACACCACATGACCCAAGAACGTCACTTCTCTAAGCCAGAATTCGCACTTACTGAATTTAGCATAGAGTTGCTTTTCCCTCAGAATCTGCAGCACCACCCTCAAATGCTTATCATGTTCCTCCTCTGTCCTTGAATACACCAAGATGTCATCTATGAAAACCACCACGAACTGATCCAGATACTGCTGAAACACCCTATTCATCATATCCATAAACGCTGCCGGTGCGTTAGTCAACCCGAATGGCATTACCAGGAATTCGTAGTGCCCATACCGAGTCCGAAACGCTGTTTTATGGATATCCGCCTCCTTAACCTTTAGCTGATGGTACCCAGACCTCAGATCAATCTTAGAGAATACCGCTGCACCCTTCAGCTGATCAAACAAATCATCTATCCGTGGCAACGGATACTTGTTTTTAATCGTCAGCTTGTTCAACTGGCGGTAGTCTATGCACATCCGCATCGTACCATCTTTCTTCTTAACAAAGAGTACCGGCGCACCCCACGGCGAAACACTTGGCCTAATAAAACCTCGATCCAACAACTCCTGGATCTGAGCCTTAAGCTCCACCAATTCCTTTGGTGCCATTCTATACGGAGCAATAGACACTGGCGCAGTCCCGGGTAACAGATCAATCCCGAACTCTACCTCACGATCTGGCGGCAAACCCGGAAGCTCTTCAGGAAACACATCGGCAAATTCCTTAACAGTACGGACTTTCTCTACCGCAGACTCCTTAGCCTCCAAGGCATACACATGAACCACATACGCTTCGCAGCCTTTCCTGACCATCTTCTCCGCTTTCAGAGCAGATACCACATTTGATAAGTAATCTCTCCTATTACCTATCATAGCCACCTCATCACCATCAACTGTCTTAAGGACCATGCGCTTGGCCGCGCAATCCAACCTCGCCTGGTACTTAACCAGCCAATCCATCCCGAGAATCAAATCGAACTCCCCAAACGGCAGTTCCATCAGATCAGCAGCAAACACTACCCCTTGGAGTTCTAGGGGTACCTCTCTAAACAGTTTATCTACCACTACAGAGTGACCTAGAGGGCTAATCACAGTCATCTGCCTAGAAGATATCTCAGAGTCTAAGTCCATTGTCTCTACTATACTACTGGCAACATAAGAGTGCGTAGAACCCACATCAATCAAAGCAGTATAAGGAGTACCAAAAATCAAGAACGTACCGGTTATGACGTCCGGTGCGTCGCCCTCCTCTCGACGTCTCGCAGCATAGACTAATCCAGGCTGTCTAGCATCAGAACTACCCGCACCTCTGCCCGGTGCTCCACGGCCCCGGCCAGAACCATAACCACCTCTGCCATTACCACGGCCCCTCTGCGGTGGCGATCCATTACCTCTGAACTGATTACGGCCCTGACTCTCAGACTGAATCCTGGCCATCCTACGCGGACAATCTCTAATGCGATGCTCCAGAGACCCACACTCGAAGCACCCTTTACCACCAGTCCAACAACCACCCCAATGAGATTTCCCACACTGGTTACACTGCGGCGGTCCCTGCCTCGCAGCAACAAATCTAGAAGACTGATTCTGCCCACTCGGTCTAGCCCTCTTCTGCGGATTACCAGACGACCCAGAAGACCCAAAGCTCCTCTTAAACCTACTCCTGTCCATACTCTGCCTCACTGACTCCTTAACACCCTCAGCTACCTTAGCTTTCTCAACCAAGACAGCAAACTCGCGCTCCTGCTGTGGAGCAATCAGCAGCCTCAACTCGTCTCGCAGACCATCCTCAAAACGAACACACCTCTCATGCTCAGTGGCTACAATGCCCCTGGCATACCTACTCAGCTTCAGGAACTCAGCCTCGTACTCCGCAACAGATTTACTCCCCTGAACAAGCCTCAGAAATGCCTTTCTCTGGGAGTCGATGTAACTAGCCCCGATGTACTTCTTTTGATAAGCAGCTCTGAAGTAATCCCATGTCAAATCCTCCGCGGCCACACTATCCCGTACCGTGAGCCACCACTGATATGACTCATCCCGGAGAAGCGACACGATACCCTTCAGCTTCTCTTCAGTTGTCAGGTCCAGATCGTCCATGATCCGCTCAGTTGCCTCCAGCCAATATTCAGCAGTGCTAGGAGCAACACCAGAAACACCTCGAAAGAATTCGGCCCCATTAGCCCGGAGTCGTTCAGGAACTGATTTCCTAACTCCTGCACCACCACTCGCCCCAGCTACCCTTTCCAACACTCGCAGCATCGCCTGTGACACTGCGTCGTCTCCAGTCTGATCTTGGAACTCACCACCTCCAGCTGGTGGCGGAACCGGTACCTCATTTTCTGAACCCTGCCCAGATCCTACGGGCTCAGAAACCGTCATTCTACCCCTACCTCTACCGCGAGTATTACGACCACGCCCGCCTCGAGTGCTCATGACTAATCTTTCTACGTATCTGATTAGAGAATTTTATGCATCAGTATTTATTCCACTTGTTTAAAAAGCAAGTCTTATGAATATTAAAGAGGATTTGTTCTCGCAAGTTCACAGAATCCTACCAGTTTCAATCTCTAAAGTAGCATACTACTGTTAATCATCAAATCATATCATTTCCAATCAAATCACAAGTAATAGTACGGGGTACTTACCTGGGCGAACTGGTGCCGGAGACTCGGTGCCATGCCTTTCAAACCATACTTTCAAAACAAACACTTAAACAGACTTTTGAAAACATTTTGGGCCTCAGGCCCACAGCCGAGCCTTTGAACTTGGCTCTGATACCACAAATGTAACACCCCAAACCCGGACAAGACACCACGTCCGAATCTGGTATGCTACGGGGAAATCGTTTTTGAGAGGTTAAATTTTTCGTTTAAAAACCTAGTGAAAACACAGTGTATTTTGAAGACAATTCGAGTGGTCTTGTTTGAAAAACAGTTGCTATATTTGAAACCCGGAGATTTTGAAAACTTAACTAGGATGTGTAGTTAAAACAAGTTTTCAACATTTAAAACCGCACTAGATTCTTAGTGATACATAGAACACCTTTTAAACTTAGGGGGATTACAAGTTAGAGTTGGAAACCAGTTGGTTTTGTTTATCAAAAAAACTTAGTGTGATACCCGATGGTATAGTTTAAAAACACGTCGCGATATAATTTTGAAAACATTATCTTCCCAGGTTTTAGTAAAACTTATACCGGCTTATTTTGTTAAGGCATATTAAATCTAATTAAAACATCAACCAACTTAAAACATAAATTTAAAGGCCTTTTACAAACCAAGTAAAACCCAAGTGAAAGTAAATAAGCTAAAGTACCCAAAAATATAAAGTCTGAGTAAAAACTTTATTCAGCATGGCATAAGCACCTCGAGTCCATCCCGGCTCCCTGTCCGCGTCTACGAGTCACCTGAAATGTCAAAGGAGAGGGTGAGTCGAGTGACTCAGTGTGTAAATCCCGCTCCCAAGAAAACAACATGCTAACACACATCATACATAGCAACATGATTAATGCAACCCGAACCTAACCATCCATATCGCCTTTTCTACCCCGTGTGGTACCAAACCACTGGTGGTGCCAAACCACTGGTGACATATAGTCACAATGTGCTCCCAAAGCACTGGTGTCCCAAAGACACGATATCCGTCAATGTGCTACCAAAGCACTGGTGTCCCAAAGACACAATTGTGCTACCAAAGCACTGGTGACCGAGGTCACAAATCCAATGATGATGGGGCCAACCCATCGTGTGTTACCAAAACACTAGCAGACGATCCCATATCTCAAGTGGGGCCAACCCACGGTGGTCAAACCACAGGGACAAGTCGCAATGAGGTGCCAAACCTCTGGTGACCCAAAGTCACAAAGTGTGCTACCAAAGCACTGGTGCTCGTCAGCACAATATATCTCTGCTCCCTCCTCTCGTATCACCCATCAACATACCATGCTCATAAAATCATGCATATCATACAAATCATGCATCTCATGCTGATATGTCTAACCACATATCCCATATCACATATATCCATGGTCATGATATCATATAAATCATCAATAACTCATAATGATATTAGTAATAACTTACCCGAATCCAAGCTCATACCCAAATGGGTATCATACAGTCACCACTGTTTCATTAGTCATCACATAGATTATTAAACATATTACTAAATATAAGTGTGTTAGTAAACACACCTGATAAATCCGAGTCTAAAATCCCAACGAATGATCTATGTCCCTCGATTACTAGCTCCTTGCAACAATCGGTCAACATAGAATCAGGCACTATGACATTCGGCCAACAACCTCATAGACCAAAAGGATTAATGCTTGAATCCTTACCTTGCAAGTGTTTGGTTTCCTACCAAACCCGAACCAACTAATAGCCCCTTTGATAATCGGTCACCCCTAAAAAAGAGAACTGTTACACACTTGAATAATCTTAACCGATTGAACTCACAATAATGTTCCAATTACTTACCCCACACTTACCAACAATTGACAGAAGGAAACGGCTCCTCCTGCTTGCTTCCACAATCCACTGATCCTATAACGAAGAAATTAGAATACATCCAAACTGACCATATTCGGCCCCTACATAAACCAAAATCGATAAAGCATAAGGGAGAAGGGAGATGACCATTCGGCCAAAAGCTTACCAACCCCCAACCGATTGCAACGCGGAGCCCAACACGTTCACCACCCTTCTGATATTCGGCCACCACCACTACTAGGAGAAGGGAAATATTCAGCCAAAAAGATCACTAAAAAGGGGTGTGTAAATTCGGCTAATACCTTAAAATGAAGAAAGGAAGATGTGCCCAAGAAGAGAATCGGCCAAGGTCTTGACAAGAGGAGAAAATAGAAAAGAGATAGGTGCTTTTCGGTTTTGAGAAGAAATGAAATGAAGAAGGTGTTTAAAGAATAGAGTTTCGGCTACAATGCTTAGGAGAGAAAGTAAAGGTTGGAGGAACAAAATGCTTGTAGTTTCGGCACTAGCGTTTTTCAAGAAAAGAGAAGAAAATGAAGAGAGTTTTTGGGAAAATGGATTTCGGCTACCAAGGTTTCAAACACAAGAGAAGAAGGTTGAGAAGAACAAACAATTTCGGTCAAAGAGAACAATGAGAGAAATGCCTTAGAATTTCGGCTTGTTTTGACAAAAAGAAAGAAAACAAAAGTGTGGCCTTACCAAAAGAGTTTGTGACCGAAAATGCCAAAATTTCCAAATGAAATTCGGCACTCCTCCAACACCACACCACAATGCCGTCCACCTTCCCCAAACCTCTCCAAAAATCGGCCAAATCCCACAAATAACTCCCATCCACTCCTTTGAATTGAGTGGACCAAGTCACACTCCTAAATTTGCTCTCTACCTTTCATTTGAAAGTGGAGACCAAGTCCAAGGTAGTGTTTGATTTGGCTTCTACCACTCCACCATGCCGTCCCAAAAAGAGTGCCAAAAATGGCCACTCCGCAGCTCGAACACAAGGCCTCCACCCCCCTGTGAATGACGCCACCTAGCTCCCAAGTAGCACCCTGCTCAACCACTTTGCCAACACTTTATTTGTGCAATAAAACCACGAAAATAATTCTTAAACCCCAGCTTCCTCAGCTCCCTTCACCTAATACCCAAAAACCAAATTTTTCTAATTTACTCAGGCATACACCTAGGCTATAATTAAGCCCCGAGAACATAAAAATAGCAACATCACACACAACAAACATGCAATAACATGCACATCAAAATAACCCCCTAACCCGGGATATTACAAAACAATCTCGGATCAGTTTCACTTTCTATTCTGAATCTTTTATCAAATCGACCCCGTGTATCTTGTTTTCACTGAGCTCAGTCCAAAACAGAGGTGTCCGACATCTACGTCTGTGCAAAGCTTCATATGGTGCCATTTTGACGCTCGACTGAAAACTATTATTGTATGCAAATTCAATCAATGGTAGGTACTGTTCCCACATACCATTAAATTCAAGTATACAGCATCTTAACATATCCTCGAGAATCTGAATAATCCATTCGGATTGACCATCTGTTTGCGGATGAAAAGTTGTACTAAAATGCAGTTTCGTGCCTAATGCTTCTTGAAATTTCTTCCAAAAACGTGATGTAAATCTGGGATCTCTATCAGATACAATGGATAGTGGCACCCTGTGCAATCTTACAATCTTAGAAATGTAAAGCTCGGCTAATCTGTCAAGTGAATAATCAGATCTTACCGAAATGAAATGAGCAGATTTTGTTAATCGATCAACTACGACCCAAATTGCATCTTTCTTTCTCAAAGTTAGGGGCAAACCAGAAACAAAGTCCATCGTTACTCTATCCCATTCCTACTCAGGAATTAGAATCGGTTGTAACAACCCAAACGGAACATGATGTTCAGCTTTAACTTATTGACAAATTAAATATTTTGCTACAAAATTAGAGATATCTCGCTTCATACCAGACCACCAATAGTGTTGCTTCAAATCATGGTACATTTTAGTACTTCCCGAATGAACAGATAAACGATTGTTATGTTCTTCACTCAAAATCAACTGAATCAACTCCGGATTTCTCGGAACACAAATACGATCTCAAAATCTCAATCAATCATCAACAACTCGAAATTCAGATTCAGAATTCAAATCACACTAAGCTCGTTTCGCTAATAACTCATTATCTGATTTTTGAGCATCACATATTTGCTGTATAAACAACAGTTTAGCTTTTAATTCAGCTATCACAGAGCTATCATCAGACAAATCTAACTGAGCATTCAAAACATACAATGCAAACAATGATTTCCTACTCAGTGCATCGGCAACAACATTTTCTTTACTCGGATGATAATCTATCACAAGCTCGTAGTCCTTTAACAATTCTAGCCATCTTCTCTGATGCAGGTTCAAATCTTTCTGAGTCATCAGATATTTCAAACTTTTATGATATGAAAATACGTGACATTTCTCACCATACAGATAATGGCGCCAAACACAATTGTAGCTAGCTCGAGGTCGTGCATCGGATAGTTCTTTTTATGAGGCTTTCATTGTCTCGAGGCATAAGCTACAACTTTACCTTCCTACATCAAAACACATCCCAGACCATTTAACGAAGCATCGCTGTAAATAACAAATTCTTTACCCGATTCTGGCTGTACTAACACTGGAGCTTCTGTTAACTGAGTTTTCAACTGATCAAAACTTCTCTGACATTTATCAGACCATTCAAATCTAACATATTTCTGAAGTAGTCTAGTCAATGGAGTAGCTATCATTGAAAATCCTTTTACAAACCGACGATAATAACAGCTAAACCCAGGAAGCTACGGACTTCAAACACGTTCCTCGGAGGTTTCCAATCCAGAATAGCAGAAATCTTGCTCGGATCAACTCGAATTCCAGAAGCTGACAGAATATGTCCCAGAAAACTAACCTCGTGCAACCAGAATTCACATTTGCTAAATTTTGCATACAATTGCTTTTCTCTCAAAGTTTGCAACACGATTCTCAAATGTTCTGCATGCTCATCTTCATCACGTGAATAAATCAATATGTCATCTATGAATACCACAACAAATCGATCTAGATACGGTCTGAAAATTCTGTTTATCAGATCCATAAAAATAGCAGGAGCATTTGTTAATCCAAATGGCATAACTAAAAACTCATAATGCCCGTACCTCGTTCTGAAAGCAGTTTTCGGAATGTCTAAATCTTTTACTTTCAACTGGTAGTATCCCGATCTCAGATCTATCTTTGAAAACACAGTAGCTCCTTTTAACTGATCAAATAAATCATCAATAATGGGCAACGGATATTTATTCTTTATGGTCACCTTATTTAATTGACGATAATCAATGCACATTCTCATCGTGCCATCTTTCTTTTTCACAAACAGAACAGGAGCACCCCAAGGCAAAAAACTTGGTCTAGCAAATCCTCTATCAGTCAATTCTTGCAACTGAGACTTTAACTCTTTTAACTCTGTTGGTGCCATTCTATACGGAACTATCAAAATAGGTGTTGTACCAGGCAATAGATCAATACCAAACTCAACTTCTCAAATCGGAGACAAACCCGGTAATTCTTCAGAGAATACATTAGAAAACTCACAGACAACAGGCCCTGATTCAACTTTCTTTTCAGTCACTTTTGGATCAACCACATAGACAAAATATGCCTCATAACCCTTTTTCACATATCTTTGAGCTTTCAATACAGATATCACAGCAGGCAATCCATTCAAATCATTAGACTCCACCCGTACAATTTCATCATTCGGACATTTCAAATCAATAGTCTTTCTTTTACAGTTTACAACAACATCATGCAAAGTCAACCAGTCCATACCCAGAATGATATCGAACTCATCAAATGGAAAAAGCATCAGATCAGTAGAAAAATAGATATCTCGAAACATTAACGGACAGTTCTTACATGCACTATCAACAAGGACACTTTTACCTAAGGGGTTTGATACTTTTATAGCAAACTTAGTAGACTCTATAGGTAAAATCTTACTGAATACTAAATTCATGCATATATACAAATGCGTAGAACCAGGGTCTATCAATGCAATCACAGAAGTACCATAAAGTGTAAAAGTACCCGTTATAACATCAGGTGATGAAGCTTCCTCACGAGCTCGGATAGCATACGCTCCGGTAGGCGCTCTAGCTTCGGATCTTGCAGTAGTATCTCTCATAGTTCTCTGACTACCACTAACATTTCTTACATTCTTTGAAGGTCTACCTCTCACAGGTGCATTATCAGATCTTAAATACTGAACAGTCTCTAGCTCGACAGACTCAGGGCAATCACGGATAAAATGATCAAGTGATCCACATCTGAAACAAGATTTGTCATTTAATCTACAGCTTCCCGGATGCCTTTTTCCATAATATTTACATACATGTCTTTCAGTCCGAGCATTTCCAACACTGGCCACTGAAGTGATGGGGTTTTGGAACTCATTTGTGATCTAGCTCGATTTCTATTCGAATATCCCATATTATCTCTTGAACGATTTTGATTATCTCTGAATTTCTTCGAAGCGGACTGAAATGATCTACTCTGAAATCTCTTTCTCACATCTCTAGCTTCAGACTCAGCTTTTCTTTTATCTTTCCCGAGTGCCTTAGCTTTGTACGCTCGATCAACAAGTACAACGAACTCTTTAATTTCTAGGATCCCGACAAATAAACGAATATCTTCATTAAGACCATCTTCGAATCTTTTGCACATTATTGCTTCATATGATATATATTCTCGGGCATACTGACTCAATCTTATGAACTCTCGTTCATACTTAGTAACAGTCATCCACCCTGTTTTAGTTCCAGAAATTCCTTTCGATCTGATCAATGAATCTCTCACTGATATATTTCTTTCAAAACTCAGTCTTAAAGAAATCCCACGCGACTCGCTCTTTCGGAACAATAGAAGTTCAATTTTTCCACCATTGATAAGCTGTATCTCGGAACAAAGATACAACACACTTTATGCATTCTTTCAGAGTCAGAGACATTTTGTCGAATACTCGGATAGTATTTTCTAACCAGAACTCGGCCTTTTCATCATCATCATCATTAGTATCCCAGAACTCTACAGCCCCATATTTATGGATCTTGTCAATCGAAGGCTTATTCAACATATTCGGATACATAACCGGTGGCACAACTGTAGTCTGAGAGGGAATAACCGGGGGCGGGGGTTGCAAAACAGACAGGTTATTTCTTGCAAATTGAGTGAACCACTCACTCATTATTTCGAAGAAAGCTTGTTTAGCTTTTCCCTCATGACCGCTCGTAGCCGGTCTCGAATCAGAGGGCGCTTTCCCTTGCACGGGAGCAAGCGCATTACTTTCTACATCGTCAGTTACGGCTCTTTTGGGATCCATTACTATACAAAAATCACATTTTATACGTCAGTATTCATCACACTATCTCAACTTAGATATATGGCATGTATAGCTAGACTCCGACATGCTACATTAGACCGAGAATCGACTAAACCGTAGCTCTGATACCAACCAAATGTAACACCCCTATCCCATGTCCGTTGCCAGATTAGGGTTAAGGGCATTACCTGACAGATAAGAATCTTTCTCAGACAATTCATCATCAATTACAAACATAGAGTCCCCTCTGTAGGTCATTGAGTGATAAACCGTAATTGTAACATATTTTAATCACACATTTAGCTTACTTTTAGATGATTTATCCCTCAATTTATGTAAAAAGATTCGCTTAATCCTTTCTTTTCATGTCTTATACCTAGGAAAGCACCCGCGGATGAAAAGAACGTAAAACGGGCCCAAAACGGAGTAAATGGGCCATATCACGAAATCCACACGGCCTGGTCCAAATAGCACACGGCCGTGCCTTGACGAGCATCTAGAACACGGCCAGACCTCTGACTTACACGGCCGTGCTTCAAGTTAGAAATCCAAACACGGCTTGAAGTCGAGCCACACGGGCGTGTGACATGGCCGTGCCTCTGTCGCTGAAAAGAGCAATTTCAGTCGGAAAAGGATACTTAGGGAGAAAGAATCGTATTCCAAGAGCCTATATATATCCCCCAAGTGCCACCTTTGAAAAGTGGAAAAAGCAAGGCCAAAGAGCCAAGCCGAGAAGGTCAGAGTTGAGGGAATCACTCGAAGATAGCCAGTTGATCCATCCCAAGAAGCCGGAGTTATACTCAAGACGGTGGATTTCTCCTTCAATTCCTTCAGGAAGTTTTTGGGATTTCTTATGTTTTGTTTTATCTTTTCTTTTGAGATGTTTTCTTTATTTTTCATGAACTAAACCCTTCAGATACCTGAAGGGGATGAAACCTAGATGAATCTTGTTATTTGATTTCTAAATTATATGATAATTACTTAGTTTGTTCTTAATTATGTTGCTTAATCCAAATCTGATGTGCTTAGGTGGAGGAGGAATAGACCCTGCTTAAGAGTAGATCTAGCATTATTAAGCGGAGTTGATCGCACGCCTAGAGATAGGGTGACGAGATTTTGCCACATTAGGGTGAAACCTAATATGAGAATCCATAGATCGATTTACTGCTATTTTAGGGGGTTATTATAAGAGAACAAGAGTTCCACTAATTAACCTAGGGTCAGACGTTATTCGCCTCGAGAGAGGGTTAAATATACGTTAGGGAGTCCTACGGATCAAACTAAGTGAACAAATCGTATGGTTCAGTGATAGGTAACAAGAGAAGTCTAGGTGGATTCTTCCTGAGGGTATCGTCGTAATCAACTGAGTTTTCCTTCAAGTTATTTTCCAATTCGTTCTTTTTGTCTTGTGTCTTTTAGCTTAGTAGTCATTAATTTAGATTAAAGCAACTTCACTTTATTTTTAAGGCTAAATAATAAGAAGAAAGCTAGTATTAGTACTTTTAGTTCCTTTGGGTTCGACAATCCGATCTTACCTAAGCTATACTACTGTTCGATAGGTACACTTGCCTTCAATCGTTGTTAGAGTTAGTTTCCAGTTTGATCTTTTGTTTTATAAATTTTAAAGCTCTGATTTCAGCGATCAAGTTTTTGGCGCCGTTGCCGGGGAACTAAAATATTAAGAACGCTCTATTTTTATTACTTTAGCCATTATTTTTTATTTTATTTTTCAAAATTTTATTTTTTTTAGGTCAAATTTTAATTTTTGCTAATTTTTCTTTCTTTCTTTCTTCTCCTTGCAGGTACCTCTAGTTTATGACTAGAAGGAACCCGAGAGGACCTTTGGTATACGATAGTGAGATCGAAGCTACTGTTCGTAGGACTCGCAGAGAAATCAGGCGAGCCCTAAATTACACAGAGGAAGTGTAAGAAGGCAGATCCAGTCCTACTGAAGGGATGGATGAGAATAACCCACAAACACATGATGTGAGGGAACGCAATGCTCCACGTACAATATTTGATTATGCTAAACCGTATTTAACAGGAGCAGAATCTAGTATTGTTAGGCCTGCTATAGCTGCTAACAATTTTGAATTAAAACCTAACACAATACAAATGATTCAATAGTTTGTTCAATTTGATGGTTTGCAGGACGAAGATCCAAACGCTCATATAGCTAACTTTTTAGAGTTCTGTGATACGTTCAAAATAAATGGCATTTCTGATGATGCCATACGTCTTCGGTTATTCCCTTTTTCATTAAGGAATAAAGCCAAACAATGGTTAACCTCGTTGCCACGAGGGTCAATCACTACACGGGAACAAATGACCGAAAAGTTTCTATTGAAATATTTCCCACCGGCCAAAACGACCAAATTAAGGAATGATATCTCTTCTTTTGTGCAGATGGATCTAGAATTCCTATATGATGCATGGGAGAGATACAAGGATCTCTTGAGGAGGTGTCTACACCATGGCTTACCCTTGTGGCTACAAGTCCAAACTTTCTATAATGGTGCAAACCCCTCAACAAGGCAACTAACTGATTCAGCCGCCGGTGGAACCCTAAACAACAAAACTCCAGGAACAGCCTACGAGTTTATTGAGGAGATGTCACTGAATAATTATTAGTGGCAAGTTAACGAGACGAAACCAACAAAATCAGCCGAAGTTTTCAACATCGATGCAGTGACCATGCTATCAACACAGATAGAGATGATGAATAAAAAGATTGATAGTTTGTGTTCTTTGCAGGCACATCCAGTCATGCAGTGCAACGCAAGTGGAACTGTGGCGAATCCTGAGTACCCACCCTACCAACCGGAAGCAGGAAGCAAACAGATGAACTATATAGGTAACAATTTCAAATCTAATAATAATCCTTATAGTAACACTTACAATCCAAGTTAGAGGAACCACCCAAATGTTTCATGGGGAGGTCAAGGAAACCAAGGAAATCAAAGACAACAACCTCCTCAAAACTTCCAAAATCAGCCCTATCCATAAGAGAAGAAACCAACCTTCGAAGAGATGCTGACAAAATTTTTGACAGACACTGAAAGCTGTTTCCACAAAACTGAGACAACACTTAAAGATCAACAAGCGTCAGTTGAAAAACTTACTGAGTCATTTGGGGAGCTCTCTAAGTCAGTTGGACTACTTACTAAGATGATTTGTGAAATACGGACAGAAATCTTTTTTAAAGAAATAGAGCAGGTAAAAGCAGTTACATTAAAAACTGGAAAAGAATTGGTCGAACCAAAGAAGCAAATCCCACACGAAGGTAACAAACCAAGAAATGAGGGAGTTGAGGAAGCAAATTCGATACGAAATGAAAGCATACCACCAATCCCATATCCAATAAAGATGAAGACGAAACGACTAGACGCCCAATACAGTAAGTTTCTTGAACTTTTTAAACAAATACATATTAACTTACCCTTTGTTGAAGCTATTTCACAGATGTCGAAGTGCGCAAAATTCTTAAAGGAACTCCTAACGAACAAAAGGAAGCTTGAAGAATTGTCGACAGTGGAGCTTAATGAAGAATGCTCAGCCATCCTCCAAAACAAGTTACCAACCAAATTAAAAGATCTAGGAAGTTTTACTATCCCTTGTTTAATTGGTAGCCTGAATATTAAGAAAGCATTAGCTGATCTAGGTGCCAGTATTAATTTAATACCTTACAAAATGTTTAAACAAATAGATCTTGGGGAACCAAAACCCACTAGGATGAGTATTCAGTTAACTGATAGATCCATTAAATATCCTAGAGGAGTTATCGAAGGGGTCTTGGTAAAAATTAATAAATTTATTTTCCCCGTTGATTTTGTTGTGTTAGACATGGATGAAGACATTAATGTCCCTTTAATTCTAGGGCGTCCCTTTTTAGCTACTGCTAGAGCTGTTATTGATGTAGGTGACGGGAAACTTGCACTAAGGATAGGCGATGAGGAAATTATTTTTCAAATTTATGATGCCATGCGATATTCTAAAGAACAAGATGATTCCTGTTATTTTGTTGATACTACTGATCATATCACTCAAAGTTCATTACATGAAATCATCCATAACGACACGATAGAACTGTGCTAGACTCAAGAAGAGGGGGAAGAAGATGAAGGCGAAGAGATAAATTTGAATACATCTTCATTTTGACAAATAAAAGAAGAAAGCATTGGAAATAATGACGAAATAAAACAAAAATCTTCCATTGAAGAGCCACCCAGTCTGGAAATGAAACAGTTGCCAAAACACTTGGAATATGCATTCCTGGGGGAAAATTCTATGCTATCGGTTATTATCTCTTCAGAACTAGAACCCAAGGAAAAATAGGAATTGATACAGGTACTAAGAGAACATAAAAGGGCCATAGCTTGGAAAATTTTTGACATCAAGGGTATAAGCCCTTCGTTCTGCACCCACAAAATATTAATGGTAGAAGAATACAAGCCGTGTGTGCAACCCCAGAGACGGCTAAACCCTAACATAAAAGAAGTAGTCAAAGCTGAGGTAATTAAACTTCTAGATGCAGGAATAATTTATCCTATTTCTGATAGCACTTGGGTAAGTCTTGTACAGGTAGTTCCAAAAAAAAGAGGCATGACGGTGGTGCCCAATGAAAGGAATGAGTTAATCCCTACAAGAATAGTTACAGGATGGAGAGTCTGCATAGACTACAGAAAACTGAACGACGCCACCAGAAAAGATCATTTTCCTCTACCCTTCATAGATCAAATGTTAGAAAGACTATCCGGACATATGTACTACTGCTTCTTGGACGGACTCTCCGGCTACTTCCAAATCCCCATAGCTCTTGAAGATCAAGAGAAGACAACATTTACATGCCCATATGGTACATTGGCTTATCGTAGAATGCCTTTTGGATTATGTAATGCTCCTGCTACTTTTCAGCATTGCATGTTGGCAATCTTTGACGAACTCGTGGAAGACATTATGGAGGTATTTATGGATGATTTCTCGGTATTCGGTAATTCTTTCCATCTTTGCCTTAAAAATCTAAAACGAGTTTTAATGGGATGTGAGGAAACAAACCTTGTTTTGAATTGGGAAAAATGTCACTTTATGGTTAGAGAAGGAATTGTGTTAGGACATAAGATTTCTAGTAAAGGAATTGAGGTATATAAAGCAAAGGTTGAAACCATAGAAAAACTACCTCCCCCTAGTTCTGTTAAGGCTATTAGAAGCTTTTTAGGACATGCAGGGTTCTATAGAAGATTTATTAAAGAATTTTCTAAAATAGCTAAGCCTTTGACAAAATTACTAGAAAAAGATGTTCCTTTCGATTTCAATAAGGAATGTTTAGAAGCATTTAAGGTCCTTAAGGATAAATTAATAAATACTCCGATTATAATTGCACCTGATTGGAACTTACCCTTTGAACTAATGTGTGATGCAAGTGATTTTGTAGTAGGTGCAGTTTTGTGACAACGAAGAGAGAAAACTACTACGCTAGCAGAACATTAACACCCGCACAAGAAAACTACACCACCATAGAGAAAGAATTGTTAGCTGTAGTTTTTGCTTTTCATAAATTTAGACAGTATCTAATATTGTCTAAAGTTGTCATTTACACTGACCATTCAGCTCTTCGTTATCTTTTAGACAAACCTGATGCAAAACCCAGACTCATACGATGGATTTTACTCTTACAAGAATTTGACTTGGAAATACAAGATAAGAAGGGAGCTGAGAATCTTGCAGCGGATCACTTTTCTAGACTTGAAAGTCCACATACCAAAGAGCTCGATAAAAGTGAAATAAACAATTTGTTTCCCGAATAACAACTCTTTTCTATAACACATTCTGAGGTACCATGGTTTGCAAATATTGCGAATTATTTAGCAGCTAACATCTTGCCAAAAAAATTAACACATCACCAAAAGAAGCGATTCTTTGCTGATGTGGAAAATTATTTTTGGGAAGATCCTTTTCTTTTCCGCATATGTGCAGATCAGGTAATTCGAAGATGCGTTACAAAGGCAGAAGCAAGCAAAATCCTGGAACATTGCCATTCAGGACCTTCAAGAGGACACTACAGTGGTATTAAGACAGCACACAAAATACTCGAATCAGGTTTTTATTGGCCCACTCTATTTAAAGATGCCAACAGGTATGCCTCAAACATATATGTTGTCATGTGAAATATTTGATGTATGGGGTATTGATATTAAGGGACCATTCCCTAGTTCATTTGGAAACAAGTACATCCTAGTGGCAGTAGATTACATGTCAAAATGGGTAGAAGCAGAAGCTTTACCTACCAATGATGCCAGGGTAGTAGTTAAGTTTCTCAAGAAACTGTTTTCCCGATTTGGGACACCTAGTGCTATCATTAGTGATAGGGGTACTCATTTCTATAATACTCAATTTAAAAAACTTCTAAAGAAATATGGAGTATACCACAGGACAGCCACCCCATATCACCCTCAAACCAGTGGGCAAGTTGAGGTAGCAAACCGAGAACTTAAGCGCATCCTAGAAAAAATGGTTGAATTAAACGGAAAAGATTGGGCATTAAAAGTAGATGATGCTTTATGGGCCTATAGAACAGCATTTAAAACACCTCTAGGGACATCCCCATACAAACTTGTATACGGGAAAAGCGGTCATCTACCATTCGAATTAGAACACAAAGCTTTTTGGGCAATAAAGTTTTTGAATTCTGATCTTAAGGTTGCAAGAAAGAAAAGAATGATGCAGATGAATGAGCTGGACGAATGGAGAACTAAAGCCTATGAGAATTCAAAACTATACAAGAAAGCAACAAAGCGACGCCATGATGCTCGTCTCAAGAGATCAAAACAATTCGAGGTGGGGGACTTGGTCCTGCTATACAACTCGAGGCTTAAACTATTTCTGGGAAAGCTAAAATCAAGATGGTCAGGTCCATTCATGATCAAAACAATTTTTCCATATGGCACAATCGAGGTAACTCATCCCACTAAAGGCACATTCAAGGTAAATGGTCACCGACTCAAAATTTATAATGGTGCAGATTTTGGAGATATGAGAGAGGAGCTTCTACTCCATGAACCTTCTTTTAGAACTGAAAATAGGGAAAGTCTTGCTTAAGACTATAAACAAGCGCTTTCTCAGGAGGCAACCCTAGCGCTAACTCACTAACATTTTATTTTCATTTCTAACTCCACACTAAAGATTAGTCCAATAGAAGTGCAGGTTCTTAAACATGGCCTTGCACACGGGCGTGCCAATGGTCGTGTCCAAGACAGGGTACGAACCACGGGTGTGCCAGCCGTGCTACTTACACACCACGGGCCAAACACGGCCGTGCCCAACGACCGTGCGAAGTTACTTATTTGTCAAGCACGGGCTATATACGCCTGTGTTACCCCACCGTGCCAACATACTGACTTGTCGAACACGAGCGTGCCCATGTAACCACGGCCGTGCCAGAAACCCTGAACGCGCCCAAAATCCAGAAATTGCGAAAAACACAGGCTATTTAAAAATTCACACGGTCGTGGCGATTGACCGTGCCCCCTCCCTTATATAACAAAATTTAACCGTCTCTACCCCAAAACCTAAAATCTAAAATCAGATTTTAACACCCTTCCTCCCAAATCCAGCCGCACCTACATTCTCCTCCAACTAAAATCGCCTCCCCTTGCCATTTCTCTCCAAAAACCATCCAAAAATCGCTCGCACGCCCACACCACAGCCGTGCTACCGAACGCCACGCCCCTGCCACCGCCATGTTCGTGCTGCAAAAACACACACCACCGCCGTGCTCCGCCCGTGCCTGATCGTCTCACACCATCACAATCCTTGGTTCCCTTCACTACTTCAATTTCTTGACTCAAAACATGATAAATATTATGCCATTTTGCTTTATCCTTTTTACTTTTGTTTAGTATTAGGCATGATTTATATTTAGAGATTTCTCTCAAAAAACTCATGAATACTTAGTAAAAATCTCTGATGAATTGGGTGCTGATTGACTTCATTTTAGGAAGAAAACTTTTGCATCTTTGATATACTTCTTTGTTTGAAAGAATCACTGCTGTCAAATAATATCCACTGATTACCATTTTGCTTGATTTAGTACGAAATACTTTGGCTATATTATTGTTAAGGAACTTGCTTTATATTTGATTATTTTTTAGCTACCATGTCAGCATCACGACCCAAACGATCCACAGCAGCCCCAAGCAAGAAAAGAAAGGGCCCCAGATCATCCTCCGCAAGTGCCTCTTCCGAGCTTCGACACCCATTCCTCAGATTTCCTCAAGCAGCTCAAGAAGAGCGATACAAGGCAATCCGGGATAGACCCCTAGGCACCGGTAGGCGTATCGACTGGAACGCAGTAGGGCAAGTCAAGCTCACAACCGATATTCAAGCCCTCTTCTCAATCGACCCATGGGAGCAATTCTTCTCAATCATCGAACCCACATACTTGGAGCTCACACTCGAATTCTGCACCACTTTCACATTGCAGACAGTGATGGCACAGTTTGATGACCCGGGTACCATCCAATTTCATTTAGGGGGCACAGTACGTCGATTGAGCGTACCGCAATTTGGTACGGCTCTCGGACTGTATACACCAGAATTCATTGAAGAAAACCCACACTTTGGGTTAAACCGCCAGCTCCACTGCACTCCACTCAACTGTTGGCGCAACCTAGGCCCCACCACAAGCAACTACGACCCCAGTCGCTCTAAGGTGACAGCCCTTCCTCCACCCCTAAGGTATATTCACGCCATTCTCGCGCACACCATCACAGGAAGACGTGAAAGCACAGGCGTGGTAAACAAGCACGACGTCTACTACTTATCGTGCATGTCAGAAGGGCATGTTCTCAACTTCGCATATTTCATTGCATGTGCAATTCAGCACCAGACAGAACCACACAGGAAGGGGATTTTATCAATGGGGCCGTACATAACGAGGTTGGATCGACACTTCAACCTCATTAACACCGACGATCAGATCACCTCCCTCACACTGATGGGTAACATGGTACCTCAAGGCATCCAGACGATGATACACATGAGGATGATTAAACATCGTCGAGGGACCAACCCCCCTCAATACTGATTAGCGACATCCACAGACGAAGGGGAACCCGAGGACATTACTGATGATGTCCCACAACCATCACAGGAGGCACCGATACCGAGCCAGCGGCCATCCCATGAAACAACCTCATTGGCACATATCTTTGCACGCCTCGACCAGTTCGAGCAGTATTTCATTGAAAATACTCGACGCTTTAATGGAATAGAGGCAACTCTTCAACAAATATGCCAGCACCTCCACATTTCACCACCACCGGACCCAACCAATGATGAGGACCTCTGAGTCCTCTTAAATTGTTATCTTTAATTTTCTTTTCTTTATTTTAAAGTTTTTCATATTTTATTTTATTTTTTGTTGTTAATTGAACTCCTTTTGCATGCTTTTATCATTGGCTATCTAACTATTGTAGCATCCCTAACACATATTTATTACACCAACAAGATTGTTAACTAGTGACTTTGCAGAATAAATCACAGACTCCACATACACACACACATAACCAGAAGAAATTCAATAAGTCACCTGACGCCACGTATTCTCCCCATCCTTCAAGGACCTCATTCGAAATTCAGGAAGTAACACTTTCCCTCCTCTCTCTTTTGATTAACTATTAATTGTCATTATCTTTGTACATTGAAGACAATATACATCTTAAGTGTGGGGGGTAAAAGTGTCAAACTTTTTGCATTATTCTCAAATCCCTGAATTTAGTCTTGATTTTAAGTAAATTTTTCATATGACTAATTAGGATGAAATTTCTGATGATTTATAATTTTTATTGTCATGTTTTAGATTAAGTCATTGATAATTGTGCATTGATGATTAAATTTTAAAGATACTAGAGAACTAAGCATGATAAGTCTAATTTTCAGAATAAGAATTTTTAGGTTGTTAACCTAAATTTGAATATTGCTTTGAAATTTGAAATTTATGAGATTGATGTCAAAACACCCATAATTTTTGTGAGATTTTGAGCCTTATAGAGCATATATTCTTTTTCGTGCTCACTTTTTGATTATGAGTGTGTCAACTTTGAACTGTTACTCTAGAACTTGCCTCGTTTATACATGTTGAGACCACATTTATGACTTGATATACAGAGATGATAAAAGCACCTAGGTTTTAACCCACTCACTCTACTAAAAAGCCTACCTTCATAAATTAACCCCTAGTGAACCCCGTTGATCCTAACAACCCTTTTTATTGACTCGCCCATTAATAACCCAAAAACCCCTTTGTATTTATTATCACCATTCCTTTTTAACTACCCTTTAATCGAGATATGATTTGATTAGTTACCGAATTAAATCAGAGCATGGGTTGAATTCATCCATTATAATTACTTAGTTTGTTCTTAAAAAAATAATAATATATATATAATCGAAGTATATCCAGTATTAGTGGTGAGCTTATACAATTAAAATTTTTATTCCGAAAGAAAAGCTCGTATTATTAGGATTATTATTATCAGTTGATGTAAATATTATTTCAGTATTCATTAAGTAGGTACTTGTCAATTTAATCTCGATTCTAACCTCCTAATTTCAGCCTTTATCCACACCTTAACCCTAGCCCCGTTACAACCCTAACAAAGACCTTTTGATCTATTTATCATCTCATTTTACAGTGGTGGAGATTTGATTTTCAGGCAGGCCTATGGGATTAACTTTTCAGGTTTGACGTATGAGTGCTTCTTTTTATGAACCTTAAACACTTTGAGTGATTTGAGTGAATCTATAGTGAGGATGTCAACTCTTGTCAATTTCGAATCAAAGGTAATATTTCAGATAAGGGGAAATACCTAAGTTTTCAATTACAAAAGAATGACTTATCATTGTTTGAATCTTTAGGACTCTTTGAATTGAATTATCCATGTATAAATTATCTATGAATTATGACGAGGCATTGTTGATAGGAATTGTGAATTATGGAAAGTTCGTTTTAACTGTATGTTGAGAATTTTGCTTGAGGACAAGCAAAAGCTTAAGTGTGGGGGTATTTGATAAACCGTAATTGTAACATATTTTAATCCCACATTTAGCTTACTTTTGGATAATTTATCCCTCAATTTATGTAAAAAGGTGCTCTTAATCCTTTCTTTTCATGTCTTATACCTAGGAAAGAACCTGAGAATGAAAAGAACGTAAAACGGGCCCAAAACGGAGTAAATGGGCCATATCACGAAATCCACACGGCCTGGCCCAAATAGCACACAGTCGTGCCTTGACGAGCATCTAGAACACGACCAGACCTCTGACTTACACAGTCGTGCTTCAAGTTAGAAATTCGAACACGACTTGAAGTTGAGCCACACGGGCGTGTGACATGGCCATGCCTCTGTCACTGGAAAAAGCAATTTCAGTCGGAAAAGGATACTTAGGGAGAAAGAATCACATTCCAAGAGCCTATATATATCCCCCAAGTGCCACCTTTGAAAAGTGGAAAAAGCTAGGCCAAAGAGCCAAGCCGAGAAGGTCAGAGTTGAGGGAATCACTCGAAGATAGCCAATTGATCCATCCCAAGAAGCCGGAGTTATACTCAAGACGGCGGATTTCTCCTTCAATTCCTTCAGGAAGTTTTAGGGATTTCTAATTTTTTGTTTTATCTTTTCTCTTGAGATGTTTTCTTTATTTGTCATGAACTGAACCCTTCAGATACCTGAAGCAGATGAAACCTAGATGAATCTTGTTATTTGATTTCTAAATTATATGATAATTACTTAGTTTGTTCTTAATTATGTTGCTTAATCCAAATCTGATGTGCTTAGGTGGAGGAGGAATAAACATTGCTTAAGAGTAGATCTAGCATAATTAAGCGGAGTTGATCGCACACCTAGAGATAGGGTGGCGAGATTTTGCCTGATTAGGGTGAAACCTAATATGGGAATCCATTTATCGATTTACTACTATACTAGGGGGTTATTATAAGAGAACGAGAGCTCCACTAATTAGCCTAGGGTCAGATGTTATTCGTCTCGAGAGAGTGTTTAATATACGTTAGGGAGTCCTACGGATCAAACTAAGTGAATAAATCGTATGGTTCAGTGATAGGTAACAAGAGAAGTCTAGGTGGATTCTTCCTGAGGGTATCGTCGTAATCAACTGAGTTTTCCTTCAAGTTATTTTCCAATTCGTTCCTTTTGTCTTGTGTCTTTTAGCTTAGTAGTCGTTAATTTAGATTAAAGCAACTTCACTTTATATTTAAGGCTAAATAATAAGAAGAAAGCTAGTATTAGTACTTTTAGTTCCTTTGGGTTCGACAATCCGGTCTTGCCTAAGCTATACTACTGTTCGATAGGTACACTTGCCTTTAATCGTTGTCAGAGTTAGTTTCCAGCTTTGATCTTTTGTTTTATAAATTTTAAAGCTCTGATTTCAGCGATCATTGATACCTAAAACATGCTCAGAAGTACGGTCGGGACTAAACCAGAACACATATAGAAATTCTCAGAAATTTAAAACTTTTTCTAAGTTTTAGGGCTTACACCCCCGTGTGAGCAGGCCGTGTGCCACCGACGGCTGCTAGACATGCCCATGTGTCTTCCCCGTAGTCGAACCTAACTTAACTCTACGGCCACCAAGCACGCCCGTGTACCTTGGCCATGGTCAAACCTAACTTGGCTCCACGGCCAGCAAGCACGCCCTTGCACTTTGGCTGTGGTCTATTCTGACTAAACCACACGGCTACTAGGCACGTCTGTGTGCCAAGGTCGTGTACTCATAGCTAGCTACTGACTTAGTCCCACGGTTGATAGGCACGCCCGTGTGCCACAATCGTGTGGCAAAATAGGCCATGTGCAAGGCCAAATTGCCACCCACTTTGGGTCAAACCTACAAGCCAATACCAATACAATCCATGCACATTTAATAACCATAAACATGCCAAAATATTCACTCAATCTATATATTCAAAACCAATATCAACCAAGCCAAATTTACAAGACTAACTCTCATATAACACAAGCATAGTTTAACCATTTACTTACCCAAAATCTTGACCATTTCAAAATGCTATTTAACCGTACCAAAACATACATCATATAACACATTCATTAAAACTTATTACCAAAATATAACTAGCCAAATCACATGGCTAAGTTCACATCTCATACTTATCCAAATAGCTAGTCTATACATGCCATATCTAGCTATATATATTTCCAAAATGTACCAAATAAGTTGAGTAGTGTGATGACGATCCTTGACGGTCCTCGAGCCTTCAGTAGCTCTGATGATCTATAAAACAGAGAAAACACACACACACAGAGTAAGCTTTCCAAAAGCTTAGTAAGTCATATACAAATAAACATAACATACAATGAATACAATTCATTCAATACATTGGTACTTATAGTTCTCATAACCAATTCATCATATTATCTTTGGCACATTTATTTATACAAAGCTTACCACAACTTCTATTCACATATCACTTAAGTACTTAGCTCATTCAAGCATGATTTCACATATCATCTCATTAAACCATTATACATATTCATCTTAGTAAGATCATACAGATACTTACCTTATACATACACTTAGTGTATAAATCAACGTACCTGAAACAGATTTACAATTCACATAGCCATTTGTATCACATACTTCCCCGTTGAACCGTTAGGAACCTAATAGGATCCTAAGAAAGCTCGGAATAATCATACAATGCCAACGTCCCAGACGAGGTCTTACATGCACTTAGATATCGATGCCACTATCCCAGACATGGTCTTACACGTAAGTCTCATATCAATGTAACACCCCAAACCCAGCCCAACACCACGACCGAATCTGGTATGTCACTTGGGAAGAATTTGTAAGACTTCGCGTACTCTAGAAAAGTTTTTAAGTCCCTGTTTTGAAAACTCCAGTTTAGTAGTTCGTTTGAAAACTCAATAATCATTTAAGGAAAATTCTTACTTAGCCAAATCCTTGTGTTTAGGTGACGTTTGAAAACCCATGTTGTTACATTAGATTAAACTAGAAGTTTGTCGTCAAAATCCATTTGTAACATCGTTAATTAGGTTGTGAGAAAAACTTCCATTTGCATTTTGTAAAAACGTCTTATCGATTATTTTGTATTCAAAACATCTAATAGTTTAAACCGAAATTAAACCAAATTAAAAGTGGCCTTATTACATAACAGAATCCTAAAAATTAAAGAAAAGTAAAGTTCTATTAAATAAAACAGTGCATGGCCACCTCGTAGTCCCCTCCGGCCCAAATCCATTGGACTATGTACCACCTGCAAAAATGTTAAGCAGAAAGGGTGAGTCGAATGACTCATTGTTCAATTGCCAAGCACCAACACTGGGCCCAAGCCAATTCATATACCATTTGGGCCTTAGCCCCCTTGCATAATCACATTGGGCGAAGCCCACTCGAAATCGGATTGGGCCTTAGCCCTATAGCACAGTATAGCAGACAGCAAATGCAAAGTGATGCAAAACCCAACCCAGCCTAAATATCCAACCGCTACAGACCACCCGTTCCTGCCAATCACACCAGTGGGGATTTCTACAATCGACCCTCAATGCTACACACCATCGATGGCAGTCATGCTGCAGTTAGCTGCTCATCGTCAAAGTTGTGATAGAGTCACCAGATTATGTGGCATGGCCACCAGAACAGAGTGTGGCAGAGCCACCAGATATTGTGACATAGTCACCAGATACGCTTCCCCTTCTAATTGATAGCATATGCCCATTCCCATGCAACATAAATTCATGATGTATGAATGCAGCAAATATCGACATGTATAAGATGTTCAAAGTATACATAAATCCTGCCAACATAATCGCTTATATAGCATAATCAGAAGTCACTAACCTGGTGTCTCGTCTTTAACCTCCATGGGTAACCCAACAGCCAATACCGAAGTTTCGGCATTTAATAATGAATATACAAATTAACAAAACAACAAGAAAAGGTGTTAGAATTACACACCTCTATACGAGGAGAACTAAGCTCCCGATATTATCGACACTCTCAGAAGAGGGAACAACTGTAATCTATCTATTCAGATCCAAAGCTGACCGACAACCTGGTGGAAAATCCCGAACGGCTGACACAGCGCGCTGTTTGAACTTAGGGGCAGGGACTACGAGTCCAACCCCCTCCCTTACTTGGCTGGCCTTCGAATCCATGACAAGATCTTGATCAGGAAACAGGGTTAAGGCTTTTAATGGTAACAGAGAGAATAAGAACTCAAATCGATGGAGTTTCTTACCTTGATCAACAGAAGCCGAAAGCTAGCAGACTTGGCTTAAGAAACCGATTGAGTCCCTACACAAACCCTAAATCAGATCGGTTCTCAAAATAGATAAAAAGGAGTGGCCTTTCGGCCAACCACCACTTACCAAGACCCTCTTCAAAACTTGCCACACGAAAAGAGATGCTGAAGCTACTGCCCTCTATAATCGGTTAGTGCTCATAGAAGTGAGTCAGAACATGGTTTAACCAAACCAAGAGAAAAAGGAAGGAGAATGAGAAGAAAAGAGAAGAAAGGCTCATTACTGAACTCGGAGGGTCTATAATCGGCTACTAGCAAAATCGACAGGAAGGGTGTCTCTACTTGATGCGAAAAGGAAATTCGGCTTCCACTAAGATATGAAATAAAGAAGAGAATAGAAACAATAAAAACAAGAATGAGTTTCGGCTATGAAGGAACAAGAAGAAATGGGCTAGGGAGATTCGGCTAGAGTAAAAAGAAATCAAAGAAATGAATGGATATAGAAGGTGATTTGATCAAGAGAAGGAAGAAATGGAGGAGACAGAATGTTGATGAGGGGTTCGGTTAAAAGGGAAGGGAAGAGACTAGGTGAAGATACGGCTAACACTCACATAAAAAGAGCAAATGGAGAGAAAAGAGAGTAGTTTAGGAATAGAGAATGAAAATGCCGAAAAATGCCAATGGAAACCTGTAACACCCCAAACCCGGCCAAAACGTTACGACCGGATCTGGCATGTCACATAAAAGGGTTGTTTAAAAAAACTGCACGTTTGTTGAAAATTTTGAGTTTAAATATTTATTCGCTTGTTATCCTTTTGTTAACATTTTGGAAAACGATTATTAAGGGTTTAGGAAATTCCCGTATTGAACATTTAATAATAAAAGGCAATAATCAAATTAAAAGCTAAACCAAATAAAAAATTAAAATTAAAGTTATAGTAGCCTTATTACATAACAAAACCCAAATAAAATAAGCCCAAATAAAAGAAACGAGTTTACGAGAAAACATTGCATGGCCACCACAAGTCCACCTCAGCTCCCAAATCCGCGAGTAGGGATTACCTGAAACATTTAAAAAGAGGGGGTGAGTTTACAAAAACTCAGTGTGTAATTCCCCTTACGAGTGATAACTGGGCCTAAGCCCACTGAAGCAGATTGGGCCTTAGCCCTCACAATAACATACTTGGCCGAAGCCCACATAAATCGAATCGGGCTGTAGCCCTAACATCACAGTATAGCAGATAACATGCCAAATGATGCAAAACCAAATCCCAGCCTAAGTTTCCATCCGCTACATACCACCCGTACCTGCCAATCACACCAATGGGGATTCTACAATCAACCCTCACCGCTACACACCATTGATGGCAGTCATACTGCAGTTAGCTGCTCATCGTCAGAATCGTGACATAGTCACCAGAATAGATCATGGCAGAGCCACTACAACAGATCGTGGCAGAGCCACTACAACAGAACAAGGCAGAGCCACCAGAACGCTTCCCCTTTCAATCATATCCCATTCCCATGCAATATGACATAATAATTCGTGTATGCAGTATGTCATGTATGCAAAACATATATCAGATAACGTATGGAACGAATTACCATCATAATCGGAATAACATAATACAACATAATCAAGCTAATTAACCTTTAAGGGTATAACTGTAATTTTACCTACCAAGGGTATTTTCGTAATTTACCCACCAATGGCATTTTTGTAATTCTGCATCTAATGACCTTTCCGAAGGTCTAATGTCGCTCCGAGCGACTCAACTACCATTTTCGATCGTTACCGGACTATTGGGCCTAAAACCCGATTCTGGCCCATTTGGGCCCACACGCTCGTGTGGCCCATTCAGCCCATTTCCTAGCCACAGATATGAGATTCACATAGTCTAATCTAATATATACTACACAATCATACATTCTACTCATATGGGCCCATGGGCCGATTAGGCCCACTTCGACCCATCGTGGCCCAAGCAGCCTCAACCCACAAGAACACTACTGATGGCCTCAACTATCGCGCCGAAGCCCCCACACGTGTGCTCGCACGCTCGTGTGGCTACTATTACCTTGACCGGCACTTCGGTATTTGCTGCTCTACAACTAGAGTAGAGAGAGTTACACACCTGATAGGAATTCTGAAGCTGCTAAACCGCGCTCTGAAAGCTCCTATGCCCAACGCCCGCCAAGGTATGTTAACTCTCCTCCTGGAATGCTCTTTATATAGCTAGCTCTTCACCTTCCTTCTTTGTATCTTTCTGATGTGGGATCCCTTCGTCAGTGGAGTTTAAATTCAACTGAAACTCTTACCGTCCAATCCGCAAAATAAATACTCCCTTGCTTCTCATGAGATTTGAACCCAGGCTCCCTTGCAACATAATCCACGTCACTAACCACTAGGCCACAAGATCCTCTTGTGCCTTAAACCATGCGCAACTAAATTTGAATCTATAGCCAAATTCTAAAGTCCATGTAAAAAGAAAACCAAAATGCAAAAGCCAAGACTTGAACCTTGGACCTCCTTCCTTCCTTGTGGCGTCACCCCCTTGTCTCTTATGTGGCGTCACTTTTCCACTACACCACACACTCCACTTGTGTCATTTTCCTCCACATTTTATTCTTAAGAAAGACCTGCCAACTTCCAGGGTTTTTCTCGCCTAAAACCAAAATTTCCCTAAAGCCAAAGTTTGATGCCGGGACTTCATAGAAGCCCACTAACCTTCCAAAATCACACACCTAATA
Source organism: Gossypium australe (assembly GCA_005393395.2). NCBI lineage: Eukaryota > Viridiplantae > Streptophyta > Magnoliopsida > Malvales > Malvaceae > Gossypium > Gossypium australe. Next base: position 105,843,522 of record CM016624.1, read on the forward strand.
GGTCCAACATGCACTAAAGTCATTCTCTTGTTCTCCAAAAATTTTAAACGCTACACTCCTAAGGCCCATTGGGCCCAATCCTACTATGCCCAATTTCGGGATGTTACAAAACCGAAATGTACCAAAAGAAAATGCTCAACACCCAAGTGGTTAGGTTACTAACTCAATACTCCCCAAATGTCGAAAATCCACCTCCCACCTTACCAACATTCCGCCAACTTTCCTCCTCTCTCCACATCCCACGATTTCCTCCCCCAAACACTCACCATCCATCAATTCAAACAGGTTGACTCATTCAAATTCCCTAAATGCCTCTCCACCACTCATTCAAATTATTTGAATGAGTCTTCAACTCCTCCACTAGAGTCCCAGCCGAACTCTCCCACCTCCACCTGATCAGCACCAAAAAATAAATAGATTATGCTGCAGGTGGGATTCGAACTCCACTCCCTTAGCTCTTGCAAATGATGCCACACCCCTGCATGCTAAGTGGTGTCTCCTTGCCACTTAACCACTCCTTTTCTTATGTCAACAAACACAAACAATAATCCTTAAAGCCTGCCCCAGCCAGCTTTCCCCTAAAATGCCCAAAATTGAAATTTCCACCAAGGCTTCAGCTTAACCCCGAGCCTTCCCGGGGCCCCCAAACATAACAAATTAACAGATAGAGCATACCAAACACACAAAAACATAATAAATGCAAAGACCCTAATTCTCGGATGTTACAATCGATGCCAACGTCCCAGACGTGGTCTTACACGAAATCTCAAATCAATGCCAATGTCCGAGACCTGGTCTTACATGATAAAACAGAACAGATACCTATGTCATGACATAGCTAGTCCTATCTATTCCTAAGTTCATACGGGACTTCTCAGTCATCGACACTATGTAACACCCCAAAACCCGGCCCACAAGCCCTGACCGGATCTGGTATGTTACTGCGGAAGAACGGTTGAAAATCTTTTTGACTTTAGAATAAAACATGTAAATTTGTTAACTTTTGAAAACCATGTCCATTTAAAATTATACTTAAACTTTGTTATTATAAAATGTCCAAATTAAAACTTTAATGTATATGCTTTGAGTAAATAGGTGGCTAAAAATAAAATCATCTTCACATAGTAATTTAATTAAATCAAGCCCATAATAAAATAATACCAAAAATAACAACAAGGCCCTTATTACAACCCAATATTTAAACAAAATACTTAATTTCAAAAATGCATAAAATAATCAAAATCTCTTCTTTTGCATGGCCACCTTGTATCCACTCCAACCCGGTCCAAGCTCATGAATGACCTGAAATGGTTGAGAAAATTTGGGTGAGTCCACAGACTCAGTGCATAATCATTACACATGTTTCCACACGTATGGGCTTAACCCATACCCACACAGTCCATACCAATAGATATGCAAAATGTATCCCAGCCCAATCCTAAGTCCATCCGTTACACCAACCTTAGCAGACTCCCTGCTTAAGGCCGTGGCTAATCCACCGATCACAACCGAGTGATCCCACATATCCTACCTCGGCAGACCTGCTGCACAAGGCCGTGGCTGAGCCACCGATCACATCGTGATCCTCAAATCCTACCTTGGCAGACTTGCTGCTCAAAGCTGTGGCAGAGCCACCGATCACGTAAGTGATCCCAACAGTAATCCGTCCACGATGATGCACTCAGCTATCAACCGCCGAGATGGGCACCTAGCCAACATCTCCCTTGATGAAGCACACAGCTAATCATCAAGCGCTAATGTAGCACGAGGCTAACATTAGACCACGTACATAATATGTACACCCCGTCCTTCCTTGATCAAAACCAATCCCCATGCACATATGTTAATGTATCATGTCAAATCAACATATAGAGTGAGTATAATCACATGCTCATTACCATATCAAACAGGCACCATAAATAATTTAATATCACAATTTACTAACCTGTTAACCGATTACCCCAAACATGGGTATCCACCACTTTAGCCTTTATTGTCGGCTACCACACATCATACACAAGTATATACATCAATACACAAATAACAGGAGAAACAGTGCGATAATTACGCACCTGATTAGCACAGTTGACTAAACCCCGAAATCACACGTGGCTCCTAAAAGTCTCAAGTCTCCAAATCTCGGTAGATCACTACTACAAATGCTGACTATACGCCTCCTAAAAAGGTTCTGCCTTCCCTGATAGGACTCTGGGGCTAATCCGCGCTCCGATCACTCTTGTGCCCAAACGCCCTCCAAGATGTGTTTACTCTCCTCCTAGGATGCTCCTTATATAGCTAGCTCTTCACCTTCATTCTTTGTGTCTTTCCGATGTGGGATCCCTTCGTTAGTAGAGTTTAAATTCAACTGAAACTCTTGCCGTCCAATCCGCAAAATAAATACTCCCTTGCTTCTCATGAGATTCGAACCTAGGCTCCCTTGGAACATAATCCATGCTGCTAACCACATGTCCACATGCTCCTCTTGTGTCTTAAACCATGCGCAACTAAATATAAACTATGGGCCAAATTCTAAGGTCCAAGCAAAAAGAAACCAAAATGCAAAAGCCAAGACTTGAACCTTGGACTTCCTTCCTTCCTTGTGGCGTCACCCCTTATCTCTTATGTGGCGTCACTTTGCCACTACACCACACACTCCACTTGTGTCATTTTCCTCCATATTTTATTCTTAAGGCCTATCTGCCAACTTCCAGGGTTTTTTTCACCTAAAACCAAAATTTCCCCAAAGCCAATATTTGATCCCGGGACTTCATAGAAGCCCTCTAACCTTCCAAAATCACTTATCCAATAGGTCTAACTTGCATTTAAGCCGATCTCTTATTCTCCAAAAATTTAAACGCTACTACGCCTAAGGCCCATTGGGCTCAATTCTCCTAGGCCCAATTTTGGGATGTTACACACTAAGTCAACCTTATCTCGGAATTCATGTGTAAATCATCTCATAAACATCCATAGTTAACAATAATCATGTGAACATATACAATTTGATACAAATACGTTTATTTGCATAATGACTTACCTCGAATTCGATTTAATAGAAATGGAAACGGCTACTCGGTTACTTTCGCTTTTCGCGGTCTAAGTCTGTTTTCCTCAATTCTTGAACTATACATATTCAGAATTAACCCTTTTATTCACTAAGTCATCCAATTCAATCCAAAGACACACATTTAGGGCTATTTGCAAATTAACCCTTACATTTGCATAATTTATCAGTTTAGTCCATTTTTCTCAAAACATCAAATTCACAAAATCATATTTTAACCATGTTTAGCCGAATGTTCATACATCTCATAAAGCCCACATTTTCTGTCAAATTTGCAATTTAGTCCTTCAAGTTACTATTTTCTCAATTTAACCCTAATTAACTAAATTCATCACAAATTCAAGAACAAAGTATATTCATCTAACACACATCCTTCATTTAACATCATAAAACATCATAAAACTTACCATTTCATCAATGGCACAACTCAAAAATATCATCCATACACAAAATTGAGACATGAGCTTGATAGTAGACTACGCAACCATCTCAAAAACATAAAAATCATCAAAATCCAAATTAAAATCATACCTTAATTTGACTACAAGAGTGCCGAAACCTAGCTTGGCTTAGTTCTTTCTTTTCCTTGCTATTTTCGGTTCAAATAAGATGATAACTCTCATCTTTCAATTGTTTCTTTTACTTAATATACATTAATAAAACAATTACCAAATGTAAGACAAATTGATATTAAGGTTATTATGACATTCTTCCATCCACTATCTCAATAATGGCTTAATTGCCTCTCAAGGCCTCCTCAATTAAAAGCCATCTCACACAGGTTCTTAACATGCTAGTTTTGCATTTGATGCAATTCAATCCTTTTATCAAATTAAACACACAAACAGATAAATTATCTTACGAAAATTTATCACATGCTTAATCACTTATCAGAGGCACAGAAAATAATATTAAAATATTAAAATATTATACGGACTCAGATTTGTGGTCCCGAAACCACTGTTTCGACTAGGGTATAAACCAGACTGTCACATATTAGAACCCGGTGGCACACGGTAAGGTTACGGTAAGGCTTCAGCTTTTGGTAAATATTTGATTAAGTATGCGTGATTGATTGAAGGTTGGTTGGTTGTAGGTTCAAGACCAAGGGCAGTATAGCACGTTGCAGTAACCAGGTGTGTACAAACACTACACACACATGATATCGGCAATGCCGGAAAGCCGAAAAGCCGAAAGTGGCTAAATGGACCCGGTGGGCCTTGAGGCTAAGTTTGATGAAATTGATTGATTTGGTTATATGAATTGAGATAGTCATGCATGTTACATGATTTGGAATTATTTTTGGCCTAATAGGCCATATGAATGAGATCTGGGCATAATGGGCTATATAAATGTGAAATGGGCTTGATGGGATTTATGGGGACGTAGACAAGTATGCTAGGTTTTAATGGACTTTGGGCCTAGTTCTGAACAACTCTTAAACCGCATAAGACTTAATTTAATAATTAAACATGTCCGTGGACAAGTCGCTGGGTTAGAGTGTAGCAACGGACATATGGATGTCTAGGATTGGATCTAGGGAGAGCTTGGTACTTAAGCGGCCCTAGTGGCCCACCTCCTCTTCTCTAGAATCCTACCTGGTGCATAGTGTCTGCTCACTTTAGCCGCAAGGACTTGTTAATGGGCCAAAGTTCCTTTTAAAACCCGAGAGGGACCAAATACCCTTAGATTTGTAAACTTACTAAAATACCACTAATTTGAAAATTACCAAAATACCCTTAGTTTGAGAAATTACCAAATACCCTTAGTTTGAAAATTACCAAAATATCCTTAGATTTGTAAAATTACTAAAATACCCCTGAATTGTAAAATTACCAAAATACCCTTGATTTGTAGAATTACCAAAATATCCCTGATTTACAAAATTTCCAAAATACCCCTATTTTACAAAATTACCTAAATACCCCTGTAAGGTAAAACTACGAAAATTCCCCTGGGTAGTGAAATGACTAAAATACCCCTAAGTGCTTAATGTGTGAAATTGTGTATGTTGCATTCATGAAATATATGTTGCATTTGGGTGGGTTTTGATGATACGAAGGAAGATTTGAGGATCACATAGTCACTTGACGACCATGGATCCACCGGTGGCTTTAAGGCCATTATAGCAGCTTTGCTGCAATGTTTGAGTAGTGCTTATTTTGCCCGTGTGGGGAGGCCGTGTGCACACAGCCTCTAACACGCCCGTGTGTCTAAGCCGTGGCAAAATAGGGCATACATATTGACTTGTCCACATGGCCGAGGACACGCCCGTGTGCCTCACCCGTGGTCGACACTGACTTGCATCACACGGCCAGTCACACGCCCGTGTGTCCATCTCGTGGTCGACACAGACTTGTTTTGAATTATAAACTAGAATGACACGGTCGAGCCACACGCCCGTGTGCTCAACCGTGCGGGCAAATATATGCCATTTACAAGGCCAATTTGCCACCCATTTTAAGGTCAAACCTACATGCATAACCAAGCATTATTTCAAGTACCAAAAGCAGCCAAAACATACCAAAATGACCATCTTTTCTAACCATTCAAGAAAATGTCAAACACACCAACTTATATACCATTTATCTCATTCTAATCACAAGCATTTCTAAATATAATCCATCCAAAATCTTATGAGTTAAATGTGACAACCTTTCATCAATAATATGACAACTTTTCATCACAAAACATAGACTACAGTTTACCATATTCATATCCCATTTACAAGCCATATCACATAGCTTATATATATACAACTCAAAATATCATCCAATTCAACTAGACTATACATGCCATACTTAAATATGTACACATTCAAAAGGTACCAGAATAGAGTTTGATAGTGTGGTGATGATCCTCGATGATCCCCGAGCCTTTCGTAGCTTCAACGATTTATAAAACAATGCAAATACACACAGAGTAAGCTTTCAAAAGCTTAGTAAGCCATATACAAATAAAATTTACATATAAACATTCATAATCATATCAAATACAAGATCATTAGTATATCTCAATTTCAAATTCATATTTCTTCTTTGGCTCATTTGTTTAACCATAGCTTACCAACAAATCATATCTCCAAGTATCTCTTTTTATCATAACACATTCATACATATATCACATTTTGTCTCATTGAGCCTATGCACATATCTCTCTTTTGCAAATTCACATATACTCACCTTTCATGCTCAAACATAGTATACACTTCAAACATACCTGAAATAGTTACACATTTCCCATAGTCTTTCATTTCTCGGAATTGCCCGTTGAACTATTCAGAATCAAATAAGATACTCAGATAACTCAGAATACTCATACAATGCCAACATCCCAGATGTGGTCTTACATGTAATCAAATATCGATGCCACTGTCCTAGACAAGGTCTTACAAAAAATCATATACGATGCCAATGTCCCAGACATGGTCTTACACGTAATTCTCAAATCAATGCCAACGTCCTAGACGTGGTCTTACATGATATCACATATCGAAACCCTATGTCATGACATATGAATCCTATCTATTCCTAAGGTTCGTATGGGACTTTTCGAACATTGATACATTGTCGATACTTTCTTGATTTTCACATGTATAGCTTCCAAAGCCATTCATCACAATTCAATATTATATGAACATGAATAAATCAATTTAAATACATTTATATGTATACTGACTTACCTTGTATTTGGTATAAACGGACGGATTCGACTACTCGATCACTTTCGACTTTCCTCGATCTAAATCTATTTTCTTTGGTTCTTAATCTATACATATTCAAATTTAACTCATTTATTCACCAAATCATTCAATTCAATCCAAAAACACACCTTTAGGGCAATTTACAAATTAGCCCTTACATTTTCACATTTTGACATTTAAGTCCTTATTTCACCAACTCACAAAATACACATAATTTCTTTGTACCCATGCTTAACCAAATTTTCACACTCTTCATATAAGTCCACACATTTCATTTATTTCACATTTTAGTCCCTCAAAATATTATTTTCACAATTTAGTTCAAATTACTCAAATTCACCAAAAATCCAAAGACAACATGTTAATCTAACACATATATTTCATATTTCATCAACTAACATCACAAAGCTTACAAAATCATCAATGGCATATCTTAAAGTCTTCGTCAAATTCTAAAATTAAAGCATGGGCTTGATAGTATACTAAGCAACGATCTCAAAAACGTAGAAATTATCAAAAACTGAGTCAAAAACATACCTCAATCAAGATGAACAAGAGCTGAAACCTAGCTTGGTTTCTTTTCTTTCTTTTTCTTGTTATTTTCAGCAATGGATGAACAAAAATGGCTTATTCCATGCTTTTGTTTTATTAATAATCATATTAATTATTCATTTCCATTTTTACCCTTAATGAAACATTATATAATCTTTAAATTAAAGTCCACTACCGTCCATACTATAAATAAATGGCCTAATTTCATTTTAAGGCCTTCACATTCAAAAACCAAATTCAATTTAACACATTAACATGTAGAATGTCACTTTTATCTTTTATGCGATTTAGACCTTTTCCCAAATTAAGCACACCAACAATAAAATTAATTCATAGAAAGTTCACACATGCTTAATCACATACTGCAAGCACAAAAAATAATATTAAAATATTTTTCTGACTCGGATTTGTGGTCCCGAAACCACTATTCCGAATAGGGTCTAAACCGAACTGTTACATGTATGAACATGGGGTAAATTCGGCCTAAGCATGGAACATTGAAATTTTGCATATTTTGTGTTTTATGCAATAGGGACTGAATTGTGAAAAGTGTAAAATGTTAAGGGCAAAATGGTAATTTACCCATTTATGTGTTTTTAGACTAAATTGAAAAAAATTGTGTTTGAATAAGTTTAATTTGAATATGTTTAGATCAAGAACCAAAGAAAACGGACTTGGATCGGAGGAAAACAAAAATAATTTAATAGTCATTTTATTCCGTCTGTCGATATTCGAGGTACGCTTATAAGCATATAAATGTTGTTAATTTTGAATATATGTGAATTTTATATGTCGAATTGAATTTTATGTATATGTATAATTGTTGGTCGAATGTCCATAAGCTTGGGAGCTAGGTTTACGAGATTGATTCGATTGAGTTACGATGTCTGAAAGTCTCGTACGAACCTTAGGAATAGCTAGGATACATATTTCATGACATAGGATTCTGTTATGTGTTATCGTGTAAGACCACGTTTGGGACATTGGAATTGACTTGTGACGTGCGTGTAAGACCCTGTCTGGGACAGTGGCATCGATATGTGATTACATGTAAGACCACATCTGGGACGTTGGCATTGCACGAAATGTCCGAGTATCCTTTTTAATTCCGAATGGTTCAACGAGCAATGATAAGTTAAGATTGAGTGTAAAATTTGATTTAGAAAGGCTCAGGTATGTACTCATACAAAGTTATGAAAATATGGTAAGTTGAATGTTTGAATTGATGATATAATGTCATATGTTAATGCGAACTATGTGTATGTATATGTGAATGTATATATTCGGACAAATGATGTATTTTTTTTGTTAAAAGTAAAGGTTAAATTTACTAATGTTCAAATAAGTATTTGGCCAAAGGAAAATTCATGCAAAATTTATATGTTTTGATATATGAAACAATAATTTGGAAATATATACGAAATTATGATGGCTTATTACTATTTATCTAGATTAGATTATGTATATGATTAAATGTCTCATTTGCTTATGACTTACTAAGTTGTGAAAGCTTACTGTGTGTATTTGATCTTTGTTCTATAGATTTTGGAAGTTGGTTACGAGCTCGGGGATCATCAAAGAAGTCCATCACACTATCGACTATTTTCGGTATTTTATTAAGTTTGAATTCGAACTTATGGCATGTATAAACTAGTTAATATATTTGATTTTGGGGTATGTAAGATATAAGCCATGCGAAAATGGCTTGAAATAATGTTTATGTTTGTGCATTTTCGGTCATGGTATAAGTTTGTTTTGGTAAGTATGTTTCATGAGTTCATGAATGGCATTTTAATTATATGGTTTGATTGAATATGTCATGAATAGTTTATAAGTTAACTAATATTGATATAATAGTTTATAAGTTAACTAATATTGATATAGGCTTGTGATGGATGGTATTATAATTCGGTTTAATAATGAGATAAGGAATGAATGTATGTTCGGTTAATGATATGTGTTATATTGGTGAAGTAAGAAATGAATATGCTATTTGATTATTTTGATAAATTGTTTTGGTGTGGTTTTAAATGCTATGTGATGATTTTGCTATGATTTGTGAAATTAGTATTTGGTTCGGCTAATAGATGGATATATAATTGACTTATATATAGGGTTAAAATTAGTAAATGATGCACATACATGTTTGGATAAAGTTAGGAAAACTGAATATATATATACATATATGCATATGTCATGTTAGCTTATAGATGTATATGTCTATGATAAGATAAATTTTGGTTCGGATATCTTGATTAGGTTTGTGATGATAAATATGTGCATAAATTGTGCTTGAATGGTTAGTTATTTAAGTTCGAATTAGGAAGGGAAATAACGATTATAGTTTAAGTGTTTTGTATGGAAGTTATTACGGTTGACCGAATATCTATATGTAATTTTGTAGATATTTTGGGCATAGTAATTAGCATGCAAATTGGGTGAATTTTTAGTTATTTTTGTACTCAAAATGACTCAATTGATATGGCCATATGCGTATATACTTGTGATAAGAGAAGAGGTATATTGGTTTTGAAATGATGCTTGTCTATGTGTAATATATATTTATTTATATGTCTAGTATGTCGTGTGGATAATTCAAATTGAATAATGTGCTAGCAGAATAGTTCATGAGATGAATGGCTAAGTATATGTGGGTTGGCTTGGTTAATGAATTTGCAAGTTGAGTATACTATGATTTGAATTATGCTTTTTCTTTAAATGGTTCATAATGATTAGGTAAAATGCACACATGACTTTGATAATTAAAATTTTATGCTTGACCATTTAGTGAAATTGCTATTGCCAAATGTGCTTTGGTTTATAAGCCATGTGATATTGATTATTAAGTTTAATATACGCGTGTATTGATCTCATTGATTTACGAAGCATGAAATGCAATGACTTCCTGTTTTAAGTTGTGTTCTGTTAGGTAATGCCTTGTAACCCTATTCCAGCGACAAATACGGGTTAGGGGTGTTACAGGTGGTGAAGAAAGACATTTCTGAGTTCTTATCGAGATGCTTGATTTGTCAACAAGTAAAAGCTGGACACCAAGTACCTTCGGGTCTACTTCATCCTATTATGGTTTCCGAGTGGAAGTGGGACCTTATTACTATGGACTTTGTGACGGGTTTTCTTTGACACCAAAAAATAAGGATGTCGTATTGGTTATGGTTGATACACTTACAATGTCAGCCCATTTTATACCGGCACGCATTGATTATTCACTTGATAAGTTGGCGGATTTGAATGTTTCAGAAATTGTGAGATTACAAGGAGAACCGTTGTCGATTATTTTGGATAAAGATCCAAGATTTACATCACGATTTTGGAAAAAGTTGCAAGAAGCCTTGGGCACAAAATTGAGCTTTAGTACAGCTTTCCATCCGCAAACTGACGGACAGTCAAAGAGGATAATACAGATACTTGAAGACATCATCCGATGTTGTGTTTTGGAATTTCAAGGAAATTGGGAAAAGTACTTACCGTTAGTGGAATTTGCTTACAATAACAATTTTCAGTTGAGTTTGAAAATGGTGCCTTATGAGGCATTATATGGGCGTAAGTGTCGAACGCCCCTGTATTGGACTGAACTCAGAGAGAACTAGATGCATGAAGTCAATATGGTCAGAGAAACTGAGGAGAAAGTAAAGTGATACGTGATTATTTAAAAGCTGCCTCTGATAGACAAAAGCCCTACGCTAATTTGAAACGGAAAGAGATTGATTTACAAGTTGGTGATAAGGTATTTTTGAAAGTATCACCATGGAAGAAAGTCCTCAGATTTGGACAGAAAGGCAAGTTGAGTCCGCGTTTTATCGGACTGTATGATATTACCGAGAGGATAGGGCCAGTAGCCTATCGTTTGGCTTTGCCATCTGAGTTGGAAAAGATTCATGATGTATTTTACGTGTCTATGTTACGCCGCTACCGATCAGACCCTTCGCATGCGATTGTACCGACAGAGGTTGAAATTCGATCGTGCATGACCTATGGCGAAGAGCCGGTTATGATTTTAGCACAAGAAGTTAAGCAGTGAAGAAATAAAAGTATAACCATTGTGAAAGTACTATGGAAAAGAAATGGGGTAGAAGAGGCTACATGGGAGCCCAAGGAGGCAATGAGAAACCAATATCCCAACCTTTTTACAGTAAGATTTTCAGGGACGAAAATCCCTAATGGGGGAGAACTGTAACATCCTGATTTAGGGTCTAGTCGGAATAGTGGTTGCGAGACCACAAATTTGAGGTAGAAATATGTGTTTTATGGTTTTTATGAGGTCCATGACATGTTTTCATGATTATATGAAAATTTCATGAAGAAATTTTACAATTTAGTGATCAATTTATTCCTTAGGACTAAATTGCAAAGATTTAAAAATATGGGATTCTAGAATATCCAAGTATGAGATAGCAATAGAAAATATATTAGAGGTCCTTATTTAGCAAGTAGACCATTATAACTTATGATTGACAAAAATAGACACATGGGAAGGAAAAATCTCAAGAAAGGGGCCTTAAGGGCATTAGTCATTTGGTTAATAAACTACTTTAAAGGGAAAAAGAAGTCAAAAATGGTGTCCATCTTCTCCATGCCTGGGCGAAATTCACAAGGACACCATAGCTAGGGTTTCTTCAACTTTCAAGCTTGATTGTAGGTACTTCCTAGCCCGTTTTTTAATGTTATTCATATTTTTGAGATCCTCGTAGCTTGATTTAGCTATTTCTAGCTATATTTTGAGCTAGGGTTCATGTTAAAAAATTTACCGATGTATGACATGCTTGTATTTTGATGTTTAATGGAGGAATATGAAAGTTTGATGTAGGATAAACATCTTTTTCTAAGTGATCTTCATGGAAAACTCATAAAAAGGACCTAATTGTATAAAGTGATAAAATATGTAGTAAAAATTATTTTTTAAAGGAAAACATGAGCTACTATAAGCTTAAGATAGGTTCGGCTAGGCTTGGGTAACCAAGGAAATGAGTGTATTTCAATATACGAGCCTAGGGACCATTTTGTAAATATGAAAAAGTACAGGGGCAAAATTGTAATTTGCCAAAGTACGATTCATGGTTCGATTTAGTCAATGTGATCATTAAAAGAGTGAAATTTTCATTATAGATCAAGAAACACGAAGTCTGGATTGAACCCAAGAAAGAACACGGTGGTAGACTAAATCGAATAATTATACACATTTTGATAACGAGGTAAGTTTGTATGTAATAAATTAACCTTATGTCATTATGTATTGAAATGCTTGAGATTACATGAAATGTACATTATTTCTATGAAAATTGATCAATGATGTTTCTATGAGAATACGATGAAGATTTATGATGTTGAAGTCCCGGTTGACCTTAGGAATAGAAAGGATACCATAGTCAAGACATGAGATTTATAAGGTCCCGTATAAGACCATATCTGGGATATGGCCTCGGCATCGAGTTGGGGTCCCTTATAAGACCATATCTGGGATATGACATCGGCATCGAATTAGAGATTTTGTGTAAGACCATGTTAGGGACATGCATCGATATACGATCTCCTATAAGACCATATCTGGGATATGGCTTCGACATCGATATGAGATCCCGTATAAGACCATATCTGGGGTATGGCATCGGCATTGACATGTGATCTCATGTAAGACCATATCTGGGATATGGCATTGGCATCTTACCAAGTGTATGACGAATTCCAGGTATCCTTCGATATTCCAAGCGGTTCAATGGGTAAAGAGCTAAGTTTATGCTAAAGATGATAACCAGCTAAGTATATATTCAAGATGGAAAAAGTGCTAAATTTTTGTGATGAAATGATACAGGTGTATATGAGATACTTACGAGAAATAAGTCCGATATGTGTTATGTGATTGGTAAGAGTAAGCATGAGTAAGCTATGTCAATGTGCTTGAGAACTTGCGTTAATGCTTAAAGTAAAGTGTGAATGTATCATAAGATTTTATATTACTATCTAATACATGCAAACTTACTAAGCTTTATGCTTACTCCCTCTCTTTTCCATTTCCTTGTAGTATCGCCAAGCTAGCTCGGGGATCGAAGAACGTCGAAGTTCGATTCACACTATCAAGCTATTCTTTTGGTATAGTAAAGTTTGATTATTTTGAGTATGGCATGTATAGGTACTTGGTCATTTTGTTATGTCATATTGGTTCGCCAAGGTGTTGGCTATTAATGCTACTCAATTCATTTTGTAAATGGCCATTAGAATTGGTCGATAATAGTTAAGTTATATATATTCAATGATGATGAAGTTCATGAAGTGCAAGTTGATGAAATTGAATGAGTAGTAGTAGATGTATGATGAATTAGTGAATGTTAATGGTGCATTATCGCTATGCTATGTTTTGCTTGAAATGGTATGAGCGTGATTGTTTTTCAGGGTGGCAATTGGCTTGGTAAATAGCCTTATAATTGTCCACACGGGTAGACACGCGGGTGTGTGTCTAGGCAGTGTGCCAACCTCGAGGGCGTGTTGATAGGTCGTGTGTCCCCTGCATCTAATTTGCGAAATATTCAGTTTGTCACACGGCCTAGCACACGGGCGTGTGACTAGGCCGTATGCCTCTAGGTGTCTGCTGACGTCATAAACAGAATGTCAAGGTTTTCACACACGGGCTGAGACACGGACGTGTCATGGCCGTGTGAGGGACACGGGCCATAGACACGGGCGTGTGTCAGGCCGTATGAAAACCCCTTTAGGTTCAAAATGAAAAATAAAATCCACATGGACTAGGGACATAGGCGTGTGTGACCACAGGGTCTGCCCACACGGGCATGTCCCTATCCACACAGGCGTGTGGCCCTGTTTTGAATAAAAATTTTCTAAGTGTTTATAAATTTCCAGTTCAGTCCCAGATCACTCTATGTGTATGCTTTAGGTCTCGTAGACCTATAATAGGGATGTTGTGAATACGAATGAAGGGTTTTAAGTTTGTATGAAAATTATGGCCCAATATTACATGATGAAGTATGTTAAGTCCGGTAATGCCTCGTACCCGATTCCGGCGTCGAATACGGGTAAGGGGTGTTACAAAATAAAAGGGTGATTTTATGCCATTGATTATTGGTTAAGTTATACATATGAGTTAAATATAAGTTATTTTTTGGTTTGAAATGAAAATGTGAACAATTGTGGTTGTATATGTGATTGAGCTTAAAACCTTAAATGTTTAACGATTTTGTTTGAACCTTGTTAGAGGTATATGATGCGAATTAAAGGGTTAATGTGAGCAAGGTGATAAATTAGATTATGAATTCATGTTATATTTTAAGTTGAATGTGGTGTTTCACCAATTGAGTTTATGTATGTGGTTTTGGTTTAAACCTCACTTGATTGATGTTTTTTTTTATGCCATGATAGGTGAAATTGTTTCATATTAATTTATGTATTTGTTAAATGATTAAGGTAAGTTATTTGTTTATATTGTATGAGCTTACTAAGTATTTTATATACTTACTCTCATTACTACTTTTACGTAGATTTTGGATGTCTGAAACGTGTCAATTGGATAAGGGAGAAGCTCACACCCATCAACTTTAGCTAGGTAGATTTTTTATGTTTGAAGTTGGTTACTTGTGGCATGTACATAGGTTGAATGAACTTAAGCTAGTTAAAGTCTATTTAGTATAATAACCTTGTGTATGTAAATCTATAGTTGTGGTTTAATATTGGATATATGGTATTTGCTAAGTATGTTTGAATGTTAAAAAATGGGAAAGCTTAATTGGTAATATGCATGTGAACTGGGTTGTGGTCTGAAATAGTGTAAGACTTGGTTTGAATGGTATTTGATTTGAATTATTGGTTTGTTGGTGCTATTGAGGTCATATTGGTTGTTTGATAAAATGATTTGGTGAATTGGTATTTTGGGCTTTGAAATATGCATGTTTTGGTATTGATTTGAATAACATGAAATTCCATTATAGGTCAATTGTGGAAATGGTATGAAAGGTTTCTCAAATAGGTCATTTATGCTGCACACAGGCTACCACGGGACCACTTGTCACACACAAGTGGTTGACACGGCTGTGTGTGCTACATGTTCAGATAGACTTTTAGTTTACACGTGTAACACCCCATACCCGAGTCCGAGGCCTAGACCGGATACGAGACATTACTATGCTTGAACTTGCTTAATCATGAAATTTCAGGTTATAAAATTTTGTCCCGAACTAAAAACTTCTCTTTCGTATACAACTCGTAAATCTCATGGGCCTACGAGGACTCAAACTCATGTTCGTAAACTTTCGAAAATCAATCAAATTTCCCTTGAAAAAGGGGTCACACGCCCATGTGGTTCGTGACACGCCCGTGCACCCCTAAGCACGCCCATGTCTCCCAACCATGGTCGACACTGACTTATCTAACACGGCCATGGCACGCTCGTGGCCTTAGCCCGTGTAGGAAACCTTAGCATTCTGACTTGAATCACATGGCCTATACACATGCCCGTGGACTTAGGCCGTGTACTATACCTTGATATACTGACTTACCCAACACGGCCTGGGCGCACGCCCATGTTCTAACCATGTAATACACACGGCCCAAACAAACGGCCGTGGAATTTACCCGCGGTCTATTCTGACTTAAAAATACAAGGGTGCAGGGTACACACAGCCTAGACAAACGCCCGTGTGTCTAACCGTGTGGGCACTTAGAGGGTATCTACCAAACCTTCTTACAACTCTCAATTGCATACATACATAAAATAATTCAATTGAAACTCACATTATCAACTAAAACACATGAATTTATACATTTGATTCATGAAAATAAGGTTTTCCTCCCATACAATTACAACATTTTAAGCCATCATCAATGGCCATACACATTTAAATTATGAACCCTCTTGGGCCAACACACTTTGGCACATTAACAACAACTTAATCAACCTTAAATTCTAGCCCTATACATGCCATGACTCATAAGGACTTGATACCTCATACCAAGAGTCTGCTCGATAGTGTGAAAACATTTCCAACGGCCTCCAACTTGAGTTAGTAGATAATTTACCTATAAGAGATGGGAAAGGAGATGGAGTAAGCAATAATGCTTAGTAAGTTCATATGTATAAACTGATAATTTCCTATATTCATTGAATAAACATAATCATAAAGTGTCATAAGGAATTGCTCTCATAAACCCTTAGTTACTTACTCAACCATTGTTGAAACTTACTTATTCAATCTTTTACCACACTCTTACCATGTCACAATCCAACTGCTCGTTTAACCAGCATACATTCCTGTACTAATTTTCATATAATCACATAAAACAACTCATCAAGCATTTTCAATAAGCTACTCATCTCTTGGTGCTTTCGCACTTAGCCCACCATTAACTCTCTAATAAGGTGATATCGCACATAGCTCACCGTTATTTACATTCATAGACAGTAATCTACAAGTATCTCTCTATTTCAAAGGTTCATTCGAGAGCATCCTCATATACTTCTATTCTTACTTAACTTTCTACGATAATCGTTTGCATTCACACGGTACATTAATAAATCTGTTTCATGCACTAAGGTGAATCAACTACACATATTCCACTAGGGATTCATCATATATATTGAATTTTTCTCAATTCAATTCTAACACATACTTGTTCTTCTCGTGGTACAACCACATATACATTGAATCATTCGAATTGTTAACTAACTTTCTTGAGTCTCATACACATGGTTTTCATTGACATCTTACTCTAATAGGGTCTTACATACATTAATATGTCGATGCCATGTCCCTGACATGGTCATATATGAATTCTTACACCGAGGCCATATTCCAATATGGTCTTACTCGAGACTTTAACCATCATCATATCATGCTATACACTTTACCCATTACTCTAAATTCAATTCCATTGACATCTCATCAAAAGATATTTCATACATTCATATAGTAAACATACATTCCATTGAACATTGGAATACTAAATTAACTCATACGGAATTGCAACATTCGCACATGAAATAGCCAAAATTGACTATTTGTCCACATTTCTCTTTTCATCCGTCCTAGGTCCGAAACTCGTTTTCTTTGATCTAGAACAATGAAATATACTGATTTATTTATTCATAAATCATAAAATACCATAATACACACTTTAGGCAAAAATGACTATTTTGCCC
Source organism: Gossypium australe (assembly GCA_005393395.2). Taxonomy (NCBI): domain Eukaryota; kingdom Viridiplantae; phylum Streptophyta; class Magnoliopsida; order Malvales; family Malvaceae; genus Gossypium; species Gossypium australe. The sequence continues at coordinate 105,861,000 of CM016624.1, forward strand.
CTACACTTTGGTAAAATTATGATTTTTCCCCTAGGCTCGTAAATAAATTTTTATCACATTTTCTTGTTAATCAAGCCTAGCTGAACATTTAATCCTCTTATAACAATCCAAAATTCCAACTATTTCATGCCTTAATGAACAATTTACAACTTTTGCATTTTAGCCCAAATTAGGTGTTTTCCCAACAACACCTTTCACAAAAGTTGTTTATCATCATCCTATCATTCATTTTCTTCCATAAAAACTCATAAAACAGCATAAACTCTATCATAGTAAGTCCCTAGACTTTCAACCATGTTGCAATTTAGTCCCCTTATTAGCTAGATTAAGCTTTGGGGACTCCAAAAATATAATTTTTATCAAGAAAAGTCATCAAAATCACTTACTTGAGTGGAATAAAGATTGCTGAAAATTTGAAGCTTTCAAAACCCTCCATGGCTGATATTTTCGGTGGAAAGAGAGAAGAAATAAAAAGATGATAGCTCCTTGTTTATTTCATCTTATTTTATTTCTTTTTCCCACTAATATCACCAACTACACATCATAATAAATGCTCTTGTCCCCTATGTGTTTTATGACCGGTCAACCCATTTAAACAAGGTCAAATTGCACATTTGGGACTTCCAATTAATAATCCATAGCTATTTGGTGCCTCTAGCAAATAAAATAGAACTTTCGCACTTTATGCGATTTAGTCCCTTTTTACAATTTAGATAGAAATTGCTAAAATTAAGGCACCAAAATTTTCATGCATCCTCATGAACATGTTATAGCACATAACATAACATGAAAATAATTTTATCTAACCTCTAATTAGTGATTCTGAGATCACTGATCCAACTAGCCCCTAAATCGGGATGTTACAATTTTTCCCCCCTTAGGAATTTTTGTCCCCGAAAATCTTATCAGGAGGATTTGCTAGCAACAATCTTAAAACATTTCCATACTACTCTTTCAAATCACGAATCTGCTTATCCTCAAGTTTCTCTTGCCAATAACTCTTAAGCTGTGACACCTAAGGCCAAAACGTAACTTGAGACCTAAGTCACTCTTCTTCTGGGGCATATACTATATCTAGAAATTTACTAATTTGAAACTCCATACGTGTCCAGATGATCGTTCAGATCTTTACTGGTTGATTCACCACAACTCGAATGACACCCCTTTCTTTGGGAATCTTGTCAAACTAAATTTGAAATCTATAAGATTTTATCTCACTTTCTCATTAAAGCATTCACCATCTGTAATAGTCTTGACTGGTATGCATTGAAAACTCAGCTTTTACTGGTCTAAAACTTTTGATCATAACTCAAACATATCGTGAAATGTACTCTACTGTCAAAACATTTATGCACATAACTGTACTTCCTTATTCTTGCTTTAGTAGATATGCTACCACTAAATCTCATACCAAAACTCTATATAAGTTTTGGATTCATCGTCATTCCAATTCTATTTCAAGAAATCATCAATAACGGAAGAACTTATACAACCTATATTCATCATCTCAAAAAGACTCATTCAGAGCTTATTTAAAATACCATTTACTATATATCTTCTGAACCTTTTGGTTCTGAAAAGAACACTCACTCTAGTCATTAACCTTGCTGGAACTAAAATGTTACCAACTAAGATTCACTCAGTAATCAACTCGCTTTGCGTAACATGGATCTTTCATTCTACACCAATACTTTGTCTACTTATTGAGAAGTATTACAATAATTGTACTCTTCATAGTAATAGCTCCAGTCATTTCCACTATTTCATTTTCAAGACCTTCTGTAGCATAAGACACTCTACTCATTAAAATTTAGAAAATACACATCAATTTTCCCATGAATCATTTCATAACACCTAACTCATAACACAGATATAAAAGTGATCGTCTCTGGACCACTTACCGATCAACTCTTTTTTTTTTTTAGATTCAAACTGAACTCAGTACTAGAACTTTTAACCAATAATTCCATCAATAGCTTTCAGCTTGACCATCACGGTTTGATCATTTCCATGAGCATATCTTTGTATCGTGCTCCTTACTCATGAACATACAGAAATTATTCTCTTTATTGATTCATGCGTGAATATACACAGAACTTGATTCATGTGTCAATACATTAATCTACTCCTTTCTCCACACAAAGAACATTTTCTAGCACACTCTCATCTGAGTTTCTTTTGCTGTGTTAATCTAAAAATTTTACTAGCATCGTATCTCATAACATTAGGGACATCTTGATTGAATTTATTGACTCTATTTAGCTTACTCGAAAACCCATCGTACAAAGTGAAACTTGTGATTTTACTTCTTATACTAGAATCGTCATGGACTTCTTCCTCAAGGTACCCGAATAAGGTTACGAGGAGACAAAGGAATATCAATTTCAAATACTAAATCAACCACCGTTTGTCTGATTTCTATTATCAACTAACATTCTCACACTATCTCAATTCATGAGATAAATAACTACATCGCCCCTAAAGACAAAAGTTATTAACACATGACACTTAAAGAGATCATTATGATCCATACAATTATGGTTATCATAATTGAACACTCTCACAGTTTAATATTGTTTCTTTAACCATTTCGCCCTTAAACTCCTTAACAATTTCTTTCATTAATGAATATCTATTTAAGAAGATCTCGATAAACATACACCTCAGGCTTCCTACTCACTTGAGTCAATAGCCTAGGCTAACTTTCTCTTGTTCATAACATTGTATAATCAATACAATCGTTAAAGCATTCGGACATACTTCCTTACAATTGCCTTCATTAAACACCTACCGTGCCACACATCGTACTCATTTCTTCATGACTCGTTCACAAATGCCTATATTTACCCATTCACATGGCTTTAGTACAATTTTCATTTCTACCTCTGGACTCATCTATTTGTCCCATTAATCACTAGGGATAATTAAAGATGCATATTCATTGTCAATCATGTAAGTGCGAAACTAATGCCACATCCCCAAGCTGGTCTTATATGAAGTCACCTCTAAATGTCAATCCCATAAATCGGTTAAGGTCTTATATGGACTTCCGTATCAGGTATCGATGCCATATTCCAAATATGGTCTTATACGATTCTCATATCCATTTTCGAAGCCATATTCTAGATATGGTCTTATAGGGAATCATAACTTGGTGCCGGGGCCATATCTCGAACATGGTCTTACCCAGAACCTTATCTATTTCACATCTCAATGATAACCCTTTCATTTTAGTCTCCCCAGGACTTCAACCTCATGTCCAACAACAATTTCTCTATCTATCAGAACATCATGCATCAATGTGATACAAAGCATTCTCAAAATGTTAACATAATTATTGCATTAATCACATACAAACTTTCTCAATTTAACTCTCATAATATTTCCTCCTAATTCAACAGTGGTAAGGAGGATGAGGTCATAGAGCCTCTTAACTTGACTCTCGTCACTACATGCATATGATTTACAGTTATCTCTACCACTCATACTTTTGAACTGTGACTTTAATAATTTAAGTTCTACGTTAATGTCTGCTTGAGTACTCAACATTTAATTCTACTTTCTCTTATAATCACTTATCAATTAAAGAATGTCTTACGGGTTTGAGTACGTCATTTATCTGATTGCCATAGTCCAACTATGGTCTTACTCATATCACAACACCATGGCCCAGCTATTTCTTTACATGTCATCACGATGCCATAGCCTCACTATGGTCTTACACGAAGTCTCATAACAATACCAATGCCATATCCCTGATACGGTCTTACATGGAATGCATGTCAATGTTGATGCCATGTTCTAAAAACGGTCTTACACTGGAACTCATAAGACGGCCGATGCCATGTTCCAAACATGGTCTTACACTGACTTTCTCATTGCCATGGTCCAACCAAGGTCTTATTAATCTTTTCATCATTGAACGACCGTACTCATCTCCTGCATTCCCTTTAGTCAAACTTCTCAATTTTAGTTCTCATACCATAATATGTGTGGCTTCTTGCTCTTACTGCTTCTCGCATACTTCATGATGTTTACAATTCTCATGCTTGTAAGGTAAACAAGGTACCTGTAACACTTGATTCCATAGATTAGTATGCTTTACTATAATAAACATAATATCGGCATCATCATTCATAACATGAATCATATTTGTTAGTTAGCCTTAACTAGCACGACATAATATCAACTTTACTACTAACTTTCTTGCTATCTCATTTAAGCTTTACTCTTTTAGCCAATGAATTATTATGAATAACCGAGGATACTAAATATTGTCCCACATAGCTTGATGCCAAAGCCATATCCTAGATATGGTCTTACATGGAATATCTCTTCTTAGTTTCAAGGCCATGTCTTGACATGGACTTATGTGAAGTCTTTCTCTTGATAGCTTTTCAATGCCAAGCTTGCCTTGGACTTATATAATAACTTGTTCAATGCCAAGCTTGCCTTGGACTTACGTGGTAACTTGTTCAATGCCAAGCTTGCCTTGGACATACATGATAACTTGTTCAATGCCAAGCTTGCCTTGGACTTACATGATAACTTGTTTAATGCCAAGCTTGCCTTGGACTTACATGATAACTTACTTGATAACATGATCAATGCCAAGCTTGTGTCCTTGGAATTACATAATAACTTGCTTGATAACTTAATCAATGCCAAGCTTGAGCCCTTGGGCTTACATGATAATTTATTCAATGCCAAGCTTGAGTCCTTAGCCTTACATGATAACTTGCTTGATTGCCGATGCCATGCCTTGGCTTGGTCTTATACGAACTTTCTTATCTCATGTGGTAGATCGAGTATCCTGGGAAATTCATCTTCAATCGGGACTTGCTCATACTTAATCTCATTGATTTATTTGTCTATCAGATCATTGAACATTTTCATAGGAATAATGTGCACATAACAATATCACAAGCCATTCAATGAAATATTCATGAGACTTGAAAATCATACAAACTTGCTGAAATTAGCTCAGTTGAGAATCATCTCTGTCTTAACAAAACAATTTCGTTAGAGCCGGGAGACATCACACTATCACGGTCCACATATGGCATGTATAGCTAGACTCTTACTACGCTAGGTTAGTCCTAGAACCGACTAAACCATAGCTCTGATACCACTAAATGTAACTACCCATACCCGAGTCCGAGGCCTAGACCGGATACGAGACATTACTATGATTGAACTTGCTTAATAGTGAAATTTCGGGTTATAAAATTTCGTCCCGAACTAAAAACTGCTCTTTCGTATACAACTCGTAAATCTCATGGGCCTACAAGGCCTCAAACTCATGTTCGTAAACTTTCGAAAATCATTCGGGAACTTTCCCTTGAAACAGGGGTCACACGCCCATGTGGTTCGAGACACGCCCGTGCACCCCTAAGCGCACCCATGTCTCCCAACCGTGCTCGACACTGACTTATCTGACACGGTCATGGCACGCTCGTGGCCTTAGCCCGTGTAGGAAACCTTAGCATTCTAATTTGAATCACATGGCCTATACACACGCCCGTGGACTTAGGCTGTGTACTATACCTTGATATATTGACTTACTCAACACGGCCTGGGCGCACGCCCATGTTCTAACCGTGTAATACACACGGCCCAAACAAACAACCGTGGAATTTACCCGTGGTCTATTCTGACTTAAAAATACAAGGGTGCAGGGTACACACGGCCTAGACACACGCCCGTGTGTCTAACCGTGTGGGCACTTAGAGGCTATCTACCAAACCTTCTTACAACTCTCAACTGCATACATACATAAACTAATTCAATGGAAACTCACATTATCAACTAAAACACATGAATTTATACATTTGATTCATGAAAATAAGGTTTTCCTCCCATACAATTACAACATTTTAAGCCATCATCAATGGCCATACACATTTAAACTATGAACCCTCTTGGGCCAACACACTTTGGCACATTCACAACAACTTAATCAACCTTAAATTCTAGCCCTATACATGCCATGACTCATAAGGACTTGATACCTCATACCAAGAGTCTGCTCGATAGTGTGAAAACATTTCCAACGGCCTCCAACTTGAGTTAGTAGATAATTTACCTATAAGAGATGGGAAAGGAGATGGAGTAAGCAATAATGCTTAGTAAGTTCATATGTATAAACTGATAATTTCCTATATTCATTGAATAAACATAATCATAAAGTGTCATAAAGAATTGCTCTCATAAACCCTTAGTTACTTACTCAACCATTGTTGAAACTTACTTATTCAATCTTTTACCACACTCTTACCATGTCACAATCCAACTGCTCGTTTAACCAGCATACATTCCTGTACTAATTTTCATATAATCACATAAAACAACTCATCAAGCATTTTCAATAAGCTACTCATCTCTTGGTGGTTTCGCACTTAGCCCACCATTAACTCTCTAATAAGGTGATATCGCACATAGCTCACCGTTATTTACATTCATAGACAGTAATCCACAAGTATCTCTCTATTTCAAATGTTCATTCGAGAACATCCTCATATACTTCTATTCATACTTAACTTTCTACGATAATCGTTTGCATTCACACAGTACATTAATAAATCTGTTTCATGCACTAAGGTGCATCAACTACACATATTCCACTAGGGATTCATCATATATATATTGAATTTGTCTCAATTCAATTCTAACACATACTTGTCCTTCTCGTGGTACAACCACATATACATTGAATCATTCGAATTGTTAACTAACTTTCTTGAGTCTCATACACATGGTTCTCATTGACATCTTACTCTAATAGGGTCTTACATACATTAACATGTCGATGCCATGTCCCTGACATGGTCATATATGAATTCTTACATCGAGGCCATATTCCAATATGGTCTTACTCGAGACTTTAACCATCATCATATCATGCTATACACTTTACCTATTACTCTAAATTCAATTCCATTGACATCTCATCAAAAGATATTTCATACATTCATATAGTAAACATACATTCCATTGAAATTGGAATACTAAATTAACTCATACGGAATTGCAACATTCGCACATGAACTTACCTCGATGTCGAAATAGCCAAAATTGACTATTTGTCCACATTTCTCTTTCATCTGTTCTAGGTCCGAAACTCGTTTTCTTCGATCTAGAACAATGAAATATACTGATTTATTCATTCATAAATCATAAAATACCATAATACACACTTTAGCCAAAAATGACTATTTTGCCCCTACACTTTGGTAAAATTATGATTTTGCCCCTAGGCTCGTAAATAAATTTTCATCACATTTTCTTGTTAATCAAGCCTATCTGAACATTTAATCCTCTTATAACAATCCAAAATTCTAACTATTTCATGCCTTAATGAACAATTTACAACTTTTGCATTTTAGCCCAAATTAGGTGTTTTCCCAACAACACCTTTCACAAAAGTTGTTTATCATCATCCTATCATTCATTTTCTTCCATAAAAACTCATAAAACAACATAAACTCTATCATAGTAAGTCCCTAGACTTTCAACCATGTTGCAATTTAGTCCCCTCATTAGCTAGATTAAGCTTTGGGGACTCCAAAAATACAATTTTTATCAAGAAAAGTCATCAAAATTACTTACTTGAGTGGAATAAAGATTGCTGAAAATTTGAAGCTTTCAAACCCCTCCATGGCTGATATTTTCGGTGGAAAGAGATAAGAAATAAAAATATGATAGCTCCTTGTTTATTTCATCTTATTTTATTTCTTTTTCCCACTAATATCACCAACTACACATCATAATAAATGCTCTTGTCCCCTATGTGTTTTATGACCGGTCAACCCATTTAAACAAGGTCAAATTGCACATTTGGGACTTCCAATTAATAATCCATAGCTATTTGGTGCCTCTAGCAAATAAAATAGAACTTTCGCACTTTATGCGATTTAGTCCCTTTTTACAATTTAGCTAGAAATTGCTAAAATTAAGGCACCAAAATTTTCATGCATCCTCATGAACATGTTATAGCACATAACATAACATGAAAATAATTTTATCTAACCTCTAATTAGTGATTCTGAGATCACTGATCCAACTAGCCCCTAAATCGGGCTGTTACAACACTGCTTGGCGACAAGCAGTGTGACCTTATATTATACAACATTATGTTATTACACGGTTTAAGGACACAGGCATGTGGCCTTGCACCACACGGCCTGGCCACATGGTCGTGTGACTCCTATTTTGTTTATATGCCTGCTAATTTGTAAATGTTTCAAATTGGTCTTGATTTAGTACCAAACTTGCTCAAAGGCTTTCGTAAACTCGATTAAGACTTGGTTTTGATTGTAATGCATTTTTAACATGGAATTAACGTGTATGTATTTATTATTGAGTATTATTGAAAAACTTTCTTGTGAATGTTTCGGTTTTCTATTGTAGCATCCTATAGCTCAGGTCTGGTGACTGGATCGGGTATAGGGTGTTACACGGAAACAAATAAATCCACATGCTGAACAAAGAAGCTCAATGGTACTAACATAATTTGATAACAAAGCATATAGAAATTAAGTAAGTAGACATTTTATTAGTTCATTTATAATCAAATATATAATGAAGATTACTATCTAATAAACTCATTCCTTTTAGTGTTTTCCCATGAAAACAATGTTTAGTTTACATCCTGTATGTTAACATATTGATATGCCCTTAGGGATTTGCATTTCAATCTCAAAGTATAAAAAAACTAATCCATTTCATAACATCATACATATTTCAATCTCTTTTTCATGCATTTGACATTTTCACATCAAAATCATACATCACTTGTACTTCAGTCACATTACATTGATGTTTTATCCCTTACTAACCAAACGCGGACTCAAGGATGAGCACACGGATTACTATATCAATAAGCACTCATGGAAACCTAGTGCTCAGGAGCTAACAGTACATTTTCAAAGACATCCAAATGCTATGGAGAACTATCTAATGAAAAGCACCTAGTGCTAAGCAGTACATGCCCATGGACACCTAATGCTTTGGAGAACTACCGAAATGATACGTGCCAAGCGCTAAATATAACTTTGATATAACAGATCTTTTGGGATGCCAGCTATACCCATAACTTTATCTTAGACATTTTAATAGGGTATTCATAGTAACAATATACATGAATTCACATATCATTTATTTATTGCATCACATTTTCATATAACTTTCATTTCGTTTATCATTCTTTCATAATCTTTCACCATTTCACAAACACGCACATACATGTGCCCAATGATTCAATAAGTCATCAAGTCACATGTTAACTTACCTTTCATGAGAGAAAACATTAAGATTATCTTATTTAATTAACTACTTAATAAGCTATGAATTAAAAGCAAATTATGAAATCAAAAACTAAAATCGTTAATCATTTGTCACTTTCTCTTTTCCTTTCACGTTCAAATTTCCAACGTCATCTTTTGGTATGTATGATAATTTGATTACATAAGTGGTATTAGTATCACATTTAACAAGAATATCGTTTAATTCAAACATGAATGCAAATTTACAATTAGGTCATTTAGAACCTTAATATCTGAAATGCATGTATTACACAGTCTACCCGATCAAATTTAAATTTGACTTCATATTTGTTCATTAGGAACCTCAATCTATCAATATTCTTCATTTCATCCATAGTTTTCTCTCTATATATGTGTCTCTCTTTCTTCAATATTAAAAAATGGCTATGCGAACCAAACCAAATCAAGTTTGATTCAACAATTTTCACTACATTTATAACATGATTTTACCATGGTTCAACCTAACACCAAACCTGCATGAGTTTAAACACTCAAACCTAAGTTCTTCCAAAGCTTCAACGATGGTATACTACATTAAATCAACAATAGTTTCTAATTCAAAGGCTTGGGTCAAGATTATCAACTACCATTAACCAAGATTTCCAAAAAAAATTCAAGTGAAAAGCTTACCTATCTTTGCAATTTGATGTCCGAAAATGGCAAAGAAAACTTAGCAAACTTTTCTTTTTCTTTTTTTCCTTTTCATAGAAAGTAATGGTAGATGAAGACGATAATTTTCTTTAGTTTCTTTCTCCCACTAATATGATATATACACACTTGATTAACAAGTTTAATTAACCTTTAATTAAGTTAATCAATGGTTATTAATCATTAGTGGAATTGGATGGTTGAGATCAACACATACCATTATCTATGTCTTAACCATTGTCTAATTACATTTGGGTCCTTGGTTTAATTTCCAATCAAAGGCTTTCTTGAATCCTTGATTAATTCCCTATATATTTTACTCACTTTTTTAATTTGGTCCCTATATTACAATTAGCAACTTGCACAATTTAATCACTTAATAAATCAATACTATAATTTCATACTTGACATGTATATCTCCCAATTAATATTTCAACTAACTCATTTTACGAAATCTTGCTTTGAAATTGCGCTTTTCGGCACCAACTAAAATCAAATCGTTACATTACATTCAACATTAGTATAATTCTAAATATTTACCAAAGGATTGCATTGCAATTCCAACGATGCTAACATAATTCCAAATACTTGCGAATTACCACAAATTTTATAGGAAGAAATACAAGCAGAATTTCATAAATCAAATTGACCTTACTCACAACGTAAGGGCCTTATAGTTGCTTTTTGTTGCAACAGGATTGCAATGTAAGTCTCACAAAAAAAAAAAAAAAACTTTTTATATACCTTTCTTGAGATTAAAGCAAGGAAGGGGTTCTTTCTTTCTTTCACTATTCAATCTATCCAGCCTCCAGACACATCTTTGAGCTCCTCCTTCACATAGGAGCTCTACATTACTACTCCGTCTCATCTCAATCATTAATGGCTCTCTACTCTACATGGATTAATTGTTCCAAATCTCCCATCACTTTCTCCATCTTGTTGAAACTTTGTTTTAATGAGCTTCAATTAAAAAAAATGAAAAATGAAAAAAGTAAAAATGAAAATGAAAAATCAATTGCCTTTTCAATCTTTTCATCCCGTACATAACACCATTCTCAATAAATTCCATCCTCACCACGCTTCTATTTCCACTTTGGTTCTTTTGGGGTTACACTGCAAAAAAAAATAAGCGTGCTGTGTGGGAAGATAAAATGGCATATTTTGTAATTTATTTTATTTTTAAAAGGAGACAAAAATTATGGGTTAAACTATAAAATTGGTCATCATATTTTAGTGAAAATTAATTTTTTGCAACTAAACTATAAAATGTTATATTTTGATCATTAAAATTATCGATTTATAATGTTTTGTTAGTGGTTCGTTAATGGTGGTTACAACCTTAACGAAAACGTGAGGTGCACATTAATTCAAAGGTTAATATCCAATTTGATCCTTAAATTATAGCTAAAACATTTAATTGGTACTTTTACAACATTTTAACAATAATTTTGAAAAAAAATTATTAAAAAATTATTTAAAAAATTCAAAGAATATCTTTAAAAAATCTGAAAATTTATTATTTATTTTTTGAAATTATAAAAATAATTATAAAAATTATAGTTATATAAAAAATTCAAAAATTCAAAAAATAATATAATAAACAAAACATGTATATACAAAATAAAAATACATGTTTTCTATGTAAGATGCATGCATAGCAAGCCATTGATGGTTCATTAGTTTGAATGCAATGCAATCCAGGTCAAACGCAGACTCGTTTTCGATTCGAAGGCAAAAAGCAGAGCTAATTTACTTTAAAGGAGTACAACTAGATTGAAGACTAAATGAATTAGGAAAGAAATAAACATCCACAAAAACATTATAAACAATGAAAGTGCAAAAACTTGGAATAAAGTGGCATTACCTGAGAGCAACTTTAAGAAAATTGCTCCAACCATTGTCCTCATTTTGACTGTAGATTAAAAAATATGAAATACCAAGCTTATTGTGGATGGCCTAAATTGATGCATATCCACAAATGGATAAGACTCAAATTCACAGCCTCACTGGAAACCTTGTGCCAATAAAAAAAATAAAATAAAACACCATCGAATAGGAAGAATTCGAGAACATCACTTTTATTTTCCAGGATACAGTACCTGCTTCAAGATCAAGCATGAATGTTATGTTCACACCAGCCACAGCAAAGGATATTCTCATGCTGACCGGTCACCCTAATAAAATATTAATTTGTAAAAATATATAATTTTTAAAAAGTATTTTGTTTATATATAATTTTTAGAATCTTTATGAATCTTTTACATATTATAATTTTAAAGTATTTTTATAATTTCAAAAAAAATTAATGAATTTTAAAATTTTTGAAGATATTTTTAGAATTTTTTATTAATTATTTTCAGAATTATTGTTAAAAATATTATAAAAGTACCAAATTGAATGTTTTAATTATAATTTAGGGATCAAATTGCATATTAACTCTTAAATTAAAAAGTCACCTCACTTTTCTATTTAAGATTGTAACAGCAATTAACATACTAGTGACCAAAACATTATAAGATAATAACTTTGCAATCAAAATGTAACTTTTTATAGTTCAATGATAAAAAAATTCACAAAAATTTAGTGACCATTTTTATAGTTTACCTAAAATTATACCCATCTCTCAACTGAGGTTTAACACATGAGTTTTGCACGTGCTGAGCTCATATTGAGTGAGGCCTTAATTTTCTTTGGCATAAACATAAATTTAACCCCAACGTTTACTTATTTTATTATTTTAACCTCTATTCTCTTTTTCGGGTGATTTTAACCCTCAACCTTTAAAATTTAATCAAAATGCTTGCTTTTTTTACGAAAAAATTGGTTGAACTGTTAAATTTTAATGGTATTGGCATGGTAGCTCACGTGTCCTTTTGCATATACCTTATTGTTAATATGGATAAATTTTCTAAAAGTTTTTTATGAAATTTTTTGAGTTTTTAATAAATTTTTTTGAATTTTTTTGAATTATACTTGGACTACCACGCTAATGGCCACATTAATGCCATTAAATTTTTAACAGTTCAGTAAATTTTTATGTCAAAAAATAAGCAATTTGAATAAATTTTAAAGTTTAAGGGCCAAAATAACCCCCAAAAAATAAGTGCCAAAACAATCCAAAAAAATAAAGATCAAAATGACAAAATGAATAAATATTACAACCTAAGTTTATCTTTATGCCATTTTATTTTATAACCAAGCAATTGATTATTTTAAACTCATGTTTTAAAATCTATGTTAAATATTATAATACTTCTAACCAAAGCATAACTATTTTATTTTAACTTTAGCGTAAACTAAAATTATTAGTAAGTTCATGTTTTGGTCATTCAATTTTAAAAAGTACAAGATGGTCATCAAACTATTCGAAAGTTTTTATTTAAGCCATTAGCTATTAAAATCGTTGTTGTATGACCTTCTTTCACTTCTATAGTTTAGATTTTTTATGAAAAAACTTTGAACACCATGAATCTGTGAACCAAAATTTAAATAGCTTTTTTCTTCGATCTCCAACATTGACCATCAAATCGACTTGGATCTAAGGTATGTTTCTCTACTCATTGATGGGTACTGAACCACTTGGTAGGCTGTCTAGACCTCCAAAAATAAATCCTGCTCAAAAAGAAAGAAAACAAACTATTTTAGAGTAGTGAGCAAGGTTGGATCCACGCAAAGTGGGATTCGACTAATTCCTAAAAAATAAATTAGAAAATAAAGTTGAGGGGGAGTTTTAAAGTTCAAACTGGAATAAAAATTAATAGGAAATAATGTAGTCAAAACACTAAGATTTAGGGAAATTCAAAGTATGATAAATATCTAGCCAAGGGAAATCACAGTTATTAATTCATGGATTGATCATTGATTTTACAAATGATTTTCTAAACTTTTTCAATAAATTGCTTATGGCTACTTGAGATGTTTTAATAGCCTAATCTCTTATTAGTTTCTCAGTAATCAAAGAGACACTTGAATGATTACTTCTCTTGTTTGATAAACAATCCCATGAAGACGCTTCTAGGATTTATCTTACCAAAACCTTATGATTTATAGGACTCAATTCTAGCCAAACATATCATATCAGCACGAATAATTTAAACTAGATTCTACAGCTTCATAACCTGAGTATTACTCACCACAGGGATTAAAACCTTCTCACAATTACAGATGAGAAGATCTGTAACACACCAAATCCGGCCTAGGCATCAAAACCAAGTCCGAAGTGTTACATTTATGTTACTAGAAAAACCAAATTTTATAAACACAAATAAAAGCAAACCATTCGAAAAATTATAACAATTATCAAAGCCAGTGGATCATTCAACAGTCTAAAAAAGTCATATTACTAAGGAATACTGAAACGACTAATAATATAAATAAAGGGTTGATAAAGCAAATTGGCCGAGCTTCCACTACGCCGACCCGATCAAGACTGTAAGTTACCTGAAATTCAGTCAACAACAAAATGAGTTGAGAACCCAGTGTATAATCGAAATAGATTCAACTAGAAGCCAAATTACAACAACGAATTCTTGAATCTTAAGTTCCAATCAGAATTAGAGAATAACCAGTACAGATTTAACGTATCAGTTAAATGGTAGAACAATTCTAGTTCAGATATAGAATAGATTAGAAACAGATGCAGTTATTCCTACCCCCATTTGTTGCACACCATCTCTGACCATCCCAATACACAGTTAAGGGAATTTAATGCCCATCCAGCCCTACACACCATATAGTGTCAGTCCGAGACGTTCAATGAGAAGTAGACTAGCTACCAGATCAAATTGTAATAAAACGTCATATTCACATATAAATCGTGGCTTAGCCACTGAATTAGAGCAAATCACTTCATCCTTTACATAATTCTCATCCAATGAAAATGCAAATTACAGATGTCAAGAATGTACACATATTCATTCAGACTCAATTCATAGTTAAGCGATACAGATCAATATCACCGACAACCATCACAATCACTATACATTTATATAATCAACACCTCAGTCTCGGATCATCAATAGCACTCAGACAGTATAATTCAAATCATAAATACACTATGGACGGCCTACGTTCAAGTTAGATGATGCTTACGGCCTTAGAGATAAATTCTACATCTGACCCACACGACCATGTGGTTCCACATGGCCTAGCACACACCCGAGTGCCCACTTGTGTGTCTCACACGGCCTAACACACGCCCGTGTTGTCTACCCGTGTAGTTCTAAATCGCAAACAGTGAGTCGCACAGCTTGGGCACATGCCTGTGTCCCTAACCTGTGTGATTCTTATCTTATAATCATTGAGTTACACGGCTTGGACACACGCCCGTGCCCTTGGCCCGTGTGAACCCTGCACTAACATGACCACATACGACCTGGACACACGATCGTGTCCCTAGCCCATGTGGCTCATATTTGGTAGATTGTGTGTTACAAGGCTTGTCACACGACCGTGTGGCTTACACGGCCTGGCACACAACCGTGTGCCATCGACAGACATGTTTTTCGGCGTCCAAAATTTGTAAAATCTTGAGTTTTCAATACGCACCTAAAGTGATTTCGAAGCAGTAACGATGTAGAGGATTCCGAAAGCCTAAAACGACCATCCATCACTCAATCAACCAATTTTATCGACAATAATGCACACTTATACGCAAAATACTTATGTCAAAAGTTTCAACATGAAACCTTCAATGAAATCAACACTTACAGAAATATCAACAATGATTACTCGAATTGACGTGTGGAGGTTCACTACTTCTGATATCCCCAACTAATAGGGAAACCAAATGATAAACCGTCAGATAATTACACAATACACTCGAAACACCCGATTCAAAACATGCTACGAAGAACAAAAGGAAAAATCGCGAAAATAAATGAATTGACAGTGAAACTTACTTAATAACCTTTCGATTGGCAAACTAACAACGTAAAACTTTGACTAGTCTCGTATTCACTTATGACATTAACCAAAATAAAGAAGAAAGAAAAAGAACCGAAAAAGAAAAAAGTTAAAGAAGAAAAAGAGGAAACAAAATAGAAGAAGAAGAAGAAGAACTAACGTTAAATCCTAATTAACTACCAATTAGATTCCTAGCATTTAGCAAAAATGTTCCCTATTTCATACTTCGAAACTCGAACATGGGACCAAACAAAATATAGAAGCTTAACCAGTGAACCAGTAGGCTCATTCTTGACGCAGGTTTACACTGAATTAAACTTAAATATGTAATTCAAGGATAGAGGTTATTTTAGAATAAGATAGCAAAACTTTTAAAGATGTGACTCGAACGCCTGACCTCAATCACCTAAGCAAAGCACATAACCACAGATATAGAGACTCAAATACGATAGAATCCAACTGTCAAACATTCAAAATTTTGGGGTGTTGCTAGATCTTAATTTGTTGTATATTAATTTGACAAATTGTAGAGTGTCTAGTTCATGCAATTCAAAAATAAATAATAATATGAATAACAGAAGATATAAAAATATTCAAGAACCTAAAAGCATGAAGAATAGAAATCTCACAATTCAATGAGTCAAAAACATTAATAAAACCTTTGACTAAAATCAAGGATTTAACAATCCATGAAGAGAAAAAGCATAGCAGAATGTGAAAGTCTTGGTCTTTCTTTTTTCATGCCCTAAAGCCACTTTATATACCATCCAAGATCTCCTAGATAAGAGTTCAAAATAAAGTTTTGATTTTAAAATATCTCATAAAATCTTAATCAATCCTTGAAAATAGGGTTTTGAAAAATTCTTCCAAAAAGATAGAGGTTTGTTGAAAACTGTATAAAAATTATATAGCTTTGTGTCTCTGAACATAAGTCGTGGGCACACTTATTCTATGACTTTTTCTACCCATCTTCTTAGTCCACAAAATACCCAAACTTCATTTTGTCTAAAAAAATCTCTATATGGCTTCCAAACGATTCCAACTCTCTTTTTATCCTACAAAACACAAAATTCAACCAAAAGATGAGTTTATAAGCATATTAGGTCATCAAAACACATGGGAAACTTTTCAAAATATAAGTAAATTACATTCTAACAAATTCCTCCACACTTGAACAATGCTTGTCCTCAAGAATGTAATGATTCAAAGTCTTAAATCCTAATAGTCAAGTCAAAAAAATGAAAACAAGAAACAAGTTGCTCATAGAAGATGTCTTTACAAACCAACACAAATGAACAATCATCTCAACAATTTTTTGAAATCAAAACGAAGTAAGATTTGACACACTCACCATGAATTCCCTCATTACGCTCAAATTGTTTATGGTACAAACATAGGAAATCAACAAAAAAGGTCAAATTAGCTTATAATGCGACTAATTTTCAAAGGCTAAAGCTCAAGTTGTCTTCTATTGGTCAATACCAAGGCTGGCTTTTTAGGCTCAAAATGGTTATTCCTAAATGCCCTTTTCATTTAAATACTTTCCAAATTCCAAGATGTGGTCTGAATATGAATAACAATACAAGTTCAAGAAACATCTAATTATGTTTGACAATCGTTCAATGAAAAAAAATGAATAATATAATGATGCATGCTTATTGGCTCAAATAACTCACAAAAAGGATTAAAATTTTTGTCAAGTCTTACGTCACTTCTATTCAATTAATCAACAAAGAAAATTATTCATCAGTTAGTAGCAAAAACTTCACCATTCCCAAACTCAAATCTTATCACTTTCTCAACTTGACTCAAAGGATAGATATTATCAATTAAGTAAGAACCAAAGAAAACTTTTTTTTGTCAAATCTTAAGGTCAACAGGGTAAGTAACATGAAGCATATTAGAAGCAAATAAAAAGAAAACCAGACTATTCCTAAGTGCACAATCAAAGACTCCCCCATACTTAGACCATACATTTTTCGCAATGTAAAAAAAATGGATGCACATGGATCAAGTAGTTATGAATAAGGAAAAGAAGCTCCCTTATGGTACATGAGCATGGATTCACGACAAATCTAGTTCACTAAGGTGGGAGGAGAGTGAGCTGCTAGAAAATCTCGAACCGTTGTACAATGCAAGATTTCGCATAAGAGTGGCTTTGGCACGAGGTTGAGTTTCTTGGTCTTTCTTGTTAGGTTTTGAAAGGCTTGGCAGATTGGCAGAGAGAAGGTTGTGCTTCATGATTTTTTGAAGAATTTCTGGTGTGAATTCGGTGAGGGATTTTGGGCAAAGTTGCAGGATGTTTGTGTGGGAAGATTTTGGGCAAAGTTGAAGGTCGTGCTTCATGAATGTTTTGTACTATGTTATGTTCATATTATTGAATGGTAATTGAATGGTGAGATTTGCGTATTATTTCATACGAGCTTACTAAGCTCTATAGCTTACATTGTTTATTCTCTCCTGTTTTATAATGAAATCAAAGCTAGCTCAAATTTGGGAATCATCGGAGACCTCATCACACTATCAAGCTATGATTTTGGTATTTTTGAATATATGATTTTGGGATATAGGGCATGTATAGGATCTTTGAAACACCCCAAACCCGACCCACGAGCCTTGACCGGATCTGGTATGTTCCTCGATGTAAACCGGTTCAAAATTCCTTTGTTACTTTGGAAAAACTGTGTGTTTTGAAATAAAGATTGTTTTTGGGTTGGGCCCGAGTTGAAAACACGTTTGTCTTATATCGAAAGCCTTTGATTTTAGGTGACAAAACCTTTAGAGTTGAATTTAAAATAAACTTAATTAATCTTTTAATTGATAGAAATTCATAACAAAATAAATAATGATAAAAACAAAATAAAGTAGTTCAACTATGGCCTTATTAAATCAAAATAATTCCCAAAATTAAATTAAAGTACTTAATAAAATAAAAATCCAAATTAAATAAATTCCTTGCTGCGCATGGCCACCCTTAAACTCCTGCCGACCCGGTCCATTACTGATCGTCACCTAAAAAAGGTTCCCACAACGGGGTGAGTCATACAGACTCAATGTGTACACAAACACTAAGTCTTAATAAAATCAGGCATTTCAAATCATACATGTACATATATCATTTAAACAATATGATGCAACCCGAACCCAAGCCTAGATGCCATCCACTACACATCACCCGTACCAACCTGTACACCGTGGGGACTACTAAGTCAACCCTCCATCTGCTACACACCATCGAAGGCAGTCGCTGCAGTCGACGTGCTCATCGCCCTTATAAAATTCGTGGCATAGCCATCAGATACATATTTTGTGTCATGAGACACCATATTCAGATATCGTGGTCTTCGGTCACCACATTCAGATATCGTGGTCTTAGGTCACCACATTCACTTCCCCTTTCATATAACCCATATGCCCCCTATCATACATATCATGCATACCATTCCTTAATTCACATTCTTATCACTTTTCACATGTTAAAAATAACATAGATTCATAATCCTAGTAGAAGTAGGAAACGTACCTGAGTACTTTTGTACCATAGCATGGTACTTTAGCCATACTTTCACATTTTTAACAACACATTTATTTAAACATAGCCATGAACATATCAAAACTTAGGGTAGGGTACACACATGGTATTAATGCTTAACGAATTCCTTGAAATCCTGAAAAATCGATCTATCGCTTTAGATCTTTTAAGTCCCTACATTCGGCCAATATGTCACTTTTAGCATTAGGCCATTCGGCCAAACTTAATGTTTTATTTAAAGCCTAATCAGCTTATGAAACCAAATCCCGAAGGATATTTGTAACCGAATTCTTGCCTTTGGTGCCGATTGATGTCTAATCAAATGCCGGAAACTTTGTATCCTTCTTTCTTGAAATCGGCAATCACTAGATTACTTGAATAGATTAGTTTCGGCTTTTGAATAATTAATGAACACATATATTTACCAAACATGGCCTTGGCCGAATGCTATAGACACTTACAGCATGTTTGGTTGGGGGGAATAGGAATGCATTCCCCCCTAATTCGGTGGGCCCACCACCAAACCAACGTTTGGTTGGCTGTAATGCTATTACAGCCTGATTCCGTTCAGGCCTTATTATGGCTAAAGGTTGTAATAGCCATTCCTTGCCCACATCTCTGAATAGCTATTACGTTCGATATCTTTTTCCCATTTTCCAAATTTTGCCCTCCTTCATCTTCTCCTTCATCTGCCTCAAACTCTCTCCTTCTGTTTCACTGCAATTTATCAGTCCAACGTTGCTAGAGCAAAAGATGGACAGCATGAGATTTCTCTACAGCAACGGCGTTGTTTTCTTGCTCCTCCGATGCTCCTCCCATCACTGCTTTCCTTGAATCCCTTCCAGGTACTAAAACCCAAACCCATTTCCATCTCTTTCCATTTTGTTCTTCTTCAGTCAACCAAAAAAAATAAATGTTATTGAAAATTTACAAAACACTTGCTCCCAAAAAGAGGCTAACAGAGGAGCAGAGAAGGGCCGATCCAAAATGTCGAAGCGAGGTAAATTTTCCCTCATTTCCGCTCGTTTTACATCCCACCTAACAAAACCCCCCAGCGATCTCAACTATTCTTTTTCCCTTTTAATTTGCAACAGGAAGGGGAGGTAGTGCGGGGAACAAGTTCAGAATGTCGCTGGGTTTACCGGTGGCGACTACGGTGAACTGCGCGGACAACACTGGGGCCAAGAACCTCTACATCATTTCTGTCAAAGGAATCAAAGGGCGTCTCAACAGGCTTCCATCGGCTTGCGTCGGTGACATGGTCATGGCCACCGTAAAAAAAGGAAAGCCCGATTTGAGGAAGAAGGTGTTGCCCGCCGTTATCGTCCGACAACGCAAACCTTGGCGTAGAAAGGACGGCGTCTACATGTACTTCGAAGGTCAAAAACAATTCCCTTTGTTTCCCCCATTTTTTTTTATTTGCCTTTAATTGCTTCTTTTGATAATGGGGGGTACCCCATTTTGATTTTTTTTTTTGGTTACTCTTTAATGGGAAGCATAGAGTAAAGGGAAATTGCCAGTTTTAAACAGCATGATGCTGTTATTTATCTATTGCATCGTGTTACATGTCTGCTGGTATATTTGATTTAGTTGTTACCATGTAAAACTATTAGTATTTCTGTGGTTTTTTTTTTTTTTTGGAACTTAGTTTGGGTTTTTATCTATATGTTTGCAGATAATGTTGGTGTCATTGTCATTCCCAAGGGAGAAATGAAAGGTAAACCAACCCCTCTCTTCATTCTACATACCCAGTTAGAATAATATTTGCTTGTTGAATTGTGGGGTTTCAAATGAAGTGTGTCAAAGTCAGATATGAAATTAAGTACATGTTTGTGTCTAAATTCATGTAGTAATGAATGCAATTTAGAAATCTGCGTTATCTTCTCTAAACGTATGTTTTTGTTAGGTTGGTTCTGTCAGGGTCTTAGCCTATTGATTTGCAGTTTCAGTGGCAAAAAGTTATTTGTTGTTGCATTGTTGGATTTGATCTTTCAAAGCTCATTGCGTTCATTGATTTGGTAATTACAGGATCTGCTATCACTGGTCCCATTGGAAAGGAGTGTGTTGACCTGTGGCCTAGAATTGCAAGTGCTGCCAATGCTATTGTTTGAAAGGTTTCCATGGTTTTGTTTGCTACTCTAGCTTTGATGTTATCTTTCAATTACTTACAACGTGTTTTGAGAGATTTTGACCAGACAGTTACATCTAGTTGTCTAAAACTTATTTCTGGTTTCTTTTTATGGAATTACAACAGTTTTAGCATGCTTCCATCTTTCTTTTTCAGCTTTTAAGTAGAACTCAACAAATCCCTCTAAATGTGATTGACTTTTTGAACATCACAATTGTTCTTATATACCTATTTGCATAGTCACAATTGTTCTCTTCATCCAGAAAGCCTCGTAACTTGGGGACCCATTCTAGCATTCCTACAGATTCTGTTAAAAGTTGCTTTTGTTTCCTTGTTAGCATATAAATTCATAGATTTAAATGCCATAAACTACTGTTTTAAATGAAGGGAAGTTTGGTTGACATTTTTTTTTTTTTACAATTTGGATGCTGTTTATAAGGGTTATATGTTGACCAAATGCTGGAATTAGCATACAGACTCCCTTGTTTAAAAAGCTTTGAGTTGCTGTTTATTGATTTTAATACTATGTATTGTTACTGTTTTGTTGCTGTCTAAATTGAAGAGAAATTTATATTTAGTAATTCTTGTTAGCAATCTACAGATATGGGTTGAAAAGATGGAAAATTTTCATGTTGAAATGTTGTCTAAATGCTAAAATTTAGCATGCATATTCTGTTATTTTAAATGTTTTGAGCTGATGTTGTAAATGAAGGAAAGTGTGATTGTGGATTATTAAATTTGATTTTGATTGGAAGTGTTTAATGATGTCCAAATGCTGAAAATTCAGCATATAAATTCCTAGATTTAAATGCCATAAACTGTTGTTTTAAATGAAGGGAAGTTTGGTTGACATTTTTTAAATGAAGGCTTAGATAAGTCCTACCAGTTGAGCCATGTAACTTGCTATTATCCTCGTATCTTTGCATTTCTTTCAGTTTGATAAATCACATTCTTTGCATAGTTTAAAATTATTTTTTGTATTGTAGCAAGTTATCAAGAAAGTACTCAATGTAACAAAGCAGCTCAAGGGAAACACTATAGACCAGTAACATAAAAGAGAAGCTCAATTACATCTGATCTAACAGCTTAATAATCAAGTGTCAGACTGAATCAATGTTTATTAATAATAATTTACAAAGAAGCCAACAAATGTCTCAACTCTTCAATTTGGTAATCTGAATAAATAAGCATCCAACAAATATATTTCATACTAAAATTCAACAATATAGGGCATAATTTTGGATGCCTAATGCTTGGATGTGAAATATAATTCTCAAGTTAATTAATTACTTCTAATATTTTTTTTTTATAAAGTAATTAAATTATTTGTTTCAATAATAATATTTTAGCACATATATGTATTGCGCATGTTATTAAATTATATTTTTTATTAAATTATATTTAATAATAATTATGTTAAAATTGATTAAATATTTATTATTTTTATTAAATTATTTCAATAATAACCTTATTAAAATTTAATAACAAACATAATCATTTACCTAACAAAATTCTGCTAAGGGTATTCTGGTCATTTTAGTTCTTTTCCTTATGCTATTACAACATCATTCCATTGAACCAAACACAAGAATTCTATTACAGCTCTATTCCATTCCATTCAACCAAACAGTTGAATTACTTATTACAGCTCTATTACATTACACCTCTATTCCATTACACCTCTATTCCATTACAGCTCTATTCCATTACAGCGAACCAAACGTGCCCTTACCTTGTGGATTTTAAATCCCGAAACTCACCGAATAACTAGGGAACATGCGGCCTATGGTGTACCTTCGGGAAAAGAACTTCTCCTTCCTTGTAGTCGACGCTTAGTAAATCCCGAAAGATCTCTTCAAAGTTTCGGCAACAAGATATTAATGGGGTTAGTCCTAGATTTCGGCAAATCTTAAAAGAAAAAGGATGAAACCAAATGAGATCTTACCCTTACTTTAGGAATCGGCGATCCTTGCTTGAGCCTTTAACAATATTCGGCTATGTAGGCTAGAAGGATCTTGATTTCGGCTCTT
The DNA here is from genome assembly GCA_005393395.2 of Gossypium australe. Lineage (NCBI taxonomy): Eukaryota > Viridiplantae > Streptophyta > Magnoliopsida > Malvales > Malvaceae > Gossypium > Gossypium australe. The sequence goes on from CM016624.1 coordinate 105,884,565, forward strand.
TGATTCGTATAAAGAAATCGGCTAATGATGGTATCTTGAGTTTTCGGCTTTGGCTAACAAAAAAACAAAAAGGAAAAAGGAAGAAGAACAAATGCTCTAGGAAATTCGGCAGAGAGAAGAGTTGAAAGAAAGAATGAATGGCCCTCTTTTCCTCTAGTAGCTGAAATTACCTACTTAGAATCCCTTACATGGCCACCACTCTTCTTTTGATAGCTTTATCTCTTGATTATCACTTTATTCAAATTAAAAGAAATAATCCTTCAATTATCCCTTATCTTTATTATCTCACCTTTATCTCTAATAATAAATAAAATAAAAGGATTTTAAACTCCTAAAATATAGCCTATGTGCCGTCCACCTCTGTCCATCCTTGCAGCAAATAAAACTTTATTTTAGCTTCCCATGTGACTCGAACCCAGTCCCCCTTGCACTGTGTATGGCGTCACTTCCAGAGCTTAAGTGGCATCTCCAAGCCACTTTTCCATGCCCATTTGTGTGTCAAATTTTTCCTACATTTCCTCTTAAGACCACCTTGCTTCATGTCCCTCTCTTAAACTTTAAACTTAACATTTCTTAAGCATTTCCTTACATTTCTAAGACATTTCCTTACATTTCCAAGACATACATTTCCAAGACATTTCCTTACATTTCCAAGTTTCCAAAAATGCTCACTTTCCTCTTTTAAACTTAACATTTCTAAAGCATTTCCTTACATTTCCAAGATTCCAAAAATGTTCACAATACATTCATAACACATAAGACATGCCATTTCGTATAATTAAGTCAAAAATGCATAGGCCCATTCTCAGGATGTTACAGTTCTACCCCCTTAAAATAATTTCGTCCTCGAAATTACCTGACCGAAATAGGTGAGGGTATTGCTGTCGCATTGCCTCTTCTGGCTCCCACGAAGCTTCTTCCGATCCATGATTTCTCCATAGTACTTTGACTAAAGGCACTGATTTCCGTCGTAACACTCTCACATCTCGATCTAGAATCTGAATCGGCTCTTCCTCGTAGGATAAATATGGCCTTAGCTCCACCTCTTCAACTGGAACCGCATGAGATGGATCCAAACGATAACGACGTAGCATGGATACATGGAATACGTCGTGCATCTACTTCAACTCCGGTGGCAACTCCAACTGATACGCCACTGGTCCAATTCGCTTTAACACTCGATAGGGTCCTATAAACCTTGGGCTTAGCTTCCCTTTCCGACCGAATCTCATCACCTTCTTCGAAGGCGAAACTTTAAGGAATACTTGGTCTCCCACATCAAATTCTATTTCCTTGCGCTTGAGATCTGCATACGATTTCTGCCTGTCAGATGCCTCTTTTAACCGTGCCCGAATTATCTCCACCTTCTCTTCGGATTCTGCCACTAACTCTGGACCCAAAACTCGACGTTCTCCTAACTCTGTCCAACACGTAGGAGTTCGACACTTCCGACCATACAACGCTTCATATGGTGCCATCGAATACTGGCCTGATAGCTGTTGTTGTAAGTAAACTCTGCTAAAGCCAAATATTCCTCCCAACTTCCTCTGAAATCCATCACACAGCCTCTCAACATATCCTCCAACACTTGTATTACCCGCTCTGTCTGCCCGTTTGATTGTGGATGAAAAGCCGTAGTGAAGTCCAACTTAGTGCCTAAAGCTTGATGAAGTGCCCTCCAAAACCGAGACGTAAATCTTGGGTCTCTATCCGAAATGATTGACACTGGCACTCCATGCAACCTTACAATTTCCGCCACATACAACTTTGCCAACTTCTGTAGAGAATAATCAACTCTAACGGGAATGAAATGTACGGACTTAGTCAACCTATCAACTATCACCCATACTGAGTCCTTCTTAGTAGGCATAAGGGGAAACCCACTAACGAAGTCCATGGTAATTCTTTCCCACTTCCATTGTGGAATCTTGATTGGCTGAAGTAATCCCGATGGAACTTGGTGTTCAGCCTTGCTGACACGTCAGACATTTTCCCACAAATTCAGTAACTTCCCGTTTAAGATCAAGCCACCAAAACTGTTCCCTTAGATCTCTGTATAACTTAGTGCCTCCGGGATGCATAGCATAAGAGCTACTATGCGCTTCCCAAAGAATCCTCTGTCTTAATTCTTCGTCCTTCGGCATACAGACCTTTCCCTTGAAGCACAATACTCCCTCAACATTAACACCATAGTCCTCTAACTCTCCGTTCTGTACTTGTTGTAACTTAGCACTTAGATCCTCATCCACCAACTGACTTCTCTTGACCTCATTCAACCATGTTGGTTTGACTTGCAATTCTGCCAACAGGCTTCCATCATCATACAAACTCAAGTGTGCAAACATCGCCCTTAGATCCGACACAACCTTCCGACTTAAGGCATCTGCTACCACATTCGCCTTGCCCGGATGATATTCTATCGAACAATCGTAGTCCTTTAGTAATTCAACCCACCTTCGCTGTATCAAGTTTAACTCCTTCTGAGTCAACAAATACTTAAGACTCTTGTGGTCTGTGTAGATCACCGACTTTTCTCCATAAAGATAGTGCCTCCACACCTTCAGAGCAAAGACCACTGCCGCCAATTCCAAGTCATGAGTTGGGTAGTTAACCTCATGTGGCCTTAATTGTCGAGATGCATACGCGACTACTTTCCCATCTTGCATCAGTACGCATCCCAATCCTGTATATGAGAAGCGTCACAATACACCATGAAATCCTTTCCTGCCTCCGGCTGAATCAAAACTGCGGCTTCAGTTAAAACCCTCTTAAGCTTCTCAAAGCTCTCCTGTTGCTTATCTCCCCACACGAAAGGTACTTCCTTCCTCAATAACTTCGTCAAAGGCGCGGTTATCGACGAAAACCCATCCACAAACCTTCTGTAGTAGCCTGCCAATCCCAAGAAACTGTGAATCTCAGCCACTGACCTAGGTGGTTTCCAATCTAACACCGCTTCAATCTTCCTAGGATCCACCCTTATTCCTTCTGCAGACACCACATGCCCTAAGAATGCAACCTCCTTAAGCCAAAATTCACACTTGCTGAATTTGGCATATAGCTTCTTCTCCCTTAACACCTACAGCACAACTCGGAGTTGCTCATCATGCTCCTCTTCAGACTTGGAATACACCAAGATACCGTCGATAAACACTACGACGAACCTATCCAAGTAGGGTTAGAAAACCCGGTTCATCATATCCATGAACGCAGCTGGGGCGTTCGTCAATCCAAACGGCATTACAACAAACTCATAATGGCCGTATCTTGTCCTAAAGGCTGTCTTGTGGATATCCGCCTCCTTCACCTTCAACAGATGATATCCTGACCTTAAGTCGATCTTTGAGAATACTGCCGCTCCCTTAAGCTGATCGAACAAGTCGTTAATCCTCGGCAAAGGATACTTATTCTTGATGGTCAACTTGTTCAACTGACGATAGTCTATGCACATTCGCATAGTTCCATCCTTCTTCTACACGAACAAGACCAGTGCTCCCCATGGAGACACACTGGGTCGGATAAACCCACGATCCAGCAATTCTTGGATTTGAGCCTTGAGCTCAACCAACTCCTTTGGTTCCATTCTGTACGGAGCAATTGATACAGGGGCTGTTCCAGGCAGCAATTCAATTCCAAACTCCACCTCCCTATTTGGGGGTATTCCTGGTAATTCCTCCGGAAACACATCTTCAAAATCCCTTACCGTTCTAACTCTATTGACACCTTCTTCCTTCCCATCTAACGCACTTACGAAGGCTAAGAACGCCTTACACCCTTTCCGAACCATCTTTTCAGCCTTTAGTGCAGAGACTACATTAGTCAAGAAGTTCCTTCTTTCTCCTATCATAATGACCACCTCATCCTCCGGGGTCCTTAATTCCATTCGCTTAGCTGCACAGTCCAACATAGCCCGATGTTCCACTAGCCAGTCCATACCAAGTATGAGATCAAACTCCCCAAAGGGTAGTTCCATTAAGTCAGCCCGAAAGTTCACTCCCTGAATCTCTAGAGGTACACTCCGAAAGATCTTATCCACCACTACAGTTTGGCCTAATGGGCTTACTACAGTCATCTGCCTATCAGAGAGTTCAGAGTCTAAACCTAGTGTCTCGACTACACTACATGCAACATAAGAATGGGTTGAGCCCACATCAATTAAGGCATAATAGGGCTTGCCAAAAATAAGGAACGTACCGGTTATGACGTTCGGCGCGTCTCCATCCTCCCTACGGCGAACTGCATAAACCAAACCCGGTTGCCTTGCCTCAGTATTATTATTAGCACCTCTGCCAGGTGTTCCACGCCCTCTTCCAGCGCCATTGCCTCGGCCATTCGGACCACGACCCCGCTGAGGCTGCTGGCCACCACTACCAGCCTGATTGACATTCTGAGCTACCGGTTTATTCCCCTCCGGCCTCATTGGACAGTCCTTAATCATATGGTCCTTGGACCCACATCTGAAGTATCCTCCCGTCTTCTTCCAACATTCCCCTAAGTGTTTCTTCCCACACTGATCACAAGTACGATATTGCCCTCCATTACCAGCTTGCTAACCTCGCGACCCATCAACTCTAGGCCTTTTCTGAACATTCACAGCTGGCCCAAATCCTCTTTTCTGCTTATTCCGATCAGAGTGTTGCCTTACAGAATCCTTAATTCCTTCAGCTATCTTAGCTTTCTCCACTAATGCAGAAAACTCCCGCTCTTGATGTGGAGCAACCAACAACCTCAAGTCATCCCTTAGTCCGTCCTCAAACCGGACACAGCGCTCATGCTCAGTAGCCACTACTCCTCGAGCATACCGGCTCAATCTCAGGAATTCATCTTCGTACTCAGCTACAGACTTGTTCCCTTGAACCAACCCCAGAAAAGCTTTCCTCTGCGCATCAGTGTAACGTGTGCCGACATACTTCTTCTGATATGCCTCCTTAACATACTCCCAGGTCAGATCCTCAGCTGCGGCACCATCCCGAAATGTTAACCACCATTGATACGCTTCATCGCGTAGCAGTGCCACCATTCCTTTTAGTTTCTCCTCAGGGGTCAGATCTAACTCATCCATAATCCGTTCTGTTGCTTACAACCAATATTCAGCTGTACTGGGTGCCACACCAGATACTCCTCGAAACATCTCAGCCCCATTGGCTCGAAGTCGCTCGGGTACAGATTTTCGAGCTCCCATATTCCCTCCTGCTAGCCACCATTTCCAAAACTCGCAGCACAGCCTGCGACACATCATCATCCCCCGTCTGAGCTTGCTGCTCAACACCAACAGCTGGGGCTGGTGGTGGCGGTGGTATCTCATTGTCAGATCCTTGACCCGATCTAACGGGTTCCGACACAGTCATTCTTCCTCGACCACGTCCACGACGACCACATCTTCTAGAACTCATTCTAACGACTGCGCTTTAATCTGATTAAGAGATTTTATGAATTAGCCTTTATTCCACTGATTACACGCGAAGAAGTTTTATGGAAAGAATTTTAGGAGTGGTTCTTTCGTATTCATACATGCACACAGTCTTTACATTCATACATTCATCAATCAATTATGAACTTTCGTTCATTTAGAGAAATATTGTAGTTTTCATTGTTGTTGTTTTTCCACTACCCAGGGGTATTATCGTAATTTGCCCTACAGGGGTATTTTCGTAATTTTTCAAATAAGGTTCCTTGGTGATTTTATCAATAAAGGTATTTTGGTAATTTTTGAAATTTGGGGGTATTTCGGTAATTTTGGAGCTCGAGGGTATTTTGCTAATAAACCAGAGTAGATTTGTTAAGTTTAATAATTCCGGGGTATTTCAAAATTTATAAAACTTAAGGGTTATTTTTGAGAATTTGTTTTTCGAATCGGTGATGTTGCAAAAAAATTTTGAAATTCAGGGTCATTTTGGTAATTGTGGTAAACTAGGGGTAATTTCAGAAATTTTCCAAATTGGGATATTTTGGACTTTTACAAAATAGAGGTTGGGGATACTTTTAAAGTAAGAAAATTTTATTGAAATTGAGGGTAATGGTAATTGTTTAAACCAAGGGCATTAGTAATTTTGCAAATAGGGGTATTTTAGTAATTTTCATAATTCAGGAATATTTCAGAAAAATTTTATGGAATAGCTTTTATAAACCAAAAGGGTAATTTAGTAATTTTCTTTAAAACTAAGGTTTCCATAAAAATACGGCTAGTCCCTTTCGGGTTTTAGTTAGGGGTTTAGCCCATGAATAAGTCCTCTTGGTTAGGGTGAACCAAAGCTACGCACCAGGTAGGATTCGAGTGGAGAGGAGGTGAGTCACGCGGACTGCTTAAGTACCAAGCTCCCACCGAATACCAATCCTAAACATGCGCACAATGGTTGCCACACCCTAACTCGGCGACTTAGTCACAGGTTTGTTTAATTAGGCAATTAAGTCTTATGTAGTTTGTTGGGGTAAACTAGTCCTAGGGTTCAAGTACTTATCACACTAATCTACGTTCCATTCCTCTTCTACCCTTCTACAATTCATACTATAATTCACACAATGGTTAGGTGTACTTACCTGGTGGACAGCGGGTCGGAGACTTAGGTGCCATGCCAGAAAACCTGCTTAAAACTTTCTCAAAATTCAGTTTGGGCCTTAATTTTAAAACATTGTGGGCTTTAAACCCCAGGCCGAGAGTTTAAAACTGGGCTCTGATACCAAGCTGAAACACCCCAAACCCGGCCCACGCCTTAACCAGATCTGGTATGTTCCTCGATGTAAACCGGTTCAAAATTCCTTTGTTACTTTGGAAAAACTGTGTTTTGAAATAAAGATTGTTCTTGGGTTGGGCCCGAGTTGAAAACACGTTTGTCTTATATCGAAAGCCTTTGATTTTAGGTGACAAAACCTTTAGAGTTGAATTTAAAATAAACTTAATTAATCTTTTAATTGATAGAAATTCATAACAAAATAAATAATGATAAAACAAATAAAGTAGTTCAACTATGGCCTTATTACATCAAAATAATTCCCAAAATTAAATTAAAGTACTTAATAAAATAAAAATCCAAATTAAATAAATTCCTTGCTGCGCATGGCCACCCTTAAACTCCTGCCGACCCGGTCCATTACTGATCGTCACCTGAAAAAAGTTCCCACAACGGGGTGAGTCATATAGACTCAATGTGTACACAAACACTAAGTCTTAATAAAATCAGGTATTTCAAATCATACATGTACATATATCATTTAAACAATATGATGCAACCCGAACCCAAGCCTAGATGCCATCCGCTACACATCACCCGTACCAACTTGCACACCGTGGGGACTACTAAGTCAACCCTCCATCCGCTACACACCATCGAAGGCAGTCGCTGCAGTCGACATGCTCATCGCCCTTATAAAATTCGTGGCATAGCCACCAGATACATATTTTGTGTCATGAGACACCATATTCAGATATCGTGGTCTTAGGTCACCACATTCACTTCCCCTTTCATATAACCCATATGCCCTCTATCATACATATCATGCATATCATTCCTTAATTCACATTCTTATCACTTTTCACATGTTAAAAATAACATATATTCATAATCCTAGTAGAAGTAGGAAACGTACCTGAGTACTTTTGTACCATAGCATGGTACTTTAGCTATACTTTCACATTCTAAACAACACATTTAATTTAAACATAGCCATGAACATATCAAAACTTAGGGTAGGGTACACACCTAGTATTAATGCTTAACGAATTCCTTGAAATCCCGAAAAACCGATCTATCGCTTTAGATCTTTTAAGTCCCTACATTCGGCCAACATGTCACTTTTAGCATTAGGCCATTCGGCCAAACTTAATGTTTTATTTAAAGCCTAATCGGCTTATGAAACCAAATCCCGAAGGATATTTGTAACCGACTTCTTACCTTTGGTGCCGATTGATGTCTAATCAAATGCCGGAAACTTTGTATCCTTCTTTCTTAAAATCGGCAATCACTAGATTACTTGAATAGATTAGTTTCGGCTTTTGAATAATTAATGAACACATATATTTACCAAACATGGCCTTGGCCAAATGCTATAGACACTTACCTTGTGGATTTTAAATCCCGAAACTCACCGAATAACTAGGGAACATGCGGCCTATGGTGTACCTTCGGGAAAAGAACTTCTCCTTCCTTATAGTCGACACTTAGTAAATCCCGAAAAATCTCTTCAAAGTTTCGGCAACAAGATATTAATGGGGTTAGTCCTAGATTTCGGCAAATCTTAAAAGAAAAAGGATGAAACCGAATGAGATCTTACCCTTACTTTAGGAATCGGCGATCCTTGCTTGAGCCTTTAACAATATTCGGCTATGGCTAATAATGGTATCTTGAGTTTTCGGCTTTGGCTAACAAAAAAACAAAAGAAAAAAGGAAGAAGAACAAATGCTCTAGGAAATTCGGCAGAGAGAAGAGTTGAAAGAAAGAATGAATGGCCCTCTTTTCCTCTAGTAGCCGAAGTTACCTACTTAGAATCCCTTACTTGGCCATTACTCTTCTATTTTGATAGCTTTATCTCTTTAATTATCAATTTATTCAAATTAAAAGAAATAATCCTTCAATTATCCCTTATCTTTATTATCTCACCTTTTATCGCTAATAATAAATAAAAATAAAAGGATTTTAAACTCCTAAAATATAGCCTATGTGCCGTCTGCCTCTGTCCATCCTTGCAGCAAAATAAAACTTTTATTTTTAGCTTCCCATGCGACTCGAGCCCAAGTCCCCCTTGCACTGTGTATGGCGTCACTTCCAGAGCCTTAAGTGGCATCTCCAAGCCACTTTTTTCATGCCCATTTGTGTGTGTCAAATTTTTCCTACATTTCCTCTTAAGACCACCTTGCTTCATGTCCCTCTCTTAAACTTTAAACTTAACATTTCTTAAGCATTTCCTTACATTTCTAAGACATTTCCTTACATTTCCAAGACATTACATTTCCAAGACATTTCCTTACATTTCCAAGTTTCCAAAAATGTTCACTTTCCTCTTTTAAACTTAACATTTCTAAAGCATTTCCTTACATTTTCAAGATTCCAAAAATGTTCACAATACATTCATAGCACATAAGACATGCCATTTCGTATAATTAAGTCAAAAATGCATAGGCCCATTCTCAGGATGTTACAATCTTTGATCATTTTGGTATATGTTAGTAATGAATTTTGGCCATCTAAATTGGCTTGTAAATGTTAAGTGTTTGGTTTGTATATAGCTATAAGAGTTGGCTTATTTTGGAATGTTAGTGATGAATGTATATATATGTGTGTGCATATGGCTTTAGTTATGTGTTTGATTAGGGATATGTGATGCTTTTTGATAATTGGAAATTAGGGATACTAAATGGTTGAGATTTGAATTTGGTATGTTTGTGAATTTAGGCCAATTAGTGCATAATTAAAAATGACCATTTAGATGATTTGAGAATGTGAAATTAGCATGAATTTGATTGGCATATTGTGGTATTTATGTGACTTGTATTGTTGGTATTGAAATAGCATGAAATATACTTAGTTTAGAAGAGTTTAAATGCCATTTGAAGATGTGAATATGTGTCATTTCGGTTTGGTGTAGGTGTATGCAAATTTTGGTGGCAAGATGGCTTGTTAAATAGCCTATTTTTGTCTACATAGGTAGAGACACAGGCATGTCTCTCAGCCGTGTGTGACACATGGTTAGGTTACACGGCAGTGTGTCCCCTAGTGTGTAATTAGAAAACAAGTCAGTATGCTCCACACGGCTCAGCACACGGGTGTGTGACTTGGCCATGTGGCATAAGTCAGTATACCCTATAGGATTGGCAGTGCCTAGCACACGGCCTTGCACACGGGCGTGTGAGGCCATTTCGAAAAGGCACACGGCTGGTCACAACAGCGTGTGGTTGGCCGTCTGACCAAAGTCAGAGAGTTACACAGGGTCAGACACGGGATGGGACACGACCATGTGATCCCGTTTTGAATGTCCACACGACCTGTGACACGGACGTGTGTCTCCTGTATTTTGTAAAATTTTCTAAGTTTTCCAAAAATTTTATAAGTTATCAATTTAGTCCTAAACCACCCCGAATGCATGTTTTGGGCCTTGTAGGCTCGTATCAGGGACAATGTGAATCATTTTGAATGATGTTTATTTGAAATTCGAAAATGTATGTGAAATGTATGGTTATTTACGAAATAAGTTTGGTAATGCTCCGTAACCCTATTTCGACTTTGAATACGGGTGAAGGGTGTTACATTTATTGGTATCAGAGCTACGATTTAATCGATTCTAGGACTAATGTAGCGTATGTGAGAGTCTAGCTATACATGCCATATATAACCTGTGATAGTGTGATATCTCCTGATAGTTTTAAATTGTGTTTTCATATAGTAAATGGATCCCAATCGAGTTGTAGCTGATGATGTAGAAAGTAATGTGCCAGCATCCGTTCATAGAGTAGCACAATCGAAGTCAAGACCCGTATCGGGTAGTCATGGAGGAGAGGCCAAAGAAGCCTTCTTCCAGATGATGAACGAGTGGTTCACTGAGTATGTCCTAACTAATTTGACTGCTCAGCAACTTCCACCCCCACCTAATCCCCAACCAGTTCCCGTAGTTCCTCAAGGTTTGGAACCTCTACCATTGACTAAGCCGCCTGTTGATAAAATCTAAAAATACAGGACTGAAGAATTCTGAGCTACTGTTGATGACGACCCTGAGAGAGCCGAGTTTTGGCTTGAGAATACTATTAGAGTATTTGATGAGCTATCTTGCACTCCAGTTGAATGTGTAAAATGTGTCGTTTCACTTTTGAGAGACACAACGTATCAATGGTGGAATACTTTAGTATCTTTGGTACCGAGAGAATAGGTCACTTGGGAATTCTTTCAAGCCGAATTCAGAAAGAAATACATCAGTCAATGGTTTATTGATCAAAAGCGAAAAGAGTTTCTAGAGCTAAAACAGGGTCGAATTTCTGTAACCGAGTGCGAGAGAGAGTTTGTGAGACTCAGTAAATATGCTCGGGAATGTGTTTCAACTGAGGCAATTATGTGTAAACAATTTGAAGATGGATTGAGTGAAGATATTAGATTGCTAGTTGGGATTCTAAAGTTGAAAGAATTTGTGGTGCTAGTTGACCGAGCTTGCAAAGCCGAGGAACTTGGCAAAGAAAAGAGAAAAGTTGGTTTCAAGGCTAGAGATTCGAGAAAGAGATCAATGAGTAAACCATATCCATTTTCATCAAAGAAATCACGGGATTTGTATACTCGTTAGAATGCTTCAGTGGGATATCCAAATAGAGATTGCGAAAAGCAATACTCGAGTCCTAAAAAGTCAAGCTACTTTTGTGTCTAGTGTTGGTAGTGTGAGAAATAATAAACTCGAGTGTTAACAATGTGGACGACGACATTTTGGAGATTGCTGGATGAATAATAAAGCTTGTTTCAAATTCAGTTCGTTAGATCACTTTATTCGAGATTACCCTGAATTAGCCGAGAAAGATAAATTTCAGAATGTAAGACCAAGCAACACAACTACTAGAGGAAGGCCACCTAGAAATGCGAGAAATATGACTAGAAGCAAAGGAATGACAAAGGACTCCGCTGTGAGACTCGAGGCTAGAGCACCTACCAGAGCTTACGCTATTCGCGCTCGCGAAGATGCGTCATCAACCAAATGTTATCACCGATACATTTTCTCTTTAACCTTGATTGATCCTGGATCGACTTATTCATATATCTGTATGAATTTAGTGTCTAGTAAGAGTTTGCCTGTTGAATCTACTGAATTTGTGATTAAAGTGTCGAACCCCTTAGGCAAGTGTGTCCTAGTTGATAAAGTTTGCAAGAACTATCCTTTAATGACTCGGGAAAGTTGAGTTCTACATGTTAGAGGTGTCCAATTGTAATGAAATTTTAAATTGAAGTAGAGGTCCTTAAATGGTAATTATACATTAGGCTTTCATGGACAAAATGGACCAAATATCGGTAGAAAGAACCAAAGTTTTTAATGAAGGGTAATTTAGTCATTTGGTAATAAAAAGGAAATTAAATGGGAAAAGATGGAAAAAGGTTGTCATCTTCTTCCTTAGGCCGAAATTTCAAGGGGGGACTCCATATTAGGGTTTCCAAGCTTCCAAGCTCCATAGTAAGTCAATCCAAGCCCCGTTTGTCATGTTCTTTACGTTTTTGGAATCCCCGGAACTCGGTTTAGCTTATTCTAGCAATATTTTAACCTAGGGTTCATATTTGGAAAAATACCCATTGGTGAAATGTGTTTATTTTGATGTTTTATGATAGAATATGAAGGCTGAAATTATGTTAAACAACTTTTGCTAAGCGATTTTACGTAAAAACGAGTAAAACGACATAATCGGTAAAAATACCTAATGTTCATAAGTACATGTTAGAGTGAGAATTTGATGTTTCCATAGAAGGGAAAAACGTTCAGCATGTCCTAAAATGTAGGAAAATAGGATGAAGTTTAATTTTCGAGCCTAGGGGCAAAATTGAAATTTTGTGAAAGTTAGAGGGCAAAAATGTAATTTTGTCATAGTGTGATTTTTAGACTAAATTGAATAATGTGAGTATTAAATGAGTTAAATATGTTATTATAGATCAAGAAAGACGAGGAATTGACCTTGATCGGAGAAAAGAAAAGGTTAAGGACTGAATTGCAAATTTCGCCATATTTTGCACCGAGGTAAGTAATATGTAAATAGTTCATTATTTTTATTGATGTTTTATATTTCAGGATGTTTAATGTATTGTATCTAATTTTTGAATCATAATTAACTATTGAAAGAATGAAATAAAGTGTTAAAAAGTGAGTTATTTTCCCGTTTGAACCTTCGGAATCGAAAGATTAATTGGCATGTAGCTAGGTCACATGAGTGGTACTAAGTGTAGGCCACTATGTGCACAAGAGAGCTACAAGAGATTTTGTATACGTAGCTAGGTCACATGTGTAGTACCGAGAGTACGCCATGTGTACAAGAAAGCTATATGTAGCTAGGTCACATGTGTGGTATATGGTGTGAGCCACTATGTGTACAAGAGAGCTACGAGAAGGCTAGGTCATATGAGTGGTGCTAAGTGAAGGCCACCATATGTACAAGAGAGCCAGAATTATGAGTACAATCGAGCTAGGTCACATGAGTGGTATTGAGTGAAGGCCACTATGTGTACAAGAGAGCTTCGATTCCAAAGGTGGGCTGTGTGCGAAACCACCGCATATTCGTTATTATTCCGAAGCGTTCAACGGGAAAACTGACTAAATGAAATTACGTGAGATGTTTTAGTGATAAGTATATGTATATGTATGTGTAATGCATGAGCAATATGCTCCATATGTGATTGGAAATTGGAATGATTGTTATAGGTAAGTAATGAATACAACTAAAGTGAGAGAAAGCAAAAATTTATTATAAAACTGTTTTGCACAGCAGCAGTGACGTGAATTTGAAAATTCACCAAAAATGGTAGAAATGGAATTATAAGTTGTATGAGATATTTATTTAAATATTATTGGGTCTATTTTTATATAAAAGAAACAGAGAAAGTAAAGGAATTGTATAGTTTGAGATATTTAAACTTTTGTGAGACTGGTTCAGAATGGTTACTTGATCCCCTGTTTTGTCTTGGACAAATCATTAAAAATCCCACAAAAATAATTATAGGGTATAAGTTATATGATTGAAATCCTTAATGAGTCTATTTTCAAATGAAATAAATTTTATCATCATATGAATTGGGTATAATGATAAAATTGGTTCGTAGTGAAAAGTGGTCAGAGCAGTCGAACAGCAAAACAGAGGAATATTTAATGAATAAACTGTACTAATTGGTAAGACCAAAAATTCTAAAAATATTATGGTGAGAAGATAAGTGAGTCTAGTTTCAGGGAAAATTTACGGATCTTAATTTGGAGTTTCGTAGCTTCAGATAATAATAATTTAGTGACTGTGACTCGAAAAGATAGCTTGCTCCAAACTTGAATAAATGATGAAATTGATTTTAGATTTGATTGTGTTGTTTTGTAAACTTAATAAATCCATTATTAATTATTTACATACTTATTTTCTAAGCTTTGTAGCTTACTCCCCTTCCTTTCCCATATCTTATAGGGTTGTATGCTAGCTTGAGTTAGAGATCGCCGGAGATGTAATCACACTATCAAGCTATCATCGTGGGGTAAAAGTGAATACAAACCTCTTAAGTTTATGGCATATATAGGGGACTTAGTCATTTGTATATGTCATAATTGGTTTGGCCTAAAATGTTGGCCTTTAATATTTAGTAGTTTATTTTGTATAAGGCCATTGATGTTGGCTAGTGTTATTCAAGTTGTATGTTTGTGATGATGCATAATTTGGATGAAATTTTATGACTTGGTTTAATGCATTTACAAGTGTATGTGTTTCGGTAATGTCTCGTACCCTGTTCCGGCATCGAATACAGATAAGGGGTGTTACAGGTTGACGCTACATGATGCTGTTGTGAATTGTAGACGAAAACTTTGATTTGAAATGTCAGAATAGTGAAATCCTTCGAATTGAATCTGATAAGTCGAGTGGATTACCTATTGTGATATTGTCAATGTTAGCTCAGAGATATGTGAGAAAAGGTTGTGATGCTTACCTTGCATATGTACTGGATATGAAAGTATCTGAATCAAAGATTCAATCAGCACCAATGGTATGTGAATATCCGAATGTGTTTCCAGAAGAGTTGCCTAGGTTGCCACTGATTAGAGAGGTCGAGTTTGCTTTTGAATTAGTATCAGAAACATCACTGATATAAATAGCTTCATACAGAATGGCTCTAATAGAATTGAAAGAATTGAAAGCTTAGTTGCAAGAATTAACATATAAAGGTTTTGCACGACCTAGTTTTTCGCCCTTAGGTGTACCAGTGTTGTTTGTAAAGAAGAAAGATGGGTCGATGAGATTGTGTATCGATTATCGTCAGCTCAACAAGGTTACAATTAAAAATAAATACCCGTTGCTGAGAATTGATGATTTGTTTGATCAGTTGAAAGGAGCAACAGTGTTTTTGAAGATTGATTTAAGATCTGACTATTACCAGTTACGAGTTAAAGATTCAGATGTGCTGAAGACTGCATTTAGAACAAGGTATGGGCATTATGAATTTCTTGTTATGCCTTTCGGATTAATTAATGCTTCTGCAGTTTTTATGGATTTGATTAATCGAATTTTTAGACCATATTTAGACATATTTGTTGTTGTATTCATTGATGACATTATGATCTATTCCTGATATGAGTCTGAGCACGTTGAACATTTGAGGATTGTATTACAAACCTTGAGAGATAAGTAGATTTTTGCTAAATTCAGTAAATGTGAGTTTTGACTTCGAGAAGTCAGATTTTTAAGGCATATTATTTCAGCGGAAGGAATACGAGTGGATCCGAGCAAGATTTCAGCTGTTGTTGGCTAGAAACCACCAAGAAATGTGTCCAAAGTCCAAAGCTTTCTAGGATTAGTTGGTTACTATCGATGTTTTGTAAAAGGATTCTCGATGATTGCTACACCAATGACTAGTTTGCTACAAAAAGATGTGAAATTTGAGTGGTCTGAGAATGTCAACAGAGTTTTGAACAGTTGAAAGCATTGTTAACTAAAGCACCAGTTTTGGTTCAACCTAAGTTGGGTAAAGAGTTTGTGATTTTCAGCGACGCGTCATTGAATGGGTTGGGTTGTGTTTTGATACAAGAGGGTAAAGTGATAGCCTATGCCTCCAGATAATTAAAACCACATGAAAAGAATTATCCGACGCACGAATTAGAGTTTGCATTGAAAAGTGTCATATTTTTACCGATCATACGAGCTTGAAGTATATATTAACTCAGAAAGATTTGAATTTGCATCAACGAAGATGGCTTAAACTGTTGAAAGATTATGAGTTAGTGATTGATTATCATCCGGGGAAAGCAAAAGTAATCGCGGATGCTCTGAGTAGAAAATCTTTATTTGCTTTGCGAGCAATGAATACGTAGTTAATTTTGTCTGATGATGGTTCAATTTTGGCTGAATTAAAAGCTAAATCATTATTTCTTCAGCAAATTTGTGAAGCTCAGAAGTGTGATAATGAATTGCAAGCTAAAAGAGTGCAATGTGAGTCTCCTACTAATTCAGACTATCAGATCAGATCCGATGATTGTTCAATGTTCCGAGGTAAAATACGTGTACTGAGAAACTCTAAGCTTATTCGGAAAATTCTATACGAAGCACACAGTGGTTGTTTATCTATTCACCTGGGAGTACTAGAATGTATAATGATTTGAAACAGTTGTACTGGTGGTCTGGCATGAAATGAAACATATCAGAATTTGTGTCAAGATGCTTAGTTTGTCAACAAGTTAAAGCTGAACATCAAGTGCCTTCGGGATTATTACAGCCTGTAATGATACCAGAGTGGAAATAGGATAGAGTTACTATGGATTTCGTATCGGGTTTGCCCTTGTCTCCAAAAAAGAAAGTTGTTATTCGGGTTGTCGTTGATAAACTAACAAAATTGGCACATTTCATTCCAGTACGTACAAACTTCTCGCTTGATAAATTAGCTGAGTTGTATATCTCTGAGATCGTTAGATTGCACAGGGTGTCAGTTTCTATTATTTTGGATAGAAATTCGAGGTTTACGTCCCGATTTTAGAAAAAATTGTAAGAAGCTTTGGGCACACGGTTGCATTTTAGTATTGTTTTTCATCAGTAAACTGACAGTCAATCTAAGAGAATAATTCAGATTCCTGAAGATATGCTACGTTGCTATGTTTTAGAGTTTGAAGGTAACTGGGAGAAATATTTTCCATTGGTTGAATTCACGTATAACAACAATTTTCAATCACGCATAAAAATGGCAGCGTATGAAACTTTATATGGTTGGAAATGCCGAAATCCTTTGTACTGGACTGAGCTTAGTGAGAAAAAGGTTCACGGGGTTGATTTGATCAAAGACACTGAAGAGAAAGCGAAAGTAATTCACGACAGTTTGAAAGCAGCTTCAAATCGATAGAAATCTTACGCGGATTGGAAATGTAAAGACATTGAATTTCAAATCGGCGACAAAGTATTTTTGAAAGTGTCTCCTTGGAAAAAGATTCATAGGTATGGTCGCAAAGGAAAATTAAGTCGCATTTCATCGGGCCATATGAGATCATCGAAAGAATAGGGCCAGTGGCATATCGGCTAGCTTTACCGTCAGAATTAGAAAAGATCCACAATGTATTTCATGTGTCAATGTTACAACGATATCGATCAGATCCATCGCATGTAATTTCTCCGGCAGAGATTGCAACTCAATCTGATATGTCGTATAAAGAAAAACCGATCAAAATTTTTGCTCGAGAGGTTAAAGAATTGAGAAATAAAAGTATAAATTTGGTGAAAGTTTTGTGGTAACGACACAGTGTGGAATAAGCCACATGCGAACTCGAGGAAGCTATGAGGAAACAGTACCCTAACCTCTTTTTTGGTAAGATTTTTAATGAAGAAAATTCCTAAGGGGGAGAGTTGTAACAGTCCATTTTTAGTCAAATCAAAACAGTGGTTTCGGGACCACAAGCTTGATGTCAAAATATTTATTTTATTATTATTTTAATGTTTACAGCATGATAGAATGATTGTGTGAAAATTTCGTTAAGAAATTTTATTGTTTGAGTGCTTAATTTGATAAAAAGACTAAATCGCATAAAGTGTAAAACTTGAGTTCTAATAGTTAAATGTGTTTAATGGCTATGAAATTAAATAGTGGAGGTCCTAATGTTGTAATTAGACCATTTTTAATGTTAGTGGACATTTATGTACATGGTTGAAGTGATTTTAACGGTTTATTAAAAGGTTAATTAGGTAATTTAGTAAATTAATGTAAAATAAATAAAACAAAACAATTTTATTCTCTTATCATCTTCTCCAACCGATTAAACAAGGGAAAGAAAGCCATTTTCTTAGCTTCAATATTTGGCCAAGGCAATTTGTGTAACACCCCTTACCCGTAATTAATTCCGGAACCAGGTACGAGGCATTACCGGACTTAACGTACTTGAACATACAACTTTGGGGTATAAAATTTCATTCCAACTTAAAACTTCCCATTATCATTCAAAACATCCTCATTATGGGCCTACTAGGCCTTAAACATGCAAACAGAGGGTCTCGGAATAAAACTGGAAACTTTTGTATATTTAGAAAAATTTTGCCTTAACAGGGCTACACGCCCGTGTGGGTAGGCCGTGTGGTCACACACGCCCATGTCCTTAGCCCGTGTGAGATTTATTTTTCATTTCGAACCTATAGGGGTTTTCACACTATCGAACACATGCCCGTGTCCTTGGCCCGTGTCCTCCACACGGCCTAAACACGCCTGTGTCCTCACCCATGTGTAAAAACATGGGTATTCTGTTTATAACGTTAGCAACCTCATAAGGGACACACGGCCTGTCACACGCCCGTGTGCTCCACCCGTGGTCGACATTAACTTGCCACACTAACATGCAAAGGACACACGGCCCAGCCACACACCCATGGGACTGGCTGTGTGTTTAGACACACACTCGTGTGTCTACCCGTGTGGACAAGAATAAGGCTATTTGCCAAGCTCTTTTTATCACCCTAACTCATAGAACATAAATCAAATTCAACCATTACCAGGTAACCTATTCATAAATAACCTCATCTTTCCATATATTAATAATAAGGGAGCCATTAATTATGGTCATTTACAAAAGAGTTCATCTTTAAAAGAGCCAACACACTTGGCCAAAACAACAAGACATTTCACTAAGTCTAGCCCCTATACATGCCATGCTTAAAATGCTAAGTCTAACTATACAGAGATGAGCTGATAGTATGGATGATCTTCTGATTATCTTCATATCCCGAGCTGGCTCTTTGACACTATAAAACAAGGGAAAAGAAAGGGGGTAAGCTTTAAGCTTAGTAAGTTTACATGTAAACAATAAGCATCATAACGTATGCTAACCAATCAATAACATTACATACTAAGCAAAAGCAATTCACATTTCCATAATCATGCTTACTCATTCCATCTCTTACCACATTCCAACCATATAACAGATATAATGCTCACATTTACTTGCACACATCCCCTGCACTTATCACTACAAAGCACATGAAACATTTACTTAAACCATTTCTCGATGAACCTTTTCGGAATAATACTAAGTACTCGGTGGTTTCGCACACAGCCCACCATTAATCAATGATAGGGTGGTATCGCACATAGCCCACCAACAAGAATATTTACGGTGGTTTTGCACATAGCCCACCAAATGATAATATAAACAATGGTATCGCACACAGCCTATCGTGAATAAATAACAAGGTGGTATCGCACACAGCCCACCAAAAAGGATAATTGCGGTGGTATTGCACACAACCCAACAAATAATTATTACGGATATATTTCATCACTTACATATCTATTCCGAGGTTCATAAAAGAATTACTTATTATCTATCTATTGCAATCAATCTCAATCATAATTGATCAAATTCATACAATGCACCATTAAGTAACAACATATGTATTAAAGATGTATCATTTACACATAAACTTACCTCGGTGCAAAATGTATTAGTTGACGGTTTAGTCTGTAACCTTGCATTTTCCTCGGTAAAGGTTGTTTCTGCCCTCTTCTTGATCTATAATAATAAAATTTACTCATTCAATCACTTTATAACTCATAATACATCAAAATTTCTACTTAGGCAAAAATGACCATTTTGCCCTTATACTTTGGCAAAATTACGATGTTGCCATTAGGGTCGTAAATCAGTTTTCATCACAGTTCTTATTAAACAAGCCTAGCTGAACATTTATTTCTCTTACAACAACTCACAAAACCAATTATTTCATGCATTTATTACACAATTACAACCTTTTCAAATAAGTCCTATTTAGGTGTTTTCATGGTAACACCTTTCACAAAAGTTGTTCCTTAACCCACTAACATTCATTTTCTTCAATAAAAAAAATCAGCAAACAACATGAACACCCTCATGGCAAGTCTCTAAACTTTCAACCATTTAACAAAATAGTCCCCTCATTAGCTAGCTTAAGCTTTAAGGGTTCCAAAAATACAAAAATTATCAAGAAAGACCTCTAAAATCACTTATTTGTAAGAGAATAGCTTGGCTGAAAGTTTGAACTCCAAAATCCCCTATTTTCTCTTCAATTTTCGGTGGAGAAGAAGTGTGAATAGTAAAAGATGACAACTCTTTTATTTATCTTATTTTATTCATTTTTGGTCACTAATTTCACCAAATTTTTTACCAAATTAATGTCTTTGTCCCCCTTGGCCGGCCATCACTCTTAGGGTGGTGTATTTGAACTTTAAAGATCTCCAATTTCATATTCTATAGTTATTAGACACTCCTAGCTTGAAAAATGGAACTTTTGCAGTTTATGCGATTTAGTCCCTTTTCTCAATTAAGCATACAATCGTTAAAATTAAAGCACCAAAATTTCCATGCAATCTTATAATCATGCTATAACACATAAAATAATATAAAAATAACTTTCTTCAACCTCGGATTAGTGGTCCCAAACCACTGTTCTGACTAGCCCCAAAATCGGGGTGTTACAATTTGTCTAATTAGGTAAGATTTTAGTTCCGTTTTTAACGATTTCTATGTTTTTGATATCGTTATAACCTATTCTAGCTAGCCCAGGGACTATTTTGCAAAACTTTTAAGGGTTTAAGGTTTTTCCATTGATGAATCTATATGTTTTTTGATGTTTGATGATAGAAAATGTATGCTTGTTGTTAGATAAACAACATTTGTAAGTGATTTTTGACAAAATTGTGATTTAGGGATTAAATTGAGAATTGTTGAAATTTTGTGGTTAAAATGTGAAATAAATGAAAAATATGGGCTGCTAGGGACTTAATTGAAATTCAGCTAGCATGGGTATAAGTTGAATTTCATGAATTTGCATTTTTATGAGTTAGGGACTAAATTGTAAAAATGTTGAAATATTAGGGGTAAAAGTGTAAAGTTACTAAAATGTGTATTTTGGACTAAATTGAATTAATTTATGATTAAATAAGCTAAATTTGATATTACATAGATCAAGAAAAGCAAAATTCAGATTTAGGTAGGGGAAAAACAAGGTGTTGGATTAGTCGATCTACTTTGTCATTTTTACATTCGAGGTAAGTTCGTATGTAATAAGCATTGTTATATTTGTGTTTAAATGCTTTAATATTGAATATATTGTGTATATTATTGCAAATATATTCGACGACGAATCGGCAACGAGAAATCCTGGTTGAACCTTAGGACTATATTAGGATACGAATGTCATGTCACTAGGGGTTATGTGACTGGGTGCTAGTCCGTAGGTCCTATCGGTGGCTGAGTTATCTGGCATGCGTTACAGATTCTCATCAGCTTGTGTGAGCAGTACCGTGTAGCTTCTTCATGACCGTCAGCTTGTGTGAGCAGACCTATTGATAGCTCGAGAGTGAGCATAATATGTGATATGAGATT
The DNA here is from genome assembly GCA_005393395.2 of Gossypium australe. NCBI lineage: Eukaryota > Viridiplantae > Streptophyta > Magnoliopsida > Malvales > Malvaceae > Gossypium > Gossypium australe. Next base: position 105,906,081 of record CM016624.1, read on the forward strand.
GTGACAGCTTTGGCTATTTATTTGGCACTTAGGGTGAAAGATTTTCGGGTATCCAATATTATTCTGAATGGTTCAATGAGTATGTTAAATATATGAAATAGTGTGAAATAGAAACGTATTAGTACAGGTATGTACAGAAATTATATAAGCATTGAATCTATGGAAGTGGTGAGTTCATGGTTAATTATGTGTTTGAGTATATGTTAACATTGTGATTAAATGTTTTGTACTATGTTATGTTCATATTATTGAATGGTGAGCTTTTCTTATTATTTCATATAAGCTTCCTAAGCTTTATAGCTAACATTGTTTATTTTTTCGTGTTTTATACTGAAATTAAAGCTAGCTCAGATTTAGGAATCGTCGGAGATCTTATCACACTATCAAGCTATCACTTTGCTATTTTTGAGTCTATGATTTTGGGATATATGGCATGTATAGGAGCTTTGATCATTTTGGTATATGTTAGTAATGAATTTTGGCCATTTGAATTGGCTTGTAAATGTTAAGTGTTCGGTTTGTATATAGCTATGAGAGTTGGCTTATTTTAATATGTTGGTGATGAATGTATATATATATATATATATGTGCATATGGCTTTAGTTATGTGGTTGATGTGGGATACGTGATGCTTATTGATAATTGGAAATTAGGGATACTAAATGGTTGAGATTTGAATTTGGTATTTTTGTGAATTTAGGCCAATTAGTGCATAATTGAAAATGACCATTTAGATGATTTGAGAATACGAAATTAGCATGAAATTGAATGGCATATTATCGTATTTATGTGACTAGTATTATTGGTATTGAAATAGCATGAAATCTACTTAGTTTAGAAGAGTTTGAATGCCATTTGAAGATGTGAATATGTGCCATTTGGGTTTGGTGTAGGTGTATGCAAATTTGGGTGGCAAGATGGCTTGGTAAATAGCTTATTTTTGTCCACACGGGCAGAGACACAGGCATGTGTCTCAGTCGTGTGTAACACACGATCAGGTTACACGGCAGTGTGTCCCCTGGTGTGTAATTAGAAAACAAGTTAGTATGCTCCACACGACCTAGCACACATGCGTGTGACTTGGTCATGTGGCATAAGTCAGTATACCCTATAGGATTTGCACTGCCAAGCACACGGCCTGGCACAAGGGCGTGTGAGTCAATTTCGAAAGGGCACACGGCTGGTCACACGGGTGTGTGGTTGGCTATGTGACCCAAGTCAGAGAGTTACACTGGGTCAGACACGGGCTGGGACACGACCATGTGATCCCATTTCGAATGTCCACACGGCCTATGACACGGGCGTGTCTTTGGCCATGTGAGACACACGGCTGGGCCACGTGAGACACACGACTGGGCCACACAGGCATGTGTCTCCTATATTTTGTAAATTTTATAAGTTATCGATTTAGTCCTGAACCACTTCGAATGCATGTTCTTGGCCTCGTAGGCTCGTATTAGGGACAATGTGAATAATTTTGAATGATGTTTAGTTGAAATTTGAAAATGTATGTGAAATGTATGGTTATTTACGAAATAAGTTTGGTAATGCTCCGTAATCCTATTCTGACATTGAATACAGATGAGGGGTGTCACAGGACATTTCAATTGGATTGGGTCTAACTCATTAGTTCAAAAACCTTCAAAAAAAGGCTTCAAATGATGACCATTGACCTTGAAGATTTTTTTGGTGCCCAGACTTTGAATTTCTACTTGTAAAACCCCTTACCCGCGTTCAACACCGGAAGCAGATACGAGACATTACCGAACTTAACTGACTTAAACATACAACATCGGGCTATAAAATTTCGTTCCAACTTAAAATTTTTTCATTTATGTACATAACTTCCTTATTACGGGTCTACGAGGCTCTAAACATGCATTTGGAATGGTTCAGAACCAAACCGGAAACTTTTAAGCACTTAGACATTTTTTACTTAAAACAGGGCCACACGCCCGTGTGGAGGAAAGGACACGCCCGTGTGGAATTTCACATGCCTGTGTTCCACACCCGTGTCGATTTATTTCTCATTTTGAACCTACAAGGAATTTCACACGGCCAGACACACGCCTGTGCCCCTGGCCTGTGTCCCTCACACGGCCTCGACATGCCCGTGTGTTTTACCCATGGTTGACACTGACTTATTTCACACGGTTTGTCACACGCCCGTGTCCTTCGACCGTGTGGTAAATTAAATTCCCAATTCAAGGTGCAGACTTCATACGGCCTAGGCACACGCCCATGTCCATGGTCGTGACTCCCACAGGCTATCTACCAAGCCAAATGCCACCCTATACTGCAAACATACTTACACTAATTCAATCCAACAAGTATCAACACTATAAAGCACTTCTACAGACTCAAAAATCAAGACATCCATACAAGCATACCCTTAATGAATTTCATCATCATTGGATATATATATCAAGTATTGGCCCAATTCCAATGACCGCTTGCAAAATGAATTTGATAACATAAATAGCCAACACTTTGGCTAACGAATATGACATAACAAAATGACTAAGTTCTATACATACCATACTCAAAATGAATCTAACTTTGCTATACCAAAGTGTAGTTGATAGTGTGATACCGAACTCCGTCATCCCACGATCCCTGAGTTATCTTGGCAATACTACAAGGAAAAGGGAAATGAGAGGGTAAACATAAAGCTTAGTAAGTTTGCATGAAAATATATAGCAACATAAAGCTCATAATGTCATCCATCCAAGGTACTGAATAAATATACAAAGTCTTAAGCACTTTGCCATAACTTACTTGTACTTACTCTTATCGAATACATACCATATCACATAACATAAACACTTCTCCTGAGTTACTTACGCGTACCTATACTCACTCAATCACATAGCTTTAGCACCAATCTCATTTCTATTTCAAGCTTAACTATTTATCCCACTAAATCACTTGGGATACTCAAAGATACATTTTTATCGTCATCCACATAAATACGAAGCCAATGCCACATTCCAGATGTGGTCTTACATGGGGTCACCTCTGAGTGCTGATGCCATGTCCCAGATATGGTCTTATTCAGGATCTCACATCAATTATCGATGCCATATCCCTGATATGGTCTTATACAATTTTCATATTCAATATCGATACCATATCCCAGATATGGTCTCATACGGAATCTCAATTTGGTGCTGAGGCCATGTCCCAGACATGGTCTTACACGGGACTTTATCCATTTCATGTCTCGATAATAGTATTATCACATTTATTATAGTCCCACCGGGGCTTCAGTATCACAGATTTCATCATCTTTCTCATTCAACACCATCACTCAATTTCATAGAAATATATGCATCATTACAATATCAAACATTCTCAAATATACTAGCATGATGTTGAATTTATCACATATAAACTTACCTCGTTTTCAAAATAGGCCACTTGCCGATTTAATCTGATACCTTACTTTTTCCTCGATCAAGGTTAATCCCTCGTTCTTCTTTATCTATATAATAGCAAATTAGCTCATTAATAACCACACTAATCAACACATCTCAATAATCATACTTTGGCAAAATTACCATTTTGCCCTTAGACTTTCACAAAATGACTATTTTACCCCTAGGCTCGTAAATCGATTATAATTGAATTTCTTTCTTTAACGAGACTAGGTGAACATTTATTACTCTTATGATAGCCCCCAGTACTCAATATTACACACATTTACCACATATTTTACAACCTTTACAAAAAGGTCCTTTTAGGTGTTTTCATGATAACATCTTTCACAAAGTTGTTTATCTAACAACTAAGACCCATTTTCTTCCATAAACATGCAGCAAACAACTTAAAAACTCACATGGAAAAACTCTAAACTTTCAACCATTTTGCAAAATAGTCCCTTCTTTAGCTAGCTTAAGCTTTAGGGGTTTTAAAAGTACAATTATTATCAAGAAATGATCACTAAAACACTTACTTGCAAGGAGAAGAGTTTGTTGAAATTTTTGAGCTTTCAAACCCCTACTTTGCTTGTATTTTTCGATGGAGAATATGGAGAGAAAAGATGATATATTTGTTTTCTTTATTTTATTTTATTCATCGATTTAATCCACCTACTACACCCACTTTGACCAATTTTGACTTCTTTGTTCCCCTATGGCCGGTCATGGCCTTTAGAAAGGTCTAATTGCACATTAAAGGCCTCCAATTAAAATTATATGGTTATTAGGCACCTTTAGCTCATAAAATAGAACTTTTGCACCTTATGCAATTTAGTCCTTTTTCGCGATTAAGCATACAATCGCTAAAATTAAAGCACTAAAATTTTTTTGCACCTATATAATCATGCTATAGCTCATAAAATAACATCAAAATAATTTTCTATGAACTTGGATTAGTGGTTCCGAGACCATTGTTCCGACTAGCCCCTAAATCGGGCTGTTACACTACTGCACCATGAGAAAACACGTTAGTGATAAAAAAGGCCCTATCCATCTAGTGCATAATTTCACAAGAAATAATCACAAACGATATTTATAAAGCAACATTTTTTTGTCCAAGATATAATTTTATTTTCTTAGAAATCATTTGATCATGAAAGACCTTTCTTTTCTGTTTATAGATGGATGCATTTTCATATGCGTACTTCAAGTGGTCGGGAAGAGGCTTCAAATCAAGTTTTGGTCCCTTAATTTTTTCTAATACTTCAAGTTTGTAGCTCTTATTGAGGATTACTCTCAAGCTATCTCTGTCAATCATTTCAGAGACTTCTTTCACCAAAGGGTCAATGACATCTAAAGCAAATAAAGAACATGCATCACTAGGATATTTCATGGCATCATAAATGTTAAATTTGATAACTATTCCCCATCAAACCCCATAGTGAGAATACCATCAAGCACATTAATTATTATTTTTTATGTTTTCTAAAATGGTCTTCCTAACAAAATCAAGTTAGGATTAGAAGAGTCTTCTTCTTCCATGTCTATGACATAAAAATTTGCAGGAAAAACTAGTCCATTAACATGAAAAGAAAAACATCCATCTTCCAAAACATCAGTTAGATACACATTTGATCGATCAACAAGTTGGATAAGTACTCCATTTTTTTAAAGGGCCCATTCGGTTAGCAGAACAAATAGAATGAGACATAACATTAATAGAAGCACCTAAATCCAACATAACATTTTCAATTTTAACATTTCCAACTGGACATGGGATAGTGAACATGTAACACACCTAACCCGTATCCATCGCTGGACTAGGGTTAAGAGGCATTACTAATCATTTCGAAACATATCATATCATTTTACAACACAGAGTCAATCATATTCAAACATATCATAAATATATACATATAGTCTCTTAATGAGGTCCACAAGACCTTAAACACATGTTAGGTAGGGGTCGGGACTAAACCGAATGCATACAAAAATTTGTAGAAATTTAAAGATTTATCAAAATTGCAGAGATCATACGCCCGTGTGGGTAGGTCGTGTGCCTCACATGGCCTTGGACACGCCCGTGCGTCCAAGCCGTGGCAAAATAGGGCATACATACTGACTTGTCCACATGGCTTGAGACACGCCCATGTGCCTCACCCGTGGTCGACACTGACTTGTACCACACGGCTAGTCACACGCTCGTGTGTCTAGCCCGTGGTCGAGCCTGACTTGTTTCAATTAGCAAACTTAAACAACACGGTCGAGCCACACGCCCGTGTGCTCAACCGTGTGGGCAATTATAGCCCATTTACAATGCCAAACTTGCCTCCCACACTTAGGATCACCTACAAGCCTCAAATCACATGCATTTATCCTTCAATTGGCAAGCAAATCCTATCAATATATGGACCAATTAATCATCGACTACATCATCTATTTTCATACCCAATTTCATCTCAAATAAGTTCATCAAAAATACCAATTTCTCATCCCAACTCATATAAATCAAGCATCAAATAATCCTTACCACAAGTTCATATTAAGCCACCATCATCATCAACCAATTCAAGCATGAAATATACTATTTCTATTCTCACTATTTCATACCACATTCATCGTTTTCATAGCCTTCATATAAGAACCAACATCATTTAACTTCCAAGCCATATCACATGGCAAGCTCCAAAACATTTCAAAACATACCATAACTTCTAGCCTATACATGCCATATACCAAATATATACATCTTTCAAAAGTACCAAAATAGATAGCCGATAGTGTGATTGAGTCGCTGACGATCCCCAGATTTGAGTTAGCTTTACTGACACTGTAAAACAGATAAACACATCACACAGTAAGCTCTATAGCATAGTAAGTTCGTAATATAATACATATTACTCAATAATGCAATATCAATACATAAATAAACCATCACTTAGACAGATTCACAACTACAATATCATCCTCAACCATATGTTCATTCATTCATCTATTCAACCTTAAATAATATCATCAACCACATAGGTTCGAAATATACATTTTCCATCACTTAGTTAACAACCGTTCTTGCTATTCAGTGCTCGATACCATATTTCATTCACTGTTAATTATCTCTTCAGTTCAATCGCACATTTAGTGCCCAATTTATAGCCGAATCTTAAATAACATCGTACACTTAGTGCCTTAATATCCAACCGAACTTGATTCGGTAACGCACACACAGTGCCAATCAATATAATCAATATTTTCTCTATTTTGCACACACAGTGCGATTCATTACTGTATAAATTCTATTCTGCACACTTAGTACCATATTTCTCCGTTCCACATTTATAGTATTTCTATTAAATAATCACATAGTGATAAACTATAATTGCAACATATTTTAACCCACATTTAATATGCTTTTCGATTATTTATTCCTTGATATATAAAAAGGTGCTTGTAATCCTTTCTTTTCATGTCTTGTACCTAGGAAAGCACCCGAGGATGAAAAGAACTCAAAACGGGCCCAAAACAGAGTAAATGGGCCTTAGTACAAAATTGACACGGCCTGGCCCAAAGCCCACACGGTCGTGCCTCAACGATCACCTAGAGCACGGCCTCAGCTCTGCCTCGCACAGCCGTGCCTCAAATGAAAAGTCCGAACACGGTTTGAACGCGATCCACATGGGTGTGTGCCACGGCCGTGCCTCTGTCGCTGGAAAGAACAATTTCAGTCGGAAAAGGATACTTAGGGAGAAAGAATCACATTCCAAGAGCCTATATATATCCCCTAAGTGCTACCTTTGAAAAGGCATCAAAGCTAGGCCAAGGAGCCAAGCTGAGAAGGTTAGAGTTAGGGAATAATGCGAAGATAGCCAGTTGATCCATCCCAAGAAGCCGGAGTTATACTCAAGACGGCGGAATTCTCCTTCAATTCCTTTAAGGGGTTTTACGGATTTCTTATGTTTTGTTTTATCCTTTCTCTTGCGATGTTTTCGTTATTCATTATGAACTAAACCCCTCAGATACCTGAAGGGGATGAAACCTAGATGAATCTTGTTATTTGGATTTTAAGTTATATGATGAATTACTTAGTTTGTTCTTGATTATGTTACTTAATCCAAATCTAATGTGCTTAAGGGAGGAGGAATAGACCCTGCCTGAGAGTAGATCTAACATAATTAAGCGGAGTTGATCGAACGCCTAGAGATAGGGTTATGAGATTTTGCCGGATTAGGGTGAAACTTAATATGGGAGTCCATTGATCGATTTACTACTATCCTAGGGGGTTATTATAAGCGAACGAGAGTTCCACTAATTTACCTAGGGTTAGACGTTATTCGCTTTGAGAGACGGTTTAATATAGGTTAGGGAGCCTACGGATCAAGCTATGTGAAGAAATTGTATAATTAAGGGTTAGATAACAAGTGAAGTCTAGGTGGACTCTTCCTGAGGGTATCGTCATGATCAATTGAGTTTTCTTCAAGTTATTTTCCAAATCGTCCTTTTTGTCTTTGTGTTCTTAGTTTAGTTCTTGTCAATTTAGTTTAAACCAATCTTCACTCTAATTCTAAGGCTAAATAATAAAAAGAAAGTTAGTATTAATACTTTTAGTTCCTTTGGGTTCGATAATCCGGTCTTGCCTAAGCTATACTACTGTTCGATAGGTACACTTGCCTTTAATCGTTGTCAGAGTTAGCTTCCAGGTTCGATCATTCTTTTATAAATTTTTAAAGCTTTGATTTTAGCAATCAAGTTTTTGGCGCCGTTGCCGGGGAACTAAAATATTAAGAACACTCTATTTTTATTACTTTAGCCATAATTATTATTTTTCGCAATTTATTTTTGTTTTTATTTCTGTTTTTACTTTTTGCTGAAATTTTCTTTCTTTCTTTTCCTAGCAGGTACCTGTAACATCCTTAAATTGGGGTCTCTGCATTTTGCATGTGGTTGCATGTGTTAATATGCCTACTGTGCTAGTTTGGTATGTTTTGGGGTCTAGGCATGACCTCGGGTTAGTCCTGGGTCATGGCCAAAAAATTTATTTTAGCACTTAAGAAGTAGGAGCTAGAGGAATTAGGGGTTAAAAGAATTTATTTGAGGATTTAGACACAAGAATTACCTTGGTAAAGTGGCAAGGGAGGCGCCACTAAGGTGTTAGGGGAGTGACGCCACTTGCAGGGAAGGAGAGCCTTGGTTCGAGTTGCAGAAATCTACCCTTGCCCATTAATTTTTGACGCCAAAGCTGAGGGAGTGGAGTGCTCAGGTGGGACTCTGTTGGATGGATGTGGATTGAGTCAACAATTCAAAATGGATGGAGGGGAGAAAAAGGTGGAGTTTGACTCATTCAAACCGATTTGAATGAGTGGATGGGAAAGCTTGGGAGTGTTGGCCGAATTTTGAACTGTGGGAAGAGAGGTGTGATCGGTTTGGGAGTAGGGGTAGGCCAAATCTCCATAGCCAAGGGAGAGTGAATTTTCGGCTAGCTTAGGGGTTTCTTTTCTTTTCGTGTAGTGTAAAAAAACAAAACCGAACACCAAAGTGCACTTTTTCCTCTTTTCTCTTTTAGCAATTTGGGCACTTGGGCGATTCATTTTAGCAACACCTTTGAAGAGCTGAAACTCCCTCTTTGCCGAATCCACCCTTGTCACTTCTTCTTTTCTTGTTTTTGTTCAAAGCCGAAACCAACACCACCCTTCAGCCGATTTTTTTCTTCTTCTTCCAATATCCTTGTGCCGAAACTTCACCCACTCTCCTTCGCTGAAATCAATTCCATTCCATCTTCTTCTATCTTTCCATTATTTTGAAAAGCTGAAAACCTTGGGAGTTCTCTTCTTCTTTTCTTCTTTTATGTACTTTGGCCGAAAACTCTGCGTAGGAGTCCTTCCTTTCTTGCGTTTTCTCCATCACCATAAGTGTCGAATCTGTCTCTTTCAATCGAGTCAAAATTGAATCTCTTGGTAAGCAATTTGTTCTTCTTTTCTTGATTGATTTGGGGTAATGCCGAAATCCTACTTCTCTTTGCTATTTCTTCAGTCGTTACAAGTCGAGATCTTAACTCTTTTCTTGTTCTATCTTGGTGAAATAGCCGAAACCCCTAAATAACACTAGGGTGTGCCGAACTTTGGTGAGTGGAGGCCGAATCTGTCAGTAAGGTAAGGGGATAAGTGTTTCACGATTTTGACATCTCCTGTTGTGATTAATATCGTAGGCGTTAATCTAATGAGGGGCTTGAGCCAATGATAGTGGTACTTGGTCGATTGTAGGAAGGAGTACAATTTGATTCGATGGACTTTCAGGATTCGATTGCCGATCTAGGTAAGGGCTCTAGCGTTGGAAATATTTCTTAGTTGTTCAAAAGCTGAAGGGCTATAATCTTAAAAGTATGAGGTTGGCCGATTGTAGGAAAGGGAATGCGACATTTTGGGATTCCGTTAGATCTACGAATAGTCAGGTGTGTAACGCTTACACACTTTATTAGTATAATATGCCTTTTATGTTACTGTTATAGCCAATGAAATCAGTGGGTTTGCCTTGTGGGCATGAGCGTGGACTTCGGGTAAGTCCCCTGTTATGTGGTTTTGATATATCATCATGTCACTGTTAATTGCTACGCTATGCGTTATTTGCATGATTACATGATATTATGACACATATGATATGGATATGATGATGGGATTGATGAGAGGAGGGGGATGATTTATTTTGGACTGTCACCAGTGGTTTTGACCACAAGATGGGTTGGCCCCATCACTTGATTTGTGACTACGGTCACCAGTGGTTTTGACCACACTATTATGATTTGTGACTAGTCCCAGTGGTTTTGACCACCAGTGGTTTTGACCATATATGGATATTGTGACTCGTCCTAGTGGTTTGGTACCACAGTAGGTTGGCCCCACATGATATATTACAGGATTGTCATCAGTGGTTTTGACCACACGATGGGTTGGCCCCATCACTTGATTTGTGACTACGGTCACCAGTGGTTTTGACCACACTGATATATTTGTGACTTCGGTCACCAGTGGTTTTGACCACCAGTGGTTTTGACCACACGGGGTAGGAAAAGGAGATCGGATGGTTAGGTTATGGGTTGCATGATTTGCATGTTTTACTGATGATCTGTGTAAGTGCTTGAACTATCGGGTTGGGGATTTTACACTGAGTCTTGGTGACTCACCCCCTTCCCTTATACTTTGCAGATGAGGCATAGATCGCGGATATGGAGCCGAGGAGGACTCGAGGTGGCCATGCATCTTAGTTTGGTTTTGGACTTTAAACTGCTATTTCGATTTTATTAATTTTCTTTTAATTTGGTTTTGGGTTTGTAATAAGGCCGCTAAGTATTATTTTGGGTTTTTAATTACTTGCTTTTATTTTAATTATATTATTACATATATCGGGTTTATGAACTTGTTAAATTAACCGGTAAAAAGCAATGTTTGCAAAACTATAACTCTTTCGGGTTTTTAAAATGTTGCTATCGGGTAACACAACTTATAAGATGATAACAAAGGTAATGTGAAGAACTTCAAATGAAAAAGGTTTTATACTTGATAATACTCATCACATCCCGTTTTTAACAAGTATCGAATGTTTTCTAAAATTTATAACAACAAATTGGTTTTTCAAGCATAAGTTTTAAAGCAATCATCACACGACTTCAATATCACCTTAAACAGGGATTTCCAAACTTTTAAATGTTGAAAGAGTTTTCCAAGAAATTATCTGACAATCTTGTGTTTTCAAATTATTTTTCACTCCGTAACATGCCAGATTCGGTCGTGGTGTGTTGACCGGGTTTGGGGTGTTACAATTGTGGTATCAGAGCCAAGTTCAACAGCTCGGCTGTGGGCCCGAGGCCCAAAAATGTTTTTAATGGATCATGAAAGGTTTTTTATGGTTAAACGTATGGTCTGAAAGGCATGGCACCGAGTCTCTGGCACCGATCTGCCCAGGTAAGTACCCCAAACTGTTGTTTATGATGTTGTGAACATGATGATATTGGTATGACTAAATAGTAGTAGGAACTACTCTAGAGACTTGAACTATAGGATAATGTGAACTCGCGAAACAACCTCTATTAAACTTCTCATAAGATTGTGCTTTAATAGACAGTGGAATAAAAGTCTAACGCATAAAACTTTTAATCAGCTCGAACATATCGGTAGACATGAGTGCACGTGGACGTGGGCGTAACACTCGTGGACGAGGTAGGGGTAGGATGATAGTCTCGGAACCGGCAGGGTCTGGTCATGGATCAGAAAACGAGGTACCACCGCCACCAGCTGTGGGCGCGGAACATCAGGATCAGACGGGTGGTAATGACGCAGTGTCACAGGAGATGCTGCGGGTGCTAGAAAGGGTTGCGAATGCAGGCGTTGGAACAGGAGCTCGGAAATTGTGACTGAGCGACTTAAAGCTAATGGTGCGGAGGTATTCAGAGGTGTATCTGACGTGGCACCTAGTACAGCGGAATATTGGTTGGAGGCGACGAAACGCATCATGAATGACCTGGATTTTTCAGCTGAGGAAAAGCTGAAGGGCATAGTATCTCTGCTGCGAGATGAGTCATATCAGTGGTGGCTCACAATTAGGGACAGAGCAATGGCGGATGACCACACTTGGGAATTCTTTAGGGCAGCTTATCAGAGAAAATACATAGGGGCTAGTTATGTTGATGCGCAGCGCAGGGCGTTCTTGAACTTGGTCTAGGGTAATAAGACTGTAGCGGAATATGAGGCAGAATTCCTCCGGTTGAGTCGGTATGCTCGGGGTATTGTGGGCACAGAGCATGAGCGATGTGTCAGATTCGAGGATGGGCTGAGAGACGAGCTACGGATGATAATTGCCCCCACAGCAGGAACGAGAGTTTGCCGTTTTAGTGGAGAAAGCCAAGGTTGCTGAGGGGGTAAAATAGTCTGTAAGGCGGAATCAGGATAGGGGTTGGAATAAAAGGAGTTCTAGATCATCTGGGTTTTCTGGGAATCAGTAGAAAAGGGTTAGATATAGTGGGTCGAATCAAGCTGCTAGGCCTGCTGCTACTAATACTCAATGGCCGCCACGGTATGCTCGGTGTGGGAAGTCTCAAACGGGAGAGTGTTGGACTCTTAACAGGGGATGCTTTGAGTGTGGGTCGATGGGGCATCGAGTTAGGGATTGTCCATAGAGATCAGCTAGGCTACAGTCTGAGGATCAGAATCGTGCACAGTTTAGGAGGGATAATCAGCAGCCACAGAGGTGCCGTGGTTCAGTCAGGGGAGGTAATGGCTCTGGTAGGGGCCGTGGAGCACCGGGCAAAGGTGCAGGTGGTTCAGAGGTGAGGCAGCCTGGGTTGGTCTACGCTGCGAGGCATCGAGAGAAGGGCGACGCACCGGACGTTATAACCGGTACGTTCTTAATTTTCGGAGTACCTTATAATGCTTTAATTGATGTTGGTTCGACGCACTCGTATGTTGCTTGTAGCATAGTGAAAACCATGAATTTAGACTCTGAGATTACTTCTAGGAAGATGACAGTGATAAGCCCTCTAGGTCACTCTGTAGAAGTAAGTAAACTGTATAAGGATGTACCCCTAGAACTTTAAGGGGTCGCGTTTCTGGCTGATTTGATGGAACTGCCATTTGGGGAGTTTGATCTGATTCTTGGGATGGATTGGCTAGTTAAGTATCAAGCTAGTTTGGATTGCGCAGCTAAGCGCATGGTGTTGAAGACCATGGAAGGTGATGAGGTGGTAATGATAGGTAATAAGAGAGATTACTTATCTAATGTTGTCTCTGCACTGAAGGCTGAGGAAATGGTTAGGAAGGGTTGTGAAGCATTTTTGGTGCATGTTTGTGCCTTGGAAGCTAAGGACGCAGCTGTGAAGAATGTCTGAACTGTGGGAGAATTTGCAGATGTATTTCCAAAGGAACTCCCGGACTACCTTCTAACCGCGAGGTTGAGTTCGGTATAGACTTGTTACCCGGAACCGCGCCAGCATCTATTGTTCCATATTGGATGGCGCCAAAAGAATTGGTGGAGTTAAAGGCTCGGATTCAGGAATTGTTGGACAGAGGTTTCATCCGGCCGAGTGTATCGCCTGGGGGAGCTCCAGTGCTTTTTGTTAAGAAGAAGAATGGTACAATGCGGATGTGTATAGACTACCGCCAGCTAAACAAGTTGACAATCAAGAACAAGTATCCGTTGCCCAGGATTGACGACTTGTTTGATCAACTCAAGGGTGCATCGGTTTTCTCTAAGATTGACCTTAGGTCGGGGTATCATCAGCTCAAAGTGAAGGAGGCCGATATTCATAAGACGACATTCCGTACTCGGTATGGGCACTACGAGTTTCTGGTAATGCCTTTCAGTTTGACCAATGCGCCGGCAGCATTCATGGACATGATGAATCGGGTGTTTCAGCCATATCTGGATCGATTTGTCGTAGTGTTTATAGACGACATTTTGGTGTACTCGAAATCTGAGGAGGAACATGACGCACATCTCCGGGTGGTTCTACAGGTTCTGAGGGAGAAGCAGTTATTCGCCAAGTTTAGTAAGTGCGAGTTCTGGCTTAAGGAGGTAACTTTCTTGGGTCATGTAGTATCACCTGAGGGGATTAGGGTGGATCCTCAGAAGATAGAGGCGGTGTTGGATTAGAAACCACCTAAGTCAGTAGCAGAGGTTCGAAGTTTTCTGTGTTTGGCAGGATACTACAGAAGGTTCGTGGAGGGTTTTTCTCTGATCGTAGCGCCGTTGACTAAGTTGTTGAGGAAAGGGGTTCCGTTTGTATGGTCGGAGAAGTAACAAGAGAGTTTCGACAAGTTAAAGAAGATTTTGACGGAAGCTCCGGTTTTAATTCAGCTTGAGGCAGGAAAGGAATTCACGGTCTATTGTGATGCATCGCATACTGGCTTATGGTGTGTGCTGATGCAAGATGGGAAAGTTGTAGCGTATGCATCTCGACAGTTGAGGCCTCGTGAGGGTAACTATCCGACACATGATTTGGAGTTGGCTGCAGTGGTTTTCGCCTTGAAGATTTGGAGGCATTACTTGTATGGGGGAAAGTCGATAGTCTACACGGATCACAAGAGTCTGAAGTACCTCTTGACTCAGAAAGATTTAAATTCGAGGCAGTGAAGGTGGATCGAGTTGTTGAAGGACTACGACTGCTCGATTGAGTACCATCCGGGTAAGGCTAACGTAGTAGCTGATGCATTGAGCCGGAAGGTGGTAGCGGACCTGAGAGCAATGTTTGCTCATCTTAGTCTTTATGACGACGGGAGCCTTCTGGCAGAATTGCAAGTAAAGCCGACTTGGATTGATCAGGTTAAGGAGAAACAGCTGACGGATGAGGTTTTGAGCGCTCGAAAGTTGCAGGTGCAGAATGGTGAATTGGAGGGTTATAGCTTGGGCAGTGATGGAGTACTGTGTTTTCAAGAGAAGGTATGTATGCCTAAGGACGTCGAATTGAGACAGCGGATTCTTCAGGAAGCTCATAGCAGCCCATATGCTATGCATCCTGGAGGCAGTAAGAAGTACCGTGATTTGAGGGAGTAGTTCTGGTGGCCAGGTCTTAAGCGTGAAGTAACTGAGTTTGTGGGCAAGTGTTTGACATGCTAGCAAGTTAAAGCTGAGCACTAGTTGCCATCAGGGCTGTTGCAGCCGGTAAAGATCCCATTGTGGAAGTGGGAAAGGATTACGATGGATTTTGTCAGTGGGCTTCCTCTTACGCCTAGCAAGAAGGACTCAGTCTGGGTAATTGTGGATCGTCTGACTAAATCGGCTCATTTCATTCCGGTGAGGGTTGATTATTCGCTTCAGAAGTTAGCCAAGTTGTATGTGGCAGAGATAGTACGGTTGCATGGAGTGCCTGTGTCAATTATCTCGGATAAGGATCCCAGGTTCAGATCGAGGTTCTGGAAAGCTTTGCATCAGGCTTTGGGTACAAGGTTGGATTTTAGCACGGCTTTTCATCCGTAGTCTGATGGATAGTTTGAGAGGGTAATTCAGATTCTGGAGGATATGTTAAGGGGCTGTGTTCTAGATTTCAGTGGTAGTTGGGAGGAGTATCTACCTTTGGCAGAGTTCGCTTATAACAATAGCTATCAAGCGAGTATTCAAATGGCATCATATGAGGCACTATATGGACGGAAATGTCGTACTCCTACATGTTGGACAGAACTGGGTGAACGACAGATGTTGGGTCCGGAGTTGGTAGCAGAAACAGAGGATAAGGTTAAGGTGATTCGGGCTCGTCTTAAGGAAGCGTCGGACAGGCAGAAGTCTTACGCTGACTTAAGCGCAGCGATATAGAGTATGCAGTGGGTGATAAGGTCTTTTTGAAGGTATCGCCCTGGAAGAAAGTGTTGAGATTTGGTCGGAAGGGCAAGCTAAGCCCTAGGTTTATCGGGCCGTACACGGTATTGAGACGAGTGGGACCAGTAGCCTATCAGCTCGAGTTGCCAGCAGAGCTGAGTCAGATTCATGACGTTTTCCATGTTTCCATGCTTAGGCGCTATCGATCAGATCTGTCACATGTTGTGCCAGTCGAGGAGATAGAGGTGAGCCATGACTTGTCTTTCGAGGACGAACCGGTACAGATCTTAGATCGGGATGTCAAAGTTCTGCGTAGGAAGTCAGTACCCCTGGTGAAAGTATTATGGCAGAACCATGGTACGGAGGAGGCTACGTGGGAGCCAGAGGATGTGATACGGTAGCGATACCCTCAAATCTTCTAACTAGGTAATTTCGAGGCCGAAATTATTTTTAGGGGGGTAGAACTGTAACATCCTTAAATCGGGGTCTCTGCATTTTGCATGTGGTTGCATGTGTTAATATGCCTACTGTGCTAGTTTGGTATGTTTTGGGGTCTAGGCATGACCTCGGGTTAGTCCTGGGTCATGGCCAAAAATTTTATTTTAGCACTTAAGAAGTAGGAGCTAGAGGAATTAGGGGTTAAAAGAATTTATTTGAGGATTTAAACACAAGAATTACCTTGGTAAAGTGGCAAGGGAGGCGCCACTAAGGTGTCAGGGGAGTGACACCACTTGCAGGGAAGGAGAGCCTTGGTTCGAGTTGCAGAAATCTCCCCTTGCCCATTAATTTTTGACGCCAAAGCTGAGGGAGTGGAGTGCTCAGGTGGGACTCTGTTGGATGGATGTGGATTGAGTCAATAATTCAAAATGGATGGAGGGGAGAAAAAGGTGGAGTTTGAATCATTCAAACCGAATTGAATGAGTGGATGGGAGAGCTTGAGAGTGTTGGCCGAATTTTGAACTGTGGGAAGAGAGGTGTGATCGGTTTGGGAGTAGGGGTAGGCCGAATCTCCATAGCCAAGGGAGAGTGAATTTTCGGCTAGCTTAGGGGTTTCTTTTCTTTTCGTGTAGTGTAAAAAAACAAAACCGAACACCAAAGTGCACTTTTTCCTCTTTTCTCTTTTAGCAATTTGGGCACTTGGCCGATTCATTTTAGCAACCCCTTTGAAAAGCTGAAACTCCCTCTTTGCCGAATCTACCCTTGTCACTTCTTCTTTTCTTGTTTTTGTTCAAAGCCGAAACCAACACCACCCTTCAGCCGATTTCTTTCTTCTTCTTCCAATCTCCTTGTGCCGAAACTTCACCCACTTTCCTTTGCCGAAATCAATTCCATTCCATCTTCTTCTATCTTTCCATTATTTTGAAAAGCCAAAAACCTTGGGAGTTCTCTTCTTCATTTCTTCTTTTATGTACTTTAGCCGTATACTCTGCGTAGGAGTCCTTCCTTTCTTGCGTTTTCTCCATCACCATAAGTGTCGAATCTGTCTCTTTCAATTGAGTCAAAACCGAATCTCTTGGTAAGCAATTTGTTCTTCTTTTCTTGATTGATTTGGGGTAATGCCGAAATACTACTTCTCTTTGCTATTTCTTCAGTCGTTACAAGTCGGGATCTTAACTCTTTTCTTGTTCTATCTTGGTGAAATAGTCGAAACCCCTAAATAATACTAGGGTGTGCCGAACTTTGTTGAGTGGAGGCCAAATCTGTTAGTAAGGTAAGGGGATAAGTGTTTCACGATTTTAACATCTCCTGTTGTGATTAATATCGTAGGCGTTAATCTAATGAGGGGCTTAAGCCAATGATAGTGGTACTTGGTCGATTGTAGGGAGGAGTACAATTTGATTCGGTGGACTTTCAGGATTCGATTGCCGATCTAGGTAAGGGCTCTAGCGTTGGAAATATTTCTTAATTGTTCAAAAGCCGAAAGGCTATAATCTTAAAAGTATGAGGTTGGCCGATTGTAGGAAAGGGAAGGCGACATTTCGGGATTCCGTTAGATCTACGAATAGTCAGGTGTGTAACGCTTACACACTTTATTAGTATAATATGCCTTTTATGTTACTGTTATAGCCAATGAAATCAGTGGGTTTGCTTTGTGGGCATGAGCGTGGACTCCGGGCATGTCCCCTGTTATGTGGTTTTGATATATCATCATGTCACTGTTAATTGCTATGCTATGCGTTATTTGCATGATTACACGATATTATGACACATGATATGGATATGATGATGGGATTGATGAGAGGAGGGGGATGATTTATTTTGGATTGTCACCAGTGGTTTTGATCACAAGATAGGTTGGCCCCATCACTTGATTTGTGACTACGGTCAGCAGTGGTTTTGACCACACTATTATGATTTGTGACTAGTCCCAGTGGTTTTGACCACCAGTGGTTTTGACCACATATGGATATTATGACTCGTCCCAATGGTTTGGTACCACAGTGGGTTGGCCCCACATGATATATTACAGGATTTTCATCAGTGGTTTTGACCACACGATGGGTTGGCCCCATCACTTGAGTTGTGACTACGGTCACCAGTGGTTTTGACCACACTGATATATTTGTGACTTCGGTTACCAGTGGTTTTGACCACCAGTGGTTTTGACCACACGGGGTAGGAAAAGGAGATCGGATGGTTAGGTTATGGGTTGCATGATTTGCATGTTTTACTGATGATCTGTGTAAGTGCTTGAACTATCGGGTTGGGGATTTATACACTGAGTCTTGGTGACTCACCCCCCCTTCCCTTATATTTTGCAGATGAGGCATAGATCGCGGATATGGAGCCGAGGAGGACTCGAGGTGGCCATGCATCTTAGTTTGGTTTTGGACTTTAAACTGCTATTTCGATTTTATTAATTTTCTTTTAATTTGGTTTTAGGTTTGTAATAAGGCCGCTAAGTATTATTTTGGGTTTTTAATTATTTGCTTTTATTTTGATTATATTATTACATATATCGGGTTTATGAACTTGTTAAATTAACCGGTAAAAAGCAATGTTTGCAAAACTATAACTCTTTCGGGTTTTTAAAACGTTGCTATCGGGTAACACAACTTATAAGATGATAACAAAGGTAATGTGAATGTTTTAAACTTAAATTTTCAAACAACTTCAAATGAAAAAGGTTTTATACTTGATAATACTCATCACATCCCATTTTTAACAAGTATCGAATGTTTTCTAAAATTTATAACAACAAATAGGTTTTTCAAGCATAAGTTTTAAAGCAATCATCACACGACTTCAATATCACCTTAAACAGGGATTTCCAAACTTTTAAACGTTGAAAGAGTTTTCCAAGAAATTATCTGACAATCTTGTGTTTTCAAATTATTTTTCACTCCGTAACATGCCAGATTCGGTCGTGGTGTGTTGACCGGGTTTGGGGTGTTACAGTACCTCTAGTTTATGACTAGAACGAACCCAATAGGACCTTTGGTATACGACAGTGAAATCAAAGCCACCACTCGCAGGAATCGTCGAGAAACCAGGCGAGCCTTAGATTACACAGAAATAGAGGAAGAAGGCAAATCCAATCCTACTGAAGGGATGGATGAAAACAACCCACCACCACGCGATGTGGGGGAGAATAATGCTCCACGTACAATGTTTGATTATGCGAAACTGCATTTAACAGGAGCAGAATCGAGTATTGTTAGGCCTGCTATATCTGCTAACAATTTTGAATTAAAACCTAACACAACACAAATGATTCAACAGTTTGTTCAATTTGATGGTTTGCAGGACGAAGATCCAAACACGCATATAGCTAATTTTTTAGAGTTCTGTGATACCTTCAAAATAAATGGCGTTTCTGATGATGCCATACGTCTTCGGTTATTTCCATTTTAATTGAGAAATAAATCTAAACAGTGGTTAAACTCCTTACAACGAGGGTCAATCACTACATGGGATCAAATGACCGAAAAGTTTTTAATGAAATATTTTCCACTGGCCAAAACGGCTAAATTACGGAATGATATCTCTTCTTTTGTGCAGATGGATTTAGAGACGCTATACGATGCATGAGAGAGATTTAAGGATCTCTTGAGGAGGTGCCCACACCATGGCTTACCCTTGTGGCTAGAAGTCCAAACCTTCTATAACGGTGTAAACCCCTCAACGAGGCAACTGATTGATTCAGCCGCCGGTGGAACCCTGAACAACAAAACTCCAGAAGCAGCCTACGAGTTCATTAAGGAAATGTCACTGAATAATTATCAATGGCAGGCTTCAAGAACCAAACCAATAAAATCAGCAGGAGTTTTCAACGTCGATGGAGTGACCATGCTATCAACACAGCTAGAGATGATGAATAAAAAGCTTGATAGTTTGTGTTCTTCGAGGGTACATCCAGTCATGCAGTGCGATGCAAGTGGAACCGTGGCGAATCCTGAGTACCCACCCTACCAACCAGAAGCAGAGAGCGACCAGATGAACTATATAGGTAATAATTTCCGATCCAATAATAATCTTTATAGTAACACTTACAATCCAGGTTGGAGGAACCACCCAAATTTTTCGTGAGGAGGTCAAGGAAATCAAGGAAATCAAAGGCAACAACCTCCTCAAAACTTCCAAAATCAACCTTATCCACAAGAGAAGAAACTGACCCTCGAGGAGATGATGGCAAAATTCTCAGCAGACACAGAGAAACACATCCAAGAAACTGAAAGAACAATCAAAAGCAATGAGAGCCGAATTAGGGAAATTACTAAGTTAGTCAAAGAAGTCACTAATGCATTCGAACAATTCGCAAAGCTGATGTCAAAATGACAGCAAGGACGTCTATCGAGTAATACCGAGATTAATCCTAAAGAGCAAATTCAAGCCATCACAGTTCAGGACAGTAAGGGGTTAGGTGACCCTGATCCAAAGCCAGAAAATAAGGTAGACGAAGGTAAAACAGAGGTAACACAAGAAAAGCCAAAACTGATAATCAAAGAATACCAACCTTGTATACCTTATCCTGAAGCCATAAAAAGAGACGATTTAGAGGAATAGTTCGGTAAGTTTCTTAAGCTTCTTAAAAAATTACATATTAACTTACCTCTTCTTGAAGCTCTTTTCCAGATGCCAGACTCAAGGAATTTTTTAAGACAGCTCTTGACTAACAAACGCAAACTAGACGAAGAGCCACATGTGGAATTGAACGCAGTATTGTAACATCCGAGATTTAAGGGTCTTACATTTTATCTCGTATCTGTGTGTTCTTGTGTGTTGCATGACTGTTTGAGTGTGTTTGGGGGCTTCGGGAAACCTTGAGGTTAAGTATTAGCCTTAGGTGGAATTTTTGGTTTAAAGCCTTTAGGGGAGAGTTAGTGGCGCCAGGCCTTAAGGGATTTAATGTGGTAATTATGGACACAAAGAGGTGCAGGGGAAGAGTGGTCAGATGACGCCACTCAGCATGTAGGGTGATGGCGTCGCAAGGAGTGGGGAGAGTAGAGGTTCGAATCACGCTAGCAGCAAGGGAGCTTTATTTTATTTTGTTTTGGCTCAAGTGAGGGAGGTGTTGGACAGCAATCAAACTCTGGAAGGAGGGAGTGGAAGACTTGGTCAAGCTATTCGAATGGGTGGTGGAGAGCTATTTGTGGAGTTTGAATGATTCAAGCTCATTTGAATGGGTGATGTAGAGGGAGTTAAGGAGAAAAACGTGGGGGGTGTTGTCTAGGTGAGTGTTGGCCGAATATGGGGTGCTAGGAGGTGGCATTTTCGGTCATGAAGGGGGTGGTCGAAAGTGTGAGTTTAGTAGCTTGAGTGTGTGCATTTTGCAGTTTTTCTCTTCTTTAGTTCTCCTTGCTGAAAGTGTTAGTCAAAACTCTTTGTTTTGCTTCTTTTCATATGACCAAAAGCCGAAAATAGAAGTGATCATTTGGGCATTTTGTGCATCTTCTCTTCTTTCTATTTTTCTCCTCTAAAGCTGAACCATATCTCTCTCACCTCCACTCTTTTTCTTTTCATATTTGTGGCCTTAAACTCACTTCATCATCAA
Source organism: Gossypium australe (assembly GCA_005393395.2). Taxonomy (NCBI): domain Eukaryota; kingdom Viridiplantae; phylum Streptophyta; class Magnoliopsida; order Malvales; family Malvaceae; genus Gossypium; species Gossypium australe. Next base: position 105,927,786 of record CM016624.1, read on the forward strand.
AGTCGAATAACCCTTCTATACCTTGGCTGAATCTTCCATTCACCATTACTTTTCTCTTTTTCTCATTTCTACTCATTCTTTTCTTCTTCTATTTTGTTTCTCCTCAAGCCTCATCTCTTTGCCGAATCATTCTAAGCTGAGTATCTCTGTGGTGGTAACTCTTTCATTTGTCAATTGTTAGAAGGAGCGCCGCCATTCATTTAGTGCCAACTCTTCCAATCGATTTCTAGTATTGTGGTAAGGGGTTTTTCTTTTAATTGAGCCTTGCTCTTTTCTCTTTAACTTGCCGAAATCAGAAGACTAACTCTACTTTTGTGTGTGGCCGAATCCTTGGAGGGTTTAATTTCATGCCTTTCGTTTGTAGCCACCGTAAGAAGCAATAGGGATCTTACAGGTTTCGATTATTCAAGGTAAGATGGGAATACCTTTCGTTTGGCCGAAGGCCACTTTGCTTGGACTATGAGTGTTAGGCTGAATCTGGCATTGATTCATGTAGGGATTTTGACTACCTTTAAGCACAAGTGAATAGCTTTCAGGATTTGGTCGACTGTGGTAAGGGTGTTCTTTTATCAAGTGTTCTTTTGGGATTTCGTTATAGTTTTGTTCAACATCTTAACCGAGTCTTCTGACCAAGATACTATTTGATGGATTTGAGTACCAGCCAAGGAACGAAAGGGGTTGGACACGTAGTCTCTACCCCTACATTCAAGAACCAGTCAGTTTCAGCGGTTCGGGATTGGCCACCGGGGTGTGGGCCAGCTTCGGACAGGATCGTAGGCAAATAGCGGTGGTGTCGATTAGCGATAGTGTCGACATAGAGGGCGTGGTATTACCTGTTATCAGGTGTGTAATAATCGCACTATTTCCTTAGTTATTTTAATTATATGTATGTATCAAGTGTGGTAGCCGAAATAGTGGTTGTGGTGGTGTTATTACCTGTATTGGGTAATCCGATAACCAGGTTAGTATACTACCTACGTCGAGGTTGTGGTTAAATAATTGTGGATGTATGTAAGCATGTTATATACGCATGTCTGGATGTGTTTTTATTTTATTATATTGCCATTTCATCATATTACACTGCATGTGCATAGGTTCGGGATATATTGAATAAAAGGGAAGTGTGTATATATTTATATACGTGGGTGACTCTGTCACGATTAATGATGACCTTGAGCCTCATTGTGGATTGATGACGACCTTGAGTCTCATCACGGATATTTGTGATTTAATCACGTGGATCAGTGGCTAGACCACTAAGTGGACTTTGAGCAGTGTGTCCGTCGGCATAGACTGCCAAAGAGGTGTGTAACAGATGGAGGGTCGATTGTAGAAATCCCCAGGTGTGTATGAGGATGGATATACGGGTGGTGTGTAGCAGATGGATACTTGGCTGGGTTGGGTTAACATATTGCATCATTATGTGTGGTATACTGTTTTGATGTGGAATTGGGGCCAAGCCCATTTGTGGAATCATGTGGATTAATTGCACACTGAGTCTGGTGACTCACCCTGTTTTTCAAAACAATGCAGGTAACTCGTAACTCATTGGACCGGGCTGGAGTAGATTCGAGGTGGCCTTGCAGAAGTCGTTTTTTTATATGTGCTTTGAACTGTTGGACATTATTTGGGTTATTTTTATGATGTAATAAGGCCGTTTTAACTGTTTTAGGATATCATGGATTTAAGTCAGATTTGTTAGGGGATAATTGTCTTTAAACAACTGCAACCTGAAAATCAAATTGAAGTTTTCAAAATTCGGATTACTTATAAACAACTCGTTTTCTCGAAATTTCATTCAAATAACGATTTGAACTTTATACAACCCGAGAGTTTCTATTTGTAGGGAAATTGTTATTTTTAAAATTTCAAACCCCTTTTAAGCGGAATATTTTTATAATTGTTTTAGAACTTTATTTATTTTCACCTTCAAAACAGAATTCTTCTCAACACTTTTCAGTAACATTCCAGATTCGGCCGTGGTGTTAAGGCTGGGTTTGGGGTGTTACAATTTGGTATCAGAGCCCAGATTTTAAACTCAGCCTTTAGGTTTTGAGGCCCACAATGTTTTCAAATTTGGTATTCAAAGTTAGTTGAAAGAAATTTTTATTGGAATGGACTCATGAAGGCATGGCACTCGAATTTCCGGCCAAGGTCTACTTGGTAAGTCTTCTGATTGTTAAATGAATCGAGTGGAAGCGGATATATGATGTATTGTTGTGGATGTTAGAATTTAGGATATTCTCTTTAGAGACCAAAACCTTTAGGGATGTATGTGCTCTACGAAAGAAAAACTTGAAATTCTATGTCATAAAACTACCCCTTTAATCAACAAGTGGAAAGAAAGCTAATGCATAAAATTTCTTAAAACAGATTAAAACGCAACGATAGACATGAGTTCTAAGGAACGTGGTCGTAATGCTCGTGGGCGTGGTAGAGGGACCTTCTCGCGTTTCTACGCCAGCTGCTGGAAGTCAATTTCGACAGTGTACTCAGTGTGGAAGGTCTCATGTAGGAAAGTGCTGGGTAAGGAATAAAGAGTGCTATAGGTGTGGGTCAAAGGATCATTTGATTAAGAACTGTCCTCAGGACATGGCTAGGACTCGAACGGTAGGTCAGGGGTATGTGCAGCCAGGAAGGGGTGGTCAACAGATGTCAAGGGGTCGTGGTCCGAACCGAGGAGGGAATGGTTCTAGCCGAGGTCGTGGAGCACCGGGCAGAGGTGCTGGGAGCTCAAGTGCAAGACAGCCTGGGTTTGTTTACGCAGCCAGACGTCGTGAGGAGGGGGATGCACCAGATGTTATCACGGGTGCGTTTCTCATTTTTAGGTTACCCTTTACTGCATTAATTGATGTTGGATCGACTCACTCCTATATTGCTAGTATGGTGTCTGGAATCTTGAATGTGAATCTTGAAATGGCCTCTAGGAAGATGATAGTACTTAGTCCTTTAGGGCAATCAGTAGTGGTAGATAAACTTTTTAGAGATGTGCCTTTAGAAGTTCAGGGGTCAGTGTTCTCGGCTAACTTGATGGAACTACCGTTTGGGGAATTTGACTTGATCCTAGGCATGGATTGGTTAGTAAGGTATCGTGCGAATTTGGACTGTGCTGCTAAGTGCATGACGTTGAAGACTCCCGAGGACAATGAGGTTTTGGTGATAGGTGAGAGAAGAGACTACTTGTCTAATGTACTGTCTGCTCTTAAGGTGGAGAGAATGGTGAAGAAGGGGTGCTTGGCTTTCTTAATGTTTGTTAGTGCCTTGGATGCAAAGGAAGCAGCTGTGGGGGAGGTTAGAACAGTAAAGGAATTTGTGGATGTTTTTCCGAAAGAGCTTCCAGGGTTGTCTCCTGATCGTGAGGTGGAATTTGGAATCGAGCTTCTGCCAGGTACAGCGCCAGTGCCCATCGCTCCTTACAGGATGACTCCGAAGGAGTTGGTTGAACTTAAAGCCCAGATTCAGGAGTTGTTAGATCGCGGTTTTATTCGACCAAGTGTGTCTCCATGGGGAGCACCGGTGTTGTTTGTAAAGAAGACGGACAGATCTATGCGTATGTGCATAGATTACCGCCAGTTGAATAAGCTGACGATTAAGAACAAGTGCCCGCTGCCGAGGATAGATGACTTGTTTGATCAGTTTAAAGGGGCTGCGGTTTTTTCAAAGATAGATTTGAGGTCGGGATATCACCAACTTAAGGTGAAGGAAGCAGATATTCATAAGACGGCTTTCTGGACTCGATACGGGCACTACAAATTCCTGGTAATGCTGTTTGGGTTGACAAACGCACCAGCTCCGTTCATGGATATGATGAATTGGGTTTTTCAACCCTATTTGGACCAGTTCATCGTGGTGTTCATAGACGACATTCTGGTATATTCCAAGTCAGAAAAGGAGCATGATGTGCATCTTCGAGTAGTGCTGCAGGTTCTAAGGGAGAAGAAGCTGTATGCCAAATTTAGTAAGTGCAAATTTTGGTTAAGAGAAGTTACTTTTCTAGGTCATGTGGTGTCTGCAGAAGGGATAAGAGTGGATCCTCGAAAGATTGAGGCGATACTGGATTGGAAACCACCTAAGTCAGTGGCGGAGATTCGCAGTTTCTTGGGGTTAGCAGGTTATTACAGAAGATTTGTCGAAGGTTTTTCCTCTATAGCAGCACCTTTGACTAAGTTGTTGAGGAAGGAGGTACCTTTTGTGTGGACAGACAAGTAGCAGGAGAGTTTCGAGAAGCTAAAAAGGGTTTTGACAGAGGCTCCGGTTTTAATTCAGCCTGAAGCAGGGAAAGATTTTGTGGTGTATTGTGATGCTTCTCATACGGGGTTAGGTTGTGTACTGATGCAGGAAGGGAAGGTTGTTGCCTATGCGTCTCGGCAGTTGAGGCCACATGAAGTTCACTATCCCACGCATGATCTAGAGTCGGTTGCGGTGGTTTTCACTCTAAAAGTGTGGAGGCATTACTTGTATGGAGAGAAGTTGGTGATCTACACTGACCACAAGAGTTTAAAGTATCTGCTGACTCAGAAGGAGCTGAACTTGAGACAGCGAAGGTGGGTAGAGCTGTTGAAGGATTACAACTGTTCGATTGAATACTACCCGGGTAAAGCGAATGTGGTGGCAGATGCACTGAGCCGGAAGGTAGTATCGGATCTGAGGGTGATGTTCACTCATCTTAGCCTATATGACGACGGGATTTTGTTAGCGGAGCTACAGGTGAAGCCGACATGGATAAGTCAGGTAAAAGAGAAATAGTTGGTAGATGATGATCTGAGTGCTCGACTTTTGCAAGTACAAGATGGGGGGATAGCGGATTACAGTGTGAACAGCGATGGAGTATTGTGTTTCCGTGGAAGGGTTTGTATGCCGAAGGACGTGGAGTTGAGGCAGAAGATTCTTTGGGAATCGCATAGTAGCCCTTACGCTATGCATCCTGGAGGGAGTAAGTTGTATAGGGATCTACGAGATCAGTTTTGGTGGCCTAGATTGAAGCGGGAAGTTACGGAATTTGTGGGGAAGTGCTTGACGTGTCAGCCGATCAAAGCTGAACATCAAGTTCTGTCGGGATTGCTACAGCCGGTGAAGATTCCACAATGGAAGTGGGAGAGAATCACGATGGATTTCGTTAGTGGGCTTCCTCTTACGCCTACTAAGAAAGACTCGTATGGGTGGTCGTGGATCGGTTGACAAAATCCGCTCATTTCATACCTGCTCAGATCGACTATTCTCTTCAAAGGTTGGCAAAGCTGTATGTGGCGGAAATTGTGAGACTGCATGGGGTACCAGTGTCAATTATATCAGATAGGGACCCTAGATTTACATCGCGGTTTTGGAGGGCGTTGCATCAGGCTTTAGGCACTAGGTTCGACTTTAGCACAGCATTTCATCCACAGATGGATGGCCAGTCTGAAAGGGTAATTCAGGTGTTGGAAGATATGTTGAGGGGATGTGTTATCGATTTCAGAGGTAGTTGGGAAGAATTTTAGCCTTTGGCAGATTTCGCTTACAACAACAGTTATCAAGCTAGTATTTGGATGGCGCCGTATGAAGCATTGTATGGGCGGAAGTGTCAGACTCCTACTTGTTGGAAAGAACTGGGTGAACGTCATGTCTTAGGTCCGGAGTTGGTGGCAGAATCAGAAGAGAAGGTTAAGGTAATCCAGACCCGGTTGAAGGAGGCATCTGACAGACAGAAGTCGTATGCGGATCTTAAGCGGAAAGAGATAGAGTTTGCAGTGGGTGATCAGGTGTTTCTGAAAGTTTCACCGTGGAAGAAGGTGATGAGATTTGGACGTAAGGGTAAGCTGAGTCCCAGATTTATAGGGCCTTATCGGGTTTTGAAGTGAGTTGGACCAGTGGCGTATCAGTTAGAGTTGCCTTCAGAATTGAAGCAGATGCATGATGTGTTCCACATCTCGATGCTACGACGTTACTAATCGGATCTATCTCACGTGGTGCCGGTAGAGGAGGTTGAGTTAAGGCCAGACTTTTCCTATGAGGAGGAGCCAATTCAGATTTTGGAGTGAGATGTGAAGGTGTTACGAAAGAAATCAGTTCCTCTAGTCAAGGTGTTGTGGCGGAACCATGGTTCAGAGGAAGCTTCATGGGAGCCAGAGGAGGCAATGCTTCAACAATACCCTTTTCTATTTTGATCAGGTAATTTTGAGGCCGAAATTTCTTTAAGGGGGTAGAACTGTAACATCCGGGATTTAGGGGTTTTGTATTTTATCTCGTATCTGTGTGTTCTTGTGTGTTGCATGACTGTTTGAGTGTGTTTGGGAGCTTCGCGAAACCTTGAGGTTAAGTCTGAGCCTTAGGTGGAATTTCTGGTTTGAAGCCTTTAGGGGAGAGTTAGTGGCGTCAGGCCTTAAGGGATTTAATCTGGGGATTATGGGCACAAAGAGGTGCAGGGGAAGAGCGGTAAGGTGACGCCACTCAGCATGTAGGGTGATGACGTCACAAGGAGTGGAGAGAGTAGAGGTTCGAATCACGCTAGCAGCAAAGGAGCTTTATTTTATTTTGTTTTGGCTCAAGTGAGGGAGGTGTTGGACGGAAATCAAACTCTGGAAGGAGGGAGTGGAAGACTTGGTCAAGCTATTCGAATGGGTGGTGGAGAGCTATTTGTGGAGTTTGAATAATTCAAACTCATTTGAATGGGTGATGTAGAGGGAGTTAAGGAGAAAAACGTGGGGGTGTTGGCTAGGTGAGTGTTGGCCGAATATGGGGTGCTAGGAGGTGGCATTTTTGGTCATGAAGGGGTGTGCCGAAAGTGTGAGTTTAGTAGCTTGAGTGTGTACATTTTGAAGTTTTTCTCTTCTTTAGTTCTCCTTGCCGAAAGTGTTAGACAAAACTCATTCTTTTGCTTCTTTTCATATGACAAAAAGCCGAAAATAGAAGTGATCATTTGGGCATTTTGTGCATCTTCTCTTCTCTCTATTTTTCTCCTCTAAAGCTGAACCATATCTCTCTCACCTCATCTCTTTTTCTTTTCATATTTGTGGCCTTAAACTCACTTCACCATCAAAGCCGAATAACCATTCTATACCTTGGCCGAATCTTCCATTCACCATTACTTTTCTCCCTTTCTCATTTCTACTCATTCTTTTCTTCTTCTATTTTGTTTCTCATTAAGCCTCATCTCTTTGCCGAATCATTCTAAGCTGAGTATCTCTGTGGTGGTAACTCTTTCATTTGTCAATTGTTAGAAGGACCACCGTCATTCATTTAGTGCCAACTCTTCCAATCGGTTTCTAGTATTGTGGTAAGGGGTATTTCTTTTAATTGAGCCTTGCTCTTTTCTCTTTGACTTGCCGAAATCAAAAGACTAACTCTACTTTTGTGTGTGGCCAAATCCTTGAAGGGTTTGATTTCGTGCCTTTCGTTTGTAGCTAGCGTAAGGAGCAATAGGGATCTTTCCGGTTTCGATTATTCAAGGTAAGATGGGTATACCTTTCGTTTGGCCGAAGGCCACTTTGCTTGGACTATGAGTGTTAGGTCGAATATGATATTGATTCATGTAGGGATTTCGACTACCTTTAAGCACAAGTGAATAGCCTTTGGGATTTGGTCAACTGTGGTAAGGGTGTTCTTTTATCAAGTGTTCTTTTGGGTTTTCGTTATAGTTTTGTTCAACATCTTAACCGGGTCTTCTGACCAAGATACTATTTGATGGATTCGAGTACCAGCCAAGGAACGAAAGGGGTTGGACACGTAGTCCCTACCCCTAAATTCAAGAAGCGGTCAGTTTCAGCAGTAAGGGATTGGCCACCGGGGTGTGGGCCAGCTTCGGAGCAGGATCGTAGGCAAATAGCGGTGGTGTCGATTAGTGATAGTGTCGACATAGAGGGCGTGGTATTACGTGTTATCAGGTGTGTAATTATCACACTGTTTCTTTAGTTATTTTAATTATATGCATGTATCATGTGTGGTAGCCGAAATAGTGGTTGTGGTGGTGTTATTACCTATATTGGGTAATCTGGTAACCAGGTTAGTATACTACCTACGTCGAGGTTGTGGTTAAATAATTGTGGATGTATGTAAGCATGTTACATACGCATGTCTGGATGTGTTTTTATTTTATTATATTGCCATTTTATCATATTATGCTGCATGTGCATGGGTTCGGGATATATTGAATAAAGGGGAAGTGTGTATATATTTATATACGTGGGTGACTCTGTCACGATTAATGATGGCCTTGAGCCTCATTGTGGATTGATGACGACCTTGAGTCTCATCGTGGATATTTGTGATTTAATCACATGGATCAGTGGCTAGACCACTAAGTGGACTTTGAGCAGTGTGTCCGTCGGCATAGATTGTCAAAGAGGTGTGTAGTGGATGGAGGGCCGATTGTAGAAATCCCCAGGTGTGTATGAGGATGGATATAAGGGTGGTGTGTAGCGGATGGATATTAGGCTGGGTTGGGTTAACATATTGCATCATTATGCGTGGTATACTGTTTTGATGTGGAATTGGGGCCAAGCCCATTTGTGGAATCATGTGGATTAATTGCACACTGAGTCTGGTGACTCACCCTGTTTTTCAAAACAATGCAGGTAACTCGTAACTCATTGGACCGGGCTGGTGTAGATTCGAGGTGGCCATGTAGAAGTCATTTTTTTTTATATATGCTTTGAACTGTTGGACATTATTTGGGTTATTTTTATGATGTAATAAGGCCATTTTAACTGTTTTGGGATATCATGGATATAAGTCAGATTTGTTAGCGGATAATTAATTACAATGCCTTTAAACAACTGCAACCTGAAAATCAAATTGAAGTTTTCAAAATTCGGATTACTTATAAACAACTCGTTTTCTCGAAATTTCATTCAAATAACGATTTGAACTTTATACAACCCGAGAGTTTCTATTTGTAGGCAAATTGCTATTTTTAAAATTTCAAACCCTTTTTAAGCGGAATATTTTTATAATTGTTTTAGAACTTTAATTATTTTCACCTTCAAAACAAAATTCTTCTCAACACTTTTCCAGTAACATTCTGGATTTGGCCGTGGTGTTTAGGGCCGGTTTTGGGGTGTTACAATTATGCTCAGCAATGCTACAGAATAAACTACCACGGAAACAAAAAGATGCAGGGAGTTTTACTATTCCTTGTTTAATTGGTAGACTAAGTGTTGATAACGCGTTAGCTGATTTAGGGGCAAGCATCAATTTCATGCCTTATACATTGTTTAAACGACTAGGTCTAGGGAAACCCAAACAAACGAGGATGAGCATTCAATTAGCTGATAAAACTGTTAGAATTCCTAGGGGCATTATCGAAGATGTTTTGGTCAAAATCGATAAATTTGTTTTCCCAGTAGACTTTGTTGTTTTAGACATGGATGAGGATAATTCAATCCCCCTAATTCTTTAGCAACTGCCAAGACAAAAATTGATGTTGCCACAGGAGAACTTATACTTTGTGTAGGTGACGAATCAATCAGTCTTCAAGCTCTTGACTCGACCAGGACACAATCGATGAAGGTAAGAAAGTCACTTCAAATAATAATCAAAATTTTCAACTTTCATCGCATGAAACATCACAAAGCCCAGAACCTGAGCCAACTCATAGACAACAAGTCGACAAAATAGTGTGACACAAGGAACGAAGCCTTAGGGTCGAGGAGCAGAAGATACAGGTCAAAGAAGAGCCAGATCCACACGAAGTAAAACCAGAAGAACCACCAGAAGAGCTCGTAGGGACATCCAACCACTTCAAAATAGGAGACCAGGTACTGTTAGACAAAGTCGATCCTCACATCACTACAACAGACCTGAGGCCAAAGGGAGAAATTCTTCTTAAGGTACAAGATATCTTCCCACAAGGAATAGTCGAGGTAAGCAATCTAATATTTGGCAATTTCAAGGTAACTGCTCCTTAACCCCACCTTTGTCAAGGAAATTTAAGCATGAGGGAAGATATTCAAACCTTCAAACCTCCCTAAAAATTTTTTTTACGAGAAAAGTCTAGCTTAAGACTATAAACGAGCGCTTCTCGGGAGGCAACCCGAGCACTAACCATATTTTTCTTTCAATTTTATTTTCAGTTTCCTTTCTTTCTTTTCCTTTTAACTAACGAAAAGTGCCGAAATTCCAGATCACACGGCCTTACACACGGCCGTGTCCGTGGCTGTGTGGACCACCGAAACCGCCACACTGACAGAGCAGGGGTCGTGCAAGTCAGTCCAACCACCCCCTCAACGTCACGAATCCAACCACCCTTCCCACGAGCACCGACAGAAAGGCACGGTCGTGCCCTTAAATCGTGTGAAGCTACTGAATTGCACACCACGGGCAGAGCACGCCGTGCGGTCCAACCGTGCCCACCTACTGACTTCACAAACACAGGCATGGTGGGCTGAAACACGGGCATGGGCTACCAAACACGGCCGTGCGAGGCGGCCGTGTAAATCGAAGACGGCCTTTCACCACGGGCGTGTGAACATGCCAGAGTTTCAATACTATTCAAACCCCACAGCTCTTCCCCTTCCCCTCATCTGGTTTCATCTTCATTTTCTTTTCTTTTTACCTTTCTCCTTCTCAGATTCTTCACTTCATAAATCTCTAACACCCTTGCGCCACACAAAATCATGTCGAAGAAGCTGAAGAAGCCAAGCATATACTCCTTAATGGAGAACGATCATCATGAGTTCATGCCGGCAGCTTCGACTAATCACCAAGCCAAGGGTCTTTGAGACCAATTTATTTTTTCTTTTTGTTTCTCTTCTCCTTTATTTTCCTTATCTAAACTTCTCTACTGCTCTTTTTGTTTAATTTTCTTTTAGTTTCTTAGTGTCAGGTTCGCCAGGCTACTAAGGAACCATGCCGACCACCACGATAACCACACCACTCTCACCACCGCCACCACCTCCACAGCCCTAGAAGTCGCACCCACCTTGCGAACCATCCTTCAATAAGGACTCTTCGGTCCATTCTTCTTTTCTTTTATTTTCGTTTTCCTTCTTAGTCTCCTTTCCTTTTTCTTTCTTGTTTTTAATTTTATATTTAGCTTAGTTTAATGATGTTATCTATAAAGATAAAGATATTATCTATATTTGTACATTGAGGACAATGTACATCTTAAGTGTGGGGGGTAAAAATGCCTAACTTTTTTTTCATGGGGTAAAAATGCCTAACTTTTTTTTTTCATGCCTAATTTTTTTCATTATTCTCAAATCCCTGATTTAGTCTTGTTTTTATGCAAAGTTGTCATATTACTAATTAGGATGAAATTTCTAATGATTTTTGATTTTTATTGACATGTTTTAGAATAAGTCATAGTTAATTGTATATTGATGATTAAATTTAAAGAATACTAGAGAGTTAAGTTTGATAAGTCTCTTTTTTAAGAAATAAAATTTTGCTAGGTTGTTAACCTAATTTTAAATACTACCTTGAAATTTAAAATTTACAAGGACGATGTCAAAACACCCATAATTTTTGTGAGATTTTAAACCTTATAAAGCATACATTCTTTTTCGTGCTCATTTTGTGATTATGAGTGTGTCTACCATGAACTGCTATTCTAGAACTTGCCTCGTTTATACATGTCGAGACCACACTTTTTGAGTTGATATTACAGAGATGATAAAGGCGCCTAGGTTTTAACCCCTTAAATTCCACTAAATAGCCTACCTTGACAAATTAACCCCTAGTGAACTCCATTGAGCCTAACAAACCTTTTCTTTGACTCACCTACTAATAACCCAAAGCCTCTTTATTATCATCCTTTCTTTTGACCACCCCTAAATCGAGAATTGATTTGATCAAGTTACCTAAGTATATTATTCTAGTAGTTCAATTTAGTTTGTTCTTAAAATAATAATATATATATTTCAAAGTATATTCAGCATTAATAGTATGAAAAGTGAGCTTATACAAATCAAAGTTTATTTTCAATAAGAAAGGCTCGTATTAGTAGGTGCATTATCATTTCCAGTTGATGTAATCTCGGTATTCTATCAATTCGATCTCGATTCTAACCGTCTAATTTCAGCCTGTAACCACACCTTTAACCCTAGCCCCATTACAACCCTAACAAAGACCTTTTGATCTGTTTATCATCTCATATTACAGTGGTGAGGATCTGATTTTCAGGCAAGCCTATGGGATTAACTTTTCAGGTAGACTTATGAGCGATCTTTTCCTGAACCTTAAACACTTTAGAGTGATTTGAGTGGATCCTTAGTGAGGACATCAATCCTTGTCGGCTTTGAATTGAAAAGGTAGTTATTTAAATATGGGGAGACACCTATGTTTTCGAAGTAAAAACTCATGACTTATCTCATTTAATTCTTTAGGACTCTTTAAATTGAATTATCCATGTATGAATTATCTATGAATTATGATAAGGCATTGTTGATAAGAATTGTAGATCATGGAAAGTTCGTTTTAATTGTAAGTTGAGAATTTTGCTTGAGGACAAGCAAAAGCTTAAGTGTGGGGGTATTTGATAAACCGTAATTGTAACATATTTTAACTCACATTTAATATGCTTTTCGATGATTTATTCCTTGATTTATATAAAAAGGTGCTTGTAATCCTTTCTTTTCATGTCTTGTACCCAGGAAAGCACCCGAGGATGAAAAGAACTCAAAACGGGCCCAAAATGGAGTAAATGGTCCTTAGTACGAAACTGACACGGCCTGGCCCAAAGCCCACACGGCCGTGCCTCAACGATCACCTAAAGCACGGCCTCAACTCCGGCTCGCACAGCCGTGCCTCAAATTAAAAGTCTGAACACGGTTTGAACGCGATCCACACGGGCGTGTGCCATGGTCGTGCCTCTGTCGCTGGAAAGAACAATTTCAGTCGGAAAAGGATACTTAGGGAAAAAGAATCGCATTCCCAGAGCCTATATATATCCCCTAAGTGTTACCTTTGAAAAGGCATCAAAGCTAGGCCAATGAGCCAAGCCGAGAAGGTCAGAGTTAGGGAATAATGCGAAGATAGCTAGTTGATCCATCCCAAGAAGCCGGATTTATACTTAAGACGGCGAAATTTTCCTTCAATTCCTTTAGGGGGTTTTAGGGATTTCTTATGTTTTGTTTTATCCTTTCTCTTGCAATGTTTTCGTTATTCATTATGAACTAAACCCCTCAGATACCTGAAGGGGATGAAACCTAGACGAATCTTGTTATTTGGTTTTTAAGTTATATGATGAATTACTTAGTTTGTTCTTAATTATGTTGCTTAATCCAAATCTACTGTGCTTAGGTGGAGGAGGAATAGACCCTGCCTAAGAGTAGATCTAGCATAATTAAGCGGAGTTGATCGAACGCTTGGAGATAGGGTTACGAGATTTTGTCGGATTAGGGTGAAACGTAATATGGGAGTCCATTGATCGATTTACTGCTATCTAGGGGGTTATTATAAGCGAACGAGAGTTCCACTAATTAACCTAGGGTTAGACGTTATTCATCTCGAGAGAGGGTTTAATATAGGTTAGGGAGTCCTACGGATCAAGCTAAGTGAAGAAATTGTATAATTAAGGGTTAGATAACAAGTTAAGTCTAGGTGGATTCTTCCTGAGGGTATCGTCGTGATCAATTGAGTTTTCTTCAAGTTATTTTCAAAATCGTCCTTTTTGTCTTTGTGTTCTTAGTTTAGTTCTTGTCAATTTAGTTTAAAGCAATCTTCACTCCAATTCTAAGGCTACATAATAAAGAGAAAGTTAGTATTAATACTTTTAGTTCCTTTGGGTTCGATAATCTGGTCTTGCCTAAGCTATACTACTGTTCGATAGGTACACTTGCCTTTAATCGTTGTCAGAGTTAGCCTCCAGGTTCGATCATTCTTTTATAAATTTTTAAAGCACTGATTTCAGCGATCACATAGTTATTCATTTCATAGTATTTAACATAAATTTAGCAACTCGTATTATATCCGAACTTACCTCGGATGTCGAAATAACAAAACAGTCAATTAATCGAGCAATTTGTCTTTGCCCCGATCTCGGTCTGAATCTCTCCTTTCTTGGTCTATACATATTCAAATTTAGCTCATTCAATCACCAAATCATTCAAGTTAACCCAAACCCAAACACAAATATTTAGGATATTTTACAAAATAGCCCTCACATTTTCATTTTCATATTTTGACACTTTAGTCCCTATTTCATAAACTCATCAAATACACATAATTTCATTTCACCCATGCCTAGCCGAATTCTCCTTATCTCCATACAAGCCCACGTATTTCATTTATTTCATATATTAGTCCTCCAATTTCTTATTTTCACAATTAAGCCCAAATTACTCAATTTCACTAAAAAATTAAAGACAAAATATGTTTATCTTTCACCTATCTTTCATATTTCATCATCAACTATCATAAAGCTCAAGCATTCATCAATGGTATATCTCAAAATCACCATTAGATTCTGAAATTAAAGCATGGGCTAGTTAGACCACTAAGCAATGATCACAAAAACATAGAAATTATCAAAAACCGAGCTCAAAACATACCTCAATCAAGAATAACAATTGTCAAATGTTTCAAGCCCTAGTTCTTTCTTTTTTTCTTCAAATTTGGCTAAGAAAAGATGATAATGACCTTATTTTTCATACTTTTTTTATTTAATATACCTTATTTCACGTTTTTACCATTTTGGCCTTTAATATTTCATTTAAATTTCCACCAACTAAAGCACATTTTTGTCCATCCATTCTTTTAATGGTTTATTAACAACATAAGGACTTCTCATTTAGAAAGCCATGACAAATAGACACTTTAACAATCAGCACACAGCCTTTTCATTTTATGCGATTAAATCCTTTTTACAAATTAAACACGCAATCGATAAAATTTTCACACAGAACTTTCACACATGCTCAATCACATATTATAAACACCAAAAATAATATTAAAATATTTTTCTGACCTCGAATTTGTGGTCTCGAAACCACTGTTCTAACTAGGGTCTAAATCGGGTTGTTACAATTCTCCCCCCTTAGGGATTTTCGTCCTTGAAAATCTTACCGTTAAACAGGTTTGGATACTGCTGTCTCATATAATCTTCAGGCTCCCACGTAGCCTCTTCATTTCTGTGTTTGTGCCACAACACTTTTACTAAAGAAATTTTCTTGTTTCTCAATTCATTAATCTTTCGTGCCGAAATTTGAATCGGTTCTTCACTATACGACAAATCTGACTGAATCTCAACCTCAGTAAGAGCAATCACATGCAATGGATCAGATCTGTATCGTCGAATCGTTGATACGTGAAACACATTATAAATCTTTTTTAATTCAGGTGGAACGTCAATTTATAAGCAATCGGCCCAATTTGTTCAATAACCTCATAAGGCCCGATGAACCTCGGACTCAACTTGCCTTTTCAGCCAAATCGAAGTATTTTCTTCTACGGAGTCACTTTCAAAAACACTTTGTCTCCGACCTCAAATTTGATATCTTTTTGTTTCAAGTCTGCATAAGACTTCTGACGATCTGAAGCCGCTTTCAAATTATTATGAATCACTTTCACTTTCTGCTCAGTCTCTTTTATCAAATCAACCCCATGAATCTTATTCTCACTCAGCTCAGTCCAGTACAATGGATTTCGACATTTTCGACCGTAAAGAGCCTCATACGGTGCCATTTTATTACTAGATTGAAAACTATTATTGTATGCGAATTCAATCAACGACAAATACTTTTCCCACGTACTTTCGAACTCAAGAATGCAGCATTTCAACATATCCTCAAGAACTTGAATGATCTGCTCGAATTGTCCATCCGTTTCTGGATGAAATGCAGTACTGAAATGCAACTTTGTGCCTAAAGCCTCTTGCAATTTCTTCCAAAACAGTGAGGTAAATCTCAGATCTCTGTCAGATACAATGGATAATGGCACCTCATGCAATCTCACAATCTCAGCAATATACAATTCAGCTAACTTATCAAGTGAATAATTTGTTCTCACCGAAAGAAAATAAGCTGATTTCATTAATCTGTCAACTATCACCCAGATTGCATCTTTCTTTCTTGGAGATAAAGGTAATCCTGACACAAATTCCATCGTGATTCTCTTCAATTTCCACTCAGGAATCATAACCGGTTGTAATAAACTGGATGGAACCTGATGTTCAGCTTAACTTGCTGACAAACCAAACATCTCGAAACAAACTCTGAGATATCCCGTTTGATACCATACCACCAATAAAACTGTTTCAGATCGTTATACATTTTTGTACTCCCCGAATAAATAGCCAAATGACTATTGTGAGCTTCGTTCAAAATCAACTGAATCAACTTTGAATTTCTTGGAATACAAATCCGATCTCTGAATCTCAAACAATCATCATTATCAACTCGAAATTCCGAATCAGAATTCAAACCACATTGAGCTCGTTTTGTCATTATCTCATCATCATTTTTCTAGGCATCACAAATCTGACCTATAAACATCGGTCTCAATTCAGCCAAAATCGAACCATCATCACACAGATCTATCTAAGTACTCATTACTCGCAAAGCAAATAAATACTTTCGGCTCAAAACATCAGCAACAACATTAGCTTTACCTGGATGATAATCAATTACTAATTTATAGTCTTTTAGTAAGTCTAACCATCTCCGCTGTCTCAAATTCAATTCTTTCTGAGTCATCGGATATTTTAAGCTCTTGTAATCCGTATAAACATGACATTTCTCACCAAATAAATAGTGACGCCAAATCTTCAATGCAAATACAATCGCAGCTAATTCAAGATCATGAGTCGGGTAGTTCTTTTCATGCGGCTTTAATTGCCTCGAAGCATAAGTGATGACTTTACGTTCTTGCATCAACACACATCCCAAACCATTCAACGATGCATCACTGTATACTATAAATTCTTTACCCGATTCAAATTGAACTTACACTGGCGGCTCTGTCAATAATGCTTTCAACTGCTCAAAACTCTGTTGGCACTTTTTTGACCACTCAAATTTAACATCTTTTTGTAGCAAATTCGTCAACGGAGTCGCAATCATTGAGAAGCCTTTCACAAACCGTCTATAATATCCCGCTAGTCCCAGAAAACTACGGACTTCTGACACATTTCTTGGAGGTTTCCATTCTAAAATTGCTTAAATCTTATTCAGATAAACTCGTATTCTCGCAGCTCATACAATATGTCCTAGAAAACTAACCTCACGCAACCAAAACTCACATTTACTAAACTTTGCATATAATTGCTTCTCACACAGAGTCTGTAACACAATTCTCACATGCTCGGCATGTTGCTTCTCATCACAAGAATAAATCAAAATATCATCAATAAACACCACAACAAATCGATCTAAATACGATTTGAATATCAGATTCATCAAATCCATAAACACTGCAGGAGCATTTGTTAGTCTGAAAGGTATAACTAAGAATTCATAGTGTTCGTGCCTCGTTCTGAAAGAAGTTTTCGGCACATCCGACTTTTTGACTCTTAACTGATAATAACCCGATCTCAAATCTATCTTAGAAAACATTGTAGCTCTTTTCAGCTGATCAAACAAATCATCGATTCGTGGCAACAGATATTTATTCTTTATCGTTACTTTGTTCAACTATTGGTAGTCAATACACATCCTCATAGTACCATCTTTCTTTTTCACAAACAACACAGGAGCACCCCAGGGCGAGAAACTCGGTCGTGCAAATCCTCTATCTGTCAAATCTTGTAACTGAGACTTCAACCCTTTCAATTCTGTCGGTGCCATTCTATATGGATTTATCAAGATAGGAGTTGTTCCCGGCACCAAATCAATACCAAACTCAACTTCTCGTCTCTGAGGTAATCTCGGTAGTTCTTCAGGAAACACATTTGGAAACTCGCAAACTACAAGTACAAATTTAACTTTCTTTTCAGTCCCTTTTGTATCCATCACATACACAATGTAGTATCCTGAATTAGGGGTTATTTGTGATTGTATTGTTTTGCATGAGTTTGGATTATCGTGTCGTTAAGTGAGATGTTCTATGGCTTAGGAATAAGCCAAGGGTAGGCTTGAGCTATAGGAAAATTTTTAATTTTAAGCTTTAGTTAAAGGGAGTTGAAGGAGCTAGGGGTTAAGAGTAATTCGTGGGGAATTTTAGCATAAGAATTGGCTTGGTAAAGTGGCAAGGAGGCACCACTTAGAGCTTTGAAGGTGACGCCACAAGTAGTGTGAGGGGGCTTAGGTTCGAGTCCCATGGATGGCAATAAGGTGACTTTTATTTTTGCTTTTGTATGGCATGTGTTGGTCAAATTTTATTTATGGTAAGGATGGACTTTTTCACTTATAGATAGTAGACTAAGGAAAAAGGCAAGTGTTTATTTAAGTAATGAAATCCTAAGCTTTTGGTATGATAAGGGGACATAAGGCATGGATTAAGGGATGAGGTTTGGAAACTTTTTAATGGCATTTTGTCCATGAACATGGACAGTTTTGTGGACTAAGGGAGGAGCCGATTTTGTGGCGGGTTTTGGGAAAAGTTGGTAGCTTGGGAGAAATTTCATTTTTTGGTCTTTTTGCTCACCCAAAAGCAATAGTGTTTCTCTCATCTTTTCCTCTTGGCCGAATATGCATAGTGAGGTTTGGGCATTCTTTTTGTGCTATTTTGTTGTCTATAAAGTTTGTGTGTTTTTCTTTTGGAAACCGAAATAGGAGATCACTTGTGCACTATTTTCTTTCTTGACCTTAAGCCAAAACCATTTGTGCATCTTCTTCTCTTTTACCTTGCTAAGGCCGAACCTACTACACTCCCACCTTTCTCCTTGTCTTTTCCATTTTCTTTTGCTCAAAGCCGAAAGTACCATCTCTTCCTTTTCATCTTTTTCTTTCTTCTCTCAAACTCTTGTGCCGAAACGCTCTCCACCTTCCTTTGTCAAATTCCCTCTCTTCTATTTTACTTTCTTTTTCTTCCTCTTTTCCATTCTAGCCGAATTTTATTTATTGTCTTTAATCAACCATAGTCGAAACTCCCTTCATCACTCAACCATTTTGCCAAAATTTCCCATTCCCTTTTTGGTTTGTCTTGGCCGAATATCAACAAGGGTAAATCTCTTTTGGGTTCTTCTATTTTCGGTTTTGGAGAAGGGTAAGTGTTCTTGGCCGAAACTCTATTCTTACTTTCTCTTCTTCTCTGTCGACACACATAGGTGAAAGCCTAATCCGGCATTTGTTGATAGTGTTGTTAATCATTAATGGGAACCGATTTCTCCTAGGTTCTTCGGGATTGTGGAAGCAGTCGATTTAAGCCCCTATTCTTTAGCGATCGAAGTTGGTAAGTCAAGTGGTAAGGATATCTATGTTGGTTCATCATTCTTTAAGTTGTTGAAAAGCTGAAGGCTATTGAGACTAAGATTTATTGGTATGGCCGAATGGCCTTGTTAATGGTTTTGTGGTTTGGCCGAATGTAGGAGAGGGAGATCTAGTGCGGTAGATCGGGTCGTCGGGATTTAGTGATTTCTCTAGTAACAGGTGTGTAACTTACACACTTTATAACTAAGTAAATATGTTAATAATCTGAATGTGTTAAAAGCCGAAAACTGTGTAGATCTTGATATGTTACCTATTGGGTATGAGCAAGGATTCAGGTAAGTCTGTTTCGATATGATTTTGCTATATGTTTTTTAATACCATGATCTATGATATACTTACTGTATGTTCATATTTGAGCATGATGGCATGATTTGCATAATATTTGCACGGTTTTGGGTGATATGAAAGGAGGGGGAAGATTTGATATTCGTGTCTTTGGGACACCAGAGGTTTGGCACCTCCAGTGGTTTGGTACAGCAGATTATTTCGTGTCTTTGGGACACCAGAGGTTTGGCACCTCATAGCGACTCGTCCTAGTGGCTTAGTACCACAGTGGGTTGGCCCCACATTTGTTATGACGGGATCGTCGCTAGTGATTTGGTATCACACGTGGGTTGGCCCCACACTTGGATTATTGTTATTTTGTGACTTTGGGTCACCAGAGGTTTGGCACCTCATAGCGACTCGTCCCAGTGGCTTAGTACCACAGTGGGTTGGCCCCACATTTGTTATGGCGGGATTGTGCCAGTGATTTGGTATCACAACGTGGGTTGGCCCCACAGATGGATTATTCGTGACTTTGGGTCACCAGTGGTTTGGCACCACCAGTGGTTTGGTACCACACGGGGTAGAAACGGAGTTACGGATGGCTAGGTTTGGGTGCATTACCTATATTGCTTGGTTATAATTTGTGTAAGTATGTGGCATTAACCGGGAGGGGGATTATGCACTGAGTCTTGGTGACTCACCTTCTCCCTTATCTTTTCAGGTGATTCGTAGATCGCGGATAAGGAGCCGGATGGACTCGAGGTGGCCATACAATAGAAATTCGGTTTTACACGGACCTTGGTTTGGGTACTTTATTTTATTTAAATACGGTTTTTTTTATATTTATTAGGATTTGTAATAAGGCCTTTTAAATTATGTTTTAAATTATTCATATTCTTTGGATTAGACTTCGAACATGGTTAAGTAAATTACTTGATTAAATTTATAATATGTACGCAACGTTTTCTAAACTACAAAATACAAAGGTTTTCAAAACTTTACCATCGGGTAATACAAATCACTTGATAATAAATGACAACTCAAATGTTTTCGACAACTTAAATGGTTTCCAAATTTAAACTTTCCACACTTAAATAGAAATGGTTTTCAAATTAATCATTTGGGTTTCTTTTAAAATTACATAAAGGTTTTTTAACCTATGGATCGACAACTATGTTTTAAAGTTTTATTTCCAGGATTTCAAAGTAAACTATCAGTTTTTAACTAAACATGCACCTGTTTTCTACAAACATAGAACAACAAAGAGTTTTCTACAAAATTTAATCGGTAACTCGATTTTCTTCAAAACATTTTCCTCTGTGACATGCCAGATTCGGTCGTGGTGTGTTGACCGGGTTTGGGGTGTTACAATTTGGTATCAAAGCCAAGTTCAAAGGCTCGGCTGTGGGCCCGAAGCCCAAAATGTTTTAAAATATGGTCTTAAAACATTTTGTTTGAAATTATATGATTTGAAAAGCATGGCACCGAGTCTCCGGCACCGATCCGCCCAGGTAAGTATCTCAAACTGTTGCTTTTGATGAAATGATTATGATGATGATGGCATGACTGAATAGTAGTAGAAACTACTCTAAAGACCCAAAACTATAGGTTGGATGTACTCGCGAAACAACCTCTTATTAAAACTTTTCATAAAACTGTGCTTTAAAGATAGTGGAATAATGACTAAAGCATAAAACTTTTAAATCAGATAAGTCGAGACTTTAGACATTAGCACTCGAGGTCGGGGTCGTAATACGCGTGGACGCGGTCGGGGTAGGATGGCTGTGTCTGAACCAGTGAGGTCTGGTCAGGGGTCGGAAAATGAGATACCAGCACCACCACCAGCTGTAGGTGGTGAGTTCTAGGATCAAACGGGGGATGACGCAGTGTCTCAGGCGATGCTGCAAGTTCTTGAGAGGGTAGCTGGAGTAGGTGGAGGCGCGGGAGCTCGGAAATCTGTACCTGAGTGACTCCGAGCCAATGGAGCTGAGGTATTTCGAGGTGTTTCTGGTGTGGCTCCCAGTACGGCTGAGTATTGGTTAGAGGCGACAGAGCGAATCATGAATGACTTGGATCTGAATGCTGAGGAAAAGCTGAAAGGGATAGTGTCGCTTCTTCGGGATGAGTCATACCAGTGGTGGCTCACGGTGCGGGATAGTGCTGCAGCGGAGGATCTCACTTGGGACTATTTTAAGGCAGCATATCAGAAGAAATATGTTGGCTCTAGCTACATTGATACGCAGCGGAAGGCATTTTTGAGATTGGTTCAGGGGAGTAGGTCCGTATCAGAGTATGAGGCAGAATTTTTAAGATTGAGCCGGTATGCTGGAGGTATCGTGGCCACGGAGCACGAGCAATGTGTTAGGTTTGAGGACGGATTGAGGGATGAGCTGAGATTGCTGATTGCTCCACAGCAGGAATGAGAGTTTGCTGTGCTAGTAGAAAAGGCTAAGATAGCCGAAGGGATAAAGGAATCTGTGAGGCAGAATCATGACAGGAATAAACATAAGAGAAGTTTTGGATCATTCGGGTCGGCCGAAGATTCTCAGAAGAGGGCTAGGCATGGTGGGTCGAATCAGGCGGAGAGGCCTGTGGCTGCTAATCAGGGACCAGCACAGTGTAATCAGTGTAGGAAATCTCATTGGGGAGAATGTTGGACCGTTGGCAAAGAATGCTTTGAATGTAGCTCGCTGGATCATCATGTGAGGGACTGTCCACGTAAGCTAGCCAGGAATCAGTCTGAGGGTCAGGGTCGTGCTCAGATCAGAAATGAGGGACTGCCACCGCAGAGGGGTCGTGGTAACGGTAGAGGAGGTAATGGTTCTGGCCGAGGTCGTGGAACATCAGGAAGAGGTGCTGAGGGTGTAGATGCGAGACAGCCAGGGTTAGTTTATGCAGTCAGGCGTCGTGAGGAGGAAGATGTGCCAGATGTGATAACGGGTACGTTCCTTATTTCTGGAATACCCTTTATTGCCTTGTTAAATATAGGGTCAACTCATTCCTGTATTGCTAGTGAAGTATCTAGAACTTTGAGTGTGAACTTTGAGACTGTTCATAGAAAGTATGTTAGTTTTATTAAGATCAGAGTGCACAGCAAGAGCGTAGTGTGGCGAGTGAGGATGCACGACTGTTAGTTAGTTGGAAATTTCGAGGATGAAATTTCTTTAAGAAGGGTAGAATTGTAATATCCTGAATTAGGGGTTATTTGTGATTGTATTGTTTTGCATGAGTTCGAATTGTCGTGTTGTTAAGTGAGATGTTCTAAGGCTTAGGAATAAGCCAAGGGTAGGCTCGAGCTGTAGGAAAATTTTTATTTTTAAGCTTTAGTTAAAGGGAGTTGAAGGAGCTAGGGGCTAAGAGTAATTCCTGGGGAATTTTAGCATAAGAATTGGCTTGGTAAAGTGGCAAGGAGGCACCACTTAGAGCCTTGAAGGTGACGCCACAAGTAGTGTGAGGGGGCTTAGGTTCGAGTCCCATGGATGGCAATAAGGTGACTTTTATTTTTGCTTTTGTATAGCATGTGTTGGTCAAATTTTATTTATGGTAAGGATGGACTTTTTCACTTATGGATAGTAGACTAAGGAAAAAGGCAAGTGTTTATTTAAGTAATGAAATCCTAAGCTTTTGGTATGATAAGGGAACATAAGGCATGGATTAAGGGATGAGGTTTGGAAACTTTTTAATGGCATTTTGTCCATGAACATGGACGGTTTTGTGGACTAAGGGAAGAGCCGATTTTGTGGTGGGTTTTGGGAAAAGTTGGTAGCTTGGGAGAAATTTCATTTTTTGGTCTTTTTGCTCACCCAAAAGCAATAGTGTTTCTCTCATCTTTTCCTCTTGGCCGAATATGCATAGTGAGGTTTGGGCATTCTTTTTGTGCTATTTTGTTGTCTAGAAAGTTTGTGTGTTTTTCTCTTGGAAACCGAAATAGGAGATCACTTGTGCACTATTTTCTTTCTTGACCTTAAGCCGAAACCATTTGTGTATCTTCTTCTCTTTTACCTTGCTAAGGCCGAACCTACTACAGTCCCACCTCTCTCCTTGTCTTTTCCATTTTCTTTTGCTCAAAGCCGAAAGTACCATCTCTTCCCTTTCATCTTTTTCTTTCTTCTCTCAAACTCTTGTGCCGAAATCCTCTCCACCTTCCTTTGCCGAATTCCCTCTCTTCCATTTTACTTTCTTTTTCTTCCTCTTTTCCATTCTAGCCGAATTTTATTTGTTGTCTTTAATCAACCATAGCCAAAACTCCCTTCATCACTCAACCATTTTGCCAAAATTTCCCATTCCCTTTTTGATTTGTCTTGGCCGAATACCAACAAGGGTAATCTCTTTTGGGTTCTTCTCTTTTCGGTTTTGGAGAAGGGTAAATGTTCTTGGCCGAAACTCCATTCTTACTTTCTCTTCTTCTCTGTCGACACACATAGGTGAAAGCCTAATCCGGCATTTGTTGATAGTGTTGTTAATCATTAATGGGAACCGATTTCTCCTAGGTTCTTCGGGATTATGGAAGCAGTCGATTTAAGCCCCTATTCTTTAGCGATCGAAGTTGGTAAGTCAAGTGGTAAGGATATCTATGTTGGTTCATCATTCTTTAAGTTGTTGAAAAGCCGAAGGCTATTGAGACTAAGATTTATTGGTATGGCCGAATGGCCTTGTTAATGGTTTTGTGGTTTGGCCAAATGTAGGACAGGGAGATCTAGTGCGGTAGATCGGATCTTCGGGATTTAGTGATTTTGCTAGTAACAGGTGTGTAACTTACACACTTTATAACTAAGTAAATATGTTAATAATCTGAATGTGTTAAAAGCCAGAAACTGTGTAGATCTTGATATGTTACCTATTGGGTATGAGCAAGGATTCGGGTAAGTCCGTTTCGATATGATTTTGCTATATGTTGTTTAATACCATGATCTATGATATACTTACTGTATGTTCATATTTGAGCATGATGGCATGATTTGCATAATATTTGCACGGTTATGGGTGATATGAGAGGAGGGGGAAGATTTGATATTCGTGTTTTGGGACACCAGAGGTTTGGCACCTCCAGCGGTTTGGTACCACAGATTATTTCGTGTCTTTGGGACACCAGAGGTTTGGCACCTCATAGCGACTCGTCCCAGTGGCTTAGTACCACAGTGGGTTGGCCCCACATTTGTTATGAAGGGATCGTCGCCAGTGATTTGGTATCACACGTGGGTTCGCCCCACACTTGGATTATTGTTATTTCGTGACTTTGGGTCACCAGAGGTTTGGCACCTCATAGCGACTCATCCCAGTGGCTTAGTACCACAGTGGGTTGGCCCCACATTTGTTATGACGGGATTATCGCCAGTGATTTGGTATCACAACATGGGTTGGCCCCACAGATGGATTATTCGTGACTTTGGGTCACTAGTGGTTTGGCACCATCAGTGGTTTGGTACCACACGGGGTAGAAACGGAGTTACGGATGGCTAGGTTTGGGTGCATTACATATATTGCTTGGTTATAATTTGTGTAAGTATGTGGCATTAACCGGGAGGGGGATTATGAACTGAGTCTTGGTGACTCACCTTCTCCCTTATCTTTTCAGGTGATTCGTAGATCGCGGATGAGGAGCCGAATGGACTCGAGGTGGCCATGTAATAGAAATTCGGTTTTACACAGACCTTGGTTTGGGTACTTTATTTTATTTAAATACAGTTTTTTTTATATTTATTAGGATTTGTAATAAGGCCTTTTAAATTATGTTTTGAATTATTCATATGCTTTGGATTAGACTTCAAACATGGTTAAGTAAATTAATTGATTAATTTTATAATATGTACGCAACGTTTTCTAAACTACAAAATGCAAAGGTTTTCAAAACTTTACCATCGGGTAATACAAATCACTTGATAATAAATGACAACTCAAATGTTTTCGACAACTTAAATGGTTTTCAAATTTATACTTTCCACACTTAAATAGAAATGGTTTTCAAATTAATCATTTGGGTTTCTTTTAAAATTACATAAAGGTTTTCTAACCTATGGATCGACAACTAAGTTTTAAAGTTTTATTTCCGGGATTTCAAAGTAAACTATCAGTTTTTAACTAAACATGCACCTGTTTTCTACAAACAGAGAACAACAAAGAGTTTTCCACAAAATTTAATCGGTAACTCAATTTTCTTCAAAATGTTTTCCTCTGTGACATGCCAGATTCGGTCGTGTTGTGTTGACTGGGTTTGGGGTGTTACACGCAAGATAGGCTTCACAACCGTTTTTCACATAATTCAAAGCTTTCATCGAAGATACAAC
This sequence comes from Gossypium australe, assembly GCA_005393395.2. Lineage (NCBI taxonomy): Eukaryota > Viridiplantae > Streptophyta > Magnoliopsida > Malvales > Malvaceae > Gossypium > Gossypium australe. The sequence continues at coordinate 105,953,617 of CM016624.1, forward strand.
AGCTGGTAACCCATTCAAATCATTGGATTCAATTCGAACTCTCTCACCATTCTGACTTCTCAAATCAATACTCTTTCATTTACAATTCACAATAACATATGCAAAGTGAGCCAATCCATACCTAGAATTATATCAAATTCATCGAATGGTAGCAACATCAAATTAGCCGGAAAACAAACATCTCGAAACATCAATGGATAGTTCTTGCATACTTTATCAACCAAAACACACTTGTCTAAGGGGTTCGATACTCTAATCACGAATTCAGTAGACTCAACAGGTAGAGTCTTACTAGATACTACATTCACACACACATAGGAATGAGTATATCCTGGATCTATCAATGCAATCACATCAGTATCAAATAGAGTTAAAGTACTAGTAATAACGTCTGGAGATGACGCTTCTTCTCGTGCACGTATAGCATAGGCTCGGGCAGGTGCTCTTGCCTCGAATCTCACAACCGTATTGGTAGTCCCTCTCTGACTTCCACTCACATTTTCGGTGTTTTTGGGTGGTCTACCCCTAGCCGTTGTATTACTCGGTCTCGCACTCTAAACATTGTCTTTCTCAGCTAACTCTGGGCAATCTCGAATGAAATGATCTCATGATCCACACTTATAACAAGTACTATTATTATACTTGCCCCAACATTCTCCAACGTGTCGTCTTCCACACTATCTACACTCGGGCTTGTTGCTTTTAACACTACCAACACTTGATTCAATCGGAGTTTAAGCTATTGGACCAACACTTTCTCTCACACGATCTCTATTCGAATGTCCAAACGAAGCATTTGAATGATTACTTGTATCTGTAAATCTCTTCGTCGAAGGTTGAGACGACTTACTCATCGATCTTTTTCTTTCATCTCTAGCCTCAGAATCGGCTTTCTTCTTTTCTTTTCTAAGCTCCTCAGCTTTGCAGGCTCTTTCAACTAACACAACAAATTCATTCAGGTCAAGTATTCCAGCCAACAATTTAATGTCTTCATTCAGCCCTTTAATGAAACGTTTGCACATAGTAGCTTCAGTCGAAACACATTCGCGTGCATATTGACTTAATCTCACAAACTCCCGTTCATACTCCGTAACTGACATACGGCCATGTTTTAGTTCTAGAAACTCTTTACGTTTCTGATCTATGAAACGTTGACTGATATACTTTTTTCAAAATTCAACTTGAAAGAAATCTCAGGTGATTCTCTCTCTCGGAACCACAGATATCAATGTCTTCCACCAGTTATATGTCGTATCTCTCAACAAGGAAAGAACACATTTAATGCATTCATCAGGAGTCAATGACATCTCATCAAACACTCGGACTGTATTCTTGAGCCAAAACTCAGCTCGTTCAGTATAATCATCAACTGTGGCTTAAAACTCTTTAGCCCCATACTTTTGAATCTTATCCACGGGAGGCTTATTCAATCGAATCGGATCTGCAACTTGTGGCACAACAGGCACTTGTGGGGTGGAGGTTGTAGAGCAGCCGGATTCGTTTGAATGAACTCTGAAAACCACTCACTCATTATTTGGAAGAAGGCTTGCTTAGCCTCTCCTTCTTGGTTACTAGCATTTGGCCTTGATTTGGCTGGCGTTGTCCCTTGAGCGGGAGTAGGCGCATTGCTCACTACATCATCAGCAACTGCTTGATCAGGATCCATTTATAATACGAAAACAGATTTTTAATTGTCAGGATTCATTACATTATCGTATTTATATATATGACATGTATAGCTAGACTTACACGCGCTACGTTAGTCCTAGAAAATACTAAATCGTAGCTCTGATCCCAATAAAATGTAACACCCCTAACCCGTATCCATCGTTGGACTAGGGTTAAGAGGCATTACTGATCATTTCGAAACATTTCATATCATTTTACAACACAAAGTCAATCATATTCAAACATGTCATAAATATAAACATATAGTCCCTTAATGAGGTCTACAAGACCTTAAACACATGTTAGATAGGGGTCGGGACTAAACCAAAAACATACGAAAATTTTTAGAAATTTAAAGATTTTTCAAAACTGCAGAGATCACACGCCCGTGTAGGTAGGCCGCGTGCCTTACACGGCCTCGGACAAACGCCCATGCGTCCAAGCCGTGGCAAAACAGGGCATACATACTGACTTGTCCACACGGCCTGAGACACGCCCGTGTGCCTCACCCGTGGTCGACACTGACTTGCACCACACGGCCAGTCACACGCTCGTGTGTTCAGCCTGTGGTCGAACCTGACTTGTTTCAATTGGAAAACGTAAACAACACGGTCGAGCCACATGCCCGTGTGCTCAACCGTGTGGGCAATTATAGGCCAATTACAAGGCCAAACTTGCCTCCTACACTTAGGATAACCTACAAGCCTCAAATCACATGCATTTATACTTCAATTGGCAATCAGAACCTATCAATATATACACCAATTAATCATTGACTACATCATCTATTTTCATACCCAATTTCATCTCAAATAAGTTCATCAAAAATACTAATTTCTCATCCCAACTCATATAAGTCAAGCATCAAATAATCCTTATCACAAGTTCATATTAAACCATCATTCTCATCAACCAATTCAAGCATGAAATATACCATTTCTATTCTCACTATTTCATACCACATTTATCGTTTTCATAGCCTTCATATAAGAACCAACATCATTTAACTTCCAAGCCATATCACATAGAAAGGTCCAAAACATTTCAAAACATACCATAACTTCTAGCCTATACATGCCATATACCAAATATAGACATCTTTCAAAAGTACCAAAATAGATAGCTGATAGTGTCATTGAGTCGCTGACGATCCCCAGATCCGAGATAGCTTTACTGACATTGTAAAACAGATAAACACATAACACAATAAGCTCTATAGCTTAGTAAGTTCGTAGTATAATACATATTACTCAATAATGCAATATCAATACATAAATAAACCATCACTTAGATAGATTCACAACTAAACACAATATCATCCTCAACCATATGCTCATTCATTCATCTATTAAACATTAAATAATATCATCAACCACATAGGTTCGAAATATACCTTTGCCATCACTTACTTAACAACTGTTCTTGTTATTCAATGTTCGATTCCATATTTCATTCACTATTCATTATCTCTTAAATTCAATTGCACACTTAGTGCCCAATTCATAGCCGAAGCTTAAATAACATCATCACACACTTAGTGCCTCAATATCCAACTGAACTTGATTCGGTAACGCACACACAGTGCCAATTAATATAATCAATATTTTCTCTATTTCGCACACACAGTGCCATTCATTACTGTATAAATTCTATTTCGCACACTTAGTGCCATATTTCTCCATTCCACATTTATAGTATTTCTATTCAATAATCACATAGTTATTCATTTCATAGTATTTAACATCAATTTAGCAACTCGTATTATATCCAAACTTACCTCGGATGTCGAAATAACAAAACAGTTGATTAATCGAGCACTTTGTCTTTGCCCCGATCTCGATCCGAATCTCTCCTTTCTTGGTCTATACATATTCAAACTTAGCTCATTCAATCACCAAATCATTCAATTTAATCCAAACACAAATATTTAGGGCATTTTACAAAATAGCCCTCACATTTTCAAATTTCGACACTTTAGTCCTTATTTCATAAAGTCATCAAATACACATAATTTCATTTCACCCATCCCTAGACGAATTCTCCTTATCTCCATACAAGCCCACCCATTTCATTTATTTCATATATTAGTCCTCCAATTTCTTATTTTCACAATTAAGCCCAAATTACTAAATTTCACTAAAAATTCAAAGACAAAATATGTTATTCTTTCACCTATCTTTCATATTTCATCATCAAATATCATAAAGCTCAAGCATTCATCAATGTTATATCTCAAAATCACCATTAGATTCTAAAATTAATGCATGGGCTAGTTAGAACACTAAGCAACAATCACAAAAACATAGAAATTATTAAAAACCGAGCTCAAAATATACCTCAATCAAGAATAACAATGGCCGAATGTTTCAAGCACTAGTTCTTTCTTTTTCTCTTTCAAATTTGGCTAAGAAAAGATGATAATGGCCTTATTTTTCATACTTGTTTATTTAATACCTTATTTCATGTTTTACCATTTTCCCATTAATATTTCATTTAAATTTCCACCAACTAAAGCCCATTTTTGTCCATCCATTCTTTTAATGGTTTATCAACAACATAAGGACTTCTCATTTAGAAAGTCGTGACAAATAGACACTTTAACAATCAGCATACAGCTTTTGCATTTTATGCGATTAAGTCTTTTTTACAAATTAAACACACAATCGATAAAATTTTCACACAGAACTTTCACACATGCTCAATCACATATTATAAACACCAAAAATAATATTAAAATATTTTCCGACCTCTGATTTGTGGTCTCAAAACCATTATTCCGATTAAGGTCTAAACTGGGACGTTACAGAACATACCTGGATCCTTGCATTTTTTAAGGAGTTTCCTTTAGAGAACTATAGATACATTTTCTCCCATTCGTACCTTTTCATTACCATTCAGTTTCTTCTTGTTGGTGCACAACTCCTTGAGAAATTTTTCATAGTGAGGTATCTATTTAATAACATCAAGTAATGAGATGTTTACCTCGACTTTGCAAAAAGCCTTAAAGATTATTTAGCTAATCTTTGAGGAAAAGGAGGTGGCATCATCAACGTCTTTGGCATTTCATCTAAGGAATTTGGATGTGTCACTTCTTTTCCAATTCCTTTCTTCATGATTTGGCTACTCGTTATTGTTTCCTACAATTCCTTACCACTTCTCAAAGTAATCACATTTACATATTTCTTTAGGTTGATAATAGTTTGCGAAGGTAGCTTACCTTGAGATTCAAATCAGCTAAGATATGAGGCAAGTTGACTTACTTGATTTTCTAAATTTTTTATGCTTGCATTTAGTATCTTGTTGGAATTGATGTGTACTAGTAGCAAGAGAACGAACTATTTCATCAATGGGCATACCTATCTTTGATGATGAATGTAAATGAGATGACTCAAGAGACGGTCCATGTGAAACTTGTGGGGGATTGTATGGCTTTGTCCCATAGCTAAAATTTGGGTGATCCCTCCATCCCGGATTAAAGGAGTTTGAGTAAAGATCATACTTCCTTTGAGGTGGGCCATAAAATCCACCAACCATGTTAGTAGTCTCAGTTGCATCCTCTTGAAGTGTAGGACACATATCCATTAGGTGTCATTACTCATGAAAATACCACAAGCTTTTAGTTGTTGTACGTTACCCATCGACATTTGTTGCACAATAGAGGTAAAATTAGAAATTTGACTTTGAAAAGCAGAGATACTTACCTCATTCACTCGTCTAAATATGGTGTCTTGTTACAAGCCAAATTATTGTGAATTAGCGGCCATAACATTAATCAACTCCCTAGAATCTCTAGGAGTTTTGTTAACAATTGCTCCACCACTTGCTGCATCCATCATCTTATTTTCCATGGGTAACAACTCCTAATAAAAATATTGAATGAGAAGTTTCTTAGAGATCTTATGTTGAGGGCAACTCGCACACAACTGTTTAAATCTTTCCCAATAGTCGTGGAGTGTCTTAGTGTCTCTTTATTTGATGCCACAAATCTCTCTTCGTATGTTAGCAACTTATGAGGCGAGAAAATACTTGTCAAGAAAAGCCTCGCCATGTTCGCCCATGTGTTAGTTGATCCGGAAGGCAAGTAGAATAACCAATCCTTTGCATGGTCGGTTAATGAAAATGGAAAGGCAGGAAGTTTGATTTGATCTTCGGTGATGCCTTGCGGTCTTATGCTCGAACAAAAGACGTGGAATTCCTTCAAATGTTTGTAAGGATTTTCATTCTCAAGTCCATATAAGGTTGGGAGCAAATGGATAAGCCCGGACTTGAGTTCAAACGACACCTTTAGATCACGATAATCAACGCACAAAGGTTGTTGCGTGACATCTAGTGTGCTCAATTGTCGCAAAGTTTACTCGACCATGACTTCTTCTTTTTCTTCTTCAAAATCGCTAGTTTAATGAATTGATACTTCTTCTTCTACAGCTTCCGTAAAAGGAATTGAGGATGAAAAAACTCCTTTGTAATATTTAGTCTATTTTCTCAATCATCTTATAGATTTCTCAATTTCAAGATCAAATTCAAGTTCACATGCATGTAAAGAATGGGGAATAAAAGTAACAAGGTAAATAGAAATTAATCTAATTGGAACCATTACCCGACAACGACACTAAAATTTGGTAGGCTATTGAGACCTCCAAAAATAAATCTTGCTCGAAAAGAAAGAAAAACAAACTTTTGTAGAGTGGTGAGCAAGGTCGAATCCACAGGAAGCGGGATTAGACTAATTCCTAGAAAATAAATGAGAAAATAAAGTTGAGGGGGGTTTTAAAGTTCAAACTAGAATAAAAACTAATAGTAAATAATGTAGTCAAAACAATAAGATTTAGGGAAATTCAAAGTATGATAAATATCTAGCCAAGGGAAATCGCAGTTTCTAATTCACGGATTGATCATTGATTTTGCAAATGGTTTTCTAAACTTTTTCAATAAATTGCTTATAGCTACTCGAGACGCTATTATAGCCTAATCTTCCCTTAGTTTCTCAGTAATCAAAGAGACACTCGAATGATTACTTCTCTTGTTTGAAAAACAGTCTTACGGAGGCGCTCCTAAGATTTAACTTACCAACAACCATATGATTTAGAGGACCTAATTCTAGCCAACCATTTCACACCAGCACAAATTATTTAAACTAGATTCTACACCTTCATAACCTGAGTTACTCACCACACAGATTAAAACCTTTCCAGAATTACGGATGAAAAAATCCTAATTGGTTGTATATTAATTTGAAAAATTGAAGAGTGGTCAGTTCATGCAATTCACAAATCAATAATAATATGAAGAACAGAAGATGTAAAAATATTCAAGAATCTAAAAGCATGAAGAACAGTAATCTCACAATTCAATGAACCAAAAACATTGATAAAAACCCTTGACTAGAATTAAGAATTTAACAATCCATGAAGTGAAAAATAATAGCAGAAGAAAATGTGAAAGTATTGTTCTTTCTTTTTTCATGCTCCAAAGCCACTTTAAATACTCTCCAAGATCTCCTAGATAAGAGTTTAAAATAAAGTTTTAATTTTAAAATATCTCAAAAAATCCTAATCAATCCCTGATAATAGGGCTTTGAAGGATTCTTCCAATTGAAAACTATATTAAAATCATGCAGCTTTGTTTCTCCGAGCATAAGTCGTGGGGAAGCCTTATTCTATGACTTCTTCTACCCATCTTCTTAGTCTACAAAATACTCAAAACTTCATTTTGTTCACTTCCAAATGATTTCAACTCTCTTTTTATCCTACAAAATAAAAAATTCAACCAAAAGATGAGTTTACAAGCATATTAGGTCATCAAAACACATGGAAAACTTCTCAAAATATAAGTAAAATTACACTCTAACACCACCATACCGATCGGCAAATCATCACTTGGGGCGCAATAGTCGAACTTAAAAAAAAAGGGTAAACTATACCAACTATCCTTGAATTTTATATAAAATTATGTTTCAACCACCCAACTTTTAAAACTTACATAATAGCCATGAACGTTATTGAACTGTTACATTTTTGCCACTTATATGTTATCTCCCATTAAAATGATGATGTGGCACGTTAATGTAAAGGGCTAATAACCAATTTGGTCCCTAAAATATAAATAAAATATTATTTTGATATTTTGATATATTTTATTAATATTTGTTCTAAAATATTTTTTTAAAAATCTTAAAAATAAATTAAAAATATAAAAATATAAAAAATATTATAAAATTATAATTCTTATAAAAATTAAATAAAATTATCTTAATATTTATATTAATACTAAATAAAAATATTTATTTTTATATAAAAAAAACCCCCACCGGTCTCCCCCTCTCCCTCCCACATTTTTGGGATAGTCTAAAAAATATCCGGAACATGCCTCTCATGGCAAAAACTCCTCTGGGTTCTTTAGTCAATTTTACCTTTTTTATTTTAAACTTATTTCGTTTCATCTTTTATAAGAAAATGAAAAAACAAAAATTCAAATTATGGTTCTACAACGACTTGTCAAATAGTTGATAGTTTCAAACATAATCAAAGTAGGTTTTTTTTTTTTTTTGGTTCGAACACAAGACCTTTATATAGTTATTTCAAGCTCAAAAACTTTCTAGGGGAGAGGACGGAATGGAGGAGGATTTTTATTTTATTTATTTTTAATATAATTATTTTTAAAAATATTAAGATAAAATTTTTGTTTAAATTTTATAATATTTATAGCACATTTTATATTGTAAATAATTTTTATTATTTCTTAAGATTTTTAAAACTGTTTTCGAATACTATTAAGAAAATATTTAAAAATATCAAAATAATATTTTATTTATATTTCTAGGACCAAATTGGTTATTACCCTTTTAAATTAACCTGCCACGTGAGTGGTAAAAATGTAACAATTCAATATCATATAGTTAGTATGTTAGTTTAAAAAGTTAGGTGGCTAAAATGTAACTTTATATAAAGTTTAGGGATAACTGATTTTCTATTTTAAGGTTAGGGTTTTTAAAAAATATATATCAGCAATATAAAAATTATTTTTTTTACAGTAGTATCTGGTTAAATAATTTTGAGAAGACGTTTCTGAACAAATAGTAACCAAAACGCTTCAAGCAGGATGCACTGTCAGCAAGAGTACTGAAAAAAGCTCCCACGTGGACGTTCTTTTGCTACAGTAGTCTCTGGCAAAATAATTTTGAGAAGACGTTTCTGAACAAATAGTGACCAAAAAACTTCAAGCAGGATGCACTGTCAGCAAGAGTACTGAAAAAAGCTCCCACGTGGACGCTTTTTTGCTACAGTAGTCTCTGGAAAAAGAATTTTGAGAAGACGTTTCTGAACAAATAGTGACCAAAACGCTTCAAGCAGGATGCACTGTCAGCAAGAGTATTGAAAAAAGCTCCCACGTGGACACTCTTTTGCTACAGTAGTTCCTATTTGTGCTTAGACTATAAATGAGCCAAATTTCATTCTCAGGTTGCATAATAGAAATTGAGGCAAAAGTAAAATAGAAACTGAAGATGAGTGAACGTATTAGTGTTGTTATTTACTATGATGGTGAGGTTTGTGACACTAAAAACGATGTTTTTTTATCGGAGAACACAGCGCGACTGGTTTTTAACCAAACATAGATTTGACAAAACTTAGCAAAAGAATTAGGCGTAAAATCTTCGGAACAACGCCAATGAAAGTTCATTCTATTAAGTATAGATTTTGTGCTTCGGTTGATCCCGTGAGATATGACTCATTCGACATCAAATGTCCTCAGAGCTTAGAGGCAATGGTGGAGACTCATCTTACCAGTGGATCACCCTATCTTGAGGTATATGTACAATTTTCATCACCAAGTGATCTTCCTTCGACTTAAACATCTACTGCTGTTCTAGGGGAATACACGACCCCAACTATTAGTGGGAGGCAGAATACGGAATCGCTCGTGTTTGGTGGTAGTATGGAAAACACAACCCCTGCACAACACTCGATTGGTGGATGGGACATGCATATCCTTCCTTCGATGTTCGATGCTAGAAATACGTATTGGGGAACGTCATCAAATTCTAGTGGTTAGCAATCCACATATGATTGGGAACGTTACCAAAGTTGTTTAAGAAGGGATAATGTACTCCCCACAACATCCACCGGTGGGGGGACCTCATTTGTTACAGATGATGGTGGGTCGGATGATGAGTCCGATGTTGATCCACCTCGAGAGCCCGGCCCCGATGGTGCAGAAGTTGCATTATTTTCTGAACCGGAGCCTGTTCCAACCATACCTGAAGATGTTGAAAGGGGTTCAAATGAAGAAGAAGAAGATCCACGATTCAGGGCATACTCGCCTCTAGCCCACATGCATAATGTCGATCTATCTCAAGACGATGCGTTGGAGTTTCCTAAACTACCACACAGAAGACGTGACCGTACAAGTTCATCGTCGGATTCGGGTGAATTAGAAGTTGGTAAAGAGTTTTCCAACAAGGATAGTTTTCTTGTGCATTGAAACAATATAGCATCGAGAACGGGGTTAACTACAACATGGTTAAATCCAAACTCGATAAGTACGAGGCCAATTGTGCAGTGCAAGACGGTACATGTTCATGGAAAATCATGGCCTCGTTGAAGAAAAGGACAGGCTTGTGGGAGATTAAAAAGTACAAAGGTCCACATACATGTCTTGCTGGTACAGTATCATTAGGTGTTTAAGGTTTTTGAATATTACTGATATTACATAATGTTGCATTATTTAACGTACTTCATTGACAGGTGTTTCACAAGATCATCCTAAGATGGATTCAGATATGTTGGCTAGCTTAATAATACCGACGATGAAGGCGGATCCTGTAACACCCCATACCCGAGTCTGATACTAGAACTGGATATGAGACATTACCATGCTTGACTTACTAGAACATACTATTACGGGCTGTAAAATTTTGAACCGACTTAAAACTTTTCTTTCTTGGTCAAAACATACGTATCATGGGCCTACGAGGCCTTAAACACTTATCCGAAAACTTTCGGACACTTAATCGAAAACTCAACTTTGAAGCAGGGTTCACATGCCCATGTTACTTGGGACACGCCCGTGTACCCTTAGACACGCCCATGCCTACAAAAGTGGGGAGTTACTAACTTATTTCACACGGCCTTGACACATTCGTGTCTACAACCGTGGGAAGCTACTGACTTCAATCACACGGCCTGGGCACACACATATGTTTTGACCGTGTGTCCTACACGGCTCATGCACACGATCGTGGAATATGACCGTGGTCCATCCTGATTTAAAACATTAAGGTGCAAGGTTCGCACGGTCTAAACACACGCCCGTGTGTCTAACTGTGTGGGCACTTAGAGGCTATTTACCATGCCATTTGCCTTCTTGAAATAAAGATCATACTCATACTCAAATCAACAATTCAATATCAACACATCTTTCATGAATAATACTACGTATTTCATTTATATCTATATGCAAACAAACTTAAACAAATTTGGCCAAGCACTTAGCCATATACAAAAGAATAATAAACTTAATAGCCTATACAATGGCCCTTCTCAAAACATGTTCTCAAAATGAATACTTCCTATACATGCCATACTTAGTAAAATAATTTGGCTATACCAAAATAAGGATTGATAGTGTACTACGAGCTCCAACTCCGATAATCCACAAGTTAGCTTGGCGGGACTATATAGAAAGAAAGAATTAAAGATGTAAGCATTTAACTTAGTAAGTTTGCATGTATAACACATATTAGATAAACTTACGTAATATAAACCATTTAACATAACAATGGTATCATAATTTCAGCTATAAAGCTTACTTACTCATACATGATTCTTACTTGTTTCATGATACTTACTATTCTCATACTTGTAAGGTAAACAAGGTACCTGTATCACTTGATCACATTGATCAGCATACTTTAATATAATAATCATGATCTCTAACTCATCATCATAACATAAATAATACTCAATTTCAACTTGATGATAGCTTTGCTTTCTTAGCTTTCTTGTTATCACATTTTAACTTTACTTATTTGCCCGATGAATTTATGCGAATAACCGAGGATACTAAATCTCTTGCCATGAACTTGATGTCAAAGCCATATCCTAGATATGGACTTACATGGAATATCTCTTCTTAAATCAATGCCAAGCTTGAGTCCTTGGTCTTACATGATAACTTGTTCAATGCCAAGCTTGAGTCCTTAGTCTTACGTGATATCTTGTTTGATAACTTGATCAATGCCAAGCTTGAGTCCTTAGAGTTACATGATATTTTGCTTGATAACTTGATCAATGCCAAGCTTGAGTCCTTGAACTTACATGATATCTTGCTTCATAACTTGATCAATGCCAAGCTTGAGTCCTTGGACTTACATGATATCTTGCTTGATAACTTGATCAATGCCATGCTTGAGTCCTTGGACTTACATGATATCTTGCTTGATTGCCGATGCCATGAACCAAACATGGTCTTACACAGGCTCATAATGTGGTAGATCGAGTATCCTGGGAAATTATCTTCAATCGGGACTTGCTCGTACTTAATAACATTGATTTCTTGGTTGAACATAGCATTAAACATTTCATGAAAATAGCGTACATTACACTAAGCAATTCAATGATAAAAATCATAAAGCCTAGAAATCATACAAACTTACCTTAATATACAAAATGTATGTAGTTATGCAATTTAGTCCTCGACTTTGTTCTTGCCTCGGTTTCGATCTGGGCTTCATTTTTCTTGATCTATAATCATAAACAGATCATTTAATAATCATATTGACTAAATTGACTCATTACTCATACTTTGGTAAAATTACTATTTTGCCCCTATACTTTTTCATATTTGCACTTTTACCCCTAGGCTCGTAAAATGATTTTCATGCAACTTTCTTAAACTTCATGCTTAGCTGATTAATAGTCTCAACTATAGCAATCATCAATTCTTTCTATTTCTAGTATGTATGACCAATTTTTATAACTATTACAAATTGGTCCATACTATCATTTTTCATGAAATTCATTAAGGAAAAGATGTTTATCTAACATCAAACTCTCATAAACTTCCATAAAACATCATTTAGCATGCATGTCACCCATGGGTAGATTTTTGAACATGCATCTTAGCTCATTTTATAGCTAAAAATAGCTAATTCATAATATGAGAACTTCAAAAATACGAAGAATATCAAAAACCGGGCTTAGGAGCACTTACTAGCAAGCTTGAAAAATTGAAAGAGCCCTAACAATGGCTATGGAAATTTTCGGCAGCTTGGGGAAGAAGATGAATGGATTTTTGTCATATTTTTCCCATTTTAATCATTTAATAGGTAAATGACCAAAATGCCCCTCTCTTAAAAAATTTCCATAATACCATCTCATGGCCAATTTTGTCCAAAAATTAAATTTTGGCCAAATTGCTATTTAAGGGCTTATAATTATGATTCTAAAGCTATTTCATACAAAAAGCTTCTAGAAACTCGTATTTTGCAGCTTTTACAATTTAGTCCTTTTTGACCATTCAACCCCAGTTTAGCAAAATTGCTTTACGAAACTTTCATACTAGCATGCAAACATGGCATAAACCTTAAAAACTCATTAATTCATCTCGGTTTCATGGTCTCACACCACTATTCTGACTAGACCCTAAATCTGGCTGTTACACTTCTCCCCCCTTAAGGATTTTCGTCCTCGAAAATCTTACCAGCAAAAAGGTTTGGATACTGGTTTCTCATACTCTCTTCTGGTTCCCATGTAGCTTCTTCTATTCCATGTCTTTGCCACAATACTTTCACTAAGGCAATACTTTTATTTCTCAATTGCTTGATTTCCCGAGCCAAAATCTTGACTGGTTCTTCACCATAAGTCACGTCGGGATGAATCTCTATTTCTGACGAGGTAATTACATGTGAAGGATCTGACCGGTAGCGTCTCAACATTGACACGTGAAACACATCATGTATCTTTTCTAATTTTGATGTCAAAGCCAAACGATAAGCTACCGGCCCAACTCTCTCAGTAATCTCGTAAGGTCCAATGAAACGTAGACTCAACTTGCCCTTCCGGCCAAATCTGAGAACTTTTCTCCACGGTGACACTTTCAAGAAAACTTTATCCCTGACTTGATACTCTATCTCTTTTCTTTTTAAATCCGAATAGGATTTCTGTCTGTCTGATGCAGCCTTTAAACATTCTCGTATTATCTTCACTTTCTCTTCAGCTTCTCTAACCAAATCAACCCCGTGAATTTGGTTTTCTTTGAGTTCAATCCAAAACAAAGGCATTCTGCACTTATGCCCATATAGAGCCTCATAAGGCGCCATTTTTAAGCTCAACTAAAAGCTATTATTATAGGCGAATTCTACCAATGGGAGAAACTTTTCCCAATTGCCTTGGAATTCTAAAATACAACATCTGAGCATATCCTCGAGTACTTGGATTAATCTCTCTGACTGACCGTCAGTTTGAGGATGAAAAGCTGTGCTAAAACTCAATCTTCTACCTAAGGCTTCTTGCAGCTTGTTCCAAAATCTGGATGTGAATCTCGGATCTCTATTCGATATGATCGATAAGGGAACTCCGTGAAGCCTTACTATTTCAGAAACATACAAGCTCGCCAACTTGTTGAATGAGAAATCCATTCGTACAGGTATAAAATGGGTTGATTTCGTGAGTCTATCAACTACAACCCAAATAGCATATTTCTTGCTTGGCGACAACGGTAACCCCGTCACAAAATCCATGGTGATCCGGTCCTATTTCCACTCGGGAACCAAGATGGGCTGAAGCAAACCCGAAGGTACTTGGTGTCCAGCCTTTACTTGCTGACAAATAACACATCTTGAAACAAACTCTGAAATATCTTTCTTCATTTTCGGCCACCAATACTGTTGCTTCAAGTTATTATACATCTTAGTACTTCCCGGATGTACAGATAAACATCCGTTATGTGCTTCATACAAAATTCTTTGAATAAGCTCCTCTTTTGTCGATACACAAATTCTATCTATAAACATCAAGTATCCATCAAAATTAATCCAAAAGTCAAATTCAGCATTTGACTCACATTGAGCCCTCTTGACTTGCAATTCACTATCTTCTTTCTAAGCCTCAACGATTTCTTGAAGAAACATTGGTCTAGCTCTTAACTCAGCTAAAATGGACCCATCGACAGATAGAGTTATCCGTGAATTCATTGCCCTTAATGCAAAAAGGGATTTCCTGCTCAAAGTATCGGTGACCACATTCGCCTTTCCAAGATGGTAGTCAATAACCAACTCATAGTCTTTTATCAACTCTAACCATCTCCGCTGCCTTAAGTTCAACTCTTTCTGCGTCATCAAGTACTTCAGAATTTTGTGGTCAGTAAAAATCCGACATCTTTCACCATATAAATGGTGTCTCCAAATCTTCAAAGCGAAGACTATTGTAGCTAATTCTAAATCATGCATCGGATAATTCTTCTCGTGAGACTTTAACTGTCCGGAGGCATAAGCAATCGTTTTGCCTTCTTGCATAAGTATACAGCCTAATCCATTTAAGGATGCATCACTGTAAATTATGAATTCTTTCCCTGACTCGAGTTATACTAAAACTGGAGCTTCTGTCAACATTGCTTTCAATCTCTCAAAACTTTGTTGGCATTTTTCTGTCCACTCAAACTTCACATTTTTCTATAACAATTTAGTCATCGGGGTTGCAATCATGGAAAACCCCTTGACGAATCATCTGTAATAGATGACTATGTAACACCCCAATCCAGGCCCACGAGCCTTGACCGGATCTGGTATGTCACGAAATCTGAAAATATTGTTGAAGTTATAAAACGGTGTTTTCTAAAACTCAGATGGGTTGATTTGATAAACACGAATGAGCTGAAACCTTTTTCCTTTGAAACCATTTGATCGTTTAAATTTTAGAACCATCAGAGTTGTTGTTAACTTGGTAAGTTTTGTCACCCGATGGTGACATCTTTGAAAACGAGTACGAGTATAATTTTGAAAAACGTTACTTTTAACCGATTTGCTTAACAGTTCATATAAAAAGTAAAAAAAACTACTTAACCATCGAAAATAATAAGCGGCCATATTACAACCCAATCGAAATTTAGTAAATAATAAACTTAAAACGGGCAAAATAAATTTCAAGTCCATGGAACAAGCATGGCCGCCTCGAGTCCTCCCCGGCTCCATCTCCGCGATCTACTCACCTGCAAAATGATATGGGAAGGGGTGAGTCACCTAGACTCAGTGTGTATAAATCCCCAACCCGAAAATGCACCTCATACACAAGATATTAGTAAGACATGCAATTATGCAACCCAAGCTAGCCATCCGTACTCCTTTTTCTACCCCGTGTGGTACCAAACCACTGGTGGTGCCAAACCTCTGATGACCGAAGTCACAATTATCGAATGATGGGGCCAACCCATCGTGTGGTACCAAACCACTGATGACCATAGGTCACAATATCAACATGTGGTACCAAACCACTGGTGGTGCCAAACCACTGGTGACCGAAGTCACAAATATCAATATGTGGTACCAAACCACTGGTGGTGCAAAACCACTGGGACTTAGTCACAATTATCAATATGTGGTGCCAAACCACTGGTGACCGAAGTCACAAATATCAAATGATGGGGCCAACCCATCGTGTGGTACCAAACCACTGGTGACAGTCCATAGAGATCATCTCCCTCCTCTCATCAATCCCACCATCATCATGTTCACATAACAAGTATCATGATCCCATATATCATGCATTCATTTATGGCATAGCATTTAACAGCATATGATGGCGTATACATCATACAACATAGATCAAGTAATAGGGGACTTACCCGAAATCCAAGCTTATGCCCACAAGGCAAAGTTACTACATGAGAGGTTATATATATATATATATATATATCATCGTAATAACAGTCTATACTAGTAAAGTGTGTAAGAGTTTACACACCTATTTAATCGAAGATCTAAATAGAAATCCCGTATCTACGCGATATCACAAAAGTCCCGAAACGTGACCTCGTATTGCTCCTATATTCGACCATCATAGGTTAGTAGTCAAAAAGCCCTAATCTGCTAACTAGAAATCCCAATAAAATGTGCCCCAAATATAGCACTCACCTTAAACCGATTTGGTCACCAACCAAATCTCGAAGGTTTACTGCATTCGGCTATAGCCTTCCCTGAAATCGGTTTTAGTATTTCATTTAGAGACCAAAGGCCATTCGGCCCTAGCATGGATTCACAACCAAAGAGTTTGTTGCCCCTTACCTTAACGACTGACTTGGCCTTTAAACACCACGATTCGGCACTCCTTTTTGGTGTTTAGAGGTTTCGGCTATCACGTAGAACAAGAATAAGTCAAGATTTTAATTACCACAATTTGAAGAAATATTAAAAGAGGGATAGCAGAGGGTCAACGTTACTCAAATCGACCCAAAAGAAAGAAAAAAAATCCCTTACCAGAAGATTCGGCTTTGTCCCTAAAAACCACCTTGATTTTGGCACTTAAGATGATGAAGAGAAACGTAAGAAGAGAGGGTTTACAAGTCAAGTTTTCGGCTTTCAAGTGTTGATGAAGATTTTGGCTTAACACTAAATGCAAAGGATCAATACCTTTCAAGCTTGCCGATTTTAGTTTCCCCCTATGCACATTCGGCTACCACAAGGTGAAGAGAAGAAAGAAATTTCATGAATTTTGGCCAAGAAACAACTTGAAGGGAAAGTAGAACCAAACTAAGAAATTTTTAGCACCTCCAAAGCTCTCAAAACCGAATGTTGAGGCCCCTAGGAATTTCTTCATATTCGGCAATGCACAAAGGGACGGAAGGAAAAACAAAGCAATGCATTTTGGCCATGCTTTAAAAAGTGATGATTCTTTTTGCCAAACATAAGGCCGGCCATGCTCCTCTCCTTTTGTTTTTTTTTTAAAAGCTAAAACAGACCCGACCCGGGGTTATGACTAGACCCTAAAACAACCGTAACATATGCATTTCTTCAGACAATCACCTAAAAATAAAATAAAATGCAGACGACCCCTAATGCAGGATGTTACAGTTCTACCCCCTTAAAATAATTTCGTCCTCGAAATTATCTGGATCAGAAGAGTTGGGGGTATTGCTGCCGCATCACGTCCTCGGGTTCCCACGTGGCCTCTTCCATACTATGGTTTCGCCATAACACCTTTACCAAAGGTACCAACTTCCTTCTCAGAACCTTAACATCTCGATCCAAAACCTGTACCGGCTCCTCCTCAAAAGACAAGTCCGCGTTCACCTCAATATCCTCAATCGGTACGATGTGTGATGGATCTGATCTATAGCGCCTAAGCATTGACACATGGAACACATCGTGAATCTGACTCAGTTCTGCTGGCAACTCGAGCTGATAAGCTACTGGTCCCACTCGTCTCAACACCTTAAACGGTCCAATGAACCTTGGACTTAACTTGCCCTTTCTCCCAAATCTTAACACTTTCTTCCATGGCGAGACTTTCAGAAAAACTTTGTCTCCCACGGTAAACTCTATATCCCTCCGCTTGAGATCGGCATATGACTTCTGCCTATCCGAAGCTTCCTTCAACCGAGCTTGAATCATCTTCACCTTATCCTCAGTTTCTGCAACCAACTCTGGCCCTAACATCTGACGCTCACCCAACTTTGTCCAACAAGTAGGTGTGCGACACCTCCTACCATACAACGCTTCATATGGTGCCATCTTAATGCTTTCCTGATAACTATTGTTGTATGCGAACTCAACTAATGGCAAAAACTCTTCCCAACTACCTCTGAAGTCCAAAACGCAGCCTCTTAACATGTCCTCTAAAATCTGAATAACCCTTTCCGACTGCCCGTCAGACTGTGGATGAAATGCGGTACTGAAATCCAACCGTGTACCCAAAGCCTGATGTAGCGCTCTCCAAAACCTCGACGTAAATCTGGGATCTCTATCTGAGATGATCGA
Organism: Gossypium australe; assembly: GCA_005393395.2. Taxonomy (NCBI): domain Eukaryota; kingdom Viridiplantae; phylum Streptophyta; class Magnoliopsida; order Malvales; family Malvaceae; genus Gossypium; species Gossypium australe. Next base: position 105,972,251 of record CM016624.1, read on the forward strand.
CACTGGCACACCGTGCAACCTCACTATCTCCGCCACATACAACTTAGCTAACTTCTGAAGCGAGTAATCCACTCTTACCGGAATGAAATGAGCTGACGTAGTCAGACGGTCCACAATCACCCAAACTGAGTCTTTCTTACTGGGCGTAAGGGGAAGCCCACTCACGAAATCCATTGTAATCCCCTCCCACTTCCACTGTGGGATCTTTACCGGCTGTAACAGTCCTGATGGCAACTGATGCTCAACCTTAACTTGCTAGCATGTCAGACACTTGCCCACTAACTCGGTTACTTCCCGCTTAAGACCCGGCCACCAAAACTGCTCCCTTAAATCTCGATACATCTTGCTGCCTCCAGGATGCATAGCGTACGGGCTGTTATGTGCTTCCTTAAGGACCCGCTGCCTCAAATCATCATCCCTAGGCATACATACTCTCCCCTGAAAATACAACACTCCATCACTACCCAAGCTGAAACCTTCGGCTTCGCCATTCTGTACTTGCAGCCTTCGAGCACTCAAAACTCCGTCGGTCAACTGCCTCTCCTTAACCTCATCGATACAAGACGGTTTTACTCGCAATTCCGCCAGGAGACTACCATCCTCATAGAGACTTAGGTGAGCAAACATTGCTCACAATTCTGCCACCACTTTACGACTCAAAGCATCAGCGACTACATTAGCTTTGCCCGGATGGTACTCGATAGAGCAGTCGTAGTCCTTCAGTAGCTCAATCCACCTCCGCTGTCTCAGATTTAAATCTTTTTGGGTTAAGAGGTACTTCAGACTCTTGTGATCCGAGTACACCACCGATTTCTCCCCATACAAATAGTGCCTCCAAATTTTCAAAGCAAAAACCACAGCAGCTAACTCCAAATCATGTGTCGGATAGTTACCCTCGTGAGGCCTCAACTGCCGTGATGCATAAGCGACCACCTTTCCTTCTTGCATCAACACACACCCTAGACCAGTATGCGATGCATCATAATACACCGTGAACTCCTTTCTTGACTCAGGCTGAATTAAGACTGGCGCTTCTGTCAAAAACTTCTTGAGTTTGTCGAAACTCTCTTGCTGCTTCTCAGACCACACAAACGGAACTCCTTTTCTCAATAACTTGGTCAACGGTGTTGCGATTAAGGAGAAATTTTCCATGAATCTTCTGTAATATCCAGCCAACCCCAGAAAACTTCGGATTTCCGAAACCGACTTTGGTAATTTCCACTCCAACACTGCCTCGATCTTGTTAGGATCCACCCTGATCCCCTCAGCTGAAACAACATGTCCTAGGAAAGTTACCTCCTTAAGCCAGAACTCGCACTTGCTGAATTTGGCGTACAATTGTTTCTCCCTTAGAACTTGTAGAACCACATGAAGGTGTACGTCATGCTCTTCCTCAGACTTCGAGTACACCAAAATGTCGTCTATAAACACTATGACGAACCGATCAAGATAGGTTTGGAAGACCCGGTTCATCAAGTCCATAAACGCGACTGGTGCATTTGTCAACCCAAAAGGCATTACCAAAAACTCGTAGTGCCCATACCGAGTACGGAATGCTGTCTTATGGATATCAGCTTCCTTCACTTTCAGCTGATGATACCCCGACCTAAGGTCGATCTTAGAGAAAACCGATGCACCCTTGAGTTGATCGAACAAATCATCAATCCTGGGCAAAGGGTACCGGTTCTTTATTGTCAATTTGTTCAGCTGTCGATAGTCTATACACATCCGCATCGTACTATCCTTCTTTTTGACAAACAGCACCGGAGCTCCCCAAGGTGATACACTCGGTCGGATGAACCCTCTATCCAACAACTCCTGGATCTGAGCCTTCAACTCCACTAATTCTTTCGGTGCCATCCGATATGGAGCTATAGATACTGGCGCGGTTCCGGGTAACAAATCTATACCAAATTCAACCTCACGATCAGGAGGTAAACCTGGGATTTCTTCGGGAAACACATTAACATACTCCCTTACCGTCCGCACGTCCCTCACCGCTGTATCCTTAGCTTCCAAAGCACGAACATGCACGACATATGCCTCACAGCCTTTCCTAACCATCTTCTCCGCCTTCAATGCCGAAACCAGATTAGATAGGTAATCTCTCATCTTACCTATCATCACTACCTCGTCTCCTTCCACAGTCTTTAACACCATGTGTTTAGCTGCGCAATCCAGGCTAGCTTGATACTTTACTAGCCAATCCATCCCGAGAATCAGATCGAACTCCCTAAACGGTAGTTCCATCAAGTCGGCCAAGAACACGACCCCTTGGAGTTCTAGGGGTACTTCCCTATAGAGTTTACTTACTTCTACAGAGTGACCCAGAGGCCTTAACACAGTCATCTTCTTAGAAGTAAGCTCAAAGTCTAAGTTCAGAGTTTCCACTACGCTACTAGCAATGTATGAGTGGGTCGAGCCAACATCAATCAAGGTGCTATAAGGTACTCCAAAGATCAAAATGTAAGAGTATGCCCAAAGATCAATCATGAGATGGTTGTAATAACATACTTTATTTACCATATTTATTAATATAAAGCGTTGTCATTATTATTTCAGTTTTTCTTTCTGTGTGTATAGATAAACTGTTTTATAATAATGTCCTGAGAATAATATGATTATTCTTAAAAGATCCTTAGTCGAGTATTATTGTTGACTAGGACAATAATGATGCATTTAAGACTAACATGTAGTTGATTGATGATAAAGAGTTGTCATTGATATGGAATGTCAAAATCAATGCATGAATATGTGTGTTAGAGAACAACATATTGGATTGACCCGCTATGAGTATGTTTCTTGGATTATTATGTAATTGTCACAACATTACTCATAGTGATTAATATGTATATGATCCTCAGACTTGAGATCATTATTATCCCAGCATCGTGAGTTGTATATTTTGATACAGTCAAACGTACACCGTAACAGGTTGTTCTATAAAGGCTGATGTTGGATATACCACAATCTATGTAGAGGGATATAGTTGATCAATAAAGGATAAGTCCCTCCTACATAATAGGAGTAATATCTTAGGCCACTTGATTGAGTGAGACTAGAAATGCATGGCCATGCTCAAATAAGTTGATATGAGATGTCATACTAATTTGTATATCATAGTCTACTCAAGATATCAAGAAACATGGGATGGACTATGCAAGTGTGACTATCCCATGACTTGTATCCGTTCCAGAGATAAAGGACTTAAGGATTAATGCATAAAAGTTTAATCACGAAAGGTTATGTCGAATCATGACTTCTTGTAACTTAGGTAGCAATGATGCATTGCTAGATGCCACTCATTGTCTGTGACAATAGAATCGTTCTAGTATTACTGCTAACGTTGCAAGAACCTACAGGGTCACACCCTATGGTTGAAATGAACGGAATAAAATATAGTTGGTATTGTGCTTGGTTGTCACATAAATTAAATTAATTAAAGAATTAATTTAATTGGACAATCAAATATTGAACATATTATATGTACAAGGATGTTGTACACATAATGATAACATAATTTTATTAATATATGAATTTGATTCATATATAAATTTAAATAAATATAGTTTACCGAAATCCTTATTATAATTAATGTAATTATAATTTTTAGATATAATTAATGTAATTATAATTTTCGGTATTGTATTTATTTAATCTTGTAATATATTCAAGAAATACCAATTATAAAAGGCCCAATTAAGAAGATACCTATTATAAAAGGCCCAATGAGAAAGGCACCCAATATAAAAGGTATTAAAAGGAGACAAAACTTAATAAGAAAACCCTAAGTGATTGCTTGTTAGGTCTAGCAGCCGTCAAGCAAATAAGCCTCCAAAACAGTTTTGGAGATTTCTTCCGTTCATAGTCAAACCGGGTGGATTACGTAGAGGCCGACATCGGAAAAGGTTGAGGCTGGATTCGACAGTAGATCAAAACTCTTGTTGCCAAGGCGTTGCTGTCTACTCAGATTGAAGTTTTGGTAAGATCGAAACCTTTATTTCACTCCGATTCGTTCCTCACACATGGATCCATGGTTTGGATCGCCGGATCTAATTTTATTCTGCTGTGCCATGGGGTACCGGCGTTCCAACAGTGGTATCAGAGCCACTTGTGTGATACGAACTCGGGTTTAAATACTTGGGTGATGCAATTGTATGAGATTCATGTTTTGATCTTATTGTATTTTCGATTGTTTAAATCGTTTAAGCATAACCTGATAACTGTTCCTTTCGGTAATTGATTAAATGTTAATCATGGTTTTGTGGCCTACTTGATTTTATGTTATTACTGTTAATTATTAACAAATCTGTAATAATGTGACGGAGGTATTTATAGTTTCCAGTAAGTGTTAACTGGCTAATGGAACAAGGGTTGTTCCGATATGAAACCTCCAGGATTAAAATCCTAAAAACACGATTCTGTTGATAAAAAGTTATCAAATCGTGAGGTTTCATTTGACTGGGGGTATGCGATTCGTACCGCAGGGGCTCTGCCCCTCACAAAAAATTTGTTAATAAAAGAAATTTATAAACTTGATGGGCCACAAAAGGTTGAAAGGATATTTTATAATTCACCTTATATATATATATATATAGAACTATGTATGCTATTTTTGACATGCATGGTGTTTGAAATGCATAGTTATAGCCCAATGACACATTCGATAAAAGGTTGTATTTTTTTTTAAATACGGCCTGCGTGCCGTGCCTTACTACTATTCTCTTGTATTTCTCTTCTCATATTATTCCCTCGTATGTAAAACGAGTTTCTGCATATTGTAATTTACAAGAGTTGTTGTGGGCCAAACGAGAAGGAAGGTGGGACAATGATTGAGAATGATAGCTTGTGAAATGGCTTACACCTTTAGTTTTCTTTTTGGTTTTCCCATTGGCTTGGGTTGAACCACTTTAGTTTATGGGCTATAACTATTGCATTTATTTATTGCTTTATTTATTCATGTATGAGATGCTATGGATGATAATAAACCTTATTGGTAATAAACCCTATTAATTGATGAGATCGATTAGAAGACTAAATGGGCTAAAGTAGACCATAATTGGTGAGATGCAACAACCTTAATAAAATCCCTCTATTAAAATATTAAGTCAAAATGGCCTTCCAATTTTGCCCTCGTTAAGGCCTCGATCAATACTATGTAGGTTCTGCCAAAGCGAAGTACTAGTATTTATCTTGGTTAAACGCGAAGAATAAACAAGTGATATTCGCTGGTTAAAAATTGGTTAATGACTTAACTAGGTTACTCTAATAGGATTAGAAACCTAGAGGCAAGTAAATTGGATAAATCATAAGATGATTAGAACAAGAGTTGTTCACCAAATATTAGGAGTTACATATGATGTAATTAGCAAATGTTGCTTACCTAAATAACCATAATCTTAAGAGTAAAGCCAAAGCTGACTTAAGAGGTGGTGAAATATGGATCCCTAACCTACTAGAAATACTTTTGAGAAAGCTTTTCCGAAATTAATATATGAGGGTTATTAATTTTGAAATAAAATAGTAGGAATATCATTTAATAAAGTCTTTTTAATGATTGATATAAAATTGGTAAATTTACTCACATGCATATTTAATTGTTGTAGATATATTATGGCTGCAAACACTAGCACACTCTCATTGCGATCGGTCCTTGAGAAGGACAAATTGAATGGTTTGAATTTTCTTGATTGGTTCCGTAACTTGAGGATTGTCCTTAAACAAGAACGGAAATTATATGTCATTGAACAACCACTTCCTAATGAACCACCCGCTAATGCCTCGAGGGCTGATAGAGACACTTACAAGAAGTATCTCGATGACATGATAGATGTTGGATGTCTTATGCTTGCCACTATGAATCCTGAACTTCAGAAGCAACATGAGGACATGGTTGCTTATGATATGATCGAGCACCTGAAAGAACTTTATCAGGGGCAAGCACGGCAAGAGAGGTTTGATATCTCTAAAGCCCTATTCCAATGTAAGTTGGCTGAAGGAAGCCCAGTAGGACCTCATGTCCTTAAGATGATTGGATATATTGAAAGCCTATCTAAGCTTGGGTTTCCATTGAGCCAAGAGTTGGCCACTGATGTTATTTTACAATCGTTGCCAGATAGCTACAGCCAGTTTGTCCTCAATTTCAATATGAATGAAATTGACAAGACTCTACCACAATTGCTCAGTATGTTACGAACTGCTGAAGGCAACTTGAAAAAGGTTGGACCCAAGCCCATACTGATGGTCCGTAATAACAAGGGCAAGGGAAAGGCCAAAGTTCAAACAAAGCCCAAGGGCAAAGGTAAGCCCAAATTTGGAAAAGGAAAGGCTGCGCTGAAACCTAAAGGTGGGGTGTCTAAGGAAGGAAACTGTTTTCATTGTGGTGTGACTGGACATTGGAAACGGAACTGCCCTGCCTATCTTGAAGAAGTCAAGAAGGCTAAAGCAAGCGGAATGTCTGCTTCAGGTATTTATGTTATTGATATTAATTTATCAACTACTACTTCTTGGGTATTAGATACTGGTTGTGGTTCTCATATTTGTATTTCTGTACAGGGACTACAAAGGAGTAGGACTTTGGCTAGAGGAGATGTGGACCTACGAGTTGGAAATGGAGCAAAAGTTGCTGCATTAGCTGTGGGAACATATACTTTATCTTTGCCTAGTGGACTTGATTTATGTTTAGAGGATTGTTATTTTGTGCCCAGTTTGACTAAAAACATTATTTCAATTTCTTGTTTAGACAAAATTGGTTTTGAGATAATTATTAAGAATAATTGTTGTTCATTTTATCTCAATAATGTTTTCTATGGTTCGGCACAATTGATTAATGGCCTCTATATTTTAGATCAAACGAATCCCATTTACAACATAAATACTAAAAGATCTAAAATAAATGACTCAAATCAAACTTATCTTTGGCATTGTCGTTTGGGCCACATAAGTGAGAAACGCATATCCAAACTCCATAGAGATGGTCTCTTGAATTCATTTGTTTTTGAACAATTTGAAGTATGTGAATCTTGCTTATTGGGAAAAATGACTAAATCTCCCTTTTCTGGAAAAGGTGAACGAGCTAGTGATTTATTGGGCCTAATACATTCTGATGTATGTGGACCAATAAATACACAGGCCAGAGGTGGATTTCACTACTTCATTACTTTCACTGATGATTTCAGTAGATATGGGTATGTTTATCTCATGCGCCATAAGTCTGAGTCCCTTGAAAAGTTCAAGGAATTTAAAAATGAAGTACAAAATCAACTAGGCAAAACTATCAAGTCACTTCGATCTGATCGAGGTGGAGAGTATTTGAGCCTAGAGTTTGATGATCTTTTGAAAGAATGTGGGATTGTCTCACAACTTACTCCTCCTGGTACTCCTCAATGGAATGGAGTATCTGAGAGAAGAAATCGAACTTTGTTAGACATGGTTCGATCCATGATGAGTCATGCTGATCTACCGACTTCCTTTTGGGGACATGCACCTGAGACTGCTGCCTTCACACTAAATCGTGTTCCATCTAAATCGGTTCAAAAGACGCCATATGAGATGTGGACTGGGAAACGTCCTAGTATGTCCTTTATGAAAATTTGGGGTTGTGAAGCTTATGTTAAACGTCAGACGTCTACTAAGCTTGAACCCAAATCTGAAAGGTGTATTTTTGTGGGGTATCCAAAAGAAACCAAAGGATATTATTTTTTTAATCCCACTGAGAACAAAATTTTTGTTGCTCGGACTGGTGTCTTCCTAGAGAAAGAATTTACTTCTAGAAAAGGAAGTGGGAGAAAGATTGAACTTGAAGAAATTCGAGAATCACAAGATACCACTGAACCAGAGATTGAACAACAGCAAATTCCACAAGAAATTGAGGAACAAATAACTGCTGTAGAAACACAACCACCGCGCAGATCTTTAAGAGAACGCCGTGCACCTGAGAGATATGGATTTCTCATTACAACGCATGGTGACGTTCTTCTTATAGATCAAGATGAGCCTAGGACTTATCAAGAAGCGGTGACAAGCCCAGATTCTGAGAAATGGCTTGAGGCCATGAGATCTGAGATGGATTCCATGTATGAAAACCAAGTATGGACCTTGATTGACCCACCCGAAGGGGTTAAACCTATAGGGTGCAAGTGGGTTTTCAAAAAGAAAACAGACATGGATGGTAATGTACAAACATACAAAGGGCGATTAGTCGCTAAAGGTTTTCGCCAAATTCATGGTGTTGACTATGATGAAACCTTTTCTCCTGTAGCTATGTTTAAATCCATCAGGATCTTGCTTGCCATAGCTGCATTTCATGATTATGAAATCTGGCAGATGGACGTCAAAACAGCTTTCCTTAACGGGAAACTTGAAGAGGATGTGTACATGACACAACCTGAAGGTTTTGTAAATCCAAAGGATGCTAGAAAGATATGTAAGCTACAGAGATCCATTTATGGATTAAAGCAAGCTTCTCGAAGTTGGAATCTTCGTTTTAACGATGCAATCAAAGAGTTTGGTTTTATAAAAAATGAAGATGAACCATGTGTTTACAAGAAAGTTAGTGGGAGCACTATCACATTCTTGGTACTATATGTGGATGACATACTTATCATGGGAAATGACATACCTACCTTGCAATCTATTAAGACTTGGTTAAGAAGTTGTTTTTCTATGAAGGACTTGGGCGAAGCCACTTATATCTTAGGAGTCAAGATCTATAGAGATAGATCAAGACGACTACTAGGTCTAAGCCAAAGTACATACATAGATAAAGTACTAAAAAGGTTCAGTATGGAAGAATCTAAAAGAGGATTCCTACCTATGAGACATGGTATTTCACTCTCGAAGGAAATGTGTCCTTCAACTCCACAAGAGAGAGAACGTATGAGTAAAATTCCATATGCTTCCGCTATTGGATCTATCATGTATGCTACGTTATGTACCCGTCCAGATGTCTCGTATGCCTTAAGTATGACGAGCAGGTATCAAGTAGATCCCGGTGAAGGTCACTGGACCACAGTCAAGAGTATCCTTAAGTACTTAAGAAGAACTAAGGATACATTCCTATTATATGGAGGTGAGGAAGAGTTAAGTGTAAAAGGTTACACTGATGCCAGCTTCCAAACCGACAAGGACGATTCTCGATCGCAATCAGGTTTTGTGTTTTGCCTTAATGGTGGTGCTGTGAGCTGGAAAAGTTCAAAGCAAAGTACAGTAGCTGATTCTACAACAGAGGCTGAGTATATTGCAGCCAGTGAGGCAGCAAAGGAAGCGGTTTGGATCAAAAAGTTCATTACTGGACTAGGGGTTGTGCCTAGCATATCAGATGCTATAGAACTCCGATGTGATAACAATGGAGCTATTGCACAAGCTAAAGAACCCAGATCTCACCAGCGATCCAAACATATACTTAGGCGCTACCATCTTATTCGAGAGATTATCGATCGAGGAGATGTAGAAATATGCAGAGTACCTTCAGATGATAACATCGCTGATCCCCTGACCAAGCCTCTGACACAGCAGAAGCATGATCGTCACACTAAGTCGCTTGGTATTAGATATATGAGTGATTGGTCTTAGTGCTAGTGGGAGATTGTAAGAGTATGCCCAAAGATCAATCATGAGATGGTTGTAATAACATACTTTATTTACCATATTTATTAATATAAAGCGTTGTCATTATTATTTCAGTTTTTCTTTCTGTGTGTATAGATAAACTGTTTTATAATAATGTCCTGAGAATAATATGATTATTCTTAAAAGATCCTTAGTCGAGTATTATTGTTGACTAGGACAATAATGATGCATTTAAGACTAACATGTAGTTGATTGATGATAAAGAGTTGTCATTGATATGGAATGTCAAAATCAATGCATGAATATGTGTGTTAGAGAACAACATATTGGATTGACCCGCTATGAGTATGTTTCTTGGATTATTATGTAATTGTCACAACATTACTCATAGTGATTAATATGTATATGATCCTCAGACTTGAGATCATTATTATCCCAGCATCGTGAGTTGTATATTTTGATACAGTCAAACGTACACCGTAACAGGTTGTTCTATAAAGGCTGATGTTGGATATACCACAATCTATGTAGAGGGATATAGTTGATCAATAAAGGATAAGTCCCTCCTACATAATAGGAGTAATATCTTAGGCCACTTGATTGAGTGAGACTAGAAATGCATGGCCATGCTCAAATAAGTTGATATGAGATGTCATACTAATTTGTATATCATAGTCTACTCAAGATATCAAGAAACATGGGATGGACTATGCAAGTGTGACTATCCCATGACTTGTATCCGTTCCAGAGATAAAGGACTTAAGGATTAATGCATAAAAGTTTAATCACGAAAGGTTATGTCGAATCATGACTTCTTGTAACTTAGGTAGCAATGATGCATTGCTAGATGCCACTCATTGTCTGTGACAATAGAATCGTTCTAGTATTACTGCTAACGTTGCAAGAACCTACAGGGTCACACCCTATGGTTGAAATGAACGGAATAAAATATAGTTGGTATTGTGCTTGGTTGTCACATAAATTAAATTAATTAAAGAATTAATTTAATTGGACAATCAAATATTGAACATATTATATGTACAAGGATGTTGTACACATAATGATAACATAATTTTATTAATATATGAATTTGATTCATATATAAATTTAAATAAATATAGTTTACCGAAATCCTTATTATAATTAATGTAATTATAATTTTTAGATATAATTAATGTAATTATAATTTTCGGTATTGTATTTATTTAATCTTGTAATATATTCAAGAAATACCAATTATAAAAGGCCCAATTAAGAAGATACCTATTATAAAAGGCCCAATGAGAAAGGCACCCAATATAAAAGGTATTAAAAGGAGACAAAACTTAATAAGAAAACCCTAAGTGATTGCTTGTTAGGTCTAGCAGCCGTCAAGCAAATAAGCCTCCAAAACAGTTTTGGAGATTTCTTCCGTTCATAGTCAAACCGGGTGGATTACGTAGAGGCCGACATCGGAAAAGGTTGAGGCTGGATTCGACAGTAGATCAAAACTCTTGTTGCCAAGGCGTTGCTGTCTACTCAGATTGAAGTTTTGGTAAGATCGAAACCTTTATTTCACTCCGATTCGTTCCTCACACATGGATCCATGGTTTGGATCGCCGGATCTAATTTTATTCTGCTGTGCCATGGGGTACCGGCGTTCCAACACAAAAACATACCAGTTAGGACGTCCGGTGCGTCGCCCTCCTCTTGACGCCTCGCGGCATAGACCAAACCAGGTTGCCTAGCCTCAGTGCCACCGGTACCTCCACTCAATACCCCACGACCTCTGCCAGCACCAATACTTCCCCTGCCTGCACCACGACCTCTCGGTGGCTGATGGTTATCCCTCCTATTTAGTGGACGATCCTGACCCTCATACCTCAGCCTAGCTGCCTTTTTCGGACAATCCCTAACTCGATGTGTCACGGATCCACATTCGAAGCATCCCCGAATATCCTTCCAACATTCTCCCGCGTGAGACTTTCCACACCGAGCACACCGCGGCGGCCATTGAGTATTAGCAGCAGTAGCAGCAGGCCTAGAAGCTCGATCTGACCCATCATACCTTGTCTTCTTCTGCTGATTCCCAGAAAACCTCAAAGATCTAGAGCTCCTCTTATTCCAGCTCCTATCCTGATTTCGTCTAAAAGACTGTCTTACCCCTTCAGCAACTTTAGCCTTTTCTACAAGAACAGCGAACTCTCTTTCCTGTTGCGGAGCTATCATCATCCTCAGCTCATCCCGCAGCCCATCCTTAAATCTGACACAGCGTTCATACTCGGTACTCACAATACCGCGAGCATACCTACTCAATCGGAGAAATTCAGCCTCATACTCTGCCATCGTCTTATTACCCTGAACCAGGTTCAAGAAAGCCTTCTGCTGTGCATCCACGTAGCTAGCTCCTATATATTTCCTCTGGTAAGCTGCCCTAAAGAATTCTCATGTAAGATCCTCCGCTGTCGCTCCGTCCCTCACAGTGAGCCACCACTGGTATGACTCATCCCGAAGTAGAGAGATTATACCCTTCAGTTTTTCCTCAGTTGAAAAATCCAAGTCATCCATGATCCTCTCGGTCGATTCCAGCCAATACTCCGCCGTACTGGGGGCTACACCTGATACACCTCGAAATATTTCCGCCCCATTCGCTTGGAGTCACTCTGGTACAGATTTCCGAGCTCCTGTACCTCTACCTGCCTCAGCCATCATCTCTAGAACTCGCAGCATGGCCTGCGATACTGACTCGCCCCCTGTCTGATCCTGATGTCCAACACCAAAAGTTGGGGGTGTTGGTGGAGGTGGTATCTCATTATCCGATCCCTGGCCTGACCTAACTGGTTCTGACACAGCCATCTGGCCTCTACCGTGTCCCCAACGGCCGCGACCTCTAGAACTCATTTCTTACTGCGCGATCTGTCTTAAAAAGTTTTATGAGTTAGTCAAAGTTTCACTGATTATTAGCGAAGAAATTTTATGAACGAAGTTTAGAAGTTGTTCCTTCGATCACACGAGTTTCAAGTCTTCTATTCTAATTCAAAGACACACATTCACTTATTCCATCACCTTTTTGCCCAAATCCTATCCCGGGGGTATTTTCGTCATTTGCCCTACAGGGGTATTTTGGAAATAAACCGGGGTAAATTTGTAAATCTTGAAAAATTTACAAACTTGGGGGTTCTTTTTGAGAATTTTTTTTCCAAATTGGCAGTGTTGCAAAAATTTTGAAAATCAGGGTCAATTTGGTAATTTTGTAAGTTAAGGGGGCAATTTCGTAATTTTCCAAAATCATGGCATTTTTGATATTTGCAAATTAAGGTTTTAGGTATGTTGGTAAAATAAGGAAAATTTTGTTAAATTTGGGGGTAGCTAAGTAATTTAGAAACCAGGGGTATTTTTGAATTTTTTTTACCACTAGGGGTATTTTTGTAATTTTCATAAATCAAAAATTTTTCGAAAATTTTTGTAACATGATGCTCACAAATTTAAGGGAACTTTTAAAAGTTTTAAAACTGGAGTTTTTATAAAAATACGGCTAGTTCCCCTTCGGGTTTTTATAATTGGGTTTAGCCCATGAACAAGTCCTCACGGTTAGGGTGAACCGAAGCTACGCACCAGGTAGGATTCCTGCGAAGAGGTGGTGAGTCGCTAGGACCGCTTAAATACCAAGCTCTTCTGGACCCAATCCTAGACATGCGCACAAGGGTTACCACATCCTAACTCGGCGACTTAGTCATAGGTTTGTTTACTTAGGCAATTAAAATCTTATGCGATTGTTGGGGTAAACTAGTCCTAGGGTTCACGTACCTTTCATACTATCTACGTTCCATTTCTACCCCTTTACAGATAATCATTCACACAGAGGTTAAAAGTACTTACCCGAGCGGATTGGTGCCGGAGACTCGGTGCCATGATGTTCAAAACAAAACCAATTCTATAATATTTCAAAGAGGCCTACCAAGAAAACATTTTTGGGCCTTGGGCCCCCACAGCTGAGTTTTGAACCGGGCTCTGATACCAATTATGTAACACCCCAATCCAGGCCCACGAGCCTTGACCGGATCTGGTATGTCACGAAATCTGAAAATATTGTTGAAGTTATAAAACGGTGTTTGCTAAAACTCAGATGGGTTGATTTAATAAACACGAATGAGTTGAAACCTTTTTCCTTTGAAACCATTTGATCGTTTAAATTTTAGAACCATCAGAGTTGTTGTTAACTTGGTAAGTTTTGTCACCCGATGGTGACATCTTTGAAAACGAGTACGAGTATAATTTTGAAAAATGTTACTTTTAACCGATTTGCTTAACAATTCATATAAAAAGTAAAAACAACTACTTAACCATCCAAAATAATAAGCGGCCATATTACAACCCAATCGAAATTTAGTAAATAATAAACTTAAAACGGGCAAAATAAATTTCAAGTCCACGAAACAAGCATGGCCGCCTCGAGTCCTCCCCGGCTCCATCTCCGCGATCTACTCATCTGTAAAATGATATGGGAAGGGGTGAGTCACCTAGACTCAGTGTGTATAAATCCCCAACCCGAAAATGCACCTCATACACAAGATATTAGTAAGACATGCAATTACGCAACCCAAGCTAGCCATCCGTACTCCCTTTTCTACCCCGTGTGGTACCAAACCACTGGTGGTGCCAAACCTCTGGTGACCGAAGTCACAATTATCGAATGATGGGGCCAACCCATCGTGTGGTACCAAACCACTGATGACCATAGGTCACAATATCAACATGTGGTACCAAACCACTGGTGGTGCCAAACCACTGGTGACCGAAGTCACAAATATCGATATGTGGTACCAAACCACTGGTGGTGCTAAATCACTGGGACTTAGTCACAATTATCAATATGAGGTGCCAAACCACTGGTGACCGAAGTCACAAATATCAAATGATGGGGCCAACCCATCGTGTGGTACCAAACCACTGGTGACAGTCCATAGAGATCATCTCCCTCCTCTCATCAATCCCACCATCATCATGTTCACATAACAAGTATCATGATCCCATATATCATGCATTCATATATGGCATAGAATTTAACAGCATATGATGGCGTATACATCATACAACATAGATCAAGTAATAGGGGACTTACCCGAAATCCAAGCTTATGCCCACAAGGCAAAGTTACTACATGAGAGGTTATATATATATATATATATATCATCGTAATAACAGTCTATACTAGTAAAGTGTGTAAGAGTTTACACACCTATTTAATCGAAGATCTAAATAGAAATCCTGTATCTACGCGATATCACAAAAGTCCCGAAACGTGCCCTCGTATTGCTCCTATATTCGACCATCATAGGTTAGTAGTCAAAAAGCCCTAATCGGCTAACTAGAAATCCCAATAAAATGTGGCCCACATATAGCACTCACCTTAAACCGATTTGGTCACCAACCAAATCTCGAAGGTTCACTGCATTCGGCTATAGCCTTCCTTGAAATCGGTTTTAGTATTTCATTTAGAGACCAAAGGCCATTCGGCCCTAGCATGGATTCACAACCAAAGAGTTTGTTGCCCCTTACCTTAACGACTGACTTGGCCTTCAAACACCACGATTCGGCACTCCCTTTTGGTGTTTAGAGGTTTCAGCTATCACGTAGAACAAGAATAAGTCAAGATTTCGATTACCACAATTTGAAGAAATATTAAAAGAGGGACAGCAGAGGGTCGACGTTACTCAAATCAACCCAAAAGAAAGAAAAAAAATCCCTTACCAGAAGATTCGGCTTTGTCCCTAAAAACCACCTTGATTTCGGCACTTAGGATGATGAAGAGAAACGTAAGAAGAGAGGGTTTACAAGTCAAGTTTTCGGCTTGCAAGTGTTGATGAAGATTTCGGCTTAACACTAAATGCAAAGGATCAATACCTTTCAAGCTTGCCGATTTTAGTTTTCCCCTATGCACATTCGGCTACCACAAGGTGAAGAGAAGAAAGAAATTTCATGAATTTTGGCCAAGAAACAACTTGAAGGGAAAGTAGAACCAAACTAAGAAATTTTTAGCACCTCCAAAGCTCTCAAAACCGAATGTTGAGGCCCCTAGGAATTTCTTCATATTCGGCCATGCACAAAGGGGCGGAAGGAAAAACAAAGCAATTCATTTTGGCCATGCTTCAAAAAGTGATGATTCTTTTTGTCAAACATAAGGCCGGCCATGCTCCTCTCCTTTTGTTTTTTTTTTAAAAGCTAAAACAGACCCGACCCGGGGTTATGACTAGACCCTAAAACAACCGTAACATATGCATTTCTTCAGACAATCACCTAAAAATAAAATAAAATGCAGACGACCCCTAATGCAGGATGTTACAGACTAGGCCTGGAAAACTTCTAATCTCAGAGATCTTCTTAGGTGGCTTCCAGTCCATTATGGCCGAGATCTTACTTGGATCTACTCGGACTCTATCTTTTGAGGCAATATGTCCCAGAAATCCTACTTCATTGAGCCAAAATTCACTTTTACTGAATTTGGCGTACAACTGATTCTCTCGTATGATCTGTAAGACTGTCTGTAGGTGCTCAGCATGCTCTTTATCGTCTCGGGAATAAATCAGTATGTCGTCAATAAAAACGACTACAAACTTGTCGAGGTATGGTCTAAAGATGCGGTTCATTAAGTCCATGAATACCGCGAGAGCATTGGTCAACCCAAAGGGCGTGACTAGAAATTCATAATGCCTATACCTTGTTCGAAATGCAGTCTTGGATACGTCTGAATCTTTCACTCTCAGCTGGTAGTACCCTGATCTCAATTCTATTTTAGAGAACACAGTGGCACTTTTCAATTGATCGAACAAATCATTGATCCTAGGCAATGGGTACTTGTTCTTTATTATTACTCTATTAAGCTGATAGTAATCTATGCACAGTCTCATGGTGCCATCTTTCTTTTTCACAAATAAAACCGGAGCACCCCATGGTGAACAACTTGATCTTGCAAAGTCTTTGTCAGTCAAGTCTTGCAACTGTGACTTTAGCTCTTTCAACTCTGTTGGAGCCATTCTGTAAGGAGTAATAGATATCGGTACAGTACTGAGAGCTAGCTCAATGCTGAACTCAACTTCTCTAATTGGTAGTAGTCCTGGTAATTCCCTGGGAAAGACATCCACATACTCATATACTATCGGCACTGAATTAATATTTAACTCTGTCTATTTATCATTCATCACAAAAGCCAAAAATGCCTCATACCTCTTTCTTATATATCTCTGCGCCATCATATGAGAAATCATTACCGGTGATCTACCTTGTTCATCTGATTCTACATGAAGAGTATCCCCATTCTCACATCTCATCTCAATGTATTTCTTCCCACAATTAACAATCACATCATGAGTAGTCAACCAGTCCATACCAAGAATGAGGTCGAATTCTTCAAATGGTAACAACATAAGATTTTCTTTAAAGTAATGACCTCTAATCATTAATGGACAATCTTTACAAACTTTATCAACTAACACACTCTTGCCTAAAGGATTAGACACCTTAATCATAAGTTCTGTAGTATCTATAGGCATACTAAAACCAGATACTAATTTCATGCAAATGTAAGAGTGTGTGGATCCGGGATCTATTAAAGCAATAACTTTAATATTAAAAAGAGAAAAGGTACCCGTAATAACATCATGAGAAGATACCTCTTCGCGAGCGCGAATGGCATAAGTCCTTGCAGGCGCTCAACCCTCGGGTCTCGCGGCCTGCTCTCTAGGGTTACCTCTTCCACTTACCCCACTTCCCGGGTTCCTCTGCGGTCTCCCTCTGACCGTACTCCCGAATTTCAGGTTCTGAGTTCTTTCTTTTTTCATCATCTCTGGACAATCTTTTATATAGTGGTCTTGGGAACCATATCTAAAGCATGCATTTTCATGTGCTCGGCATTCTCCCAGACAGCGTTTGCCACATTGTGGACATTCGGCTCTGTCAGATCTAAAATTTCTAACACTTACAACTGAAGTCGTCTGTGCTTTGTTCCCCAATACTGTTTACTCTTGTCTTTCCTTGAACATCCTGTGGAAGTAGTCGATCGAGCAGGAAAATCTCTTGACTTCTTGGACGAAGATTGGAATGATTTATTCCACTGTCTCTTTCTAGAGTCACAAGACTCCATTTCAGACTTCTTCTTCTCTTTTACTAGTTCTTCGGCTTTACAAGCCCTTTCTAGTAACACAACAAATTCCTTTAATTCTAGGACAGTAACAAACAATTTGATGTTCTCATTTAATCCATCTTCAAACATTTTACTCATAATGGCCTCAATAGACACACATTCGCGAGCGTACTTACTGAGTCGTACAAACTCACGCTCATATCCAGATACTGACATCTTACCTTGCTTCAGCTCTAGAAATTCCTTCCTCTTCTGGTCTACAAACCTTTGGCTAATATACTTTTTCTTGAACTCTTCTTGGAAGAATTCCTATGTGACCCTTTCCCTCGGTACTACCGACACAAGGGTGTTCCACCATTGGTAAGTAGAGTCTCTTAAGAGAGAGATTACACACTTCATACATTCTTCAGGGGTGCATGACAGCTCATTAAATACCCTGATGGTATTTTCTAACCAGAATTTAGCTCTTTTTGGATAATCATCTTTTCTAGCCCAGAATTCTTCTGCCCCATGCTTCCTGATCCTATCAGTTAGAGGTTTATCTCCTCTTGCCACCTCTACTACTTAAGGGGCTACTGAAGCAGGTTGTGGAACATGCGGGGGTGGAGGGGGTTGTGCATTTAGGTTTGCACGAATGTACTCTGTATACCATGTATTCATCATATGGAAGAAGGCTACTCTAGCCTCTTCTCCTCCTCCTTGACTCACCGTAGTGAGTCTATTCTCGTTCTCATTCGGGACCGTCCCTTCTGCGGGAGCTGATGCGTTACTTTCTACATCATCCACCACAGCTCTTTCGGGATCCATTTACTATATGTATAAACATAATTTAAGTCGTCAAGAGTCATCACACTATCATTATAAAAACATTCTCACGTATGGCATGGATAGCTAGACTCGTGCCCGTGCTACGTTAGTCCTAGAACTGACTAAACCATAGCTCTAATACCACTAAATGTAACACCCCATACCCGAGTCCGATGCTAGAACTGGATACGAGACATTACCATGCTTGACTTACTAGAACATACTCTTACGGGCTGTAAAATTTTGAACCGACTTAAAACTTTTCTTTCTTGGTCAAAACATACGTATCATGGGCCTACGAGGCCTTAAACACTTATCCGAAAACTTTCAGACACTTAATCGAAAACTCAACTTTGAAGCAGGGTTCACATGCCCATGTTACTTGGGACACGCCCGTGTACCCTTAGACACGCCCATGCCTACAACCGTGGGGAGTTACTGACTTCTTTCACACGGCCATGACACGTCCGTGTCTACAACCGTGGGAAGCTACTGACTTCAATCACACGGCCTGTGCACATGCCCATGTTTTGACCGTGTGTCCTACACGGCTCATGCACATGGCCGTGGAATATGACCGTGGTCCATCCTAATTTAAAACATTAAGGTGTAGGGTTCGCACGGTCTAAACACATGCCCGTGTGTCTAACCGTGTGGGCACTTAGAGGCTATCTACCAAGCCATTTGCCTTCCTGAAATAAAGATCATACTCATACTCAAATCAACAATTCAATATCAACACATCTTTCATGAATAATACTACGTAAACAGATTTGGCCAAGCACTTAGCCATATACAAAAGAATAATAAACTTAATAGCCTATATAATGGCCCTTCTCAAAACATGTTCTCAAAATTAATACTTCATATACATGCCATACTTAGTAAAATAATTTGGCTATACCAAAATAAGGATTGATAGTGTACTACGAGCTCCGACTCTGATGATTCACAAGTTAGCTTGGCGGGACTACATAGAAAGAAAGAATTAAAGACGTAAGCATTTAGCTTAGTAAGTTTGCATGTATAACACATATTAGATAAACTTGCTTAATATAAACCATTTAACATAACAATGGTATCAAAATTTCAGCTATAAAGCTTACTTACTCATACATGATTCTTACTTGTCTCATGATACTTACTATTCTCATACTTGTAAGGTAAACAAGGTACCTGTATCACTTGATCACATTGATCAGCATACTTTAATATAATAATCATGATCTCTAACTCATCATCACAACATAAATAATACTCAATTTCAACTTGACGATAACTTTGCTCTCTTAGCTTTCTTGTAATCACATTTTAACTTTACTCATTTGCCCGATGAATTTATGCGAATAACCGAGGATACTAAATCTCTTGCCATGAACTTGATGTCAAAGCCATATCCTAGATATGGACTTACATGGAATATCTCTTCTTGAATCAATGCCAAGCTTGAGTCATTGGTCTTACATGATAACTTGTTCAATGCCAAGCTTGAGTCATTGGTCTTACATGATATCTTGTTTGATAACTTGATTTGTAACAGTCCAGTTTATACTCTAGTCGGAACAATGGTTTCAGGACCACAAATCCAAGTTCGTATAATATTTTAATATTATATTCTGTACTGTTGATGTGTGGTTTAGCATCGTTAAATTTTCGTATGTTAATTTGATTGTCTATGTGATTAATTTGAACAAAAGGATTAAATTGCATGAAATGTGAAAGTTGCTTGCTATTGGCTAAAGCACCTATGTGTTGTGGTTTTATAAATGTGAGGACTTATGTGGCAAATAAGCCAATTCCATGGTAGTGGATGGTAATAAATGTGGTACATGTATTTTTTTTTATATATGATTATTAATTTATATTATATGTTATAAATATCTTATTCCTTATTCATTAAGTTATAATTATTTTATAATAAAAGAAAGTTAGTGGATGATGGAATGACATAAAAACCATAGTATGAGTTTGTCCTATATGTTCAATGGAGGGGCATTTTAGTATGAATAAATGATATTAGATAAAAGAAACAAAAGATGAGTGTTCATCTTTTATTTTCTCTTCTTTGAAAGAAAATTAGAAGAAAGAAGAAGAAGAAACTTTGAGCTAGGTTTTGGCATT
The DNA here is from genome assembly GCA_005393395.2 of Gossypium australe. Classification (NCBI taxonomy): domain Eukaryota; kingdom Viridiplantae; phylum Streptophyta; class Magnoliopsida; order Malvales; family Malvaceae; genus Gossypium; species Gossypium australe. Next base: position 105,992,868 of record CM016624.1, read on the forward strand.
CATTAAGCGTAATTAAGGTATGTTTTGGTTTTGAATTTTGATAATTTTTATATTTTTGAGATTGTTATTAAGTATACTATCAAGCCCATGTCTCAATTTGATGAACTGATGCTGTTCATGAAATGTGCCATTGATGATATGTTGAATTTTATGGTGATTTATGGTGTTAAATGAAAAATTTGATCTTTATGAACATGTTTTGTTCTTGAGGTTATTATAAATTTAGCTAAATAGGGCTAAATTGTGAAATAGCAAATTGAAGGACTAAATTGATGATTTGATGGAAAATATGGGCTTGTATGATATATATGTATATTCGGTTAAGTATGTGTTTGTAATGATTTTGTGAATTTGATGTTTTGAGAAAAATGGACTATATTGATAAAATGTGCAAATATGAGGGTTAATTTGCAAATGGCCCTAAATGTGTATCCATGGATTGAATTGAATGAATTAGTGAATAAAAGGGCTAATTGTGAATATTTTTAGATCAAGAACCGAAGAAAACGGACTTAGATCGTGGGAAGGCGAAAGTAAACGAGTAGCCGCTTTCATTTCGAGAAACTGAATCCGAGGTAAGTCACTATGCAAATAAATGTATATGTTTGCAATTATAATTGTTTTTATGATTGATGTTGATCATGAATACTATTGAGAAGCTATGCTTATGAATTCCGAGAAAAATCCGATATAGTGACTAAACCGAGAAATCCCGTGTGAACCTAGGAATAGATAGGATTAGCTATGTCATGACATAGGTGTCTGTTCTGTTTTATCATGTAAGACCACGTCTGGGACGTTGGCATTGATTTGAGACTCGTGTAAGACCATGTCTGGGATGTTGGCATCAATATAAGTTTTACGAGTAAGACCACGTCTGGGACGTTGGCATCGATATAAGCTTTATGAATAAGACCACGTCTGGGACGTTGGCATCGATATGACTTTTACGTGTAAGACCTTGTCTGGGACAGTGGCACTAATGTCTGAGTACATGTAAGACCTCGTTTGGGACGTTGGCATTGTACAACTATTCCGAGCTTTCTGAATATCCTACTAGTTTCCTATTGGTTCAACGGGCAAATTTGTGATACGTATTGCAAATCCGAGCTATGAACAAATATGTGATTATAAAACCATTTCAGGTATGTTGATTATACACTAATTGTGTATACAAGGTAAGCATCTATGTGATCTTATTATGGTGCTATGAATATGGAATTGATAATATGATATGTAAAGTTTTGGTTAAATGAGTTATACGTTTCTGTGATTCTTGGAATTGTGAATATGGCAAATGTGATCAAAGGTATACGAATCAAAGCATATATGTGATAAATTGCTAAACGATTGATATGTGTTAATGTATTTATTTGCATATATGTCTCCTATGCTAAGTTTGTTTGTATAATGACTTACTAAGCTTTTGGAAAGCTTACTCTACGTGTGTATTTTCTCTGTTTATAGGTCGTTAAAGCTACTGTAGGCTCGGGACTGTCAAGGATCATCATCACACTTCTAAACTCTTTTGGTACCTTTTTTGAAAATGTATTTAGCTAAATATGGCATGTATAGGCTAGATATGTGTATATGATTTTGTAGTAAACTTAGTCATGTGTTTGACAAGTATTGAGTTGATAAATACTTGAATGAATGAGCTTTATGATACAAATTTTGATATAGGTTGATGCATATGAAATGGTTAAATTTTGTTTAAACAATGGATGATTTTGATTATGTATGAATTACGTGTTTTTGGTGTGTTTTAATAGCCTAAAAATGATGAAAATAGCAGTTTTCACACGGCCTAGACACATGGGCGTGTGTCCAGGCCGTGTGACAAAGTCAGTAGCTAAGAAGATTACCCACGGGCTAGTCCCACGGCCGTGTGTAACAAGTCAGAATCTGCCCATGGGCTGCCCACGGCCATGTGAATTTCCCCACAGGCAGGCCACGCGGGCATGCCCCAAACCACACGACCATGTGCCCCTATTTTCAAGAAAAAGTTTTTAAAGTTTCTATTTTAGTTCCAAATCATTTCCAAATCATATTTTGGGTCTTGTAGGGCCACATTAGGATCATAAAGATGAAATTTGAAAAATTTTAAATTGTGCCTCGGGATTATGTCCCAATTTACTTGTTTATTTATGTTTAACTCCGGTAATACCTCGTAACCCTATTCCAGTGACAGTTTAGGGTTAAGGGGTGTTACATTTGATTGGTATCAGAGCTACGGTTTAGCCGATTCTCGAACTAATGTAGCGTGTCAGAGTCTAGCTATACATGCCATATATCTGAACTGTGATAATGTGATGAATCCTGACGTGTAAAATGTGATTTTTCGTATAGTATGGATCCCGAAAGAGCCGTAGCTGACGACGTAGAAAGTAATGCGCCTGATCCAGCGCAAGGGACAGAGCCCTCTGATTCGAGACCGGTTAAGAGTGGTCAAGAGGGAGAATCTAAACAAGCTTTCTTCCAGATGATGAGTGAGTGGTTCACTCAATTCGTAAGAAATAACCCGACTGTTTCACAACCCCCACCCCCGGTTAATCCCCCTCAGACATGAAATATACCTTCGACTGCAAATCTGAATCTGCTGGGTAAGCCTCCGGTTGATAACATTCGTAAATATGGGGCTGAAGAGTTCCGAGCAACTAAGGATGACGATGCTGAAAAAGCCGAATTCTGGATTGAAAATACTATCCGGGTATTTGATGAGATGTCTCTGACTCAGGAAGAATGCATAAAGTGTGTTGTATCGTTACTTCGAGATGCAGCATATCAATGGTGGAGAACTTTGATTTCAGTCATTCTGAAAGAGCGAGCCACGTGGGACTTCTTTCAGATTGAATTCCGAAAGAAGTATATCAGTGAGAGATTTGTCGATTAGAAACGGAAGGAATTTTTGGAACTCAAACAGGGTCGAATGACTGTCTCAGAATACGAACGAGAATTTGTGAGATTGAGTCAGTATGCTCGAGAATGCGTATCATCTGAAGCTATAATGTGCAAAAGGTTTGAAGATGGCCTCAATGAAGATATTCGTTTGCTAATTGGGGTTTTAGAAATAAAAGAATTTGTAGTACTTGTGGACCGAGCTTGCAAAGCTGAGGCACTCGGAAAAGATATGAGAAAAGCTGAGTCTGAAGCTCGAGATGTGAGAAAGAGATTCCAGAGTAAATCATTTCAGTCTGCTCCAAAAAGATTCAGAGATGATCAAAGTCGTTCCGGAGATAATGTGGGACGTTTGAATAGAAATCAAGCTAGATCGCAAGTGAGTTCCAAAACTCCAGCAACTTTAGTGGCCAGCGTTGGCAATGTTCGATCTGAGAGACCCGAATGCAAATATTGTGGGAAGAGGCATCTGGGAAGTTGTAGACTTAACGATAGAGCTTGTTTTAGATGTGGATCACTTGATCATTTTATCCGTAACTGTCCTGAGTCTATCAAGCCAGAGACTGTTCAGAATCTGAGATCTGATAATGCACCTGTAAGAGGTAGACCATCAAAGAATGTAAGAAATGTTAGTGGTAGTCAGAGAACTACGAGAGATAATGTTGTCAGATCTGAAGCCAGAGTGCCAGTCAGAGCGTATGCTATCTGAGCTCGAGAGGAAGCTTCATCACCTGATGTGATAACTGGTACTTTTACTCTTTACGATACTTTTGTGATTGCTTTGATAGACCCTGGTTCTACGCATTCGTACATATGCATGAATTTAGTATTCAACAAGACTTTGCCTATAGAGTCTACTGAATTTACTATAAAAGTATCGAATCCCTTAGGTAAAAGTGTCCTTGTTGACAAAGTATGCAAGAATTGTCCGCTAATGTTTCGAAATATATGTTTCCCTCCTGACTTGATGCTTTTGTCGTTTGATGAGTTTGATATTATTCTGGGTATGGATTGGTTGTTCATGCATGATGCTGTTGTGAATTGTAAAAGAAAGACTATAGATTTGAGATGTTCGAATGATGAGATTGTACGGATTGAGTCTGATGATTTGAATGGATTACCTGCTGTAATATCTGTCTTGAAAGCTCAGAGTTATGTGAAAAAGGGTTATGAGGCATATTTTTCCTATGTGATTGATTCGAAAGTATCTGAGAAGAAAGTTGAATCAGTGCCTATTGTTTGTGAGTTTATTGATGTGTTTCCTAAAGAGCTACCGGGTTTACCTCCGATTCGTGAAGTTGAGTTTGGTATTGGTTTGTTGCCTGGTACTACACCTATACCGATAGCTCCGTATAGAATGGAACCAACAGAACTGAAAGAATTAAAGTCACAGCTGCAAGAATTAACTGATAGAGGGTTTACTAGACTGAGGTTTTCGCCTTGGGGTGCTCCTGTTCTGTTTGCGAAGAAGAAATACGGCATGATGAGGATGTGTATTGATTATCGTCAGTTGAATAAGGTGACAATAAAGAATAAATATTCATTGCCCAGAATAGACGATTTGTTTGAATAGTTAAAAGGAGCTACTGTGTTTTCTAAGATTAATCTGAGATCGGGATACTACCAGTTGAGAGTTAAAGATTCAGACATTCCGAAGACTACTTTCAGAATGAGATACGGGCATTATGAGTTTTTAGTTATGCCATTTGTACTAACCAATGCCCCTGTTTTTTTTATGGATTTGATGAATAGAATTTTCAAACCGTATTTAGATCAATTTGTTGTAGTATTCATAGATGACATATTGATTTATTCACGGAATGAAAAGGAACATACTGAACACTTGAGGATTGTGTTGCAAACTCTGAGAGAAAAGTAACTGTATGCGAAATTCAGCAAATGTGAATTCTAGTTGCACGAGGTTAGTTTTCTGGGACATATTGTGTCAGCTTCTGGAATCCGAGTGGATCCGAGTAAGAATTCTGCTATTTTGAATTGGAAACCTCTGAAAAACGTGTCTGAAGTCCGTAGTTTTCTGGGTTTGGCCGGTTATTACCGTCAATTTGTAAAAGGATTTTTAGCGATAGCTACTCCGTTGACTAGACTACTTCAAAAAGATGTCAGATTTGAATGGCCAGATAAGTGTCAGAAAAGTTTTGATCAGTTGAAAACTCTGTTAACAGAAGCCCCAGTGTTAGTACAGCTAGAATCGGGTAAAGAATTTGTTGTATACAGTGATGCTTCGCTAAATGGTCTGGGATGTGTTTTGATGCAATAAGGCAAAGTAGTAGCTTATGCCTCGAGATAGTTGAAGCCTCATTAAAAGAATTATCTGACTCACGACCTTGAATTAGCTGCAATTGTGTTTGCACTCAAGATTTGGTGCCATATGAAGCTTTGTATGGACGTAAATGTCGTACACCTCTATATTGGACTGAACTCAGTGAGAATAAGTTACATGGGGTTGATTTGATAAAGGATACAGAACAAAAAGTGAAACTGATCTGAGATTCTTTAAAAGCAGCATCCGACCGTCAGAAGTCCTATGTAGACTTGAAACGAAAAGATATAGAATTTGAGATCGGCGACAAAGTATTTCTGAAAGTGTCTCCGAGGAAGAAAGTGCTTCGATTCGGACGAAAAGGCAAGTTAAGTCCGAGATTCATCGGACTGTATGAGATCATTGAACGTGTCGGGCCGGTTGCGTATAGATTAAGGTTGCCTTCTGAACTAGAAAGGATCCATAATGTATTTCATGTCTCAATGCTCCATAGATATCGATCTGATCCGTCACATGTGATTACCCTGTCTGAAATTGAAATCCGATCTGATATGACATATGAAGAGGAACCAATCCGTATCTTAGCTCGTGAAGTGAAAGAGTTAAGGAACAAGAAAATTCCATTAGTGAAAGTATTGTGGAATCGTCATTGAATTGAAGAGGCAACGTGAGAACCGGAAGATTCAATGAAACAGCAATATCCGACTCTATTTAATGGTAAGATTTTCGGGGATGAAAATCCTTAAGGGGGGAGAATTGTAACAGTCCGGTTTATACCCTAGTCGGAACAGTGGTTTTGGGACCACAAATTCAAGTCCGTATAATATTTTAATATTATATTCTGTACTGTTGATGTGTGGTTTAGCATGTGTTAAATTTTCGTATGTTAATTTGATTGTCTGTGTGATTAATTTGACCAAAAGGATTAAATTGCATGAAATGTGAAAGTTGCTTGCTATTGGCTAAAGCACCTATGTGTTGTGGTTTTATAAATGTGAGGACTTATGTGGCAGATAAGCCAATTCCATAATAATGGATGGTAATAAATGTGGTACATGTATTTTTTTTATATATGATTATTAATTTATATTATATGTTATAAATATCTTATTCCTTATTCATTAAGTTATAATTATTTTATAATAAAAGAAAGTTAATGGATGACGGAATGACATAATAACCATAGTATGAGTTTGTCCTATATGTCTAATGGAGGGGCATTTTAGTAAGATGAATAAATGATATTAGATAAAAGAAACAAAAGATGAGTGTTCATCTTTTATTTTCTCTTCTTTGAATGAAAATTAGAAGAAAGAAGAAGAAGAAACTTTGAGCTAGGTTTTGGCATTCATTAAGCATAATTAAGGTATGCTTTGGTTTTGAATTTTGATAATTTTTATATTTTTGAGATTGTTATTAAGTATACTATCAAGCCCATGTCTCAATTTGATGAACTGATGTTGTTCATGAAATGTGCCATTGATGATATGTTGAGTTTTATGGTGATTTATGGTGTTAAATGAAAGATTTGATCTTTATGAACATGTTTTGTTCTTGAGGTTATGATAAATTTAGCTAAATAGGGCTAAATTGTGAAATAGCAAATTGAAGGACTAAATTGATGATTTGATGGAAAATATGGGCTTGTATGATATATATGTATATTCGGTTAAGTATGTGTTTGTAATGATTTTGTGAATTTGATGTTTTGAGAAAAATGGACTATATTGATAAAATGTGTAAATATGAGGGTTAATTTCCAAATAGCCCTAAATGTGTATCCATGGATTGAATTGAATGAATTAGTGAATAAAAGGGTTAATTGCGAATATGTTTCGATCAAGAACCGAAGAAAACGGACTTAGATCGTGGGAAGGAGAAAGTAAACGAGTAGCCGTTTTCATTTCGAGAAACCAAATCCGAGGTAAGCCACTATGCAAATAAATGTATATGTTTGCAATTATAATTGTTTTTCTGATTGATGTTGATCATGAATACTATTGAGAAGCTATGCTTATGAATTCCGAGAAAAATCCGATATAGTGACTAAATCCGAGAAATCCTGTGTGAACCTAGGAATAGATAGGATTAGCTATGTCATGACATATGTGTCTGTTCTGTTTTATCATGTAAGACCACGTCTGGGACGTTGCCGTTGTTTTGAGACTCGTGTAAGACCACGTCTGGGACGTTAGCATCAATATAAGTTTTACGAGTAAGACCATGTCTGGGACTTTGGCATCGATATAAGCTTTATGAATAAGACCACGTCTAGGACGTTGGCATCAATATGACTTTTACGTGTAAGACCCTGTCTGGGACAGTGGCACTAATATCTGAGTACATGTAAGACCTCGTCTGGGACGTTGGCATTGTACAACTATTCCGAGCTTTCTGAATATCCTACTAGTTTCCTATTGGTTCAACGGGTAAATTTGTGATACATATTGCAAATCCGAGCTGTGAACAAATTTGTGATTGTAAAACCATTTCAGGTATGTTGATTATACACTAATTGTGTATACAAGGTAAGCATCTATGTGATCTTATTATGGTGCTATGAATATGGAATTGATAATATGATATGTAAAGTATTGGTTAAATGAGTTATACGTTTATGTGATTCTTGGAATTGTGAATATGGAAAATGTGATCAAAGGTATATGAATCAAAGCATATATGTGATAAATTACTAAACGATTGATATGTGTTAATGTATTTATTTGCATATATTTCTCCTATGCTAAGTTTGTTTGTATAATGACTTACTAAGCTTTTGGAAAGCTTACTCTATGTGTGTATTTAATAATCATATTGACTAAATTGACTCATTACTCATACTTTGGTAAAATTACTATTTTGCCCCTATACTTTTTCATATTTGCACTTTTGCCCCTAGGCTCGTAAAATGATTTTCATGCAACTTTCTTAAACTTCATACTTAGCTGATCAATAGTCTCAACTATAGCAATCATCAATTCTTACTATTTCTAGTATGTATGACCAATTTTTATAACTATTACAAATTGGTCCATACTATCATTTTTCATGAAATTCACTAAGGAAAAGATGTTTATCTAACATCAAACTCTCATAAACTTCCATAGAACATCATTTAGCATGCATGTCACTCATGGGTAGATTTTTGAACATGCATCTTAGCTCATTTTATAGCTAAAAATAACTAATTCATAATACGAGAACTTCAAAAATACGAAGAATATCAAAAACCGGGCTTAGGAGCACTTACTAGCAAGCTTGAAAAATTGAAATAGCCCTAACAATGGCTATGGAAATTTTCGGCAGCTTGGGGAAGAAGATGAATGGATTTTTTTTCATATTTTTCCCATTTTAATCATTTAATAGGTAAATAACCAAAATGCCCCTCTCTTAAAAATTTTCCATAATACCATCTCATGGCCAATTTTGTCTAAAAATTAAATTTTGGGAAAATTGCTATTTAAGGGCTTATAATTATGATTCTAAAGCTATTTCATACAAAAAGCTTCTAGAAACTCATATTTTGCAACTTTTACAATTTAGTCCTTTTTGACCATTCAACCCCAGTTTAGCAAAATTACTTTACGAACCTTTCATACTAGCATACAAACATGGCATAAACCTTAAAAACTCATAAATTCATCTCGGTTTCGTGGTATCGCACCAACTATTCTGACTAGACCCTAAATCGGGCTATTACATATCCCAAGACTTCAGTGCCGGTCGTAATTGCCAATATTCGTAGCCAATTGGGGTACACACCCTTTTACCGCAAGACTGGGATAGCTAAGCAGAAGGCGTTGGAAAAGTTGCATGGCCAGTGGAAGGATTCATATAATGAATTGTGGCAACGGTGTCAGGTGCTGGAGAGATATGTCCCAGACAGCATAACAGACCTTGAAACTGTACCTGCATACTACAACGATAGATTGCTCCATGGATGCCAAGTGTTCAAGCGTTTGTTCTGGAAATTTAAGCAATGTCGAGACACATTTCTATACTGCAAGCCATTGGTACAGATTGACAGTACATTTATGTATGGTAGATATACGCATCGGCTATTGCTAGCTATGGTACAAGAAGACAGTGGGAGAATCCTTCCAATTGCATTTGCAATAACACTGGGGGAGTCAGCTGATGACTGGAATTTCTTTCTATCTAGGTTAAGGAGGCATGTCTGCCCCAACCTGGTATATGCGTTATATCGGATCGGGGCCCTTTAATACTAGCCACAATAGAGCGACATGGAAGCCTATGGCATCGCACACACCATCGATATTGCCTAAGGCATGTTGCGTCCAACTACCACGGGCAACATCGATCTATAAGTGAACGACGATAAGTGACCAACATGGGTATGTAATATCTATTAATATAATTTTGTTTGTAATATTCAATTTATTCTTAATTGAAGAGTGGTATGTAATATTCGCTATCAACTTATATTGGCAGGGTATGATATCAATAAGGATTGTTTTCACGAGATGTTGGCGATTTTGCGCTCAGTTAACGAAGAAGGCGCAAACTACCTATGCAATATACCTTTCGAGCAGTGGACACAAGCATACGACGGCGGCCTACGATATGGTCATATGACCTCAAACCTGGCTGAATGCATAAATTCTGTTCTAAAAAGAACGCGTCATTTGCCGATAATATGGTTGTGTGAGAGATATATTTTCGTTTAGCGGCACTATTTCCGAAGCAAGCAGCGAGTTATAAAGGCCAAATGCAGGGAGGCCATGTATGGTGCACGAAGGTATTGCGAGAAATCAACAAGGCGAAGACACAGGCCAACACCATGCACACAGTGTGTCACGATCGTGACAACCTATGGTTTCGTGTGACATAGTTTGACAGACCGAACCAATGTATTTTTGGCGGGCAATATCGTATACACTTGAGAAATAAGACCTGTGACTGTGGGATATTTGACGCACTTCGTTATCCATGCGCTCATGTAATTGCAGCTTGGCAGAATCTCCGTCTTGATCCCATGAGCTATGTCGACGAAGTGTACAAAATAGAATACATGTACAACGTGTGGAGACACATATTCCCACCAGTACCAAATGAACGTAAGTGGTCGTCTGTATCGCTTGCTCCGTTTAAGCTATTACTGGATAGAGAACTGCGTCGCAAACCAACGGGCTAACCTTGCTAAACTAGAATACGCAACAATATGGATATCCGAGAAACAGCCAACTAACGAATGTTATGCGGATGGTGTAGGAACCCAGGCCATATATCACGCTCTTGTCCAAATCGGAATAGTTGATAGTCTCCTTATCATTTTTGTCTCTTGATGGCTATGAAAATTCTTTTAATTTCTTGATGAAAATGGTGAACTTTTGTAGAATGATTAAGTTGCAAAACAAAAAAAAAAAGTTATTCAATTAATCTAAAATATCACCATCATCAGTATTATTCAAAATTATCGTTCTTGCTAAATGATTATTTTGCCCCTTACTATCCTTCAAAATTCCTACATTGGATCAACACACATCTTGATAAAATTACAAATTAACCCCTCATACTTTTTCACTTATTCAATTTAGTCCTAATTCATCCATTTCTTCTTAGTTTCTAGATATAAAAAATAAATTACAAAAAAAATAAAAAACATTTATTTTATTAAAGATATAAAAAATAAATTAAAATAAAAAAATAAAAACAATATTTATTTTATTAAAGATATAAAAATTAAATTACAATAAAAAAATAAAAAAACAACATTTATTTTATTAAAGATATAAAAAACAAATTACAATAAAAATAAAAAACAAATTTTATTTTATTAAAGATATAAAATAAATTACAATAAAAAATAAAAAACAACTTTTATTTATTAAAGATATAAAAAAATTATAATAAAAAATAAAAAACAACTTTTATTTTATTAAAGATATAAAAATAAATTACAATAAAAAAAAAAAACAACTTTTATTTTATTAAAGATATAAAAAATAAATTACAATAAAAAATAAAAAACATCTTTTATTTTATTAAAGATATAAAAAATAAATTACAATAGAAAAATAAAAAAAACAACTTTTATTTTATTAAAGATATAAAAAAATTACAATAAAAAACAACTTTTATTTTAATAAATGAAAAATATAAAAAAAGTTTATATAAATATATTAAAAAAATCAATGTGGGTGCCGGTTGGAATCAGTGCCACATGAGAGTGGTCGACGGTTACGCGCTGGATTCCTCCTTGTTCCAGCTTCCGGCGGGGGTTTTGGTTGCTCCGGCGGGGGTTGTGGTTGCTCCGCCGGGGATTCTGGTTCCTCCGGCTGGAGGTCTGGTGGTGGGTGTTGGGAGGATGACCCACCTTGATAAAATAATGAATGCGGAGGTGTTTGCATCACCCATGGCGGAGGTGTTTGAATCCCATAAGGCATCGGAGATTGGTAAAAAGAAGAGCTCCCTGACGGTGCCTCGTGTGATCCCTTATGCGACTGCGGCCTATAGATCGGTGGTCCACTCGAAGTAGTTGGGAACGAACTCGAACCGGGGCATGCATTCCAACCTGCCATAGGACTGGAAAGGAAACATATAAGGGTTAGGATACATATAAGGGCTAGGATACGCACCTGGCATAACTGGAAAAGGCTGTGATGTGGGTGTCGTCGGCTGAAGTGTTGGGCCCGATGACTGTGTGGGCGCTGTTGATGGGCCCGGTGATTGTGTCGGCGCTGTTGATGGGCCCGTCCCATCATCCCTTCTCCTTGGATTTAAATGGCCCCATCGTTCCCTTTACACGAAGTTGTCGTCGCCTCTCCCTTCTAACAATAAATACGGCTTGCCATGGATCCTAAATCTTGACATGTATTCCGATATGCATGCTAACTCAGGAACGATGATCAGTTCCAGAGTAGGTATATAATCATACCAGTTTTCCCACAATTCGATAAATGCTAACCAAAATCTTGGCCAATCCGTATGCAACTGCCGTAAGTCAACTTTGTGCTCATTATCAAGCACCTCCGGTGCCACGGGAATTGGTTGTCGGAATCCAAATTGACGCAGAACCCGATCTGACTGGTGCGTCTCCACGGTGGCATAGTTGACCAATGGGACCTTCACATGTCAAATGTTCGGATTTTGAAAGAACTCATCCAGAATTACTGCCCGAATTGACGAATCCTCGTATGGTGTCCATTCAAACTATATTAACATGATAAAAATATTAGTTATATACTAAATAATAATACTAAATACCAAATACTAAATGCTAAATGCTAAATACTAAATACTAAATACTAAATACTAAATACTAAATACTAAATACTAAATACGAAACGACTATTTTATTATGAAAATATATTTTATTTAATACTTACTCGTGCTTCCGACCATTGCTCTAATAGAATCTGTATATCTTCAAGCGAGGTAGGTATTCCAACATAACTCGCCGAATGGTTCCACCTAATTAAATAAATTTTTAGCATACAATTATATTATAAATCTATGTAATAATTGTAAAATCTAATATTAAATTTACCTCGATATGAGTGGGAATGTATATGGGTGGTCCACTGAAGGACGTAAAAATAGAAAGCGAAACCGTGCCCATCTCCCGATACAATTTCGCTAGCACGACAGACCCCCAACTCAATTCACCGTCTGCTCTAAAATCAACGAGTTTTAGCAGTCATCTCAGATCTACGAGGTTTCGTGACAAATCTAGCATCAGATAGCCTCCAATCATCTCAAGAATGTATGCACGAGCATACCGTATTCTTTCTAATTCGGTCGAATCATTATCCGGCTACGGGAATGTGTCTCATAACCAGCCCATCTCGATTCGACCTCCGTTAATGTTATCCGGAATAGCACCCAAAAGCTCGTAGCATACGGCTCCCTAATCACCAGAAGTTACGGACTCGGTGACTGCGTACCCATCCATCGGCAATCCCAATTGCAAATGCACATCTTCTAGAGTGATAGTACACTCTCCGCATGGAAGATGGAAAGTGTGCGTCTTGGGTCTCCACCTCTCTATCAACGCACTGATTAGCTTCGGGTCCAACGTGCCAAAAACCCGCTTCCCGCAAGTAATTCTCGATCAACGGCAATGGCGGACCAGGCATATTGCGAATATAGCATTGCAACACCCGATCTACAGACTGTTTAAAAAATTATAAAATAAAAATTAATTAAAATTGCATAAACCTAAAAAATATTAAATAGTATTGAAAATTTAAAATTATAACTTACCATTGTCATTTGATCGACGGAGATGTGTTTATTGTCGAGACGAATTAATTGTCCGGCGATCGAATATTTTTAATTTAAAAAAAAACTATTTTAAAAAACTTTTAAACAGGGCTTTTTTGTAAAAATTAAAGGACTTTTGTGAAATTTGATAGGAACTTTAAAGGAATTTGAGAGAAATTTGAGAGAAAGTTGAGAGAAAATTGAGTAAGGACCTTTGTGTGAAAAAAATGAAAAGGTGGGGGGTTTTTATAGTTTTTTTTTGACCGTTGGAGGCCTAACGGTAAAAAAAATGATCGTTGGAAGCAGGCAAAACGCATCCCTGAGGGAGCGTTTTTGCCACGTCAGAAAAGCGCGCCCTCAAGGACGCGATTTATGCTGACGTGGCAGAAAACGCTCCCTCAGGGACGCGTTTTTCTACTGCATCCCCTGACTTCGCGCTGACGTAGACGCGTTTTCGGGGAAATTGGCCCATTCCGGTAAATAATTAGAAAACATGTCCTTTTCCGTAAATTTTGAAAAAAAAAAGTTATTTATTAGTAATTTACCCCACTAATAATGCAAACCTTTAATTTAAACTATCTTAAATGTTTTGCAGTTTGGTAGGTATGGTTGTTAGCTAAAAATGTAACACATTAAATTATAGTATCATATACAAGATTGCATGGCCTATGGTCTCGAAGGAAAAACTTAGAACATATCAAAGGAAATTGAATGTCTGTAACACTTTTTCCTCGATCTGTGGGTCCTCATGTTTAAACAAGCCACCAGTCAACTACTTACTTTCCTTTCTAAATTTTCAACTTGGAGATGGAGTTGAATGAGACTGCGGGCATAATATTCCTTTTTGTAATCAAAAGCTAATTTTGGTGGTAAGTACAGAAAAAGTTTTAAGTTGGCTGATAAAATCATTTCAAGTCCCCATTATTTTTAAACCAAGTCCAGTTGGCCTTAACAATAACTTTTCTTATCTCTTCAAAGCTAACTAGTCATGGATGAGAATTTGGAGCTGAGGCTTATTGCAGAACGAGAAGAAGAAGAAGAGAAAAATGATCTGAAGAAAAGAGTTTGGGTTGAAACAAAGAAAATATGGAGGATTGCTTTCCCTTCAATGTTGGCTAGAGTCACTAGCTTTGGGATGATTATTGTCACACAATCGTTTCTTGGTCACATTGGGGAACTCGAGCTTGCCACTTTTGCACTCATTCAAAGCATTTTCGTAAGGTTTATCAATGGTATTCTGGTTAGTAATAATCTATAGCTCTAATTAGTTAACTTCACATTCTGTTTTCTTTTTTTTTTTTTAATTAATGTATTTGATCGAATGCTCTCTAATTATTTTCATGTAATTTGGAAGATAGGGATGTCGAGTGCGACTGAAACACTATGCGGTCAAGCATTTGGAGCAGGGCAATACCACATGATGGGGATATACCTGCAACGATCCTGGATTGTGGATGGCCTTATGGCGACGGTATCAGTCCCGCTATTGGTTTTCGCTTCACCCATCTTCAAACTACTCGGGCAGGAAGAGGAGATTGCGGAAGCAGCTGGGAGTATATCTCTGTGGTTTATCCCAATGCTTTACCAGATGGTGTTTCAACTAACCATGCAAATGTACCTGCAAGCTCAGCTCAAAAATTTTATTGTTGGATGGCTAAGTGCTTTTTCATTTGCTCTTCACTTGTTATTGTCATGGATCATGGTTTACAAGCTAAACTGGGGTGTTGCTGGGGCAATGGGTTCCTTGAATATATGTTGTTGGATTATGGTTGTAGGGGAGTTTGTGTTCATCTTTGGAGGTTGGTGCCCCAATACATGGAAAGGATTCTCCAAGGCTGCCTTGTATGATTTATGGTCTATAATAAAGCTGTCCATGGCCTCTGGCCTCATGATTTGGTAACGTATTATGATGCTTTCTCACATTCTTACTGCTTTTAGGATATACTTGACATGATATCAGAAAATGATTGGTTTGGAATTAACAGCTTAGAGTTGTGGTACACTGCCATTCTTGTGTTGCTTGCTGGATATATGAAAAATGCAACCATTGCCATTGATGCATTCTCCATCTGGTAACTTAATTCTTTCATTTTCGTTTTTTTTTTTTGTTTTTTTGCTCCAATATTATTCTAAATAATCAAATTTCTCTGCAGCCTCAATTTCAATGCATGGGAATTTATGATCTGCCTAGGCTTATTTGGTGCAGCAATGTAATTTCTTTCTTTCTCTATATACTGTTAATTCATAATATTTCTTCCCTTTAACCTCGTTTATCATATCAATTGTGTGTTTTTGCAGAGTTCGGGTTGCCAACGAATTAGGAAGAGGAAATGCAAAAGCATTGAAATTTGCAATAAAAACAATAATGAGTGAATCAATATGCATTGGAATGGTATTCTTTATATTGTGTTTAGGGTGTTGGCATCAAATTTCCTACTTGTTTACAAGTGATGAACAAGTTGCACAAGTTATATCATCTCTCTCAGATCTTCTTGCCCTCTCAGTATTGTTCAATAGCTTTCAAGCAATATTAACTGGTAAGAACTAAAACTTATCCCATTCTATATTCTTTTTTTTTTTTTTTTTACTTCTATTTATATTTTCTTTTTCGGGTTTTTCTCTCGAGACTTAACTTTTTTTTTTTTTTTTGTCTGTGTTTATGCTGAAATTTATTTATTTTATATCAATATTGATAAAATTTGTTTGTGTAATTCAGTATTAAATCTATGGTTGTCGGTCTTACTCATTGATGAATCCACTACTAAAACATAAAAATGTTTTAAGTCCAACCAAAACTCTTTATCATCGGAATTTCACAACTATACTTTTATTGTAAATTCTCTCCCTAAAATAATTTCACCTAAGAAAATTGTAATAACACTTTTCCATAGTACAATGAAACAAATATCCTTTTTGCATTAACAAAATATTTCAAAACTCTTAACAATAACATTCTCACTCTCCTTGAGATATTTATTAAAGAATGAAATTTTCTATTTATATGCGCAATACATGTTGATTACTTCCGTTTCTTTGAAATAGGATAATATTTTTGCTTTATCTTTAACCACAATAATCTTCGCTTTAATTATCTCTCCATATAAAAAAAGCTTTCTTAATATCTTAAACTCTTTTTCTTAATTTCTTTTTACATATATTCATCACATTATTTTGATGTTTTATTTATTTTATAAACTCATGTAAAACTATTGAATAAAATTTGTTGTCTTACCATATTACAATAGAAAATGCAACATGTGGTGCAACAATTCGGAATAACCGTGTCTATATAAATATTAACACACTAACAATTCAAATTAAATTGAGCTGTCATTTTCGTGTTTTTTTCCAAAACCGTGAGGTATAATTTTTGCGGAGTAAAAGCAAGAGTAGTTTGCCTATGCTTATATATATTGATTTATTCATCTACAAAGGATTGTATAAAATTAGGTTATCTTGAAAATGGTATTTTTTTAATAATTTAATATTGTCATCCTGAAAAAAATTAAATTTAATATGATCTGTTAAAATTTAGGATGAAAATAGTGAAATAACATTAAATTATTAAAAATGGATGTAAATGACATGGTATTCCAATTTTATATAATTCTATTTGTATATTCAAATATTTTATTTTATTTTTAAAGAAGAAAGTTTAATATGTAAAATCTAAAATTAATGTTTCAGGTGTAGCAATTGGGGCTGGATTCCAAGGTATGGTAGCAATAGTCAACTTGGGATGTTATTACATTGTAGGATTACCCATAGGAGTTGTATTGGGTTATGTGTTGAATCTTCAAGTTACGGTAAGAATAATAAATATTGTTTTATATAGATTTATTATTTTTTAATTTTTTAAAGTTGCATATTTTACTTCGGTGACATTATTTTACGTCAAAAAACTAAATTTTGTAATTAAAATCATAGATTTATCAAATTAAAAAATATATTAATAAATATTAATTTTTAAGATTTGAAAGTTGAATTTTTAGGTGAAACAATTTTAGTATCTTTAACAGAGGATTCAGATTATTGAAAATTTTATATGTTTTGAAAAAGTAGAAAAAAAAAAGGATGATTATTTATTTATTTATTTATTTTAAAATTGTAAAGGATTTTATTGATGTTTTAATAGGGACTATGGATTGGATTGCTTAGCGGGGTGGCATTTCAAATCATCATTCTTGGGTTCATAGTTTGGAGAACAAATTGGGATGAACAAGTTGAAAAGGCTTCTCAACGTCTCAACCGTTGGCTTATAAATGAAGAAAACGAAGAACATAATAATCAAATTCAAAGCCTATCTCAAGCTTAATTATAACTCGGAATTTTCATCTTGATGTTTAGTTGTTTCATCTACAACTTTCTTTTCTTAACTATGCTTTTGATGATTAGATTGTTTGGAAATTAATAAATTTAAGCCGAAGTTAAAAAAAATGTTGAACTATTATTAGCGTCCTAATATTATATCCTAAAATTTATTTTAATTCTATCATGATATAAAAAAGAAACTAATATACCAAAAAAAAAAACATTATCTGTTTTGCTCAAATAAACATTATTTTTTTAAAAAATTAAATATTTTTTTATTCATAAAAGCTCTTAATTTTAACTAATATTTTTGAAAAAAAAAACGCAAATACCTAAGGAACAATGTTCTTGAGATATTAAAATGTCAATATCAATTTCAACATTTTCCTTTTATATCTTTGAATGCTTTTTTCCTCTTTAGCCAAAAAAAACTTTGATATGTTAAAATAGTTTTAATCATCTAGTTAGAAATTTAAATTAAATATTTATAACTAATAAAATTCTAATATATGTCAAGTTAAAATATAGAAAAAGGTTAAATTCTATTATTATTCTTTATATTATGCACAAATTTGGTCAATTATAGTTCTATTTTTCAAATTTCGAGATTTCAGGACTCAAACAATAGCTATTAAAATCATTAAACAATGCATTTGGTTAAAATAGACTTTCTAAATACTAACTAGATCTTATTGTTTGTTAATGTAGACTTTTTAAAGGAAGAAATTGATAAAAGTTGGATATAGTTCTCGAGATTAAGAGTATGAAGATGGAGTCCAAAGGCTTTTCAATTTTGCTTTTGAAAATGGAAGTAAAGATATTTGATACGTTGTCCATGTGTGAGGTGTGCCAATATTTATTGGTTTGGTCGAGATGTTGTCCATGAACAATTAAAATATGATGGTTTTCTCCTAAGTTACAATAGATCTTCTTTTAAGATTCCTTAATCTAGTTGTTTCAATTATCAGGTAGTTGAGTCTAGAAGGCAAGATGATGTGGAAAGCATGGTACGGGATGCCTTTAACATGCACGATCATGTTTCCTAAACTTCTTCTGAAGAATCCCCACCCTCAAATGATATCTCTGAAGGTCAACTCAATCTAGAGCTGAATGGAGAAGCAACCAAGTTTTATAAGTTGCTTGATCAAAAAATCGTGGTACGTATATTTTTATTACTATTTATTAATAGTTATGACTAAATTAAAGTTAACTATAGCTTTTTTATATTCTGGAGGAGATAGTTGAAAGAAGAATTCTCGATGTCCAATCTATTACATTGGAGGGGAATTCATTCTATAAATGAAACTGAAAATCAAGTGCTTCTCAAAGTAGTTGGACATGAAAGACCTAGACATGTTTGTCATGTTAAGTCAGGTATGGCGCCAACCTACTACTTTGGAAGTAGCTACAAATTATATACTTCTTCACATGCCATATATAAAGTCGATAAGTTTAAAGATCAAATAAAGAGATGAAAAACATATTCGAAGTTGAACGAGAAGCAGACATAATAAAATGCAAAAAACTTTAGTCACAACTTCAAACAGTACTTGTTTTTATGTAACAACAACAATAGCAGTCTCAAAACCACCATCTTAGGTATGTCATTTTTGTAACACCCTGCACCCAGTCTAGAAAGATGATAAGATATGGAATGCCACATTATTTGCCAAAAGACTCAAACGATCATTCATACATTCAAAACATGTAAATTAAAAAGAATAAACAAGTAAATAATCATTTTAGGAAATCATGGTTCATTACAAATGAAAATCAAGCTCAAGTGAGCCCAAATTTGATGTTTCAGGGATAAATTTGGTCAAATTGAGAGTTATGTCTCGACACTTGGGCCAAAGTATCGATACAAGATTGTTATCTCGAGACATAGGGTCCATATCTTGAGACTTACAACCCCTAGAGCCAAAGTTAGCTATTGACTTCAAATGTCTTGATGTCACACTCAGATTTCGTAAAGGACTTAAATTTAAAGGAATTTTGGAACTTAATTGAGCAAATAGTAAGTTGGTGAACCCTACTAGGAATTTTGGGAAAAATTTGTAACTGTCGAGTAAATAGTTAAACTTCATTTCTGGTTTGGTTAGGATGGAATCGACTGGTTTCATAGTGTGAGACATAAGGATTGTTGATGATTGGCTAGAAGATATTGGGAGACCGTGTATAAGAGTTATATATAGGTGAAAGCGGACGTTCTAGAAAAAAAGATCCTCTTCAATTCTGTCTGCAAATTTCTTCTTACTTGCATTGCCTTCTTTGATTGTTACGAAAAAGAGGAGACCCAGGGAGCTCTGCATGGAGAAAAATTCATGAGAATTGGAGTCTGAGAGTAGATAAATTGAGTAATTGGTAAGCTTTCTTAACCTTCTATATTCGAGGATCCAAGGAAAGAGAAAATAAGGAATTCCTAATAAGTTTCTGTAAGGTAGGTTTTGGGTTTGAAGGTTTAAATGTAACAGCCCGATTTAGGGCCCAATCGGGATAGTGGTGCGAGGCCACGAAACCGAGGTGAATTTATGAGTTTTTAAAGTTTATGCCATGTTTGCATGTTAGTGTGAAAGTTTTATGAACCAATTTTATTATGTTGATGTCAATTGGTCCAAAAGGACTAAATTGCAAAAGTTGCAAAATATGAGTTTCTAGAAACTTTTTGTATGAAATAGCTTTAGAATAATAATTATAAGCCCTTAAATATCAATTTTCTCAAAATTTAAATTTTGGACAAAATTGGTCATGAGATTGTTTTATGGAAATTTTTAAAGAGAGGGGCATTTTGGTCATTTACCTATTAAATGATTAAAATGGGAAAAAGATGACAAAAATCCATTCATCTTCTTCCCTAAGCTGCCGAAAATTCCAATAGCCATTGTTAGGGCTCTTTCAATTTTTCAAGCTTGCTAGTAAGTGCTCCTAAGCTCGATTTTTGATATTCTTCGTATTTTTGAAGTTCTCGTATTATGAATTAGCTATTTTTAGCTATAAAATGATCTAAGATGCATGTTCAAAAATCTACCCATGAGTGACATGCATGCTAAATGGTATTTTATGGAAGTTTATGAAAGTTGGATGTTAGATAAACATCTTTTTTCTAAGTGAATTTCATGAAAAATGATAAAAGGGACTATTTTATAATAGTTATGAAAATTGGTCATACATGCTAGAAATAGTAAGAATTTATGATTGTTATAGTAGAGAAAATGATTCCACTAAGCATGAAGTTTAAGAAAGTTGCATGAAAATCATTTTACGAGCCTAGGGGCAAAAGTGCGAATATGAGAAAGTATAGGGGCAAAATAGTAATTTTTCCAAAGTATGAATTATGAGTCAATTTAGTCAATATGATTATTAAATGGTCTATTTATGATTATAGATCAAGAAAAACGAAGCCCGGATCAAAACCGAGGCAAGAACAAAGTCGAGGACTAAATTGCATAACTACACTCATTTTGTATATTGAGGTAAGTTTGTATGATTTCTAAGCTTTATGATTTTTATAATTGAATTGCTTAGTGAAATGTATGCTATTTTCATGAAATGTTTAATGTTATGTTTAACCAAGAAATCGATGTTATTAAGCATGAGGAAGTCTCGATTGAAGATGAATTACCTAGGATACTCGATTTACCACATTATGAGCCAGTGTAAGACCATGTTTGGTACATGGCATCGACAATCAAGTAAGATATCATGTAAGTCCAAGGACCCAAGCTTGGCATTGAACAAGATATCATGTAAGTCTAAGGACCCAAGCTTGGCATTGAACAAGATATCATGTAAGTCCAAGGATTCAAGCCTGGCATTGATCAAGTTATCAAGCAAGATATCATGTAAGACCAAGGACTCAAGCTTGGCATTGATTCGAGAAGAGATATTCCATGTAAGTCCATATCTAGGATATGGCTTTGACATCAAGTTCATGGCAAAAGATTTAATATCCTCGGTTATTCACAGAAATTCATCGGGTAAATGAGTAAAGTTAAAATGTGATAACAAGAAAGCTGAAAAAGCAAAGCTATCATCAAGTTGAAATTGAGTATTATTTATGTTATGATGATGAGTTAGAGATCATGATTATTATATTAAAGTATGCTGATCAATGTGATCAAGTGATACAGGTACCTTGTTTACTTTACAAGTATGAGAATAGTAAGTATCATGAGACAAGTAAGAATCGTGTATGAGTAAGTAAGCTTTATAGCTGAATTTATGATACCATTATTATGTTAAATGGTTTATATTAAGCAAGTTTATCTAATATGTGTTATACATGCAAACTTACTAAGCTAAGTGCTTACGTCTTTAATTCTTTCTTTCTATGTAGTCCCGCCAAGCTGACTTGTGGATCATCGGAGTCAGAGTTCGTAGCACACTATCAAACTCTATTTTGGTATAGCCAATTTATTTTACTAAATATGGCATGTATAGGAAGCATTCGTTTTGAGAACATGTGTTAAGAAGGGCCATTGTATAGGTTATCAAGTTTATAATTCTTTTGTATATGGCTAAGTGTTTGGCCAAAATTGACTAAGTATGTATGTTGTTAAATCCAATGAAGCATGTTGTATAGTTCTTGAATTGTATTTATTTGAGATTACAGGGGGACAAATGGCTTGGTAAATAGTCTTTAAGTGCCCACATGGTTAGACACACAGGCGTGTGTCTAGGCCGTGCGTACCCTGTACCTTAATGTTTTAAGTTAGGACAGACCACGGGTAAATTCCCAGCCGTGTGCATGAGTCGTGTAGGACACACGGTTTGGACATGGGCGTGTGCCCAAGCCATGTGAATCAAGTTAGTAACCTACCACAGTTGGAAGACACGGGCGTGTCAAGGCCGTGTGAATATAGTCAGTAGCTCCCCACGGTTCGTAGACATGGGCGTGTTTTAGGGTACATGGGCGTGTCTCAAGTCACACAGACGTGTGAACCCTGCTTCAGAGAAGAGTTTTCGATTTAGTTCTGAAAGTTTTCGGATAAGTGCTTATGGCCTCGTAGGCCTATGAAATGTTTGTTGAGACTAAGAAAGAAAAGTTTTTAAATCAGAACGAAATTTTACAGCCCGTAAGTGTATGTTTATGTGAGTTCAAGCATGGTAATGTCTCGTATCCAGTCCTAGCATCGGTATCGGGTATGGGGTGTTACATTTAGTTGTATCAGAGCTACGGTTTAGTCGGTTCTAGGACTAGCGTAGCATGAGCACGAGTTTTGCTATACATGCCATACGTAAGAATGTTCTTATAATGATAGTGTGACAACTCCTGACGACTTAAATTTTGTTTATACATATAGTAAATGGATCCCGAAAGAGCTGTGGCAGATGATGTAGAAAGTAACGCACCAACTCCCACAGAAGGTATAGTGCCGAATGAGAACGAGTATAGACCCACTACGGTGAGTCAAGGAGGAGGAGAAGAGGCTAGTGAAGCCATCCTCCATATGATGAATACATGGTATACGGAATTCGTTTGTGCGAACCCGAATGCACAACCCCCTCCACCCCCTCCTATTCCACAACCTGCTCCAGTAGCCCCTCAAGTAGTTGAGGTGGTAAGAGGAGAGAAACCTCCAATTGATAGGATCAGGAAACATGGGGCAGAAGAATTTCGGGCTAGAAAAGATGATGATCCAGAAAGAGCTGAATTCTGGTTAGAAAATACCATCAGGGTATTTAATGAGCTGTCATGCACCCCTGAAGAATGCATGAAGTGTGTAATCTCTCTCTTAAGAGACTCTGCTTACCAATGGTGGATCACCCTTGTGTCGGTAGTACCGAGGGAAAGGGTCACATGGGAATTATTCCAAGAAGAGTTCAATAAAAGTATATCAGCCAAAGGTTTGTAGACTAGAAGAGGAAGGAATTTCTAGAGCAGAAGAAAGACAAGATGTCAGTAACTGATTATGAGCGTGAGTTTGTACGACTCAGTAAGTATGCTCGCGAATGTGTGTCCACTGAGGCCATTATGAGTAAAAGGTTTGAAGATGGGTTAAATGAGGACATTAAACTATTTGTTGTTGTCCTAGAATTAAAGGAATTTGTTGTGTTAGTAGAAATGGCTTGTAAAGTTGAAGAACTAGTAAAAGAGAAGAAGAAGTCTGAAATGGACTCTCGTGACTCTAGAAAGAGACAGTGGAATAAGTCATCCCAATCTTCGTCCAAGAAGTCAAGAGATTTTCCTGCTCGATCGGCTACTTTCACTGGGTTTTCAAAGAAAGACAAGAGTAAATAGTATTCGGGGAATAAAGCACAGACGAATTCAGTTGCGAGTATTTGAAATTTTAGATCTAACAAACCTGAATGCCAACAATGTGGCAAACATCATCTTGGAGAATGCCGAGCACATGAAAATGCATGCTTTAGATGTGGTTCCCAAGACCACTATATAAAAGATTGTCCAGAGATGATGAAAGAAGAAATAACTCAGAACCTGAAATTCGGGAGTACGGTCAGAGGGAGACCCAGAAGAACTCGGGAAGTGGGACAAGTGGAAGAGGTAACCTAAGAGAGCAGGCCGTAAGACCCGATGGTAAGGACTTATGCCATTCGCGCTCGCGAAGAGGCATCTTCTCATGATGTTATTGCAGGTACCTTTTCTTTTTTTGATATTAAAGTTATTGCTTTAATAGATCCCAGATCCACACACTCTTACATTTGCATGAAATTAGTACCCGGTTTGAGTATGCCTATAGATACTACAAAATTTATGATTAAAGTTAATTGCTTCAAAGCAAATCTTATGTTGTTACCATTTGAAGAATTCGACCTCATTCTTGGTATGGACTGGTTGACTACTCATGATGTGATTGTTAATTGTGGGAAGAAATACATCGAGATGAGATGTGAGAATGGGGATACTCTTCATGTAGGATCAGATGAACAAGGTAGATCGCCATTAATGATTTCTCATATGATGGCGTAGAGATATGTAAGAAAGAGGTATGAGGTATTTTTGGCTTTTGTGATGAATGATAAAGAGACAGAGTTAAAGATTGATTCAGTACCGATAGTATGTGAGTATGTGGATGTCTTTCCTGAGGAATTACCAGGACAACCACCAACTAGAGAGGTTGAGTTCAGCATTGAGCTAGTTCCCGGTACAGTACCGATATCCATTACTCTTTACAGGATGGCTCCAACAGAGTTAAGAGAGCTAAAGACTCAGTTGCAAGAGTTGACAGACAAAGGCTTTGCAAGATCAAGTTGTTCACCATGGGGTGCTCCGGTTTTATTTGTGAAAAAGAAAGATGGCACCATGAGATTGTGCATAGATTACCATCAACTTAATAAAGTGACAGTAAAGAACAAGTACCCATTGCTTAGGATCGATGATTTGTTCGATCAATTGAAAGGAGCGACTGTGTTCTCCAAAATAAACTTGAGATCAGGGTACTACCAGCTGAGAGTGAAAGATTCAGATGTATCTAAGACTGCCTTTCGAACGAGGTATGGACATTATGAATTTTTAGTCATGCCCTTTGGGTTGACCAATGCTCCTGCGGTATTCATGGATTTAATGAACCGTATCTTTAGACCATACCTCAATAAGTTTGTAGTCGTTTTCATTGACGACATACTGATTTATTCTCGAGATGAGAATGAGCATGCTAAACATCTACGGATAGTTTTACAAACTCTTCGAGGAAATCAGTTATATGCCAAGTTCAGTAAAAGCGAATTTTGCCTGAAGGAAGTGGATTTCTTGGACATATTGTCTCGAGAGATGGAGTCCGAGTATATCCAAGTAAAATCTCGGCCATAATGGACTGGAAGCCACCTAAGAATATCTCGGAGATTAGAAGTTTTCTAGGCTTAGCCGGTTATTACAGACGATTTGTCAAGGGGTTTTCTATGATTGCAACCCCAATGACTAAATTGTTACAGAAAAATGTGAGGTTTGAGTGGTCGGAAAGATGCCAACAAAGTTTTGAGAAGTTGAAAACAATGTTGACAGAAGCTCCAGTTTTAGTACAACCCGAGTTAGGGAAAGAATTCATAATTTACAGTGATGCATCCTTAAATGGATTAGGCTGTGTACTCATACAAGAAGGCAAAGTGATTGCTTATGCCTCCAGACAGTTGAAGCCTCACGAGAAGAATTATCTGACGCATGATTTAGAATTAGCTGTAATAGTCTTCGCTTTGAAGATTTGGAGACACCATTTATATGGTGAAAGATGTCGGATTTTTATTGACCACAAAAGTCTGAAGTACTTGATGATGCAGAAAGAGGTGAACTTAAGGCAACGAAGGTGGTTAGAGTTGATAAAAGACTATTAGTTGGTTATTGATTACCATCCAGGAAAGGCGAATGTGGTCGCCGATGCTTTGAGCAGGAAGTCCCTTTTTGCGTTAAGGGTAATGAATTTGTGGATGACCTTATCAGATGATAATTCTATTCTAGCTGAGTTGAGAGCTAGACCAATGTTTCTTCAAGAGATCTTTGAGGCTCAAAAAGAAGATAATGAATTGCAAGTCAAGAGAACTTAGTGCGAGTCAGATATTGAATCTGACTTTTGGATTAATTCTGATGGATACTTGATGTTTAGAGATAGAGTTTGTGTACCAAGAAAAGAGGAGCTTATTCAGAAAATTTTGCATGAGGCGCATAACGGATGTTTATCTGTACATCCGGGTAGTACTAAGATGCATAATGACTTGAAGCAACTGTATTGGTGGCCGAAAATGAAGAAAGACATTTCATAGTTTGTTTCCAAGTGCATGATTTGTCAACAAGTAAAGGCCGAACACCAAGTACCTTTGGGTTTGCTTCAGCCCATCTTGGTTCTCGAGTGGAAATGGGACCGTATCACCATGGATTTTGTAACGGGTTTACCATTGTCTCCGAGCAAGAAAGATGCTGTATGGGTAGTGGTTGATAGACTCACGAAGTCAGCTCATTTTATACCTGTACGAGTGGATTACTCACTAGACAAGTTGGCAAACTTGTATGTTTCAGAAATAGTAAGGCTTCACGGAGTTCCCTTATCGATCATATTGGACAGAGATCCGAGATTCACATCCAGATTTTGGAAGAAGCTGTAAGAAGCCTTGGGTACAAGATTGAGTTTTAGCACAACTTTTCATCCTCAAACTGACGGTCAGTCAGAGAGATTAATCCAAGTACTCGAGGATATGCTCAGATGTTGTATTTTAGAATTCCAAGACAGTTAGGAAAAGTTCCTCCCATTGGTAGAATTCGCCTATAATAATAACTTTCAATCGAGCTTAAAAATGGCGCCTTATGAGGCTCTATATGGGCGTAAGTGCAGAACGCCTTTGTTTTGGACTGAACTCAAAGAAAACCAAATTCACAGGGTTGATTTGGTTAGGGAAGCTGAAGAGAAAGTGAAGATAATACGAGAATGTTTAAAGGCTTCATCAGACTGACAGAAATCCTATTCGAATTTAAAAAGAAAAGAGATAGAGTATCAAGTCAGGGATAAAGTTTTCTTAAAAGTGTCACCATGGAGAAAAGTTCTCAGATTTGGCCGGAAAGGCAAGTTGAGTCCACTTTTCATCGGGCCTTACGAGATTACTGAGAGAGTTGGGCCGGTGGCTTATCGTTTGGCTTTGCCATCAGAATTAGAAAAGATACATGATGTGTTTCACGTGTCAATATTGAGACGCTACAGATCAGACCTTTCACATGTAATTACCTCATCAGAGATACAGATTCATCCCGACATGACTTATGGTGAAGAACCTGTCAAAATTTTAGCTCAGGAAGTCAAACAACTGAGAAATAAGAGTATTGCTTAGTGAAAGTATTATGACAAAGACATGGAATAGAAGAAGCTACATGGGAATCAGAAGAGAATATGAGAAACCAGTGTCCAAATCTTTTTGCTGGTAAGATTTTCGAGGATGAAAATCCCTAAGGGGGGAGAATTGTAACAGCCCGATTTAGGGCCCAGTTAGGATAGTGGTGCGAGGCCATGAACCCGATATGACTTTATGAGTTTTTAAAGTTTATGCCAGGTTTGCATGTTAGTGTGAAAGTTTTATGAAGCAATTTTATTAAGTTGAGGTCAATTGGTCCAAAAAGACTAAATTGCAAAAGTTGCAAAATATGAGTTTCTAGAAGCTTTTTGTATGAAATAGCTTTAAAATAATAATTATAAGCCCTTAAATAGCAATTTACCCAAAATTTAAACTTTGGACAAAGTTGGTCATGAGTTGTTTTATGGAAATTTTTAAAGAGAGGGGCATTTTGGTCACTTACCTATTAAATGATTAAAATGGGAAAGAGATGACAAAAATCAATTCATCTTCTTCCCGAAGCTGCCGAAAATTCGAATAGCCATTGTTAGGGCTCTTTCAATTTTTCAAGCTTGCTAGTAAGTGCTCCTAAGCCCGATTTTTGATATTCTTCGTATTTTTTGAAGTTCTCGTATTATGAATTAGTTATTTTTAGCTATAAAATGAGCTAAGATGCATGTTCAAAAATCTACCCATGAGTGACATGCATGCTAAATGATGTTTTATGGAAGTTTATGAAAGTTGGATGTCAGATAAACATCTTTTTTCTAAGTGAATTTCATGAAAAATGATAGAAGGGACCATTTTGTAATAGTTATGAAAATTGGTCATACATGCTAGAAATAATAAGAATTTATGATTGTTATAGTAGAGAAAATGATTCCACTAAGCATGAAGTTTAAGAAAGTTGCATGAAAATCATTTTACGAACCTAGAGGTAAAAGTGCGAATATGAGAAAGTATAGGGGCAAAATAGTAATTTTGCCAAAGTATGAATTATGAGTCAACTTAGTAAATATGATTATTAAATGATCTATTTATGATTATAGATCAAGAAAAATGAAGCCCGGATTGAAACCGAGGCAAGAACAAAGTCGAGGACTAAATTGCATAACTAGACACATTTTGTATATTGAGTTAAGTTTGTATGATTTCTAAGCTTTATGATTTTTATCATTGAATTGCTTAGTGAAATGTACGCTATTTTCATGAAATGATTAATGTTATGTTCAACCAAGAAATCAATGTTATTAAGCATGAGCAAGTCCCGATTGAAGATGAATTTCCCAAGATACTCGATCT
Organism: Gossypium australe; assembly: GCA_005393395.2. Taxonomy (NCBI): domain Eukaryota; kingdom Viridiplantae; phylum Streptophyta; class Magnoliopsida; order Malvales; family Malvaceae; genus Gossypium; species Gossypium australe. Next base: position 106,021,657 of record CM016624.1, read on the forward strand.
ACCACATTATGAGCCAGTGTAAGACCATGTCTGGTACATGGCATCGGCAATCAAGTAAGATATCATGTAAGTCCAAGGACCCAAGCTTGGCGTTGAACAAGATATCATGTAAGTCCAAGGACCCAAGCTTGGCATTGAAGAAGATATCATGTAAGTCTAAGGACCCAAGCTTGGCATTGAACAAGATATCATGTAAGTCCAAGGATTCAAGCTTGGCATTGATCAAGTTATCAAGCAAGATATCATGTAAGACCAAGGACTCAAGCTTGGCATTAATTCGAGAAGAGATATTCCATGTAAGTCCATATCTAGGATATGGCTTTAACATCAAGTTCATGGCAAAAGATTTAGTATCCTCGGTTATTCACAGAAATTCATCGAGTAAATGAGTAAAGTTAAAATGTGATAACAAGAAAGCTGAAAAAGCAAAGCTATCATTAAGTTGAAATTGAGTATTATTTATGTTATGATGATGAGTTAAAGATCATGATTATTATATTAAATTATGCTGATCAATGTGATCAAGTGATACAGGTACCTTGTTTACTTTACAAGTATGAGAATAGTAAGTATCATGAGACAAGTAAGAATCGTGTATGAGTAAGTAAGCTTTATAGTTGAATTTATAATACCATTGTTATGTTAAATGGTTTATATTAAGCAAGTTTATCTAATATGTGTTATACATGCAAACTTACTAAGCTAAGTGCTTACGTCTTTAATTCTTTCTTTCTATGTAGTCCTGCCAAGCTGACTTGTGGATGATCGGAGTCAGAGTTCGTAGCACACTATCAAACTCTATTTTGGTATAGCCAAGTTATTTTACTAAATATGGCATGTATAGGAAGCATTCGTTTTGAGAACATGTGTTAAGAAGGGCCATTGTATAGGTTATCAAGTTTATAATTCTTTTGTATATGGCTAAGTGTTTGGCCAAAATTGACTAAGTATGTATGTTGTTAAATCCAATGAAGCATGTTGTATAGTTCTTGAATTGTATTTATTTGAGATTACAGGGGGACAAATGGCTTGGTAAATAGTCTTTAAGTGCCCACATGGTTAGACACACGGGCGTGTGTCTAGGCCGTGCGTACCCTGGACCTTAATGTTTTAAGTTAGGATAGACCACGGGTAAATTCCACGGCCGTGTGCATGAGCTGTATAGGACACACGGTTTGGACATGGGCGTGTGCCCAAGCCGTGTGAATCAAGTTAGTAACCTACCATGGTTGGAAGACACGGGTGTGTCAAGGCCGTGTGAATATAGTCAGTAGCTCACCACAGTTCATAGACATGGGCATGTTTAAGGGTACACCGGTGTGTCTCAAGTCACACGGGCGTGTGAATCCTGCTTCAGAGAAGAGTTTTCGATTTAGTTCCGAAAGTTTTCGGATAAGTGCTTATGGCCTCGTAGGCCTATGAAATGTTTGTTTAGAGTAAGAAAGAGAAGTTTTTAAATCGGAACGAAATTTTACAGCCCATAAGTGTATGCTTATGTGAGTTCAAGCATGGTAATGTCTCGTATCTAGTTCTAGCATCGGTCTCGGGTATGGGGTATTACGTTAAAAGCTTTCGATTAACCGATGTATGGTTGTCATGCTTAGCCGCCAGGACGAATGAGACTCTAGCGTTGGAACAAGCTAAGCTAGCAAGGAAAAAGTATTTAAGATGAGTTTTTGTATTTTGGCTTTGGGTGATATATGATGTTATGCTACTTGCATGAACCACGTTGGGTATGTACTGAGTTTGCCTAAGTTCATGGTGTGTATGTACTTGATGAAAGAGTATGTTGTGTGTGCACAATAATGTGAGCTCTTGCTAGTTTGTCTGCTGACTGTTTTATGGTCGTTAATTGATGATTAGTTAACTGGAATATTATATGTATAATGATGAGTTGTATGATATGCTTGAGTAATATATGCAGAGTATGTAGGAAATTTACCTCTATGTAGGAAATTTACCTCGACGGGGTAGTTGAAGATAGGAATAATTGGCGTACTGGAGGAATGTGAAAATAAAAATTGGCGGTATCGTAGAGTGGTTATCTATTTGGTCGCTAGAATGACACCGTAACGATGGTTACCGACTGGTCCTGCAGGGTGACACAGTGATGATGGTGTACAGGCTCTACAGAGCGACACCTTGAAGGAGGTTTAAAGACTCTCGGAGTTAGTAAACACGGGAGAGTCTGCCAAGACAATAAACATGGGGTTACCTTTTTGTAAGACCATAGCTTGTCTGTGGCAACAAATTAAGTCCGTCAGAATGGCGAACCAGGAATCTGATAGGGCAAGGAAAGAGGAAATCACCATAGGACTCGTGCGGTGAGTAGCATAATAGGATGAGTCGAAACGCCCAAGAACATGGTTCAACGGGCTAGTTAGGGAATCTGCCAAAGTATTACTGAAATGAGGAAATGGGTCTATGAAGCCTTAACAAGGCGGAGGTAATAGATGAGATAATCTATTCGAGATATGTAGTAACCATTATTATTAGTTCACTAGTGGTTGGCAAGAAATGGGTCTATGAAGCAGATGCTTAGTTAAACGTTTTGAACCGTAAGTCAACCAGTGACTTACTGAAAAAGACGATGTTAGCTTGAGATCTTATAATGCGGGGGAAAGCCGTGGGGACCATCAATCAAGGAACTTCAAGGAGGACTAATTTAATTAGGAGCTTATCAAGACTATATAGCAGAGAGGATCATGTGGGACTACCAAAGGTGGACTTCGTCAAGGGATCATGTGCAGGAAGTAGTCCGTTGGGAACCGTTTACTAAATTAAAGTACCTTTAAGATTGATCTAAGGTAAATTAGTACTTGAGGGTTGCAATGGTGGTTGCACATCTTCCAAGAATAGAGGTAACGAGTTAATCAACCAAGTATCATATTTGGGTCCACAATTGAGAATATAAAATGGGACCTTAGTTAGGAAAAATAACTCTAACATAGGCTAAGATGAAAGGCAGGTTACCTTCAAATTAGTACAACAACTACTTACACAGCTTAGTGCAGGTTAACGAGATCAAGCAAGGGATCCGTAGTTAGAACAAATTCTTAGATAATTTCTCATAGGTTATGCCAGTTCGATATAGAGAAAATGGGTATCTGTGTTAAGGTAGATTCATGAAGAGTATCAAGTGGTTTTGTCGGCCAAGGATAACTCAGAGAGAGAGAAAGAGAGATTTCCATGCCGGGGTATTTGTGCATTCTCCTCTCGAATCCAAGAAGTTTAGTTTTGTGTATAGGATATACCATCTTAAATTTGAAGCTGTATTTTATGAAAAATTTACATGTAAACCTCACTAATGTTTACTACTTGGTTGCAGGGTAGATAAAGGCTAAGAAGTCAAGAGGAGGGACTAAGCCAAACTCTACCAAAATGAAAAGTTGGGCACGATATCTACATCATGTATATAGAGAGGCACCCTTAGAGGCCACGCCTCTGGGTTTAAGTTGATTACGTCTGTATTCGAAATTTATTTGCAATTTATAAATTGTTGTTGGAAATTAGAATTGTAAGTACTTATCAATAGTTTAGAATGAGATTTAATATAGCTACATTTGAAACTGAAGCGTTTAAGCATGTAATGTAATCAGAATTAGAAATACTACTAAGTTAGTTAGGTCAATTTATCATTCGACATTCGGACCTACTGATTGGGTCATGTATAAGGTGCTACAATTTAGTGGTATCAAAGTCCTGGTTTAGCCGATCCTTTAGACATAGGAAATTAAGGAATAACCCCTATATGCATGCTACAGTAGAATTGTTTTAGTCCCTTAATGTTGTTAAAAGTTAATAAATGTGATGAGGATAAGTGCATGATTGGTGATAATTGTACTGGGGATAACAGGAAGATAAGTTAGTGAAGTGAGAATAAAAGAGTAGGAAAGTGAAGGATGGTAATTTTCATTAATTAAGAGAACTAGTACAAGTACAAATATGATCAAGCATTGTCCACAGTCGGCGGATCAGCCACCTCCTCTGTATCCTCCTCCCCCTCATCACTGGCTTCCTTAATAGGGGCAGAAGTGTTTGACTGAGGCTCTGAAAAGTAGAAAAGGTCATCAAATTCCCTCCACCTCTTCTAGAACCCTTCTCAAGAAGCCCCAGAGGGATTCATCACATCAAAGCCTAAGTCAGTGTTGGTGAACTGGTGCAAGCAGTTGAACTTCAATTGGCTCACGTAGGGACTCACAAAAACTTGGGCATGTAATTTGCTATTCTCATTGTAGTTTTAATCTTATTTCGCTCTAGGGCTTCGTTGTTTCTCTTCTAAACCCTCTCTAAGTCCGCTAGGTGATGTTCCTCCAGTGACTTGATCTGGCTGTCCAGTTGGCATGCCCAATCCTCAGATTCAAATTTTAAGGAGTCTTACATGGACTCCTAGTGGAGATAGACTTGGCGAACTCTTGAGTTTTGTGGGCTACAACCTCTTGTGTTTGGTAGAGCTAGTCTAATTCTTGACCTTGAGAAGCTAGGGTCATCTCTAATTAAGCCCGTTTAGCTTCACTTCCACTACATTGTTCATGGAGGGCCCAACCAAGCAAGCCACATTCCTCTACCACAATTTGGTAGGAGTCCACCAATTTCAAGATTACATTTTTTAGCTCTTAGGGTCGGCCCCTTTCCCACCATTGCCTGATTTTCGTTGGGGAGAAGGGATGTTGACCTTAGTAAAAAGGTCCTTCTATTGGAATTGTAACAGCCCGATTTAGGGGCTAGTCGAAACAGTGGTTTCAGAACCACTAATCCGAGGTCAGAAAAATTATTTTAATGATATTTTATAAGTTAGAACATGATTATATAGGTGCATGAAAATTTTGGTGCTTTAATTTTAGCGATATCATGCTTAATTACGAAAAAGGACTAAATCACTTAAAGTGCGAAAGTTCCATTTTACAAGTTAAAGGTGTCTAGAAGCCATACAATATTAATTGGAAGTCTTTAAAGTGCAATTAACCCCTCAATCAATGGTTGGCCGGGCATAGGAGACAAAAGAGGTAAAAAATTAGTCAAGTAGGTGGATTAAGTGGATTGAATTAAAGGAAATTAATAAATAAAGAAAAAGATGATATCACTCTATTCAACCATCTTATTCCACCGAAAATACCAACAAAAATAGGGGTTTGAAAGCTTAAAATTTTTAGCAACTTGTCCTCCTTGCAAATCAAGAAGAGCGGGGGATTAACCTTGTCCGAGGAAAAGGCAAGGTATCGGACTCAATCATCAATTTGGCCTATTTTGAAATCTAGGTAAGTTTGTGTGCAATAAATTCAAAATCATGTTATTAAGTTCCTAAATGTTTGATATTAGTGCTGTTGTATAATATTTCTATGAATTTGAGAAATGATGTGAATTGTGATGTGGAAGTCCCGATTGGACTTTAATAAATGAGAGAATAATATCATCGAGACTTGAGATGGGTAAGGTCTCGTAGAACACCATGTCTGGGACATGGCCGCGGCACCGAATTGAGATCCTGTATAAGATCATATCTGGGATATGACATCGACATCGAATATGAGAATCGTATAAGACTATATCTAGGATATGGCATCGACAGTCGATATAAGGTCCCGTATAAGACCATATCTAGGATATGGCATCGACATCTAGAGGTGACCCCATGTAAGACCATATCTGGGATATGGCATTGGCGTCGTATTTATGTGAATGATGACAATTATGAAATTTTCGAGTATCCCCAAGCGATTCAATGGGTGAATAGCTAAGTTTATATTAGAGATGAGATTAGTGTTAAAGCTATGTGATGAAATGATACAGGTACATGTGAGTAATTCACAAGAAATGATTATGATATGAGACATTTTATGAAATTTGTAAGTGTAAGAATGAGTAAGTTATGGCAATGCGATTAAGACTTTATGTATTATTCAATGCCATAAGTAGATTCTCGGACTAACGTAGCGTAAGTATGAGTCTTGCTATACATGCCATAAGTATGAGTACTTACATAATGATAATGTGATGACTCCTGACGATTTGAAATGTGTTTTAATATAGTAAATGGATCCTGATTGAGCTGCAGCTGATGATGCTGCAAGTAATACGTCGGCTCCCACACAAGGGATCGCGCCAGTAGAAAGTAGACCCGAGACTTTGGATCAGGGAGAAAAGGCTCGACAAGCCTTTCTCCATATGTTGATCAATTGGTACACTGAGTTTATTCAAGCAAACTCTAATGCTCAACCCCCTCCACCCCCACTTATTCCTCAACCCGCTCCTGTAGCTCCCCAAGTGGTAGAGGTAGTAAGAAAATAAAGGCCTCCGATCGACAAGATCCGGAAACAAGGAGCCGAGGAATTTCGGGCTAGTAAAGATGATGATTCGAAGAGGGTGGAATTCTAGCTTGAGAATACCATTAGAGTATTCGACGAGTTGTCATGCACACCGGAAGAGTGCATGAAGTGTGTGGTATCTCTCTTGAGAGATTCCGCCTATCAGCGGTGGAACACCCTTGTGTCAGTGGTACCAAGGGAGAGAGTTAATTGGGAATTCTTCCAAGAGGAGTTCCGAAAGAAGTATATTAGTCAAAGATTCATAGATCAAAAAAGAAAGGAATTTTTGGAGCTAAAACAGGGTCGAATGACAGTGACAGGGTATGAGCATGAGTTCATAAGGCTCAGCAAATACGCTCGAGAGTGCGTGTCGACAGAAGCCATTATGTGTAAAAGATTCGAGGACGGGTTAAATGAGGATATCCGTTTATTTGTTGGTGTTCTAGAATTAAAAGAATTCATGGTGCTGGTAGATAGAGCCTATAAGGTCGAGGAACTGGTCAAAGAGAAAAGAAAGGCTAAAATCGAGTCTCGTGACTTGAAGAAAAGACAATTAGGCAACTCATTCCAATCCACATCCAAGAAGTCAAGATATTTCACTGTTCGATCAACCACCTCAGCTAGATTTTTGAGTAGAAGTAAGGGTAGACAGTACCCAGGGGCTATGGCTCAAACCACTTCGGTTGCTAGTGCTAGCAACGCTCGACCGAGTAGACCGAAATGCCTGCAGTGTGGTATATGTCATCTTGGGGAGTGTCGAGCAAATGAGAAAGCTTGTTTCAAGTGTGGATCCCTAGACATTTTATCAAAGATTGCCCCGAGGCGGGTGAGAAGGAGAAACCTCAGAAAGCAAAACCGGGAAGTACTACTAGAGGAAGACCACAGAGAAACCCAGGTAATGAAATGGGTAGCAAAAGTACACCTAAAGAGTAGAATGTAAGATCTGGGGGTAGAGCACCGGCGAAAACGTATGCCATTCGTGCTTGCGAAGAGGCATCCTCCCCCGACGTGATCACGGGTACATTTTCTCTGTATGATACTCATGTTATAGCTTTAATTGATCCGGTATCTACCCACTCATATATTTGCATAAAATTAGTCTCTAGCATGAACATGCCTGTAGAGTCCATTGAATTTGTGATAAGAGTGTCGAATCCCCTAGGAAAATGTGTATTGGTTGATAGACTATGCAAAGGTTGCCCTTTGATGATTAGAGGTCATTATTTTTCGACTAATCTAATGTTATTGCAGTTTGATGAATTCAATGTCATTCTTGGGTTGGATTGGTTAACTACTCATGATGTGATAGTGAATTGTGGAAGAAAGTTTATTGAGTTGAGATGTGAAAGTGGGGATCTTATTCATGTTGAATCAGATGAGCAAGACAAATTGCCATAGTGATATCTTCCTTGTTGACTCAGAAATATCTAAGAAAGGGGTACGAAGCTTACCTTGCCTTTGTGATGAATGCTAGAGGGACTGAGTTAAGAATTGAATTAGTACCCATAGTATGTGAGTATCCAGATGTTTTCTCAGAGGAATTGCCAGGGCTACCTCCGATTAGAGAGATTGAATTTGGGATTAAGTTAACTCCTGGTACTGCCCCCATTTCTATTGCTCCATACAAAATGGCTCCAACTGAGCTAAAGGAACTGAAGGCACAGTTACAAGAGTTAATGGATAAAGGCTTCGCGAGACCGAGTTATTCTCCGTAGGGTGCTCCCGTAATATTTGTGAAGAAAAAAGATGGTTCCATGAGGTTGTGCATAGATTATCGGCAGCTTAATAAGGTAACTGTGAAGAACAAGTACCTATTGCCAAGAATTGATGACTTCTTTGATCAATTGAAGAGAGCCACGGTGTTTTCTAAGATAGACTTAAGGTCTGGATATTATCAGTTGAGAGTCAAGGACTCGGATGTGCCGAAAACTACATTTTGGACAAGGTATGGCCACTATGAATTTTTGGTCATGCCTTTCGGTTTAACCAATGCCCCTGTAATTTTTATGGATTTGATGAATCGTATATTTCGGCCATCTTTGGATAAATTTGTTGTAGTTTTTATCGATGATATTTTGATATACTCTCGGGATGAGAATGAACATGTCGAGCATTTGAGAACGGTTCTGCAAGTTTTGAGAGATAAACAATTGTATGCCAAGCTTAGTAAAAGTGAATTTTTGGCTTAAGGAAGTTGGATATTTAGGGAACTTTATCTCGGGAGATGGAATTAGAGTCGACCCGAGTAAGATTTCTGTGATCATTGAATGGAAACTGCCAAGGAATATAACCGGGGTGAGGAGTTTTCTGGGTCTAGCTGGCTACTATAGACGTTTTGTCAAGAGATTTTCCATGATAGCTACTTCGATGACAAGGTTGCTACAAAAAGATGTAAAGTTTGAATGGACAGAAAAGTGCCAACAGAGTTTTGAGAAACTAAAGGCATTATTGACTAAGGCCCCTGCTCTAGTGCAACCAGAGCTGGGAAAAGAATTTGTGGTTTACAGCGATGCATCCCTGAATAGATTAGGTTGTATACTCATGCAAGAGGGTAAGGTAATAGCATATGCTTCTAGACAATTAAAGCCGCACGAGAAGAATTACCCGACCCACGATTTGGAGTTAGCTGCAATTGTATTTGCACTAAAGATTTGGAGACACCATTTTTATGATGAGAAATGCCGGGTGTTCACAGATCATAAGAGCCTAAAGTATTTGATGACTCAAAAGGAGTTGAATCTAAGTCAGAGAAGATGGTTAGAGCTAATAAAGGATTATGAGCTAGTTATTGACTACCATCCGGGAAAGGCGAACGTGGTCGCCGACGCCTTGAGTAGGAAATAACTGTTTGTGCTGAGAGCCATGAATACACAGATAGCTTTGTCAGATGATGGTTCTATTCTATCCGAGTTGAGAGCTAAACCAGTGTTTCTCCAAGAGATTTGTGAAGCTCAGAAAGGCGATAATGACTTGTAGGCTAAAAGGGTTCAATGTGAGTCATATGTGGAGTCGGGCTTTCGAATAAGTCTTGATGGATGTTTAATGTTCCGAGATAGGGTCTCTGTACCCAGAGATGATGAGCTTGTTCAGAAGATTATTCATAAAGCACATAGTGGATGTTTGTCTGTACATCCAGGTAGCACGAAGATGTGTAATGACTTGAGGAAATGGTATTGGTGGCTGAGTATGAAGAAAGACATTTCCAAGTTTGTATCGAGATGCCTAATTTGTCAACAAGTGAAGGCTGAACACCAAGTAACTTCGTGTCTACTTCAGCCTATTATGGTTCCCGAGTGGAAATGGGACCGTATTACTATGGACTTCGTGACGGGTTTCCTGTTGTCACCGAAAAAGAAGGATGTCGTTTGGGTCGTGGTCGATAGACTGACGAAGTGAACCCATTTCATACCAGTACGGGTTGACTACTCGCTTGATAAGTTGGTGGATTTGTATGTAATCGAAATAGTAAGACTTCACGGGGTACCATTGTCAATTACTTCGGATAGAGATCCAAGATTTGCGTCACGATTTTGGAAAAAGTTACAAGAGGCCTTAGGCACAAAATTGAGCTTTAGTACAGCTTTCCATCCGCAAATCGACGGGCAGTTAGAGAGAGTAACCTAGATACTTGAAGACATGCTTAGATGTTGCATTTTGGAATTCCAAGGTATTTGGGAGAAATACTTACCGTTGGTGAAATTTTCCTACAATAATAGCTTTCAGTCGAGCTTGAAGATGGCGTCTTATGAGGCATTGTATGGCCGTAAGTGCCGAATGTGTAACACTCCAAACCTGGCCTAGATGTTACGACCGGATCTGGCATGTCACATGAAAGGAATGTCTAAAAAAACTGTGCGTTCGTTAAAAAGTTCATATTCTTTTTGAAACTCCAGGTTTTGTGGTTTGTTTATAAAAGCCGATTCATTTCAATGCCCATTTTACAAAGTTGTTATTAATTTGAATAAAATTGTATTTGTAAAATCGAGTTTAAGTAATTTTGAATAAAAACGGTTTATTATCATTTTAGGAAAATCCCATATTGAACATTTAATAATAAACATTAACCAAATTGAAAGCTAAGACCAAATAAAATACCAAAGGCCGTATTACATAACAAAATCCCAAAATTAAAAGTAAGTTTAAATAAAAGAAACGAGTTTACGGAAAAACATTACAGGGCCACCACAAGTCTGCCTCGACTCCCAAATCCGCGGTCTAATGATTACCTGAAACATTTAAAAAGAGGGGGTGAGTCATCGAGACTCAGTGTGTAATTTCCCTTACCACGATAACTGGGCCTAAACCCATAGTACTATATTAGCCCAATGTCATGGCATATCAAGAATGAGTGCAATGCAATTAATCCACATGATTCCACGAATGGGCTTGGCCCCAAATCCACATAAATCCACATACCACACATGAGTATGCAAAATGAACCCCAACCCAACCTAGTGTCCATTCGCTACACACCCCTGTATCCTGCCGCACACACCAGGGGATTACTAAATCAACCCTCCAACCGCTACACACCTCTTTGGCAGTCATGCTGCTCAAAGTCAATATAACGTGGCATAGCCACCGATCACCATGTGACCAAAAATAACGTGGCCTAGCCACCGATCACTATGTGACCAAATATAACGTGGCCTAGCAACCAATCACTATGTGACCAAATATCGATATCCACGATGTGACTCAAGGTCATCATCAATCCACGATGAAGCACGAAGCTATCATCAGTCCACGATGGGCACATAGCCGACATCAAGTCACGATGAGGCACATAGCCAACATCAATCCACGATGAGGCACATAGCCAACATCAATCCACGATGAGGCACGAAGCCAACATCAATCCATGATGTAGCTCAAGGCTGACATCAATCCACGTACATAAATGTACACCCTTTCCTTCATTAAATATAACCCGATCCCCATGCACATACAATATATTATGATGAAATGACAATGTAATCATTATGAACATATCAGACAACGTATGAAACGAATTACCATCATAATCAAAATAATAATATACAACATAATCAAGCCAACCAACCTCTAAGAATATAACAGTAATTTTACCTACCAAAGGTATTTTCGTAATTTACCCACCAAGGGTATTTTCGTAAATTTGCACCTGCAATGGCCTTTCTGAAGGCCTAATGTCGCCCCGAGCAACTCAGCTACCATTTCCGGTCCTTACCGGACTATTGGGCCTAAAACTCGATTTCGGCCCATTCGGGCCCACACGCTCGTGTGGCCCACCTAGCACAAATCTAGCCATGTATATAAGTTCCACCTAGTCTAGTTCAACATATACTAAACAATCATACAATTTACTCATTTGGGCCCACGGGCCCATTGGGCCCACTTCGGCCCATCGTGGCCCAAGCAGCCCAACCCACAAGAATACTACTAATGGCCTCAACTATCGCGTCGAAGCCCCAACGTGCGCTCGCACGCTCGTGTAGCTACTATTACCGTGATCGGCACTTCGACATTTGCCGCTCTACAACTAGAGTAGAGAGAGTTACACACCTGATAGGACTCTGGTGTTAATCCGCGCTCCGACCACTCCTGTGCCCAAACGCCCTCCAAGATGTGTTTACTCCCCTTCTAGGATGCTCTTTATATAGCTAGCTCTTCACCTTCATTCTTTGTGTCTTTCCGATGTGGGATCCCTTCGTCAGTAGAGTTTAAATTCAACTGAAACTCTTGCCGTCCAATCCGCAAAATAAATACTCCCTTGCTTCTCATGAGATTCGAACCCAGGCTCCCTTGCAACATAATCCACGCCGCTAACCACTTGGCCACAAGCTCCTCTTGTGTCTTAAACCATACGCAACTAAATATAAACTATGGCTCAAATTCTAAGATCCAAGTAAAAAGAAACCAAAATGCAAAAGCCAAGACTTGAACCTTGGACCTCCTTCCTTCCTTGTGGCGTCACTCCCTTGCTCCCTAAGTGCCGTCACTTTGCCACTACACCACACACTCCACTTGTGTCATTTTCTCCACATTTTATTCTTAAGGCCTACCTGCCAACTTCAAGGGTTTTTTTCACCTAAAACCAAAATTTTCCTAAATCCAAAGTTTGATCCCGGGACTTCATAGAAGCCTTCTAACCTTCCAAAATCACTTACCTAATAAGTCTAACTTGCATTAATACCGTTCTCTAAAATTTTAAACGCTACTACTCCTAAGGCCCATTGGGCTCAATCCTACTAGGCCCAATTTCAGGATGTTACAGAACGCCCCTGTATTGGACTGAACTTCGAGAGAATCAGATTCTCGGGGTCGATTTAGTCAGAGAAATTAAAGAGAAGGTAAAAGTGATATATGAATGTCTGAAAGCTACCTTAGATAGACAAAAGTCCTATTCGAATTTGAAACGGAAAGAGATCAACTTTCAATTTGGTGATAAAGTGTTTCTGAAAGTATCAGCATGGAAGAAGGTCCTCATATTTGGCCGAAAAGGAAAATTGAGTCCACATTTTATCAGATCATATGAGGTTACTGAGAGGGTAGGGCCGGTAGCTTATCGTTTGGCTTTGCCACCTGAGCTAAAAAAGATTCGTGATGTCTTCCACGTGTCCATGTTACGTCGATACCGTTCGGACCCTTCACATGTGATTATACCATCAGAGGTAGAGATTCAATCGGACATGACTTATGGCGAAGAGCCGGTCAAGATATTGGCACGAGAAGTCATACAGCTGAGAAACAAAAGTATATCTCTTGTGAAAGTATTATGGCAAAGGCACGGAGTAGAAGAGGCTACATGGGAACCCGAAGAGACTATGAGAAACCAATACCCCAACCTTTTCACCAGTAAGATTTCGAGGACGAAAATCCTTAAGGATGGAGAATTGTAACAGCCCGATTTAGGGGCTAATCGGGATAGTGGTTTTGGAAACCACTAATCCAAGGTCGGGGAAATTTATTTTAATGATATTTTATGAGTTAGAGTATGATTATATAGGTGCATAAAAATTTTGGTGCTTTAATTTTAGCGATATCATGCTTAATTGCAAAAAAGAGCTAAATTGCATAAAGTGCGAAAGTTCCATTTTACAAGTTAAAGGTGTCTAGAAGCCATACAATATTAATTGGAAGTCTTTAAAGTGCAATTAACCCCTCAATCAAGGGTTGGCCGGGCATAGGAGACAAAAGAGGTAAAAAATTAGTCAAGTAGGTGGATTAGGTGGATTAAATTGAAGGAAATTAATAAATAAAGAAAAAGATGATATCATTCTATTCATCCATCTTTCACAGAAAATACCAGCAAAAATAGGGGTTTGAAAGCTTAAAATTTTCAGCACCTCGTCCTCCTTGCAAATCAAGAAGAACGAGGGATTAACCTTAACAGAGGAAAAGGTAAGGTATCGGTCTAAATCGGCAATTTGGCCTATTTTGAAATCGAGGTAAGTTTGTGTGCAATAAATTCAACATCATGTTATTAAGTTCCTAAATGTTTGACATTAGTACTGTTGTATAATATTTCTATGAATTTGAGAAATGATGTGAATAGTGATGTGGAAGTCCCTGTTGGACTTTAATAAATGAGAGAATAATATCATCGAGACTTGAGATGAGTAAGGTCTAGTATAAGACCATGTCTGAGACATGACCCCGGCACTGAATTGAGATCCCGTATAAGATCATATCTGGGATTGGCATCGGAATCAAATATGAGAATCGTATAAGACTATATCTAGGATATGGCATCGACAATCGATATGATGTCCCGTATAAGACCATATCTAGGATATGGCATTGGCATCTAGAGGTGACCCCATGTAAGACCATATCTGGGATATGGCATTGGCGTCGTATTTATGTGAATGATGACAATAATGAAATTTTCGAGTATCCTCTAGTGATTCAATGGGTGGATAGCTAAGTTTATATTAGAGGTGAGATTAGTTCTAAAGCTATGTGATGAAGTGGTACAGGTACATGTGAGTAATTCACGAGAAAATTTTACGATATGAGACATTATATGAAATTGGCAAGAGTAAGCATGAGTAAGTTATGGCAATGTGATTAAGACTTTGTGTATTATTCAGTGCCATGGATGGATGACTTTATGAGCTTTATTTTGCTATTTATTTCATGCAAACTTACAAAGCTTTATGCTTACCCCTCTCATTTCCCTTTTCCTTGTAGTATCGCCTAACTAGCTCGGGAATTCGTGGAACGTCAGAGTTCAGAAATCATACTATCAACTCCTCTTTGGTATAGCTAAGCTAGATTTATGTTGAGTATGTCATGTATAAGATTTGGTTATTTTGTTATGTCATATTTGTTAGCCAAGGTGTTGGCTATTAATGTTATTCAATTCATTTTGTAAATGGTCATTGGAAATTGGTCAATACTTGATAAGTTCATCTATCCAATATTGATGAAATTCTTGAAATGTATGCTTGTGTGGATGTTTGATTTGCGTTCTTAGAAGTGCCTTATGATCATGATATATATTGTATTGATTTGGTAAAAGTATGGTTGCTTTGTAGGGTGGCATTTGGCTTGGTAGATAGCCTTACAAATGTCCACACGGGTAGACACACGGGCGTGTGTCTAAGTCGTGTGTGACACGGTTAGCCTCAATGGCGTGTTGATGGGCCATGTGTCCCCATGCATGCTAGGTTGGCAAGTCAATATGCTCAGTAGTAAACACACGGGCAGAGACATGGCCATGTGTCTCAACCGTGTGGGAGACACGGCCTAAGACACGGGCATGTGCCCAGGCCGTGTTAAGTCTGTACCTGAAATTAGGAATTTAATTCGACACACGGTCTAAGGACACGGGCGTGCTCCTTAGTCGTGTGACCATATTGGGATGATGACGTCATAAACAGAATGTCAAGGTTTTCACACACGGGCGAAGACACGGGATTATCGTGGCAGTGTGAGGGACACGGGTGTGAAAACCCCTGTAGGTTTGAATTGAAAAATATATCCACACGGGTGTAGAACACGGGCATGTGATATGCCACACGGGCGTGTCCCACCTTTCACACATGCGTGTGGCCCTATTTTATTTCAAATTTTTCTAAGTGTCCAAAAGTTTCTAGTTTGGTCTCGAATTATTCCGAGTGCAAGTTTAAGGACTCGTAGACTTATAATAAGGACATTATGGTCTTGAATGAAAAGTTTTATTTTGAAATGAAATTTTATGGATCAAGGTTGTATGATTGAGCCAGTTAAGTACGGTAATGCTTCGTACCCGGTTCAAGTGTGTAATACGGGTAAGGGGTGTTACAGGAATAGTTGGGATGCCCTGCCAGAAGAAGAGGGGTGTTGCCTTGATTTAGATAGACGATGGTGCAAAAATGGCAGTGTGGGGAGCGAACTCATCAGGAAAAACTTGGGCGAGGGGGGTCAAGTCCATTGGAGTGACAAATACCATCTAAATCTCGAAACGAGAAGGGATGACAGGTGGAGTAAGCTTCCTCTTGGAATTGACTGGTTTCTTGCCTCACTGATCTACCGTAAGTCGATGTAGCAAATTAAACTAGTTTTCATACTTTAGGAGCTTGAATATAAGCACTTTTATTATGTTTTAGTTAAGTTTTTATATTTTAGTTTAAATTCAATAAAAATGTATTTTGTGTCATTTTATTAATCGCCGAATGAGGCCTAAAGGCAAGCTAACGTACTTAGTGAGTGTGTAGGAGACCATTCAAGGGCGTAGAAACTCAATATTAATCGTTGTGTTGCAACACAGGAAGTTTGATGTCGTAACATAGGGAGTAGAATGCCAAAATTACAATACTACCTTTGGTGTTGCGACACAACCATGGGATGTCGCAATACACCCCTGAAGTTACCCCTGAACCATGGATGCTGCCTTTGATGTCGCTACACAAGGATTAGGGTGTCACAACATTGGCCTTTTATGAGGAATACTTACAAGTTAGGGGTGTTCTGGTTTGCATAATGAAGAGTCAACACGAGAACGACAACTAACCTATGGTTAAGGACGATAACAAACCTAACTCTATAATTAGACTCTTAAAACACTTGTTTAGGGATAACTTTTCATACTTTCAGATTTTCTTTGTAATTTACTTTTCAATTGTTCTTTCTTTTAAGCTTTAGGTTTATTTTTAGTTCTTTTCTTTTAGTTTTCTTCAGAGAACTTGCTTTGTAGATGAGATCGACTCTTGAGGATTTCTAGTGCTTCAATTATTGAATAGAAAACAAGATTCTTTAAACTCCACTCTGTTCTTATTCTTAATACATATATTTTACATTATGTTTACGATGTTTATTGACTTCTTAAGGAACTAATCCTCTTATGGGGGGATTAGCAACTGGAGGTGTGGTTAACTAATTACTATGCAAGGTTCTCTTAATGGATCAACTGTTTGGGAGTGGAAAACCTTAAACCCTAGGCCTGAAAACCCTAGGAAGTTATTTAGGTGGGAATTAACCCAAATTTCGTATGACCTATCTGTGAACACCTTAGCCCCAAATCGATCTAGACTGTGAGGTTGAGAGATAAGTAGTTCTTGTCGACTCATTTGTTTAGCTGATGATTGAGAGAGTCTGCTAGGGTAATGACTAGTTGATTAAATAGAAACCCGAAATAGGAATCAGTTATGACCACCAAAGCAAGCTAATAACCCATATCTAGAATTGATCAAGTTTATAAATCAGTTTTCCAATCTCATTTTATTTATGTTTCATTCTTTTATTTATAAAAACCAAAAACCTTCATTTATGTTATGTTGTAATATAGTTTATTTAAATTACTAATTAGATCTACTTACGTTCAAGTTAAACTTAGTTTAGTACTAGCCTCCCTTGGGTACGATCCTTAGAATACTCATCTGTTCTGTTGTAAAACTATATTACAACCTAACCCGTATACTTACGGCCACTGCCTCTATATTTCATATCTTTTTGTTACAATATTCACACTCTGGATGAAGTACGTTACGAGGCAACGTTACTGAATTGATTTTAATTTTTACATTCTAACAGAATAATTAGGGAATTTAAAAATTATAGATACAACTTTTATTTTATTTTTACTAACATCTTTTATCTTTTTTGTTTCTGATTTCAGTGTATAATTCATAATAGAGGCACGCCTATAGAGCTAGCTACTGATCTAGAGAAAATAATCCATAGAAATTGTCAACAACAATAGGAACAACAAATGATGCAGAACCAACCACCTGTTGTAGACAATTTACCATGGGATAATTTTTTGTTTGACAAGATTAACAACAATAACCCACAGGACTTACCACCACCACAACAACTACTCGTAAAAATACCTATGGCGTGTAATGAAAGAACCCTAAGTAACTATGCGCTACCAAATCTCGAGATGATTCATGTAAGTATCACAAGGCCGGCCATCACGGCTAATAACTTTGAGATAAAACAGGCCATGATCCAGATGATGCAAAATAATCTGCAGCTTAGAGGCACAATGACGAAGGACCCAAATCAACATTTAACATAGTTTCTTCAACTTTGTTATACATTTAAATATAATGGGGCCATTGATGATGCTATTTGTCTTCGGTTGTTCCCTTTCTCCTTAATTGATAATGCGTTTACTTAGTTAGATTCGCAGGTACCAGAATTCATCATGACATGGGATGAACTTGCAGGAAAATTTATACACAAGTTCTTTCATATTAGCAAGACGATCCAACTGAGGAGACATATCACAACGTTCAAACAGTTAGAAGGAGAAAGCTTTCACGAAGCTTGGGAGCATTTTAAAACACTGATAGAAAGATGCCCACATCATGGATTACCTGAGTGGTTGATACTGGAAATGTTCTATAATAGATTGGATGTGCACGCATGTTCAGGACTAGATGGAGCCACAGAAGGAGCCCTAATGAATAGAACATATGAAGATGCATATAAGTTGATAGTAAATATGGTGATGAATTCCTACCAGTGGCGAACTGAACGTTATACATATGGCTAAAAACCATCTACAGTAAAAGTTGTCTAGGAGGATGATATATATCAACAAATTGTGGACAAACTCAACTGCATAGAGTCCTCATCCAGTGCGTCATCTATATATGGAGGAGACAAATCTCTCATCCATTACATTACTAATCTAATCGAGTATGTTAACTACGTCGGGAATAAGGGTGTAAACCTTTATTCAAACACTTATAATCCTGATTGGAGAGATCGCCCAAACCTAAGATGGGGTGAAAACCAAGGAGGAGGTAATAGTGTGCAACCAATTAAAAATACTAATAATCAACCTCCTTATTTATAGAAGCCTCAAGAAGGACCAACCAAGATGACCATATTGTATGTGGTCAATGCATGGATTAAGTTGAGGGAGAGATGCAATCGATGAGAACAGAAGTCAACTAGCTGCAGTATGAGTGCACCAATACTACAAAAACATTGACTAAACTGAAAGATCAAATGAGCCAATTGATAATCACAATGAGAGATGTTAAAATGCAAATTGGCACAGGAATCCCGAGTAACACAAAAAATAATCCTCGAAGAGAAGGAAATGAGCACATGAAAGCGATAGCACTCTGTTCAGGAAAATTACTAAGTAGCTGAGAAAACCCAACTCAAAAGGAAGACAAGGGAGATACTAATGATCTTCATCAAGACCATTAAGAAGTTGATGTTGAATGAAAACCAGAAAAACTAACCAACTGAAAGATAAGCCAATAGGAGAATCTGCACTGATAAACCATAAATTATACATATTTTAACCCCATGCTTGGCTTATTTTTGGATGAATTTTCATTAGATCTGATGAATTCGATGCTCCTAATCCTTTAATTTCATGTTTTACACTTAGGAGAGCTTAATACATCGAAAAGAATGAGAAACGGGCCAAAAAGGGGAGAAATGGGCCTACCTAGGAAATCAACACGACCTGGACCATCGAACACACCCGTCTGTTACGAGCAGAATTGAACATGGCCTGGAACGTCGCACACGGGAAAATCACACGGCCGTGTGTGACGAGCAGAAATCGAAGGAGTCCAATACGGACGTGTCCCTGTCGACCTCAAGACTAATTCTATTCGAAAAAGGTTACTTTTGGGCCAAGAAAGGCGTTCCAAAGCCTATATAAGCACCCTAGGAGGCAACCTAAATGGGAACGTGGAGTAGAAGCCGAGTAGAAGGCAGAAAAAACTCCAAGACAGTCGCCAGGAACAACTTAGGAGAAGGATCTCCATCAAAATTGAAGATCTCTCATCAAGTTCTTTAGAAGTTTTTAGGTTTTCTTATGTTTTGTTGTTTTCCCTATTTTAAAATGTTTCCCTCTACCAGTATGAACTAAATACCTTAAATTCCTTAGGGGATGAAACCTAAGCCAAATCTTATTATTATTTGATTTCTAAGATAAATACTTGTTCTTATTCTTAATTGTGAGTTCTTATTCTTGTTTTGATAATTCAAATTGTTAATTCAAGTCGAATGTGCTTATTCAATGGAGCAAAAGTCCCTATTTAAGAGAAGATCAACACAGTTAAGCGGAGTTGATTGCAACCCTAGAAATAGGGCGACGAAAATTGATAAATCGTAATAGTAACATATTTTAATCCCACATTTAGTATGCTTTTGGATAATTTAAGCCTCAATTTATATGAAAAGGTGCTCTTAATCCTTTCTTTCCATGTCTTATACGCAGGAAAGCACCCGAGGATAAAAGAACGAGAAACAGGCCCAAAATGGAGCAAATTGGGGCAAGGTGAAAATCGACACGGCCTGGACTTAAGCCCACACGGCCATGCCTTATTTATCATCTAGAACAGGGTCTGACCCCCGATTTACACGGCCGTGTCTTATTAAATAAATCCGAACAAGGCCAAAGACTAGTCACACGGGCGTGTGACATGGCCGTGTCCCTGTCATAGCAATGAACAATTTCATTCGGATTTGGATACTTTAGGGCAAAGAAACACATTCCAAGAGCCTATATATAACCCCTAAGTTCATCCTTGAAGGGGGAGGTTAGCTAGGCCAAGAAGCCAAGTCGAGAAGGTCAGATTTGTGGGAATCACTCAAAGATAGCTAGTTGATCCATCCCAAGAAGCTGGAATTCTACTCAAGGCGATGGATTTCTCCTTCAATTCCTTCAGGGAGTTTTAGGGATTTCTTATGTTTTGTTTTATCTTTTCTCTTGAGATGTTTTCTTTGTTTGTTATGAACTAAATCCTTCAGATACCTGAAGGGGATGAAACCTAGATGAATCTTGTTATTATTTTCTGAATTATATGATAAATACTTAGTTTAACCTAGATGAATCTTGTTATTATTTTCTGAATTATATGATAAATACTTAGTTTGTTCTTAATTATGTGAGCTTAATCCAAATTTGATGTGCTTAGGTGGAGGAGGAATAGACCCTGCTTAAGAGTAGATCTAGCATAATTAAGCGGAGTTGATCGCACGCCTAGATATAGGGTGACGAGATTTTGCTGGATTAGGGTGAAACCTAATATGGGAGTCCATAGATTGATTTATTGCTATTCTAGGGTGTTATTATTCGAGAAAGAGATTTCTGTTAATTAACCTAGGGTTAGACGTTATTCGCCTCGAGAGAGGGTTTAATATACGTTAGGGAGTCTTACGAATCAAGCTAAGTAAATAAATTGTATGGTTCAGGGTTAAATGACAAGTGAAGTCTAGGTGGATTCTTTCTGAGGGTATCGTCTTAATCAACTGAGTTTTTCCTAAAGTTATTTTTCCAATTCATCCTTTTTGTCTTTGTGTCTTTGGTTTAGTAATTAGTTTAGTTTATATTAAAGCAACTTCACTTATTTTAGGCTAAATAATAAAAAGAGAGTTAGTATTAGTACTTTTAGTTCCTTTGGGTTCGATAATCTGGTCTTGCCTAAGCAATACTACTGTTCGATAGGTACACTTGTCTTCAATCATTGTCAGAGTTAGTTTCCAGGTGTGATCATTCTCTTTAAAAATTTTAAAACTCGACAGACATACGATCAAGTTTTTGGCGCCGTTGCTGGGGAACTAAAATATTAAGAAAACTCCTATTTTTATTACTTTAACCATTATTTTTAATTTTTGCAATTTACTTTTATTTGTTTAATCTAGGTTCTGCTAAATTTTCTTTCTTTTTTCGCAGGTACCTCTAGTTTATGACTAGAAGGAACCCGAGAGGACCTTTAGTATATGACAGTGATATTGAAGCCACCGCTCAAAGAAATCGTAGAGGAATCAGGCGAGCCCTAAATTACAGAGAGGAAAATCAGGAAGACAGATCCAATCCTACTGAAGGGATGGACGAGAATAATCCACAACGACATGATGTGGGAGAAAATAATGTTCCACGTACAATGTTTGATTATGCTAAACCACATTTAACATGAGCAGAATCGAGTATTGTTAGGCCTGCTATAGCTGCTAATAATTTTGAATTAAAGCCTAACACAATACAAATGATTCAACAATTTGTTCAATTTGATGGTTTGCGGGACGAAGACCCAAACACTCATATAGCTAATTTCTTAGAGTTCTGTGATACCTTCAAAATAAATGGCATTTTTGATGATGCCATATGTCTTCGGTTATTTCCCTTTTCATTAAGGAATAAAGCCAAACAGTGGTTGAACTCGTTACCACGAGGGTCAATCACCACATGGGAGCAAATGACTAAAAAGTTTTTATTGAAATATTTCCCACCGGCCAAAACGGCCAAATTACGGAATGATATCTCTTCTTTTGTGCAGATGGATTTAGAGACATTATAGACGCATGGGAGAGATACAAGGATCTCTTGAGAAGGTGTCACACCATGGTCTACCCTTGTGGCTACAAGTCCAAACTTTTTATAATGGTGTAAACCCCACAACGAGGCAACTAATTGATTCAGCCGCCGGTGGAACCCTAAACAACAGAACTCCTGAAGCAGCCTACGAGTTCATTGAAGAAATGTTACTGAATAATTATCAGTGGCAAGTTACAAGGACTAAACCGACAAAATCAGCCAGAGTTTACAACATCGATGTAGTAAGCATGTTATCAACGCAGGTAGAGATGATGAATAAAAAGCTTGATAGTTTGTGTTCTTTGCAGGCACACCCAGTCATGCAGTGCGATACAAGTGGAACTGTGGTGAATGCTGAGTACCCTCCCTACCAACCAGGCGCAAAGAGCGAACAGATGAACTATATAGGTAATAATTTCAGATCCAATAATAATCCTTATGGTAATACTTACAATTCAGGTTGGAGGAACTACCCAAATTTTTCATGGGGAGGTCAAGGAAATCAAGGAAATCAAAGGCAACAACCTCCTCAAAATTTCCAAAATCATCCATATCCGCAAGAGAAAAAGCCAAACCTCGAAGAGATGCTGACGAAGTTCATGGTAAGCACAGAAAACCGTCTCCAAGATACAGAGAAAACACTCAAAAATCAACAAACATCGGTTGACGAGACCAAGAACTGAATCGGGGAACTTACTAAGTCAGTAGGGAAGTCACTAAGGCAATCGGACAACTTACAAAGTTAATGTCCGAACGACCGCAAGGACGTCTACCAAGTAACACGGAGATTAATCCAAAGGAGCAAATTCAAGCCATCACAGCTCATGATAGTAAAGTGGTAGACAAACCAAATGAGGTGGAAAAAGGTAAAATAGAGGTAACACATGAAAAGCCAAAACCGGTAATTAAGGAATACCAACCTCGCATACCTTACCCCGAAGCCATAGAAAGAGATGATACAGAGGAACAATTCGATAAGTTTCTTAAACTTTTAAAGAAATTACATATTAACTTACCTCTTCTTGAAGCTCTTTTTCAGATGCCAGGCTCGAGAAAACTTTTAAAACAGCTCTTGACAAACAAACGCAAATTAGACGAAGAGCCACATGTGGAATTAAATGCAATATGCTCAGCAATGTTACAGAATAGACTACCGCAGAAGCAAAAAGATCCAGGGAGTTTTACTATTCCATGTTTAATTGGTAGTTTAATTGTTGATAATGCGTTAGCTGATTTAGGGGCAAGTATAAATGTCATGCCTTACACATTGTTTAAACGACTAGGTCTAGGGAAGCCCAAACAAACTAGGATGAGTATTCAATTAGATGATAAAACTATTAGAATTCCTAGGGGCATTATCGAAGATGTTCTTGTCAAAATCGATAAATTCGTTTTCCCAGTTGATTTTGTTGTCTTAGACATGGATGAGGATAATTCAATCCCCTTAATTTTAGGAAGACCTTTCCTAGCAACTGCTAAAACTAAAATTGATGTTGCCACAGGAGAACTCATACTTTGTGTAGGTAATGAATCAATCAGTCTTCAAGCTCTTGACTCGGCCAGGACAACAATCGATGAAGGTAAGAAAGACAATTCATTTGATAATCAATTTGTGCAACCTTCATCGCAGGAAACACCACAAGGATACAACCCTAAGCCAAATCATAGACCCCAAGTCGACAAAACAAATTACATAAGGAACAAAGCCTAAGGGTCGACAAACTAAAAGAGCAGGAAACACAAATCAAAGAGGAACAGGAACCGACCAAAGTAAAACCTAAGGAGCCCCCAGAAGAGCTCATAAGAACATCGAATCACTTCAAAATAGGAGACCAGGTACTGATAGACAAAGCTGATCCTCGCATCATCACATCAGACCTGAAAGTAAACGAAGAAATTCCTCTTAAGGTACACAATATCTTCCCGCACAAAACAGTCGAGGTAAGCAATCCAACATTCGACACCTTTAAGGTAAACACTTCCCGCCTTGAACTTTGTCAAGAAAATAGAACTATAAGCATGAGGGAAGATATTCAAACCTTTAAACCTCCCTGAATTTTTTTTGTTACAAAGAAAGTCTAGCTTAAGACTATAAACGAGAGCTTCTCAGGAGGCAACTCGAGCACTAACCCTATTTTACTTTTGCATTTATTTTCAGTTTCTCGTCTTTCCTCTTTCCTTTCTTGAACATCTAGTTTTAAACTAACAAAAAGTGCAGAATTCTAGATCACATGGTCTTACACACGACCGTGTCTGTGACCGTGTGGACCACCAGAATCCCCGTACTGACATAGCAGAGGCTGTGCAAATCAAATCCCAACTAATTTTGACGTCACGTATCAAACCACTACCCCACGGCCACCGACAAAGTGGCACGGCCGTGCCCCACGACCGTGTGAAGCTACTAACTTACCAAGCACGGGTAGAACACGCCCGTGCCTCCCAACCATGTCAACATACTGACTTCTTAGACACGGGCGTGACTGGCTGAAACACAGCCATGGTGAAACAACATGCATGGACACACGACCGTGCGAGGAGGCCGTGTGAATCGACACGCCCTCGGACCACGGGCGTGGGAATGTACCAGATTTGAGCCTCTATTTAAACACCAACCCCCTCCCCATTTTCTTACTTTCCACCTCTTTTATTATTTCTTCTTCTCAGATTAACCTCTCCATATTATTCTTCAAAGCTCTTGAGCTATACCGAAGCCATGCCGAAGAAACGGAAGAAGGCAGGCATACTCTTCCCGAGGGAGACCCCAACACATACGTTCATGCCGGCCGCTTCATTCCAACAACAAGCCAAGGGTATTTGAGACCAATTAGTTTTTATGTTTCTTTTCTCTTTTGCTTCAATGTCCTTCCCTTTGACAATCTTATGCTTAGTTTAGTTTAATTTATTTTAGTTTCTTAGTGTCAGGTTCGCCAGGCTGCTTGGGAATCACGCCACTTCCGCCACTACCACCACCACAGCAGCCCTAGGAATCACACCCACCTCGCGAACCATCCAACAATAAGGACTCTTCGGTCCATTTTTCTTTTCTTTTACTTTTATTTTCCTTCTTAGTCTCCTTTCCTTTTTATTTCTTGTTTTTAGTTATATATTTCATTTATTTTAATTATGTCTTAATAAACCCTGGCTAATCCTTCACGAGCTCCCTAATTTCTTCATCTAGCACAGGATCGTCATCCAGACCGACCCCTTCAAACATACACACCACGACCTCTACAACCCTCCAGGGACACCATCCAAAATTCAGGTAGTATTCTTCCCCTTCTCTTTTGATTTATCCCTTAAATCTTATATCTATCTTTGTACATTGAGGGAAATGTACATTTTAAGTGTGGGGGGTGAATATTTATTTAAAGAAAGGCCCTAACTTTCTACATTATTCTCAAATCCGGCCTAACTTTCTTCATTATTCTCAAATCCCTGAATTTAGTCTTGTCTTTTAGTAAATTTTTCATATTACTAATTAGGATGAAATTTCTAATGATTTATGGTTTTTATTGACATGTTTTTGAGTAAGTCATTGATAATTGTGCATTGATGATTAAATTTTAAGATACTAAAGAATCAAGCATGATAAGTCTAATTTTCAGAACTAAAATTCTCACTAGGTTGTTAACCTAAATTTAAATATTACCTTGAACTTTGAAATTTACAAGGTTGATGTCAAAAACACACATAATTTGTGTGAGATTTTGAGCCTTATAGAGCATATATTCTTTTTCATGCTCACCTTTATTATGAGTGTGTCAACTATGAACTGTTATTCTAGAACTTGCCTCAATTATACATGTTGAGACCACACATATGATTTGATATACTGAGATGATAAAGGCACCTAGGTTTTAACCCACTCACTCCACTAAATAGCCTACCTTTACAACTAAACCCTAGTGAACCCCGTTGATCCCAACGACCCTTTTTATTCACTTACCAGCTAATATTAACCCAAAACCCCTTTGTATTTGTTATCACCATTCCTTTTGACTACCCTTATATCAAAATTTGATTTGATTAGTTACCTCAATTTATCATTTCTTATTAGTTTGTTCTTAAAAAAAAACGAAGCATATTCAGTATTAGTATAGAGCTTATACAATTAAAGTCAAATTATCAAAAGAAAAAGCTTGTACTAGTTGGTTTATTACTTTTCAGTTGATATAATTATTTTGGTAATTTTTAGGTAGGTACTTGTCAATTCAATCTCGATTTTAACCTTTTAATTTCAGCCTTTATCGACACCTTTAACCCTAGCCCCGTTACAACCCTGAGAAAGACCTTTTGATCTATTTATCATCTCATTTTAAAGTGGTGGAGATTTGATTTTCAAGCAAGCCTATGGGATTAATTTTTCATGTTCGACTTATGAGTGATTATTTTTCCTGAACCTTAAACATTTAAGAGTGATTTGAGTGAATCTTTTGTGAGGATATCAAACCTTGTCGGTTTTGAACTAAAGGTAATTATTTAGATAAGGGGAGACACCTACATTTTCGCGACACAAATGTATGACTTATCTTGTTTGAATCTTTAAGGCTCTTTGAATTGAATTATCCATGTATAAATTATCTATGAATTATGATGAGGCATTGTTGATAAGAATTATGAATTATGGAAAGTTCGTTTTAATTGTAAGTTGAGAATTTTGCTTGAGGACAAGCAAAAGCTTAAGAGTGGGGGTATTTGATAAATCGTAATAGTTATGTAATATCCCGGGATAGGGGCTATTTTGTTATGGCTTTGTTTGCATGTGTTTGGTTTGCTATGTTGTTGTTCTTGATGTTTTGGGGCTTAGTTGTAAGCTAGGTGTAAGCCTGAGTGGTAGGAAAAATTTTAGTTTTTAGGCTTAGGTGAGAGGAGCTGAAGGAGCTGGGGTTTATAAGTATTCTTTGATGGATGTTAGCTCAAGAAAGGAGCTAGTGGAGTGGCAAGCTAGGCGCCACTTGAAGCTTGTGGGTGTGACGCCACTTGCAAGGGAAGAGGTCCTGTGTTCAAGCTGCAGAATGCTCACATTTTGCTTCTATTTTGACGGCATGGAGGAGGAGAAGTTGTTGGCAGTTCAAACTCTGCCATAGACCAAGTCAACCCACTTTAATGGTGGGTGGAGAGTAATTTGCGGAGGTGGACTAGTTCAAACTAGTTTGAATTAGTGGCTTGGAGTGCTTGGAGGTGATGGCCAAATACTGGAGAGATTTTGGGGGGAGTGGTCGGTTTGGTGAGTAAGTTAGGGGATATGGCCGAAATGCACTTGGCATTTTGTGCATTTTCGGTCACTTTTGGTGTCAAGCAAACTTCTTCTTTTGTCATATCAAAGCCGAATTTTCAAGTAAGTTTCTCTTGTGTTTTCTTGGAACCGAAAGTCCAAGCATCTTCTTGCCAAAAATTTCTTTGCTTCTCTTGATTTGGTGTGTGGCCGAATGTCCTTTTCCATCAATTCCTTCCTCTTCATTTGTGTAAACCGAAACTAGTACCCTCTCCTCTTCATACTTCTTTCTTTTCTTGAAAACCTTGATAGCCGAAACTCTATTCTTCAAAACACTTTCTCCATTTCCTTTTTCTTTCAAATCGAAAGTACCTTTCTTCTTCTTGATTCCATTGTTGTTGTTGGCCGAATATCAACCCCTTTTCTCTTCATCTTTCTCTTGTGTTTTCTTTCTTTGTGTAAGGCCGAATCCTCTGTTCTTTTGTTCAAAGTGTTAGCCGAATCTCTCTTCTCTCCTAGTAGTTTTCTTGGCCGAATATTGGTGTGGTGTGGATCTCTTCTAGCCTTGGTTCTAGTCGGGTTTAGAGGAAGGTAAGTGCTTGGCCGAATGGCCATTTCCCCTCTCCCTTGTTCTTGTTGATTTTGGTTGGTTAAGTGCCGATTTTGGCATGTGTTGGAGGAAGTTAATCTCTTGTGTTGTAATCGATTTCATTATAGAGCCTTTGGATTTTGGTGGCAATCAAGTGAAGCAGTCATCGTTGGTTGATCGTTTGGTAAGTGGTGGTAAGGGTTGGTTCTTTTAGTCCACTCTTCTAGTTTCGATAAGTCAAGTTTCAAAGGACTAATCTTTCTTCTTATTAGGGTGTGGCCGATTGTCAGAGGAACCATCGTTGGTTCGGGATTTGGTAGGAAACCAAATCAAGTGTGAGGTAAGGGTTCAAACGTTAACCCCTTTGGTTTAATGGTTTTGACCGAATGGTCTAGGTGCTAATCTCATGTTTGGCCGATTTTAGGAGCAAGGTAATCGAGGGATTTAGACCGGTTCTTTGGGATTAAGACTTGCGTGTTAACAGGTGTGTAAACTAACACACTCTTTACTTAGTAATATGTTTAATAAACCCTATTGCCTATTAAGACCAAAACAGTATGATGATTGATATGGTACCCAATGGGGTATGTGCACGAATTCGGGTAAGTCCGTTTTATTACGAGCTTTGTTAGTGATATATGATATCATAATCTATGATGTGTTATGGGATGCACTATGAAACATGTTTAGCATGATTTGCATGACTTGCACGATTTGCATCAGAATGATATGTTATGGGTGATATGAGAGGAGGGGGAATATGATATTCGTGTCTTTGGGACACCAGAGGTTTGGCACCTCCAGTAGTTTGGTACCACAGATGATATTTTGTGTCTTTGGGACACCAGAGGTTTGGCACCTCAGCGTCTCGTCCCAGTGGCTTAGCACCACAGTGGGTTGGCCCCACGGTTGATATTACGGGATTGACGCCAGTGATTTGGTATCACACGATGGGTTGGCCCCATCATTTGATTCGTGACTGCGGTCACCAGTGATTTGGTATCACACTTGTGTCTTTGGGACACCAGAGGTTTGGCACCTCATAGCGACTCGTCCCTATGGTTTGACACCACCGTGGGTTGGCCCCACTTATGAGATACAGGATTGTCGCCAGTGATTTGGTATCACACGTGGGTTAGCCCCACAGATGGATTATTCGTGACTTTGGGTCACCAGTGGTTTGGCACCACATCGATGGATATAGTGACTTTAGGTCACCAGTGGTTTGGCACCACCAGTGGTTTGGTACCACACGGGGTAGAAAAGGTGTTACGGATGGTTAGGATCGGGTGCATTAACTGTATTTCTTTGTTATTATGTGTGTTAGTATGTTGCATATATCGAGAGGGGGATTTATGCACTGAGTCTTGCGACTCACCTTCTCCCTTGTTATTTCAAGTGACACTTAGATTGCGGACATGGAGCCGGGGTGGACTCGATGTGACCATGCCATGAATAAATTTGGAGTTGCATTGATTTAAAACTTGGTACTTTATTTGGCTGATTTTCATTTGGTTTTATTTGGATTGTAGAAGGCCTTTTAAACTATGTTTTGTTATGTTTATGCTTAGAGTTGATTTTAAACATGCCTTAACAAATTATTGGGTTAAAATTTGCTAAAACTTGGAAAGATAAAATTTTCAAACTACAAAGCGATATGTTTTAAACTTTACCATCGGGTATCACGCTGTAATTTAAGATGAATGAAACTCAAATGTTTTCCAAACTTGAATACATTCTCTTCCTAAGTCAAATTGTTTTTAAGCAACAATAAGGAATTACTTGAATTTCTAAATGAGATAAACTTGTTTTAGTTACATATCTGATTAAGTTTTCAAAATTACCGGGTTTTCAAATGCGCCATTGGTTTTTAAACAATCATGCCCAAGATTTCTACAAGTACAAAATATAGCAAAGTGTTTTTATCAAACTTTTAAACGAAAACCTATCCTCTCAAATACGATTTTCCCCGTAACATACCAGATTTGGTCGTGGTGTATTGACCGGATTTGGGGTGTTACAATTGTGGTATCAGAGCCAAGTTCAAAGGCTCGGCTGTGGGCCCGAGGCCCAAAATGTTTTGAAAAGTTGTTTTAAGTGTTTTGTTTTAAAATGTATGGTTTGAAAGGCATGGCATCGAGTCTCCGACACCAATCCGCCCAGGTAAGTACCCCTTACTATTGCTTTGAATTTGATGTTGATGTGATGTGACTGGATGACTAGCAATAGTGGATTACTTTAGAGAAACCGAAACTGATAGGACTCTGTGAACTTGCGAAAACAAAACTTCTTTAATAAGCAATTTTCATAAGACTTTGCTTTTAAACAGTGAAATAATGATTGATGCATAAAACTTTTAAATCAGATAAGTCGAGATTTTAGTCATGAGCGCTAGAGGTGGACGTGGTCGAGGTAGGATGACAGTTTCTGAACCCGTAGGATCTGGTCAGGGGTCAGAGAATGAGATACCGGTACCGCCACCAGCTGGAGGTGGTGAGTTTCAAGATCAGACTGGGGATGATGCAGTGTCGCAGGCGATGCTGCGAGTTTTGGAAAGGGTAGTTGGAGTAGGTGGAGGCGCAGGAGCTAGGAAATCTGTGCCTGAGCGACTCCGGGCAAACGGGGCTGAGGTATTTTGAGGTGTTTCTGGTGTTGCTCCCAGCACGGCTGAGTATTGGCTGGAGGCTACAGAGCGGGTTATGAATGATTTAGACCTGACTGCTGAGAAGAAGCTGAAGGGCACAGTATAGCTTCTTCGGGATGAGTCATACCAGTGGTGGCTCACGGTTCGGGACAGTGCTACAGTAGAGGATCTTACTTGGGATTATTTCAAGGCTGCTTATCAGAAAAAGTACATTGGAGCTAGCTACATCGATGCGCAACGGAAAGCATTTCTGAGGCTAGTTCAGGGGAGTAAGTCTGTGTCAGAGTACGAGGCCGAGTTCTTGAGGCTGAGTCGGTATGCTAGGGGCATTGTGGCTACTGAACACGAGAGGTGTGTTCGATTCGAGGATGGTTTGAGAGACGAGTTAAGGTTGCTGATTGCTCCACAACAGGAGCTTGAGTTTGTTGTCTTGGTTGAGAAGGCTAAGGTAGCCGAGGGAGTTAAGGAGTCGATAAGGCAAGGCATGGATAGGAACAGGCATAAGAGGAGTTTTGGATCTTCTGGGTCGTCAGGTAATCCTCAGAAAAGAGCTAGTCAGAGTGGGCCAAATCAGTCTGGTAGGTTTGTTGCTGCTAATCAGGGACCGCCGCAGTGTAATCGTTGTGGGAAATCTCATTGGGGAGGATGCTGGACTGGTGGAAAAGGATGTTTTGAGTGTGGTTCTTTGGATCATCGTGTGAGGGACTGTCCGCGTAAGCTGGCTAGGATTCAGTTTGAGGCTCAGGGCTGTACTCAGTTCAGGAATAATGGACCGCCACCGCAGAGAGGTCGTGGTAATGGCGGAGGAGGTAATGGTTCTGGTCGGGGCCGCAGAGCACCGGGCAGAGGTGTGGGTAGTTCTGAGGCAAGACAGCCTGGGTTAGTGTATGCGGCGAGGCGCCGAGAGGAGGGCGACGTACCGGACATCATAATCGGTACGTTTTTGATCTTTGGTTCTCCATTTACTGCTTTGATTGATGTGGGTTCGACGCATTCATACGTTGCTAGTAGTATAGTAGAGACTATGGATTTAGACTCTGAAACTACTTCTAGGCAGATGACAGTAATTAGCCCTCTAGGTCACTCTGTAGTTGTAGATAAGCTGTATAGAGATGTACCCCTAGAACTCCAAGGGGTAGTGTTTGTGGCTGATCTGATGGAACTGTCGTTTGGGGAGTTCGATTTGATTCTTGGGATGGACTGGTTGGTTAAGCACCAGGCGAGGTTGGATTGCGCGGCTAAGCACATGGTTCTTAAAACGCCTGAGGGTGATGAAGTGGTTATGATAGGTAATAGAAGAAATTACTTATCCAATGTGGTATCTGCTCTGAAGGCTGAAAAGATGGTCAGAAAGGGCTGTGAAGCGTATGTGGTTCATGTGTATGCCTTGGAGGCTAAAGAGTCTGCTGTAGAGAAGGTTCGGACGGTTAAGGAATTTATTGATGTGTTTCCAGAGGAGCTTCCGAGTTTGCCGCCGGATCGTGAGGTAGAGTTTGAGATAGATTTGTTACCCGGAACTGCGCCAGTGTCTATTGCTCCGTATAGGATGGCGCCGAAGGAGTTAGTGGAGCTTAAGGCTCAGATCCAAGAGTTGTTGGATCGAGGTTTTATCAGGCCAAGTGTTTCACCTTGGGGAGCGCCGGTACTCTTTGTCAAGAAGAAAGATGGTACGATGCGGATGTATATAGACTACTGCCAGTTGAATAAGCTGACGATTAAAAACAAGTACCCGTTGCCACGGATAGATGACTTGTTTGATCAGCTGAAGGGTGCAGAGGTATTCTCGAAGATCGATTTGAGGTCTGGGTATCACCAGTTAAAGGTGAAGGAGGCGGATATCCACAAGACGACATTTCGTACTCGGTATGGGCACTACAAATTTCTGGTAATGCCATTCGGGTTGACTAACGCGCCGGCAGCATTTATGGATATGATGAATAGGGTGTTTCAGCAGTTTTTGGATCAGTTTGTCGTGGTTTTCATAGACGACATCTTGGTGTATTCAAGGACAGAAGAAGAGCATGATGCGCATTTGCGAGTGGTGCTGCAGATTTTGAGGGAGAAGCAGCTTTATGCTAAGTTTAGTAAGTGCGAGTTCTGGCTTAGGGAAGTGACTTTCTTGGGTCATGTAGTGTCAGCTGAGGGGATTAGAGTGGATCCTCGGAAGGTTGAGGCAGTTTTGGATTGGAAGCCGCCTAAGTCAGTGGCTGAGATTCGGAGTTTTCTGGGTTTGGTAGGATACTACCGAAGGTTTGTCGAGGGTTTTTCGTTGATCGCAGCGCCGATGACCAAGTTGTTAAGGAAAGGAATCCCGCTTGTTTGGACTGATAAACAGCAGGAGAGTTTCGATAAGCTAAAGAAGATTTTGACTGAGGCTCCAGTTCTAATTCAACCTGAGGCTGGGAAGGAATTCACGGTATATTGCGATGCATCACATACGGGCTTGGGTTGTGTGCTGATGCAGGAAGGAAAATTGTGGCTTACGCATCTCGGCAGCTGAGGCCACATGAGGTTAATTATCCGACGCACGACTTGGAGTTAGCGGCTGTAGTCTTCGCTTTGAAGATTTGGAGGCACTACTTGTATGGAAAGAGATCGATAGTCTACACAGATCACAAGAGTCTGAAGTACCTTTTGACTCAGAAGGATTTGAATTTGAGACAGCGTAGATGAATTGAGTTGTTAAAGGACTACGACTGTTTGATTGAGTATCATCCGGGCAAGGCTAACGTGGTGGCAGACGCGTTGAGCCGTAAGGTTGTTTCGGACTTAAGAGCGATGTTTGCCGATTTGAGTTTGTTTGATGACGGAAGTATTCTGGCAGAGCTGCAGGTTAAGCCTACTTGGGTTGAGCAGATCAGGGAGAAACAGTTAGAGGATGAGGTTCTGAGTGCGCAGAGGTTGCAGGTGCAGGATAGTGGTTTGGAGGGTTACAGTTTGTCTAGTGATGGGGTGCTGTGTTTTCAAGGAAGAGCTTGTATGCCAAAGGATGTTGAGCTGAGGCGGATGATTCTTCAGGACGCACATAGCAGCCCATATGCTATGCATCCTCGAGGTAGCAAGATGTATAGGGATCTCAGAAAGCAGTTTTGGTGGCCGGGTCTGAAGAGAGAAGTGACTGAGTTTGTAGGAAAGTGTCTGACATGTCAGTAGGTCAAGGCTAAACATCAGTTGCCGTCAGGGTTGCTTCAGCCAGTGAAGATTCCTCAGTGGAAGTGGGAAAGGATAACCATGGATTTCGTCAGTGGATTACCGCTTACGCTAAGCAAGAAAGATTCAGTTTGGGTAATTGTGGATAGTCTGACTAAATCAGCTCATTTCATTCCGGTGAGGGTTGACTACTCACTTCAGAGGTTGGCAAAGCTGTATGTGTCAGAGATAGTGAGGCTGCACGGTGTGCCAGTATCGATCATCTCGGATAGGGATCCCAGATATACGTCAAGGTTCTGGAAAGCGTTACATCAGGCTCTGGGAACGTGTTTGGATTTCAGCACGGCTTTTCACCCGCAGTCTGACGGGCAGTTGGAAAGGGTTATTCAGATCTTAAAAGATATGCTGAGAGGTTGTGTTCTGGACTTCAGAGGTAGTTGGGAGGAGTTTCTGCCATTAGCTGAATTCACCTACAACAATAGTTACCAAGCGAGCATCAAGATGGCACCATATGAGGCGTTGTATGGTAGGAAGTGTCGCTCACCGACATGTTGGACGGAGTTGGGTGAACGTCCGTTGTTGGGGCCAGAGTTGGTTGCTGAGACCGAAGACAAGGTTAAGTTGATTCAGGCTCGATTGAAGGAAGCTTCGGACCGGC
Organism: Gossypium australe; assembly: GCA_005393395.2. Lineage (NCBI taxonomy): Eukaryota > Viridiplantae > Streptophyta > Magnoliopsida > Malvales > Malvaceae > Gossypium > Gossypium australe. Next base: position 106,055,984 of record CM016624.1, read on the forward strand.
AGAAGTCTTATGCCGATCTTAAGCGGAGAGATATAGAGTTTGCTGTGGGGGATCAAGTTTTTCTGAAGGTCTCGCCATGGAAGAAAGTGTTGAGGTTCGGAAGGAAAGGCAAGTTAAGTCTGAGGTTTATTGGGCCGTTTAAGGTACTGAGACGAGTGGGACCAGTAGCTTACCAGCTTGAGTTGCCAGCGGAGCTAAGTTAGATTCACGACGTATTTCACGTTTCGATGCTTAGGTGATATTGTTCAGATCCATCGCATGTGGTAGCAGTGGAAGAGATCGAGATAAATCCAGATTTGACCATGGGGGAAGAACCTGTGCAGATTCTAGATCGGGATGTGAAGGTTCTGCGTAGGAAGTCTGTGCCTTTGGTAAAGGTACTATGGCGGAATCATGGCGTGGAAGAAGCTACGTGGGAACCCGAGGATATGATGAGACAGCAATACCCTCAACTCTTTTGATCAGGTAATTTCGAGGTCGAAATTATTTTAAGGGGGGTAGAACTGTAATATCCCGGGATAGGGGCTATTTTGTTAATGGCTTTGTTTGCATGTGTTTGGTTTGCTATGTTGTTGTTCTTGATGTTTTGGGGCTTAGTTGTAAGCTAGGTGTAAGCCTGAGTGGTAGGAAAAATTTTAGTTTTTAGGCTTAGGTGAGAGGAGCTGAAGGAGCTGGGTTTATAAGTATTCTTTGATGGATGTTAGCTCAAGAAAGGAGCTGGTGGAGTGGCAAGCTAGGCGCCACTTGAAGCTTGTGGGTGTGATGCCACTTGCAAGGGAAGAGGTCCTGTGTTCATGCTGCAGAATGCTCACATTTTGCTTCTATTTTGACGGCATGGAGGAGGAGAAGTTGTTGGCAGTTCAAACTCTGCCATAGACCAAGTCAAGTCAACCCACTTGAATGGTGGGTGGAGAGTAATTTGTGGAGGTGGACTAGTTCAAACTAGTTTGAATTAGTGGCTTGGAGTGCTTGGAGGTGATGGCCGAATATTGGAGAGATTTTGGGGGGAGTGGCCGGTTTGGTGAGTAAGTTAGGGGATAGTGCCGAAATGCACTTGGCATTTTGTGCATTTTCGGTCACTTTTGGTGTCAAGCAAACTTCTTCTTTTGTCATACCAAAGCCGAATTTTCAAGTAAGTTTCTCTTGTGTTTTCTTGAAACCGAAAGTCCAAGCATCTTCTTGCCGAAAATTTCTTTGCTTCTCTTGATTTGGTGTGTGGCCGAATGTCCTTTTCCATCACTTCCTTCCTCTTCATTTGTGTAAACCGAAACTAGTACCCTCTCCTCTTCATACTTCTTTCTTTTCTTGAAAACCTTGATAGCCGAAACTCTATTCTTCAAAACACTTTCTCCATTTCCTTTTTCTTTCAAATTGAAAGTACCTTTCTTCTTCTTGATTCCATTGTTGTTGTTGGCCGAATATCAACCCCTTTTCTCTTCATCTTTCTCTTGTGTTTTCTTTCTTTGTGTAAGGCCGAATCCTCTGTTCTTTTGTTCAAAGTGTTAGCCGAATCTCTCTTCTCTCCTAGTGGTTTTCTTGGCCGAATATTGGTGTGGTGTGGATCTCTTCTAGCCTTGGTTCTAGTCGGGTTTAGAGGAAGGTAAGTGCTTGGCCGAATGGCCATTTCCCCTCTCCCTTGTTCTTGTTGATTTTGGTTGGTTAAGTGCCGATTTTGGCATGTGTTGGAGGAAGTTAATCTCTTGTGTTGTAATCGATTTCATTATAGAGCCTTTGGATTTTGGTGGCAATCAAGTGAAGCAGTCATCGTTGGTTGATCGTTTGGTAAGTGCTGGTAAGGGTTCGTTCTTTTAGTCCACTCTTCTAGTTTCGATAAGTCAAGTTTCAAAAGACTAATCTTTCTTCTTATTAGGGTGTGGCCGATTGTCAGAGGAACCATCGTTGGTTCGGGATTTGGTAGGAAACCAAATCAAGTGTGAGGTAAGGGTTCAAACGTTAACCCCTTTGGTTTAATGGTTTTGGCCGAATGGTCTAGGTGCTAATCTCATGTTTGGCCGATTTTAGGAGCAAGGTAATCGAGGGATTTAGACCGGTTCTTTGGGATTAAGACTTGCATGTTAACAGGTGTGTAAACTAACACACTCTTTACTTAATAATATGTTTAATAAACCTGATTGCCTATTAAGCCAAAACAGTATGATGATTGATATGGTACCCAATGGGGTATGTGCACGGATTCGGGTAAGTCCGTTTTATTACGAGCTTTGTTAGTGATATATGATATCATAATCTATGATGTGTTATGGGATGCACTATGAAACATGTTTAGCATGATTTGCATGACTTGCATGATTTGCATCAGTATGATATGTTATGGGTGTTATGAGAGGAGGGGGAATATGATATCCGTGTCTTTGGGACACTAGAGGTTTGGCACCTCCAGTGGTTTGGTACCACAGATGATATTTTGTGTCTTTGGGACACCAGAGGTTTGGCACCTCAGCATCTCGTCCAAGTGGCTTAGCACCACAGTGGGTTGGCCCCACGGTTGATAGTACGGGATTGACACCAGTGATTTGGTATCACACGATGGGTTGGCCCCATCATTTGATTCGTGACTGCGGTCACCAGTGATTTGGTATCACACTTGTGTCTTTGGGACACCAGAGGTTTGGCACCTCATAGCGACTCGTCCCTGTGGTTTGACACCACCGTGGGTTGGCCCCACTTATGAGATACGGGATTGTCGCCAGTGATTTGGTATCACACGTGGGTTGGCCCCACAGATGGATTATTCGTGACTTTGGGTCACTAGTGGTTTGGCACCACATTGATGGATATCGTGACTTTGGGTCACCAGTGGTTTGGCACCACCAGTGGTTTGGTACCACACGGGGTAGAAAAGGTGTTACGGATGGTTAGGATCGGGTGCATTAACTGTATTGCTTTGTTATTATGTGTGTTAGTATGTTGCATATATCGGGAGGGGGATTTATGCACTGAGTCTTGCGACTCACCTTCTCCCTTGTTATTTCAGGTGACACTTAGATTGCGGACATGGAGCCGGGGTGGACTCGAGGTGACCATGCCATGAATAAATTCGGAGTTGCATTGATTTAAAACTTGGTACTTTATTTGGCTGATTTTCATTTGGTTTTATTTGGATTGTAAAAGGCCTTTTAAACTATGTTTTGTTATGTTTATGCTTAGAGTTGATTTTAAACATGCCTTAACAAATTATTGGGTTAAAATTTGCTAAAACTTGGAAAGATAAAATTTTCAAACTACAAAGCGATATGTTTTAAACTTTACCATCGGGTATCACGCTGTAATTTAAGATGAATGAAACTCAAATGTTTTCCAAACTTGAATACATTCTCTTACTAAGTCAAAATGTTTTTAAGCAACAATAAGGAATTACTTGAATTTATAAATGAGATAAACTTGTTTTACTTACATATCTGATTAAGTTTTCAAAATTACCGGGTTTTCAAATGCACCATCGGTTTTTAAACAATCATGCCCAAGATTTCTACAAGTACAAAATATAGCAAAGCGTTTTTATCAAACTTTTAAACGAAAACCTATCCTCTCAAATAGGATTTTCCCTTTAACATACCAGATTCGGTCGTGGTGTATTGACCGGATTTGGTGTGTTACAAGTTACATATTTTAATCCCACATTTAGTATGCTTTTGGATGATTAAAGCCTCGATTTATATAAAAAGGTGCTCTTAATCCTTTCTTTTCATGTCTTATACTCAGGAAAGCACCCAAGGATAAAAAGAACGAGAAACGGGCCCAAAACGGAGCAAATTGGGCCAAGGTGAAAATCGACACAGCCTGGACTAAAGCCCACATGGTCGTGCCTTATTGATCATCTAGAACATGGCTTGGCCCCCGATTTACACGGTCGTGTCTCATTAAAGAAATCTGAACACGGCCCAAAGACTAGTCACACGGGCGTGTGACATGGCCGTGTCTCTGTCGTGGCAATGAACTATTTCATTCGGATTTGGATACTTTGGGGCAAAGAAACACATTCCAAGGGGCTATATATATCCCCTAAGTTCATCCTTGAAGGGGGCGGTTAGCTAGGCCAAGAAGCCGAGCCGAGAAGGTCAGATTTGTGGGAATCACTCGAAGATAGCCAGTTAATCCATCCCAAGAAGCCGTAATTCTACTCAAGGCGGCGTATTTCTCCTTCAATTCCTTCAGGGAGTTTTAGGGATTTTTTATGTTTTGTTTTATCTTTTCTCTTGAGATGTTTTCTTTATTTGTTATGAACTAAATCCTTCAGGTACCTGAAGCGGATGAAACCTAGATGAATCTTGTTATTATTTTCTGAATTATATGATAAATACTTAGTTTGTTTTTAATTATTTGAGCTTAATCCAAATTTGATGTGCTTAGGTGGAGGAGGAATAGACCCTGCTTAAGAGTAGATCTAGCATAATTAAGCGGAGTTGATCGCACGCCTAGAGATAGGGTGACGAGATTTTGCTGGATTAGGGTGAAACCTAATATGGGAGTCCATAGATCGATTTACTGCTATTCTAGGGGGTTATTATTCGAGAAAGAGATTTCCATTAATTAACCTAGGGTTAGACGTTATTCCCCTCGAGAGAGGGTTTAATATACGTTAGGGAGTCTTACGGATCAAGCTAAGTAAATAAATCGTATGGTTCAGGGTTAAATAACAAGTGAAGTCTAGGTGGATTTTTTCTGAGGGTATCGTCTTAATCAACTGAGTTTTTCCTAAAGTTATTTTTCCAATTCATCCTTTTCGTCTTTGTGTCTTTGGCTTAGTAATTAGTTTAGATTATATTAAAGCAACTTCACTTATTTTAGGCTAAATAATAAAAAGAGAGTTAGTATTAGTACTTTTAGTTCCTTTGGGTTCGATAATCCGGTCTTGCCTAAGCTATACTACTGTTCGATAGGTACACTTGCCTTCAATCATTGTCAGAGTTAGTTTCCAGGTTTTATCATTCTCTTTATAAATTTTAAAACTCGACAGACATATGATCAACAATCTGCCGGATTAGAGTCAAATCTAATAAGGGAATCCATAGATCGAGTTAATGCAACAATAGGGGTTTTAATTAGAAAGAGATTTCAATTAATCAACCTAGAGTTAGTTGTTTTTAGTCTTGAAAGTGATATTAATATAAATCAGGGATTTCTACGGATTAAGTCAAGTGAATAAATCATATGAATAAAAAAAAATAAGTGAAGTCTAGGTGGATTCTTCCTTAGGTATTGCCTATCTCATATAAGTTGTCTAAAAAGTATTTTCCTAATTCTTTCGTTATCGTGTTTAATAGTTTTAGTTTAAAACGAAATCACTCCAATTCTTAGGCTAGATAATAGAAAGATAGTAATTACTAGTACTCTTAGTCCTTGTGGATACGATATTACCGGTTTTACCATAACTATACTATTGAACGATAGGTGCGCTTGCCTTTATTGTGATCATAGTTAGTTTTAGACACATCAAGTTTTTGGCACCGTTGCCAGGGACTAAGATATTAAGGAAACTAAATTTTTATTACTTTAGCCATTTTATTTATTTGCAATTTATTTTTCTTTTATTTTTAACTTTGCTAATTTTTCTTTTATTTGCTTCTGGCAGGTAATTTTAGTTTATGACTAGAAGAAACCCGTCAGGACCCTTGATTTTTGACAGTGAGATAGAACATACCGCTCGCAGAAACCGAAGAGAAATAAGGCGAAGCCTAAATACATAGAAGAAGAGCAAGAAGACAAAACTAATACCACTGAAGAGATGGCTGATAATAATCTGCTACCTCCTGTGGTTGCCGCAAATCCGGTGAATCAAAATCATGCTCCTCGTACTATGTATGATTATGTTAAACCTAATTTTACAGGAACTGAATCAAGTATTGTTAGACCTGCTGTTGCTACAAATAATTTTGAACTGAAACCTAACAGTATTCAGATGATTCAGTAGTTTGTTCAGTTTGATGGTTTGCAGGATGAGGATCCAAATAATCACTTGGCAAATTTCTAGAATTTTGCGACACTTTCAAGATTAATGGCGTTTCTGATGATGCCATTCGCCTTCGGTTGTTTTTCTTTTCATTGGGAAACAAATCTAAACAATGGTTGAACTCGTTACCACGAGGATCAATCACTACATGGGATCAAATGACCTAAAAATTTTTACTTAAATATTTTTCTCCGGCTAAAATGGCTAAGTTGAGGAATGATATTTCTTCTTTTGTGCAGATGGATTTAGAGACACTTTACGATGCATGGGAGAGATATAAGGATTTACTAAGAAGCTGTTCTCACCATGGGTTACCTTTGTGGCTACAGGTTCAAACCTTTTACAATGGTTTGAACCCCTCAACTAGGTAGTTGATTGATTTAGCCGCCGGTGGAACCCTAAATAACAAGACCCTTGAAGCGGCTTATGAGTTTATAGAGGAGATGGCACTGAATAACTATTAGTGACAAGTTATGAGGACAAAGCCAACAAAAGCCGTCAATGTTTTCAACCTCGATACAGTGACGATGCTAATAAATCAAGTAGAACTGTTAAATAAAAAGATTGATGGTTTGTATGGTTCTTCACAGGTACATCTAGTGATGCAGTGCGATACAAATGGAGGAGGGACGAACAATACAAAATACCCACCCTACAACCCTGTCATAGAAAACAAACAGATGAACTATATGGTTAACAATTCTAGACCTCAAAATAACCCTTATAGTAACACTTACAATCCAGGTTGGAGGAACCACCCAAAGTTTTCATGGGATGGCCAAGGAAATCAGAGACAACAACCCCCTTCAGGCTTTCAATAGCAACCCTACCCACAAGAGACAAAGTCGAACCTTGACGAGATGCTAACAGAATTTATCGCGGTGTCAGAAACCCATTTCCAAAACACCGAAACAACACTCAAAAATCAGTAAGCATTGATTCAAGGGCTAGAGAACCAATTAGGACAACTTGCTAAGCTCATATCTGAATGACCACAAGGCAGCTTGCCAAGCAACACTGAAACTAACCTAAAGGAACAAAATCATGCCATAACTGCTCACGAAAGTGAAGGGTTAGATGAGCCAAAATTAAGGCAAGAGAATGTTGTAGAAGAAGGTAAGGTTGAGATAAGCCATGAAAAACCAAAACTGGTAAGTACAGAATACCAACCTCGTGTGCCATATCCCAATGCAACAAAGAAAGACCGCACAGATGAACAATTCTGTAAATTTCTTAAACTCTTAAAAAAATTACATATTAACTTACCATTTATTGAAGCTCTTTCACAGATGCCCAATTCAAAAAAAAATTAAAAGAGCTTTTGACAAACAAACGGAAGCTAGACGAGGCGTCGCATGTGGAGCTAAATATAGTGTGCTCAGCAATCTTACAAAATAGACTGCCACAAAAGTTAAAAGATCCAGGGAGTTTTACGATTCCTTGCTTAATTGGTGGTTTATCTGTTAATAATGCTTTAGCAGATTTAAGGGCAAGCATTAATGTTATGCCTTATAAAATGTTTAAATAGCTAGGTCTAGGGAAACCCAAACAAACTAGGATGAGCATTCAATTGGCTGATAAAACTATTAGAGTTCCTAGGGGTATAATCGAAGATGTCATAGTAAAAATTGATAAATTCATATTCCCAGTAGACTTTGTTGTTTTAGACATGGATGAGGACAATAATGTTCTTTTAATTTTAGGAAGACCCTTTTTAGCAACTGCTAAAACTAGAATTGATGTTGGTACAGGTGAACTCACACTTCGTATAGGTGACGAAACGATCACTCTTCAGGCTCTTGATTTGGCCAGGACATCGAGTAATAAAGGTGAGAACATAAATTCTATTAATGACCACTTGGTTCAACCTTCTTTTTAGGAAGCACCACGAAATTACACAACTGAGCCATATCCTAGACCTCGTGCCAACACAGAAATAATTCATGAGGAGCGAAGGCTTCAGATCGATGAACTAGATGAGTGGAAGACACATGTCAATGAGAAACTAAGAAAATAAGATGAACCAAAGCTACTCCATGACAAGCTTAAGGATGGGCCAAACCAATTTAAGATCGGAGATCAGGTATTGTTGGATAAAACAGACCCTTGATTCGCCACTTCAGACCTTAATATAAACGAAGAGATCCCTTTTAAGGTACTCAATGTCTTCCCATACGGAACAGTCGAGGTAACTAATCCTAAGTTCGGCACTTTTAAGGTACACACTACTCGACTCAAACTGAATATTAATAATATAACTGATAGCAGGAGAGAGGAGTTTCAACTCCTTAAACCACCATGATTATTCGAAGGAAGGGTAAGTCTAGCTTAAGACTTTAAACGAGCGCTTCTTGAGAGGCAACCCGAGCACTAACTTCACTAATGTCATATTTTTGATTTTTAGCACCTAACTCAAAACTAACCTAATTAATTAAGCGTAGGTTTCTCTATCCATACGGCCTTGCACACGGGCGTGGTTGTGGCCGCGTGGACACCACGGAATAGGCACATCGGCGTGGCAGAGACCATGCGGAAACAGGATGAAAATTTCACCCAAAACAGGGGCTCTAACTAAATGCCACTGCCGTGCGATACGGCCGTGGTCGACATTGAGAAGGTAATATAGGCGTGCAACACGCCCGTGTCCTTAATCCATTGTTAAAACTGAGAAATCTACACGGCTGTGCGACACGCCCGTGTCTGTAGGCCGTGGTCGACATTGATCAAACAACACGGGCGTGGAAACGTCCACATAGGTGTGGGAGAAACGAATGAAGCATCACACGGTCGTGCGATACGGCTGTGTGACCTAACACGCCCAGTGCACATGGGCGTGGGTAGCAACTAGGTGCCCTAATTTCTATTTAAATCCTCTTCTTCTCACTTTCTTCCGAAATCTTCTTCTCCCAAACCCTAGTCTCACACCCCCTTCCTTTTTCATTATCTTTCTCTCTTCATTTTTCTTTCTTCCTTTACTTTATTCGTACTTTATACCACCATCCCCATGTCGAAAAAGCGAAAGGATCCTAGCGCAGTCTCCCCGTGCACAACCACTCTACATAAGTTCATGCCAGCCGCTTTATCTACTCAACAAAACAAGTACCTTTGAGTCCATTCAGTTTTTCTTTTTCTTTTATTTTTATTTTTAAGTTCTTTTCCTTTATCTTTCTTATCTTTAATTTATATTATTATATCTTGATTTCCTTAATTTAGGTTCAAGGGGCTGTTAAGGAATGACCACACCCCCACCGGAATATCCACCTCCACCTTCATCTATGCCCAACTTTACCGTTTCTTTTCCTTGACTCCATCCAAAATTTAGTAAGTTCACTTCTCTTCCTATCTTATAATTTTCTATATTATCGACATCTATTTTTGTACATTGAGGACAATGTACATATTAAGTGTGGGGAGGTGTCAACAATACTGTATTATACCTTGTTCTTAAGTAATTTTCCCATATTACTATTAGAATGAAACTTCTATTGATTTATGATTTTCATTGATATGTTTAGGATTAAGTCATAGGTAATTGTGCATTGATGGTTTAAACTTTAAGACATTAGAGAATCAAGCATGATAAGTCTATTTTCCGTAATTAAATTTTTTTAGGTTGTTTCCCTAAAGTTAAATATTACTTTGAAGTTTGAAATGTGCACGGTTGACATCAAAAACCATAAATTTGTGAGTCTTTGAGCCATCTAGAGCATATATGTTTCTTGCTCACTTTATTGATTATGAGTGTGTCAATATTGATTTGTTATTCTAGAACTTGCTTCGATTATGCATGTCGAGACCACGCTTTTGATTTGATATACTGAGATGATAAAGGCACCTAGGTTCTAACCCACTTACCCCATAAACAGCCTACCCTCATAATTAACCCCTAGTGAACCCTTTTTAGCCCAATAAACCATTTCTTGACTCAACTATTAATATTAACCCAAAACCAAATTTTTACTTCTCCTCATTTGACTTCCCTTATGTCGAGATTTGATTTAATCAGTTGCCTAACTATTTTCTTTATTTCAGTTGTTAACTACTTACTTATTATTGTATGTTCTTATTCTTAAAAAAAATTTGGAAATTTATTCATTATTGGTTGTTGAGCTTAGCAGTTAATTTCACATTTTTAGAAAAAGCTCGTGTTATTTTTTAATTGATGTAATTATTCAGTATTAGTTATTTTTCTAGTTAAGGTATATTGTTAATTCAAGCTCGATTCTAACCCTCTAAGTTTAGCCTTTATCCACACCTTTAACCGAAGCCCCATTACTTCCTTTTTAAGACCTTTTGATTTGTCTATCATATCATTTTTATAGTGGTGGAGATTTGATTTTTCATGCAAGCATATGGGATTAACTTTTCATGTTTGAATTTTGAGTGCTTAATTTGAACCTTAAACACTTTGAGTGATTTAAGTGAATCTTTAGTGAGGATGCCAATTCTTGTCGGTTTTGGATCAAAGGTAATTATTTAGGTACGGGGAAACACCTATGTTTCGCACTATAAAAATTTAAGACTTAGATTGTTTGAGTCTTTAGGACTATTTTCGTTAAATTATCAATGTATGGATTACCTATGAATTATGATGATACATTATTGATGAGGATTATGAATTGAGGAAGTTAATTTTAATTGTGAGCTGATGATTTTGCTTGAGGATAAGCAAAGGCTTAAGCGTGGGGATATTTGATAAACCATAAATTATACATATTTAACCCCATGCTTGGCTTATTTTTGGATGAATTTTAATTAGATTTGATGAATTCGATGCTCCTAATCCTTTAATTTCATGTTTTACACTCAGGAGAGCTTAGGACGTCGAAAAGAACAAGAAACAGGCCAAAAAGGGGCAAAATGAGCCTACCTAGGAAATCCACATGGCCTGGACCATCGAACACGGCCATGTGTTACGAGCAGAATCAAACACAGCCTAGAATGTCGCACACGGGCATGTGACACGGCTGAGTGTGACGAGCATAAATCGAAGGAGTCCAACACGGACGTGTGACACGAGTGTGTCCCTGCCGACCCGAAGACTAATTCTATTCAAAAAAGGTTACTTGTGGGCGAAGAAAGGCGTTCCAAAGCCTATATAAACACCCTAGAGGTCAACCTAAATGGGAACGTGGAGTAGATGCCAAGTAGAAGGTAGAAAATACTCCAAGACAGCTGTCAGGAACAGCTTAGGAAAATGATCTCCATCAAAACTGAAGATCTCTCATCAAGTTGTTTAGAAATTTTTGGGTTTTCTTATGTTTTGTTGTTTTCCCTATTTTAAAATGTTTCCCTCTATCAGTATAAACTAAATCCCTTAAATAACTAAGGGGATGAAACCTAAGACAGATCTTATTATTATTCGATTTATAAGATAAATACTTGTTCTTATTCTTAATTGTGAGTTCTTATTCTTGTTTTGATAATTCAGGTTATTAACTCAAGTCGAATGTGCTTATTCAGTGGAGCAAAAGTCCATGTTTAAGAGAATATCAACATAATTAAGCGGAGTTGATTACAACCCTAGAAATAGGGCGACAAAAATCTATCGGATTAGAGTCAAATCTAATAAGGGAATCTATAGATCGAGTTAATGCGACAATAAGGGTTTTAATTAGAAAGAGATTTTAATTAATCAACTTAGAGTCAGTTGTTTTTAGTCTTGAAAGAGATATTAACATAAATCAGGGATTTCTATGGATTAAGTCAAGTGAATAAATCGTATGAATCAAAAATAATAAGTGAAGTCTAGGTGGATTCTTCCTTAGGTATTGCCTATCTCATATAAGTTGTCTAAAAAGTATCTTCCTAATTCTTTCATTGTCGTGTTTAATTAGTTTTAGTTTAAAATGAAATCACTCTAATTCTTAGACTCGATAATAGAAAGATATTAATTACTAGTACTCTTTGTCCTTGTGGATACAATATTACCGGTCTTACCATTACTATACTATTGAACGATAGGTGCGCTTGCCTTTATTGTGATCATAGTTAGTTTTAGACACATCAGGCACTGACGAGGGTACCATTGCCTTCTCGGTTAGAAGAAAAATAGAGACAGGATGAGGAAGAATTTGTAAGTTTTCTAAACTTATTTAAAACTCTGAATGTTCACTTGCCCTGAACAGAGTTAATTGAGAAAGTTCCTAAGTACGACAAGTATTTAAAAGAAATTATGTATAGGCATAGGAAAATAAAAATAAGAAAGAAAGTTTGCATAAGTGCATAATGTAGTGCGATTATTTCAAAATAGATACCCCCAAAACTAAAAGACCCAGGGAGTTTTACAATACCTATAGAGATAGGAGACATCCGTTTTAGTAAGGCTTTATGTGATTGACGTGTAACAGCCCGATTTTGGGGCTAGTCAGAATAGTGGTTTTGGGACCACTAATCCGAGGTTGAAGAAAATTATTTTAATATTATTTTATGTGTTATAACAAGTTTTGAAGGATGCATGAAAATTTTGGTGCCTTAATTTTAGCGATTGTATGCTTAATTGTGAAAACGGACTAAATCGCATAAGGTACGAAAGTTCTATTTTACAAGCTAGGGGTGTCTAATACCTATGGAATATTAAATTGGAGGTCCTTAAAGTGCAATTAGACCTCCCTAAAGATGATGGCTGGCCAAGGGAACCAAGAAAGACAAGAGCATCAAATGAGTCAAAAATTTAGTGGTGTTAGATGACTAAAATGAATAGAATAAGATAAGTAAAGAGAAAGCTATCATCTTTTTCGTTTCTCCTCTTCTTCTACCAAAATTTTCAACAAGAAATAGGGGTTCTGAAGCTCAAACTTTCAGCCAACATATCCTCTAGCAAGTAAGTGATTTTAGAGGTCTTTCTTGGTAATTTTTATACTTTTGGAACACCCAAAGCTTAAGCTAGCTAATGAGGGAACTATTTTGCAAAATGGTTAAAAGTTTAGGGACTTGCTATGAGAGTGTTCATGTTGTTTTCTGAGTTTTTATGTAAGAAAATTAATGTTAGTGAGTTAAGGAACAACTTTTGTGAAAGGTGTTACCATGAAAACACCTAAATGGGACCTATTAGTAAAGGTTGAATCTGTGTAATAAATGCATGAAATAATGGTTTTGTAAGTTGTTGTAAGAGAAATAAATGTTCAACTAGGCTTTTTTAAAGAGAAAATGAGATGAAAAATGATTTACGAGCCTAGGGGCAAAATCATAATTTTGCCAAAGTAGAAGGGTAAAATGGTCATTTTTGCCTAAGTAGAAATTTTGATATATCATGAATTATAAAGAGATTGAATGAGTGGATTTTATTATTATAGATCAAGAAGAGCATGGAAGCAACCTTGACCGAGGAAAAGGTAAGGTTACGGACTAAAACGACGATTAATACATTTTGCACTGAGGTAAGCTTACCTGTAAATGATACATCTTTAATACATATGTTGTTACTCATTGGTGCATTGTATGAATGAGATCAATTATGTTTGAGATTGATAGATAGTGAATAATTCTCGTATGAACCTCGGAATAGATATGTAAGTGCGGAAAAATATCCGTAAATATTCTTATTGGTGGGCTATGTGCGATACCACCGTAATTATTCTTTTTGGTGGGTATGTGCAGTACCACCTGATTATTATCATTTGGTGTGCTATGTGCATAACCACCGTAAATATTCTTGTTTGTGGGATATGTGCGGTACCACCCTATTATTGATTAATGGTGGACTATGTGCAAAACCACTAGGTACTTAGTATTATTCTGATTGGTTCATTGAGAAATTGTCTAAGTAAATTTTTCATGTGACTTAGTTGTGATGAGTACATGATATGTGAGCAATATAAATGTTATACGATTGGAAGGTGGTAAGAGATGAGATGAGTAAGCATGGTTATGGAAATCTGAATTATTCTTGTTTAGTATGAAATGTTATTGACTGATTAGCACATGCTATGGTGCTTATTATTTACATGTAAACTTACTAAGCTTAAAGCTTACTCCATTTCTTTTTCCTTATTTTATAGTGTCAAAGAGCCGACTCGGGATACGAAGATAATTTGAAGATTATCCACACTATCAGCTCATCTCGGTATATTAGACATAGGATTTTGAGTATGGCATGTATAAGGGCTAGACATAGTGAAATGTTTTGTTGTTTTGGCCAAGTGTGTTGGCTCTTTTAAAGATGAACACTTTTGTAAATGGCCATATTTAATGGCTCATTATCATTATATATATGAAAAGATGATGTTATTCATGAATGTGTATGATACATGATTGAGTTCCTAGGTAAATGGTTGAATGTGATTGATGTTATATGAGTTAGGGTGATAAAAAGAGCTTGGCAAATAGCCTTGTTCTTGTCCACACGGGTAGGCACACGAGAGTGTGTCTAGGCCGTGTGTGACGCACGGTCAGCCTCATGGGTGTGTGACCAGGACGTCTATCCCCTACATGTTAGTGTTGTAAGTCAGTGTCGACCACGGGCTAGAAACACGGGCGTGTGCCTAGGCCGTGTGCCCCTTATTTGGTTGCTGACGTCACAAACAGAATGCCCAGGTTTTCACACACGGGTGATGACATTGGCATGTCTAGGACGTGTGGAGGACACGGGCATGTGTCTGGCCATGTGGAAACCCTGTAGGTTTGAAAAGAAAATAAATTCCATAAAAGCTAGGGACATGGGTGTGTGTGACCACACGGCCTACCCACACGAGTGCGTCCCATTTCATACAGGCTTGTCCCATGTCACACGGGCATGTAGCCCTATTAAGGGAAAAAAATTTTAGTATACAAAAGATCCCGGTTTGATTTCGAGGCCCTCCGTTTGCATGTGTAATGCCTCGTAGGCCCATAATAAGAATGTTATGAATGTGAATGAAAGATTTTATATTGGAATGAAATTTGATAGCCCAAAGTTGTATGTTAAAGTGCATTAAGTCTGGTAGTGCCTCGTACTCGGTTCCGGCGTTGAATACGGGTAAGGGGTGTTACATTTAGTGGTATCAGAGCTATGGTTTAGTCAGTTCTCGGACTACCGTAGCGTGTGTAAGAGTCTAGCTATACATGCCATACACATATATTGATAGTGTGGTGACTTCTGAAAATTTTAAACTGTGTTTTTGTATAGTAAATGGATCTTGATCGAGCTGTTGCTGATGACGCTGCTAGTAATGTGCCGGCTCCAGCGCAAGGGACCGCGCCTGTAGAAAGTAGACTCGAGACTTTGGGTCAAGGGGAAGAGTCTCGAGAAGCCTTTCTCCACATGATGAGTAACTGGTACACCAAATTTGTACGAGCAAACCCTTATGCTCAACCTCCTCCACCCTCACTTATACCTCAGCCAGTCCTCGTGGTTCCTTAAGGTATAGATTTAGTGAGAATGACTAAATACTCGGTCCAAGATTTGAAAACAAGGGGCCGAGGAACTCAGAGCTAATATAGACGATGACCTCAAGAGGGCAGAGTTCTGGCTTGAGAACTCAATGCGAGTGTTTGATGAACTCTCCTGCAAACCTGAGGAGAGGTTGAAATGTGTCGTGTCATTATTGAAGGACTCGGCATATCGTTGGTGGAAAACGTTGACGTTGGTAGTTCTAAGGGAGAAAGTGACATGGGAATTTTTTCTGGAAGAGTTCCGAAAGAAGTATATAAGTCAGAGATTTGTAGATCAGAAGCGGAAAGAATTCCTTGAATTGAAGCAAGGCAAAATGACTGTGGCAGAGTATGAGCGCGAGTTTGTTAGGCTTAGCAAGTATGCACAAGAGTGTGTGTCCACGGAAGCTATTTTGTGCAAAAGGTTCGAAGACAGACTGAATGAGGATATCAGACTGCTAGTTGGGATTTTAGAATTGAAAGAATTTGTGGTGTTGGTTGATAGGGCATGTAAGGCCGTATAGCTGAATAAGGAAAAGAGAAAAGCTATGATTAAGGCCCGAGATGTAAGGAAGAGACCGATGAGTAAATCGTTCCAAGCTTAATTATAGATATCCAAGGAAATGAACCCTAGGACGACTGCTTTAGTTGGGTACTCACACCGAGATCGAGGTAATACATATTCGGGCTCGAGAGTTAAAGCCACCTCGATGGCAAGCGTGGCCAATCCAAAGTGAAATAAACCGGAGTGTCCAAATTGTGGTAGACAACGCACTGGGAGTGCTGGGGAAACAATCGTAATTGCTACAAGTGTAGTTCACCCGACCACTTCATTCGGAACTATCTACAAAGGGATGAAAAGGATGGAAAACAAGAAGTAAGATCAAGCAATGTATCATCGAAGGGTAGACCACAAAAGAAAACCCGGGGAGTGGGACTAGTAGTAGAGTTGCGCCTAGAGACTCTGTTGTGAGATCGGAGGGTCGAGCACCTGCAAGGACCTATGCCATTCGCGCTCGCGAAGAGGCATCATCCCCAGATGTGATCACGGGTACATTTTCTCTTCATGATATTTCTGTTGTTGCTTTGATTGATCCGAGGTCTACCCATTCTTATATTTGTATGAAATTGGTATCTAGCATGAGTATGATTGTTGAGTCTACGGAATTTGTGATAAAAGTGTCAAACCCATTAGGCAAACATGTGCTGGTTGACAAAGTGTGTAGGAGTTATCCCTTGACAATTAGAGGTCAATGTTTTCCGGCAAATCTTATGTTGTTACCGTTTGATGAATTTGATATGATTCTTGGCATGGATTGATTGACTACTCATAATGTTTTAGTAAATTGTGGTAGTAAGTTTATTGAATTGAAGAGTGTAAATGGAGATGTCATTCGGGTTGAATCAGGTAGATCGGATAGTTTGCCTGTGATAATTTCATCTATGGTAGCCTAGAGATACTTGAGAAAAGGGTCTGAGTCCTATCTCGCCTTTGTGCTAAATACTCAAGGGTCAGAGGTAAAGATTGATTCAGTGCCGGTGGTATGTGAGTATCCAGATGTGTTCTCGAAAGAGTTACTCGTATTGCCTCCAGTTAGAGAGGTCGAGTTTGGGATTGAGTTAGTTTCAGGTACAACACCTATTTCGGTTGCCCCATATAGGATGGCACCATTGGAGCTGAAAGAATTGAAGGTTCAGTTGCGGAGTTAACGGATAAGGGTTTTACAAGACCGAGCTATTCACCGTGGGGTGCTCCGGTAATTTTTGTGAAAAAGAAAGATGGGTCGATGAATGTGTGCATAGACTACAGACAACTTAACAAGGTGACAGTGAAGAGTAAGTATCCCTTGCCAAGGATAGATGATTTATTTGACCAATTCAAGGGAGCTATGGTATTCTCTAAGATAGACCTAAGGTCTGGCTACTACCAGTTGAGGATTAAGGAGCAAGATGTGCCGAAAAATGCATTTTGGACGAGATATGGCCATTATGAGTTTCTTGTCATGCCATTTGGCTTAACGAATGCTCCTGCGATTTTTATGGATTTAATGAGCCGCATTTTCTGACCGTATTTGGATAAGTTTGTAGTTGTTTTTATCGACAACATATTAATTTATTCTCGGGGTGAGAATAAGCATACAGAGCACCTGAGAATTGTTTTGCAGACTTTAAGAGACAACTAGTTGTATGCTAAATTCAGCAAGAGTGAGTTTTGGGTCCAAGAGGTCAGATTCTTAGGACATGTTGTGTCGGGTGATGGCATTAGAGTTTATTCGAGTAAGATCTCGGCTATTGTGGAGTAGAAATCGCCAAGGAATGTGTCAAAAATTAGAAGCTTTTTGGGTTTAGTGGGGTACTACAGACGTTTCGTAAAGGGGTTTTCCATGATTGCTACCCCGATGACGAAACTATTGCATAAAGATGTTAAGTTTGAATGGACTAAGAAATGCCAATAGAGTTTCGAGAAATTGAAAGCATTATTGACTGAGGCGTCGATTTTAGTACAACTTGAGTAGGGGAAAGAGTTTGTGGTTTATAGTGATGCGTCATTAAATGGACTTGGCTGTGTATTGATGCAAGAGGGAAAGGTAGTAGCTTACACCTCGAGACAGCTAAAACTGCATGAGAAGAATTATCCGACTCATGATTTAGAGTTGGCTGCGATCGTCTTCCCTTTGAAGATTTGGCGTCATTATTTATATGGTGAGAAGTGTTGAATCTTCATCGATCACAAGAGTTTGAAGTACTTGATGGACAAAAAGGATTTGAATTTGCGACAACGGTGGTGGCTCGAATTATTGAAGGATTATGAGTTAGTAATTGATTACCATCCGGGGAAAGCAAATGTGGTGGCGGATGCCTTGAGCAGAAAATCCCTGTATGCTTTGAGAGCTATGAGTACGAGCTTAGCATTGTCTGATGATGGTACTATATTGGCTGAGTTGAGGGCTAGACCGTTATTTATTCAGTAGATATGTGAAGCTCAAAAGAATGATAGTGGGACGCAAGCTAAGAGAGCTCAGTGCGAATCGGGAAAAGACTCTGATTTTCGGATGAGTTTAGATGGTTGTCTGATGTTCCATGACATGATTTGTGTACCTAGGGATGATGAGTTGATCCAAAAAATTTTACATGAAGCGCACAGTGGTTGCTTGTCAGTACATCCAGGCAGTACGGAAATGTACAATGATTTGAAGAAATTGTATTGGTGGACGGGTATGAAAAGAGATATCTCCGAGTTCGTTACAAAATGTTTGATCTGTCAACAAGTTAAAGCCGAGCATCAAGTAACTTTGGGATTACTGCAACCAGTGATGGTTGTAGAGTGGAAATGGGATCGAATCACCATGGATTTTGTAACGGGCTACCTATGACTCCGAGAAAGAAAGATGTTGTGTGGGTCATTGTTGATAGATTAACGAAGTCGGCTCACTTTATACCAGTGCATGTGGATTATTCACTTGATAAGTTGCCCGAGTTGTATATTGCTGAGGTGGTGAGATTGCATGGGGTGCCCATATCTATTATCTCGAATAGAGATTCGAGATTTACTTCAAGGTTTTGGAAGAAGTTGCAAAAAGCCTTGGGTACAAAATAGAATTTTAGTACATCGTTCCATCCTCAAATCGATGGCCAATCTAAAAGAGTGATTCAAGTTCTTGAGGATATGCTCTGATACTGTGTGTTGGAGTTCGAAGGTAGTTGGGAAAAATATCTACCTTTGGTTGAGTTTGCCTATAACAATAATTATCAGTCGAGTATACGGATAGCACCGTACGAAGCTTTGTATGGTCGCAAGTGTCAAACTCCCTTGTATTGGACCGAGCTTAGTGAGAAGCAAATTCACGGGGTCGATCTAGTTAAAGAGACCGAAGAGAAAGTGAAAGTGATCCGTGATAGTCTGAAAGCGACTTTAGATCGACAAAAGTCATACGCGAATTTAAAAAGGAAAGAAATCGAAAATTATTTCTGAAAGTATCCCCGTGGAAGAAAATATTGAGATTTGGTCGAAAGGGCAAATTGAGTCCATGATTTATAGGGTCGTATAAGGTTATTGAATAAATTGGACCAGTAGCATACTGGTTGGTTTTGCTAGCAGAGTTAGAAAGAATACACAACGTGTTTCATGTGTCGATGTTGCGGAAATATCGTTCCGATCCTTCGTATGTGATCCCTCCAACAGAAATTGAGATACAACCGAACATGACTTATGAAGAGGAACCAATTAAGATATTGGCTCGAGAGGTTAAACAGTTGAGGAACAAGAGCATAGCCTTAGTATAAGTGTTATGGAAAAAACATGGTGTGGAAGAGGCTACATGGGAACCGGAAGAAGCCATGAAGGAACAATACCCAAACCTTTTTACCGGTAAGATTTTCAGGGACGAAAACCTCTAATGGGGAGGAGAGTTGTAACAGCTCGATTTTGGGGCTAGTCAAAACAGTGGTTTCAGGACCACTAATTCGAGGTTGAAGAAAATTATTTTAATATTATTTTATGTGTTATAGTAAGTTTTTAAGGATGCATGAAAATTTTGGTGCCTTAACTTTAGCAATTGTATGCTTAATTGCGAAAAAGGACTAAATTGTATAGAGCGCGAAAGTTCTATTTCACAAGCTAGGGGTGTCTAATAGCTATGGAATATTAAATTAGAGGTCCTTAAAGTGCAATTAAACCTCCCTAACGATGATGGCCAGCCAAGGGAACCAAAAGAGACAAGAGCATTAAATGAGTAAAAAATTTGGTGGTGTTAGGTGACTAAAATGAATAAAATAAGATAAGTAAAGAGAAAGCTATCATCTTTTTCATTTCTTTTCTTCTTCTACCAAAAGTTTTAGGAAGACATAGGGGTTTTCAAGCTCAAACTTTCAGCCAACATATCCTCTAGCAAGTAAGTGATTTTAGAGGTCTTTCTTGATAATTTTTGTACTTTTGGAACCACCAAAGCTTAAGCTAGCTAATGAGGGGACTATTTTGCAAAATGATTAAAAGTTTAGGGACTTGCCATGAGAGTGTTCATGTTGTTTGCTGATTTTTTATGGAAGAAAGTGAATGTTAGTGGTGAGTTAAGGAACAACTTTTGTGAAAGGTGTTACCATGAAAACACCTAAATGGGACCTATTAGTAAAGGTTGAATTTGTGTAATAAATGCATGAAATATTGGTTTTGTGAGTTGTTGTAAGAGAAATAAATGTACAACTAGGCTTGTTTAATAAGAAAATATGATGAAAAATGATTTACGAGTCGTAATTTTGCCAAAGTAGAAGGGCAAAATGGTCATTTTTGCCTAAGTAGAAAATTTGATATATCATGAATTATAAAGTGATTGAATGAGTGAATTTTATTATTATAGATCAATAGGAGAGCCGAAACAAACTTGACTGAGGAAAAAGGCAAGGTTACGGACTAAAATGTCAATTAATACATTTTGCACCGAGGTAAGTTTATGTGTAAACGATACATCTTTAATACATATGGTGTTACTCATTGGTGCATTGTATGAATGAGATCAATTATGTTTGAGATTGATAGATAGTGAATAATTCTCGTATGAACCTCAGAATAGATATGTAAGTGCGGAAAAATATCCGTTAATATTCTTATTGGTGGGCTATGTGCGATACCACCGTAATTTCTTTTTGGTGGGCTTTGTACGGTACCACCTGATTATTTATTCACGTTAGGCTGTGTGCGATACCATCGTTTGTATTATCATTTGGTGGGCTATGTGCGTAACCATCGTAAATATTCTTATTGGTGGGCTATGTGCGATACCACCCTATTATTGATTAATGGTGGGCTGTGCCCAAAACCACCAGGTACTTAGTATTATTCCGATTGGTTCATTGAGAAATTGTCTATGTAAATGTTTCATGTGACTTTGTGGTGATGAGTACATGATATGTTAGCAATATAAATGTTATACTGTTGGAAGGTGGTAAGAGATGAGATGAGTAAGCATGGTTATGGAAATGTGAATTATTCTAGTTTAGTATGAAATGTTATTGACTGATTAGCACATGCTATGGTGCTTATTGTTTACATATAAACTTACTAAGCTTAAAGCTTACTCCCTTTATTTTCCCTTGTTTTATAGTGTCAAAGAGTCAGCTCGGGATACGAAGATAATTTGAAGATCACCCACACTATCAGCTCATCTCGGTATATTAGACTTAGCATTTTGAGTATGGCATGTATAGGGGCTAGACATAGTGAAATGTTTTTCTGTTTTAGCCAAGTGTGTTGGCTCTTTTAAAGATGAACACTTTTGTAGATGACCATATTTAATTGCTCATTATCATTATATATAAGAAAAGATGAGGTTATTCATGAATGTGTATGATACATGAATGAGTTGCTTGGTAAATGGTTGAATGTGATTGATGTTATATGAGGTAGGGTGATAAAAAGAGCTTGGCAAATAGCCTTGTTCTTGTCCACAAGAGTAGGCACACGGGCATGTGTCTAGGCCGTGTGTGACGCACGGTCAGTCCCATGGGTGTGTGACCAGGCCGTCTGTCCCCTGCATGTTAGTGTTGCAAGTCAGTGTCAACCACGGGCTAGACATACCAGCATGTGCCTAGGCCGTGTGCCCCTTATTTGGTTGCTGACGCCACAAATAGAATACCCAGGTTTTCACACACAGGTGATGACACGGGTGTGTCTAGGCTATATGGAGGACACAGGTGTGTGTCTGGCCATGTGAAAACCCCTGTAGGTTCAAAAAGAAAATAAACTCCACACGGGCTAGGGACATGGGCGTGTGTGACCACACAGCTTACCCATATGGGCGTGTCCCATTTCACACGGGCGTGTGGCCCTGTTAAGGCAAATTTTTTTAGTGTACAAAAGATCCCGGTTTGATTCCGAGGCCCTTCGTTTACATGTGTAAGGCCTCGTAGGCCCATAATAAGAATGTTATGAATGTGAATGAAAGATTTTATATTGGAATGAAATTTGATAGCCCAAAGTTGTATGTTAAAGCGCGTTAAGTCCAGTAATGTCTCGTACCCGGTTCCGGCATTGAATACGGGTAAGGGGTGTTACATGAGGAGCCAATATTAATTTAATGCCTTTATCTATTTATGAAGAACTTGGGTTAGGGGAGCCTAAAAATACCCCGATCACACTATAGTTAGCTGACAGGTCCTCAGTACAACCGAAAGGGGTACTTGAAGATGTTGTGGTTAAAGTGAGGAGCTTTATGATCTCAACTGATTTTATAATTATAGATTTCGAGGAAGACAGTAAAATACCCATTCTGTTGGGTAGGCCATTTTTAGCTATATTAAGGTCCACCATTTGCCTAGAAAATAACGAGTTAAAAATGATGATAAATGGTGAGACAGAAACCTTTAGATGTGGTCACCGAAAAATAAGTAACATAGGGAAAAATTAGGGAGACAATGCTTTGGAATATTTGTAAAAATCCCTAATTACCCTAAACTAGAGAAAGTGTTCTCTGTGATAAGTGCGAGTCGAAAAAGTAAGTCCAAAGAGTGAGATAAGCGAAGGAAGGTGGAGTGGCATGACGGGCATTGAACTAATTCTAAAAAAACCAAAACTAGAGGAGGGTGCACGTATACATTAATCGAGCTGACGGATGAATCTGACAGCAAGACCTAACATTTTTAACTGAATTTTAACTTTATGTATATTATTGTATTTTAAACTAACCGATAGTTTAGATTTTATTTTTTATTAATTTTTTGTTTAAATAGAAAATGAGGCACTTTAAATATGGGAAATTTTGGCTACAATAGAGTCGGTGACGCAATATGGAACATCCATGTTACAACACCGCCTCTATAATCAAAATAATCAATAGAGGTGCTGTGTCACGATATAGAGGATAGTTTACCTAGGATTCCAAAATTCAGAGTGTATCACGACATCGATCCCCGATGTCATGTGAAACACCCCAAACCCGGTCTATACGTTAAGACCAGATTTGACATGTCACACAAAATGAACATACATCTAGTCTTTTAAAGAAATCAGATTTTCAAAAAAACACTTTGACGTGGAGTTTGTTAAAAACCAAAGGTTGATTACTAAATCTAATAATTTGAGTTGTATAATTTGAAACTTAAAAAAATTTATTTAATATTTTGAGAAAATTTAAAGAGTTCGAAAGTAATTTGAAAACAAACATTTAAAAATGTTGTAACAGAAAAATTACTGAGTTAAAAATATCTAAGAATGAAAACAGTTTTTGTACGTTTTTTAAGAAAAACATTTATTTCTATTTTAGAAAAATAAACCCATTTAATTATTTAAGGCATATTATAAAATCCATCCAAAATTAAAACATCCATAAAAATTTAACCAGAGGCCTTATTACAAAATAGCAAAAATAATAAAAAGTACTTAAAAAGAAATCCGTAATTTAAATAACCCATAATTCATAGTATGGCCTCCACTGAGTCGTCCCCGGCCCAAGCCTCTATCACTGATCATTACCTGATGAGGGTAAAGAAAACAAGGGTGAGTTACTTACTGGGCCAAAAATTTAATTATGCATTTATTAGGCCAAAGCCCATTACAATCATAACATTATATCATATATAACATGCATGTGTTATGCAATTTCCAAACCAAACCTAGTTTTCCATCCGCGACACACCACCCGTACCAACCAACAAACCTGTGGGGAGTTTTAGTCACCCATCCCGCCAACACACCAAACTGGGCATTAAGCCATATATCAATTTGTGGACAAGCCACCAGAATTTTGTAACAAAGCTACCAGAACTTCTCTTCGTCAAATATCCCAACCCATGCAAATCATGTATATAATATGCAGATTCAATTACTACAATCCATTCATATAATTATTACAAACATATGGCCCATTATAAAAATTCTCACATTTTGGCCCATGTAGCAAATGTCACATCTGGCCCATAAATCAAGTATCACATTGGGCCCATAAATCAAGTATCACATTTGGCCCATAAATCAAGTATCACATTTGGCCCATTTATCACATATCACATTGGCCCATTTAGCAAAATATCAGATTAGCCCGTTAGCAAAATATCAATCGACCCATATAGCAAATATCAAACGACCCATATAGCAAATTATCAATCGGCCCATATAGCAAAAATATCAAACGGCCCATATAGCAAATTACCAATCGGCCCATATAGCAAATATCAAACGGCCCATATAGCAACATATTTCAATTTGGCCCATAAAGGGTATTTTCGTAATTCGGTCCATAGGGACATTTCGTAACCCGGCCCGTAAGGGCATTTTCGTAACTTGGCCCATAAGGGCATTTTCATAATTCAGTAATCGTACCCACTAAGGGTAATTCGGTAGTTTACCCTCTAAGGGTATGATGGTAATTTCGCAACCTAGGCTTAATTACTAATTTGGGGCATAAAATCGAAACTGTCCATCTGCGTCATACTGACTAAACTGACTATAACTCGAGTTAGGAAACTTGAAATCTAAATCAGTAAATTTTCCTTGAAACTAGACTCGTATATCTTTCTACTGTAATTTTTCCAGAATTTTTAGCTTAACCATTTAGTACAGTTTACTCCTTAAAGTTTCCCTTGTTTCACTATCCAACGATTCTGACCTCTCTTACCTTAATCTCAAATATCTTACTGTACGCTTTTCATATACTTCTCCCACTTGTTTTTATTGAAAACAGGTTCACTAACGAATCCATACAAATCAATTATAACTCTTAATTCACTTTGTACAATTTTATACGATTTTTCCAAGACAGAACAGAATACCCCGAAGTCATTCAGAACCAGTCTCACTAAAATTAACATATCTCAGAATATAAAATTCCTTTTCCTTCTCCATTTCTTCTATAATAAAATAGGCACAGTAAGCTTTGATTTGATTTCTTATTCACTTATTAATTCCCTTCCTCCTATTTTTCGATTTTTCAAATACACATCACTGTTTCTGACCGAAACTATTTTATTACAAAAAAATACGATTTCCACTACGATCATACGCACTACCGAGTGATCACGGATGTCGATTTTCGGTTTTATTCGGTATTTCAACCGATTCACAGAATATTTCATACAAACTTTTAGAGAAGTGTGAGATTACACACCATTTCAGATACGTATACGGAAGGTACGGGATTACACACCTTATTCGGAATCCGTAACACGATACTCTCCGCGGCACCTAGAGGTACAATCAGTCAACTATTAGTCCAAAACCCAATTTACAACTTCTACCAAATATTGCGATTGATTAACAATCTATCACTTACCAACAATCCGAGCCTCTTATTACGAGGGATAGGTGTTAGATTGGCCCTCTGATAAAGTACTTCGAGTCCTTAGAAGTGATTAACACAAAAACAATGTTAGCCACACCTTATTCGGCTTGAGAAAGAATCACCACAATACACCCCTTTCACCTATATACGGCTTGGAAGAAAAAGAAAAAGAAATGAAAAGAGGAATATACGATCACTTACCGATTTGATTAAGAAGAGATTGTCCAACACGAAAGGAAAAGAAATGGTGAAGAAGTAGGGTGGTAATAGGTTCAGTTATGGAGAGAATCGAACAATGATTCTCAGCTATCAAGGAAGGTGGAAAGAAAATGAGTATGTGACCAAACAAAAGAGAAAAGCAATGCACTATTGTGCTAATATGTTTCGACAATGAGGGTTGCAAATTTGGGAGAAATGACACAAAGTTGCCAAAGGGAATTTTTGCCAAAACACTACTAAGTCTTAACCAAATGCCAAAATAAAAAGATTCGGCTACCTATTCTCCCCAAAACCGTCCACATGCATCCCCCCTAGGATAAGAGTTTGGCCACCCAAGCTTTCCAAAACATCACCCACGAAATAAGCCTCATGTCCCCCTTTTTTTCCTATTTCTCTTGATTCCTTTCCCCAACTTCCACCTTGCCTTATTTCTTTAGCCCCCATTCCAAAAATAAAGAAGTCAAACTTGCCATAGATACCCCTTGGCCGCCACTTAAGGAAAGAGTGCAAAAATATTAGTCAAAATTTGCACACAAAGTGATTCGAACCTCTCCCCTTCAAGTCCATCATGTGGCATCATATCCTTCTTACCAATAGCTCATTTATGCAAGCACTTTACTCATTTATCTCTATAAGTCTTGAAGCTACTTACCATCTCTCCTTAAAGTGCTAAAATACAAAATTTTTCCTAAGGCCCAATTAAACTCGAGACTTCATAGAAACCTCGTAACCTTCCAAATTTACTTAACTAATAAGTCTAATTTGCAATAACACCATTCTCATATTCTCGAAGATTTTAAACACTCCTAAGCCCAAGGCCCAATGGGCCCAATGCTACTAGGCCCAATTTCGGGATGTTACATCATGACATCGACATACCGCCAAGGGTGTCGCGACATCGTTGCAATTTTTTGCAGGGTTAATGTAACATCCTAAAAACGGGGCTATTTGGTTTATAAATTATTTTTCTTATGTATGAATTGCTGTGTTATTATTTATGAAATAATAGAGCTTAATTTAAGGCTTTGAGTGTGCCCGGTTTGATAGAAAAATTTTAGTTTTAACTTTAAAGGCAAGGAGCATTAGCAGGAGGGTGTTATAAGAATAAATGTGGGTATTTTAACACAAAGATGAGCCTAGAATAAGTGGCAAAGTAAGCCCACTTAAGAGCTAGCATGTGACGCCACCAAGGAGCAAGGGAGAACCTTGGTTCGAGTCACAACAATCCCTCTTTTTGCACTTTGGTTGGACGGCAATAAGAGAGAGTTTTTCTCTCTTTAATTTCTTTTAATTATCTTTTAGATAATAGGATAATAGGAGATAATTAAGGATTTTATTTGGTTAAAAAGGGATTTTACTATAAGGATATTAAGAAGATAATCAAGGGTATTATTATTATCATTTTGATAATAAGATAATATAAGATAATCAAGAAGATTATTTGATTAAAAGGATTAATTAGTATTATTATTATTTAGATATCATGATAATAGTAGATTAAAGGGATTATTTGATATTATTTGGATTATTGATGGATTTTTGGATTAATTCAAAATTAATTTGAATTAATTAAAAGGGGTGGACGGCAAGGGTACTTAGAGCCTATAAAAGCATTAGTTGACCCCCTTGTTTTGTTTTTTTTTTCCATTCTTGCTAGTTTCCAAAAATCCCTAACGCCTCTCCCTTTGTGCTCTTTTATTTTCTTTGTTCTCTCAAACCCCTTCAAGCCGAAATTTCTAGCATCTTTCTTTCCCATTATTTTCTTTCTCCCCTTGGCCGAATACACTCCCTTGGAAGTGCTGATTTCTTTTCCTCTTATTAAACTCTCTATTGGCCGAATACAACCTAGTAGTTTGCCGAAACTCCCTTCTTCTATTCTAGTGTACTTTGGCCGAATATTGGAAGGAATATAGATCTCTTCAGATTCTTTGTTATCAATCGGGTGATAAGGTAAGTGATGGCCGAATTTCTATTTCCCCTTTTCTTTCTTTTTCTATCGACTTTTTACAAGGAAAGGAGCCGATTTCGGCAATGGTTAAGTCTTTTAATCGAGTAGTAACCAATTTCTGTTAGGTACTCAGGGGAGTAAAGTAGTCGACTCACAACCCGATCTCTAGTAATCGATTTTTGGTAAGTAATGGTAAGATCTACTTTAGTTAGTCAGTTGATATTCGTTTTAGCCGAAGGCTAATAACTTATTGAGTGCCGATTCATGGAATCAGAAGCAGATTCAGGAGTTTGGTGTGCGATTAACATCCAATCGAGGGAAGGTAAGATACCGGGTTCATAAGGAACCCCTTTCAATAATTTGGTTTGGCCGAATAGGCCATAAGACTAATCCATGAATTTGGCCGTATATAGGACAAGTGGATCTGTGGTGACCAACGTTTCTTTTCGGGATTAGAACATCCAAGGGTGACAGGTGTGTACATACACACTATAACCTATTTAATGTGCTGATTATTGGAAATGCTTAATTGATTTATGTAGCATTGGATGATATACCATATCGGTATAGATGGCAATTCAGGTAAGTACCTGTTAATGTGAATTATTATTAATGCTTTTGGGAAGCATGATGTACTGATTTATATATATAATGGCATGTAACATATATTTATGTGACTGATGTGGGATTGACTGAGTGGAGGGGGCAGCGATATTGTGCCGACGGGCACCAGTGTTTTGGTAACACACTGTGACTACGGTCACCAGAGGTTTGGTACCTCCAGAGGTTTGGCACCTCAGTAGCGACTTATCCCTGTGGTTAACACCACCGTGGGTTGGCCCCACTTGAGATATGGGATCGTCTGCCAGTGATTTGGTATCACACGATGGGTTGGCCCCATCACCCGATTTGTGTTTACGGACACCAGTGTTTTGGTAACACATTGTGACTATATGTCACCAGTGGTTTGGCACCACCAGTGGTTTGGTACCACAACGGGGTAGACAGTGGCGTATGGCTGGCGAGGTTGGGACACATGATATTTTGCATATTAATTGTTATATGTTGTGTATGAAAAATGTTTTTAAAACGAGGGAAGGGTTACATACTAAGTCTTGGTGACTCACCTTCTCCTTTATATTTTTCAGGTAACATGTAGATCGCGGATATGGAGCCGGATGGACTCGAGGTGGCCATGCAGTGGACTTGAATTAATTGAACTTTAAATTTAGTTATTTTATTTTATTATTGGTTTATTTTATTTTGGATGTAATAAGGCCTCCTTATACTTTATTTTTTTTTGTTATTTTTCTCATATGTTGGATATTTTGTTTAAAACTATATTATTAAAATTGAATTAAAATCACATGTTTTCCAAGTTTAAAACGAAAATTGTTTTTACCGTGCCATCGGGCACATTTGGAATTTTATATCAACTTGGCTTAAATAAATTTTCTAATAAAAACTAAATAAAGTTTTTACAAGACATTCAAACAAAAGGTTTTCAACAACTTAAATTGATTTAGAAAGACGAATTTTTCAAAATATTTTCCTTGTAACAGACTAGATTCGGCCATAGTGTTTGGGCCGGGTTTGGGTCGTTACAAAATTGGTATCAGAGCCCAGTTCAAAGCTCGGCTGTGGGGGCCCAAGGTCCAAAAATGTTTTGGTAGGCCTTATGGAATGATTTTTGGTTTTTGAACAGCATGGCCCGAGTCTCCGGCACCGATCCGCCCAGGTAAGTACTTTTAAACCTCTTTGTGAATTATATTCTGTAGAAGGGTAGGAAGCATGGAACGTAGATAGACTTATAGGAACTTGAACCCTAGGAATAGGTTACTCAAACACACAAACGAAGCATAAGACTTAAAGAACTAAACCAACCTATGACTTAGTCACTGAGCTAGGGTGTGGTAACCCCTGTACGCATGTCTAGGATTGGATCCGAAAGAGCCTGGTATTTAAGCAGTCCTCGTGACTCACCTCCTCTTCGCAGGTATCCTACCTGGTGCGTAGCTTCGGTTCACCCTAACTCAGAGGGCTCAGTGGTGTGGCAACCTCTGTGCGCATGTCTAGAAAGGTTCAGTGAGAGCTTGGTATTTAAGCAGTCCGCGTGACTCACCTCCTCTTCACTCGAATCCTGCCTGGTGCGTAGCTTTGGTTCACCCTGACCAAGAGGGCTCGGTCATAGGCCTAAAATAATGACTAAAACCCGAAGGGGATCTAGCCACGTTTTGAAATGAATGAAACAACAAAGACTCAAATGTTTTCAAAACTTTTGCAATAAACTCTTTCAAAATTGAGAACAACACTTTTACAATGTTTTTCTCAAAAAAAAAAACTTGATTTGCGGAAAATTACAAAAAGGCCCTTAGGGGTAAAATTACTAAAATGCCTTGGCTCATAAAATATCAGTTCAATGGTTTGGCTCAAAATTTCAACTATTTTACAAATATTCAGCAAGTTAGCTTTGAAAATCATCAACAAAATATTTTGGTTTTGGAAAATTACGAAAACGCCCTCGAATTCAAAATTTCCCAAAATGACCTTGACTTTTGAACTTTTTGCAAACAGCAACGTTTAAAAAAAAAAGAAAACTTTCAAAAGAACCCCAAAGTTTTACAACCGTTAAAAAGAACCCTGATTGATCAAAATTACAAAATTGCCCTGATTGACAAAATTACTAAAATACCCCTGGGTTCCGAAACGATGTTATACCTTCAAATTTTTACAAAATCTTCAGAAACCTCTCCAGTTTTGAGAATTTCAAAATGATATGTTTTATTAAAGTTTTACAAACTTTTTATTTCAAAAATACCCTTATAGGAAAAATGACGAAAATACCCCTGGGTTAGAAATGGGCAGAAATGTCCGAAGAGCGAATAGGTAGGGAAAGTAGTAAGGAATGGATGCATGAACTCTTCTATGTGAACTAGGATAGAAGACTGAAACCTTGTTTGCTCGAAAGAATCTTTAACTAAAACTCTATCCATAAAATTTCTTCGCGTATAAGAAAGTGGAGCAAATGCTAACGCATAAAATTTTCTTAATCAGATTAAAAGCGCTGTAGATAGAATGAGTTCCAGAGGACGTGGACGCCGTGGACGCGGTAGGGGTAGGATGACGGTGTCTGAACCCGTCAGGTCAGGACAAGGTTCTGAAAACGAAGTACCACCGCCACCACCACCTCCAGCTTTTAGAGCTGAGGAGCAGGATCAGACCGGTGGTGAGGCAGTGTCGCAAGCTGTGTTGCGAGTTCTCGAGTTGGTGGCTGGGGCTGGTGGAAATCTAGGAGCTCGGAAGTCTGTTCCAGAGCGAGTTCGGTCTAACGAAGCTGAGGTATTCCGGGGTGTCTCAGGAGTGGCACCCAGTGCAGCAGAGTATTGGCTAGAATCTACAGAAAGGATCATGGACGATCTTGATCTGATTGAGGAGGAGAAGCTGAAAGGAGCAATATCGCTTCTGAAGGATGAAGCATATCAGTGGTGGTTGACGGTTCGGGATGGAGCCATAGCAGATGATCTCACGTGGGACTACTTCAAAAATGCCTTCCAGAAGAAGTATGTGGGTACTAGCTACACGGATGCTCAAAGGAAACTTTTTCTGGGCCTTGTGCAAGGGACTAAGTCGGTAGCGGAATATGAGGCGGAGTTTTTAAGGCTGAGTAGGTATGCTAGAGGCATCGTGGCTACTGAACACGAGCGTTGTGTCCATTTTGAGGACGGACTTAGAGATGATTTGAGGCTGCTGATAGCTCCGCAGCAGGTTCGTGAGTTCTCATCCCTAGTGGAAAAGGCCAAGGTGGCCGAAGGGATCAAGGAGGCTGTGAGGCAAAGTTATAGTAGGAATAATCAGAAGAGAGGATTTGGGCCAGCTGGGTCAGGTGGTAATGTCCAGAAAAAGGCTAGGCCAAGTGGGCCAAATCAGGCAGCAAGGCCCATGACTACTAATCAGAGGGCGACTCAGTGTAACCGCTGTGGAAAGACCCATTGGGGAAGTTGTTCGACCGGCGATAGAGGATGTTTTGAGTGTGGGTCGTTGGAGCATCGTGTTAGAGATTGTCCCCGAAAATTAGCCAAAAATCAGCCAGAGGGGCAGAATCGTACTCAGGATAGAAATGTGGGACCACAGAGGGGTCGTGGTAATGGCAGAGGAAACAACGGTCCTAACCGAGGTCGTAGAACTCAGGGCAGAGGTTCAGGCAACATAGAGGCTAGGCAGCCTGGCTTAGTCTATGCAGCTAGGCGTCGCGAGGAGGGTGACGCACCGGATGTCATAACCGGTATGTTTTTAATCTCTGGTTTTCCTTATGTTACATTGATTGATGTGGGTTCAACGCACTCGTACATTGCTAGTAGTGTGGTAGGAACTATGGACTTAAACTCTGAAACTGCTTCTAGGAAGATGACTGTAGTTAGCCTTTTAGGTCACTCTGTTTTGGTAGACAAACTTTATAGAGACGTACCCCTAGAACTCCAAGGGGTAGTATTTGTGGCTGATCTGATGGAACTACCATTTGGGGAGTTCGATTTGATCCTTGGAATGGACTGGCTGGTTAAGTATCAGGCGAATTTGGATTGCGCGGCTAAGCGCATGGTTCTTAAGACGGCTGAAGGTGGTGAAGTGGTTATGATAGGTGATAGAAGGAATTACCTATCCAATGTGGTGTCTGCCTTGAAGGCTGAGAGGATGGTCAAGAAGGGTTGTAAGGCGTTTTTGGTTCGAATTTGTGCTTTGGAAGTTAAGGAGTCAGTAGTTGGAAAGGTTCGAACGGTTGGGGAATTTGCTGATGTGTTCCCAGAAGAGCTTCCGGGTCTGCCTCCAGATCGGGAAGTGAATTCGGTATAGACTTGCTACCCGGAACGGCACCTGTGTCTATAGCACCGTATCGAATGGCACCAAAGGAATTGGTGGAGCTGAAGGCTCAAATTCAGGAGCTCTTGGATAGAGGGTTCATCCGACCAAGCATATCTCCGTGGGGAGCACCTGTGTTGTTTGTCAAGAAGAAGGACGGTTCAATGCGGATGTGTATAGATTACCGCCAACTGAACAAGCTAACGATCAAAAACAAGTATCCGTTGCCTCGGATTGACGACTTGTTCGATCAACTGAAGGGTGCTTCGGTGTTTTCGAAGATAAACCTTAGGTCGGGCTATCATCAACTTAAGGTGAAGGAAGTTGATGTTCACAAGACAGCGTTCAGAACTCGGTATGGGCACTACGAGTTTTTTGTGATGCCATTTGGGTTGACCAATGCACCGGCGGCGTTCATGGATCTAATGAATAGGATATTTCAGCAGTGTGATAACCAATTTTGGCCCTACGCCCATTAAGCAATCATTACCAAAGCGATGGAAACAAAGGAAATCAAATAATAATAACAAACAGAAAGTGGCCCCGAATAAATGTCCAATTACATTAATAATAGCCGAAGTCCATTTACAAAGCCCAAGTCCAAATTAACCCAATTATCAAACCCTAAACCCAAATCATAGCCCAACCCCAAACAATCCCGTTTAAGCACAACAAATAATAACCAAATAAACAAAACAAAAAGCCAATAAAAGGTCCAGTCCATGTACAAAGCAAATTCGAAGCCCAACCGCAAAACCAATTAAAAACCCAAATCCAAAAATAAAATAGTCCATTTAGCAGTCCATTTACAGAACAAATCCAGGGCCCAAATCTAACCCAAATAACAGCCCACAGCCCAACTACCCTAACTGGCCCAAAACAGCCCAAAGGCCAAACATCTAGAAACCCCAAGGCTTCAGGGGTAATTGCTGCGTGTTCCAGCTTCCCACGCGTCGCTCCAGTTCCCCGTACACGCGCACCTTGCCTCGTCTTGGCCACCACGCGCCTCGACTCTGGTGCCCACGCCCCCGACGTTTCGAGTTCCCCCAGGCTTCTTGTCTGCCGCTCCTCCCACGTCTCCATCGTCCACTATCTCGGCATCCACCGACCAACAGCCTTAGCAGGCCTCTGCTTCGCCCATACCCTGCAAGAGAAAACGACAAACAAAGAACGAAGCAAGAAACTAGCAAATCGGTTATAAAAGGGAGGGGGAAACGTTTCGGTTTCCGCTCCTTCCCCCCTTGAATACACAACCAGAAAACACAAGAACACTAAGCCAAAGAATTTATAAGTTCGGTTATGATCAAATCGGAGCCAATCTTGTAACAGAGTTTATTTTTTTATCACTATCAATCAAAGGACAAAAAACATCGAAGGTCGCTCTCTTTTCGATCATTGTTTACAGTTATGATTTTCTTTTATTTCCAAATTTTTGTAAATAAGCAGTAATAAAAAGGGATAAAAGGGACCTTACCTGGATCTGCCGACGCGCTGTCGGAAGGTTTGGGCCGTCACCGCAGATCGGGTTCGAGGAAGGAGAGTTGGGGGCCTTTGGATTTCGTTTTTTGGGGCATCAGGGCATGGGTTTTCGAAACTAGGTTTCGAACAGGTTTAAAGCCCCCCTCCCCATGCGTGGTCGGCCACCGATTAAAATGGTGGTGCATCGATCGGCTGGAGGGAGTTCAATCGCCGGACAAAAAACAGGGGAGGAGAGCCTGGTTGGGTTTTCTTCTTTTTGAGAGGATGGGGGGTGTGGCGGCTGCGTGGAAATAAAACTAGGGAAACAAAACTAGGGCTAGAGTGAATTAAGGCCGGTTTAGGGTCTTTAAAAGTTAGATGAAACGACGCCGTTTCAATCAGCAGGAGAGACCCGCGCGTCGACCCGGATCCGCCCTTGGGTCCGCGCGTCTTTTTCCTTTTGGGCATTTTGCTCAATTGGTCCCCCTCGTTGTGGCGCGCGTTGCGCTCCGGTCCCTAATCGCCTTTTCACTTTATTCTATTGCTATTTCACCCCTTTAACTTCATTTTGATTACAACTTGATCCTTATTATTATTATTATTGTCACCATATTTTTGAACTATACATTACATCGTATCATATCGTATATTATTAGCTAAACTTTAGATTATGGTTCAAAATAAAAATGCATTTTTACAAAATTAACATTTTACTTAAAAGTTTCCGAAGGAACAAGGCAATACTCGTGCATTTAGAAGTTCGAACGATCACATCCTAACGTGCTGGGTGTTGATTTTTCTGTTCGACTAAATATTCGAATACCCTTCTTCAATCAATTTGAAGATTAAAGATGATCTCAACGTCAAAGTATAAAGGCGTCATATCCTAACGTGCTGGGTATGATAATCTTATTCCTTTGAAACGAGTTGATCTTGAGATTCAATCCCGGTTTAATTAATTCCTTCATTTTGCTACCCTAAGTATTTTCAAGTTTTCAGCATTGGGATATTAATCAATCAATTTGGTACCGATTTTGGGCGTCGCAAGGGTGCTAATCCTTCCTTGCACGTAACCGACTCCCGAATCCGTTTTTTCTCAAATTTCGTAGACCAAAATGCCGTTTTAATAAGTCAAAATGTTTTATTAAAATAAAGGTGAC
Source organism: Gossypium australe (assembly GCA_005393395.2). NCBI lineage: Eukaryota > Viridiplantae > Streptophyta > Magnoliopsida > Malvales > Malvaceae > Gossypium > Gossypium australe. Next base: position 106,091,213 of record CM016624.1, read on the forward strand.
CCGATCACACCAAAATGATCGGTGGCGACTCCCTTTCAAAACCAATGTCGATTTCCGTTTTGTCAAAAATGGTTACGACAGCTTGGCGACTCCACTGGGGACATCGAGAGTCAGGCCGTAAATTGATTGATTTTTGTCCCTTTGATTGAAAATTTGGAAAGTTATTTCGAAAAATCGTGTTTTTCTTTGATGCATTTGCTCGTGCTATAATGTCGAGTCTCATGAAATATTTGGCATTGCATTGCATGACCGTCGGTCACACCTTTAAGTGGGAGTAGGAAACTAAGCCTTCGTGAGGTTTTCACCTCCGCATGGGCTAGTGGATTGCTCCCGGGAGACATCCGTACCTACGTGTTTTGTGAGGTTTTCACCTCCGCATGGCCGTAGGGAAATTTATCCCCCTGAACCGAACTCGGTCCGTATGAGCCTATAATGGGTGAGGGTCGAGGAATCTGCTGGTTCGGGTACCCCTCCGAATAACCGAACCTCATATAGAAGCCCTAGAGCCTACCCTAGGCATAGTGTCGAATTAGTTACCCGGATAAGCGTTTATAGATATTCTGCTTGTTTGACTGTGCAATACTAACTTATTTTTGTTTGTTGATTTGCATGACATTTCATATAACAGAGGTGTCAATTTCTGCTCGGTTGCCGAAATAGGAAGTTTGCTATGGAAAACGACTTTCTTGATAAAGTAGAGGACAATGCGGCCGTGCGCACATGGTCAGAAAGGTTGCAAACCGAGGAAGGAGATAGTTTAGTTGAGAGTCATACGTCAGAATTGTGGGACTTTACCCGCGTTAGCGTGACGCAAAACGAGCTTCGAGAGTTGCGGGATATCTGGACCCATTGGAAAGACGAAGTCAAACGGATATTCTACCGCCGCTATGGTGATATATCTCACTTGTTGGATGTCAAAATAGATAAACACTTGTTTCGGGCTATGGTCCAATTTTGGAATTCCGCATACAGCTGTTTCACTTTTGGGGAGGTAGATTTGGTGCCAACAATAGAGGAATACACCGCTTTGCTTCGTATTCCCGAGATGCAAGTCGATAAGGTCTATATTAGGCCTGCTTATGTCCCTCCTTTGGCAAAGAAGTTGATGAAGATTACGGGAATGAGTGAGCAGTGGATCTCAGCCAAGATTCAACAGAAGGGTGAAGGGAGATGCTTTCCTTGGGTGGATTTAAGGGATCTGATTTCGACACACCCCGATGTGGGGAGGAAGATTGATATTTTCTCCCTAAGCCTTTACGGTTTAGTCATCTTCCCAAAAGCTCTGAGGCACGTAGATGAAGCGGTGGTGGATCTGTTCGACCGATTGGATAAGCAAGTCACACCTGTCCCAGCGATTCTCGCAGAAACTTTCAGATCGCTAAATGCATGCAGAAGAACGGGAGAGGGAAGGTTTATCGGATGCGCCCAACTATTGATGGTATGGTTTCACGGGCATTTTTGGAAGGTGGACAAAGTCTCTTGTCGACCTTTTCATAGAGACTATTCTCCAATAAAAGAGGAAGCGGCTATGTCAAGGAGAGAGGACGTAACAGAAGAGGGATGGATGGCAATTTTTCAGAACCTTCAAGGAAAAGACATTGAGTGGAGAGCCCCCTGGATGATGCCTGGAGAGATACTTTATAGGTGTGGAGACTTCAATTGGGTACCTCTACCCGGAATTTGGGGAGTCATCGGGTATGCCCCATTGCTAGCGGCGAGACAATACCAGTCTAGACAATTCGTGCCGGCAACACATGGGTTAAACTGAAGTGAGTTCTCTTATACGGGAGAGGGATACAAGAAGAAGATCAAAGAAATGGCAAATGCTTGGAAACAAGCACGCCGAATGAAGAGGCTAGCTACGGGCGAAACGACAACTTCTGAATACAAAGCATGGCTAAGCAAGAGAATCAATGATAATATCCCGGGACCAAACTCAGATAATGCTTAGTCTTTGGAGGAACGGTTGCGAGTGATACCAATAGAATTAGAAATTATAAAGCAAGATTTCGTACAACGAAGTTCCGATCTTGAAAAGAGAATCGAGCAGTTAGAGGAGGAAAAGATGTTTTTGAAGTTAAATGTAGAGATACAGAAATCAGAGACGGAAAAGGTGCAGAAGGGGAAGAGCAAAGCCGAAGAAGAATTGGATAGCTTAAAGGGGGACTACAAGAAGATGCGCCTCTCGATGAGAACTGCCGGACTAGGAAAGACTTCGAGCCAATGGCGATGAGAGTTGCAAGAAGAAAGAGCTAAAGCCGAGCAATGGGAAAAGAAATTTCGAGAAATGAAGGTTCAAAATGAGACCCTTGAAAAGCAAATATCAGAAGGCCAGAATAGAAGAAACGAATTGAAGACAAGGGTGTCAGAGTTGGAAAAGTCCCTCGACCATTATCGAAACCGTAACTCAGCAAGAGAGTTAAAAGCAAGTCTGAGTAGAATCGAAGAAATGAAAAAGAGGACTGAAGAGTTAGAAATAGAGCTACTGCACTGTCAAAATCATATTGGGCATTTAAAAGAGAACGAGGAACGAAGGAAAGCGGAGCTGTGCCATTCCCAGAGTCAAGTCAGGGATAGAGATTACCTCATAGGGGAGGCTATAATCCGAATACGAGAGATAGCTGAGTATTTACAAACTCTAGCTATACAAGCCGACACATTGAGCATACAAATCGAGACACAGTCAGATCGTGGGCGGGAATTAGCTTCCCTACTGACAAAGATTAAAGCCTTAGGTGTTAGAGCAAGGCCTTTTCTGTAATCTATTTTATGTAAAGAGCTTTGTTATCTAAGGAAGTTTTCTATGGGGAATTGAATCAGAGTTGACACCTTTTTGCACTCATACCATGCATTTGCATTGCATTACATACATTAGCATCATATCACTAAACTATTCGCTAAACTTAAAATCACATAATCCGCAGCTACGACATTACGAACCTGGAATCACATCATCCCTATAGGACACGTTTAAGAACTAGAGCTATGGACGCCGAACTCAATGAGAGGATTGAAAGGATGGAAAGAACCCAGAAAGAGCTGCAAGAACAGTTAGCCAAGGCACAGCAAGAAGCGAGGGACCAGATGATGAGGTCTCGCGAGGAATCGCGAGAACATAAGGATCAAATGGATAGAATGTTGAAGATGTTGACGGCCATGTCCAACGGACAAGGACTTGCGCAAAGTCCTGGCATTACGGAGCCCCATTCGAGGGATAATCAAGATCCGCTCTATCCCCCAGGATCCACGCCACCTCACGCTCATGCAATGCAAAGGGGATATCCTCAAGGGAACCCAGTAGGCCTGGAGCAACGACCCGTCCCACCTACCCATCTGGTGGAAGGTATATACGTATCAAACGCTGGGGATAATTCTGCTAACCCGCTGGTTTCGGATTTGGATGATCCGATGGAAATAGCTAGGTTAAAGAGGGATGGCCATGATGCCGAAGAAAAATATAAGAGTCTAGAAGAAAGACTCAAGGCCGTGGAAGGTACTGAAACCTTCTCTGCACTAAGTGCCAAAGAGCTTAGTTTGGTGCCTGATCTGGTTCTACCCCCAAAATTTAAGGTACCGGATTTTGAAAAGTATGAGGGAACGAGATGTCCAAAGGCACATCTTATCATGTTTTGCCGAAAGATGGCCGGACACTTGAATGAGGACAAGCTATTAATCCACTGTTTCCTGGATAGCTTGATCGGAACAGCCCTCCGATGGTACGATCAGCTTAGCACAGAGAAGATACGGTCATGGAAAGACCTGGCAACTGCATTCTGCGAACAATATAAGCATGTTACTGATGTGGCTCCCGACCGGATGACACTGCAAATGTTGGGAAAAAAGCCAACGGAGACCTTCAGACAATACGCTCAGAGATGGAGGGATCTCTCAGTCCAGGTCGAGCCCCCTCAAACTAAAAGTGAGGTAACGGTCCTTTTCATCAATACTTTGAGGGCACCGTTCTACGACAAACTGGTGGGAAGTGCCACGAAAGACTTCGCCGACCTCGTAATATCTGGCGAACTCATCGAAAATGGCATTAAAAGTGGAAGAATGGAGGGCCCTGAAAGCTCAAAAAGACCAACACCCGCAAAGAAAAAAGACCCCGAAGCCCATATGGTGGGGACCGGGAGCCATTATGCTCCTAATCCATATCCGACCCGACCACGACCTCAGTTTTGCCCACCGCCAAGTTTTTACTTTCCTTCACAAAGCCCTTACTATCAAGCACCTCCTCCCTATCCCGTTTATGCCACCGACACTCAAAAACCATTCACTATAATCCCACCAAATACCATGTCTGCCCAAAATCAGCCAAAAAACGAACAAAGACCAGTAAGACCCAACCCCGATAGACCCCAGTTCACCCCCATTCCCGTGCCGTACGGAGAATTGTGCCCGAAGCTACTGGAAAAGCAGTTAATCTCACCACATTACATGGCACCATTGAAGCCCCCATTCCCAAAGTGGTACGACCCCAACGCCAATTGCATGTATCATGGCGGGAATCAGGGGCATTCTACAGATAACTGTTTAGCCTTTAAAAGAAGAGTTCAAGGCCTCATCGACGCTGGGATCTTGCGATTTGACGGTACCAACAATATGGCGAGAAACCCGCTACCTAATCACGCTACAGGGAACGTAAATATGGTGACGCCAGAAGATAGGTGGCGAGTCAGAAGTTGTGTTTCTAGAATAAGGACACCTTTGGAGAAGGTCTGGGAAGTAATGGTTAAGAAAGGCATGCTCGACAGGAATGTCAAGGAGGAAAGCGTGAAGAGTCCAAGTTTCTGTGTCTTTCACGGCATGTCAGGACACCATGTCCAATCTTGCGAGGAGTTCAGAGAACTGCTTCAAAGCATGATGGACAATAAAAAGGTGGAAATCTTCAATAAGATGGAAGAAACCGGTGGAAGAGATATATGTGCATCTGAGGGCCAATCGTCAGGCCCTCCCTACAGTGCCGATCGGCCTCTGATAATCTACTACGAGGCAAAGAAGGAAGAGAGGAAACCAAAAGTAATAATCCGAGTACCTTCCCCTTTCCCTTACACGGATAGTAAAGCGGTGCCATGGAAGTATGATTCCAACATCACCACACCTGAGGCTACAACTGGAAGCATCAGCGAGATGGGGCATTTTACCCGCAGTGGGAGATGCTATTCCCCTGAGGTGGTTGAAATGAAGAAGAAAACCATTGGAACGAGCCAGAAAGGGAAGGCACCGATACCCGAGGCTGAGGGTGAGGGTGAAATACAATCTGAACGAGGAGTAAAGGAACCAGTGACCGATGATGAAGCACGGGAATTTTTAAAGTTCATTAAGCACAGCGAATACAGTGTTGTGGAACAACTGAATAAACAACCGGCAAAAATCTCAGTATTATCCTTGTTGTTGAACTCAGAGCCACATCGAAACGCATTACTGACGGTGTTGAACCAAGCATATGTGCCAAGTAATGTACCCATTGAAAAACTCGATAGGTGGTTGAACAATTTAAACGCAGATAATTTCATTTCCTTCAGCGATGATGAAATACCACCTAATGGTAGGGGCTCTGTTAAAGCTTTGCACATCACAACTGAGTGCAAAGGATATATAATACCGCATGTGCTTATTGACAATGGGTCCGCGCTCAATGTCATGCCATTGGCTACATTATCAAGGACGCCCGTTGACATGTCTTATCTGAGGCCGTGCCATTCTGTGGTGAGGGCATTCGACGGAACACGGCGAGAAGTTATGGGAAAAATTGAGATCCCTCTGGAGGTAGGCCCGTGCACGTACAATGTGGAATTCCAAGTCATGGACATTGCTCCTTCATATAATTGCCTCTTAGGAAAGCCCTGGATCCACTCCGCAGGAGCGATCCCTTCATCTCTTCATCAGAAAATAAAGTTTATTATGGATAACCGCCTGATCACGATCACCGGTGAAGAAGACATCGTCGCATCGCTATCTACTGACGCACCCTACATCGAGGCAAACAAAGATGTGCCAGAATGCTCCTTCCGTTCCTTCGAATTCATCAACACTACATTTGTCGCCGAAGGAGATAGGACTCCCACACCCAAGCTGTCGAGAAACACCAAAATGGGGGTCAAGCTGACGGTAGGAAAAGGTGCCCGAGCAGGAAAGGGTTTAGGTAGATATCAACAAGGGATGGCTAGAGCGCTAAACCCTGTACATCACAAGGCTCCGTACGGCTTAGGATTCAAACCTGATGGATGGCAAAGAAGGAGACAACTGCAGAAAGATCAAGGAAAAAGGATCGCAAGAGCCTCGGGTCGGGAGGTAGAATGGGAGCCCATGACATACCCACCCTTAGCGAAAACTTTTACGTCCGCAGGGATGATGTACCCAGAGGGAGGTAGTTCACGAAACACACTGCTATTAGTTGAGAGGGATCTCCAGAACTTCCACATAAACGTCATCGACAAAGTGGACGATGCGATGAAGGGCCTTTCAAAGATACGCCTCGGCCCTCCTGGATATGTGTTGAACAATTGGACCGCTGAAGATCTTCTTGTAGTTTCTAGGATCCCTCCAAAGTAATTCTCAATGACAACCTTCGTTATTCCTCTAAGTCGAAGGGGAATTTGTTATAAAAGTTTGTATCAGCTGTCTAACTTTTAAATGAACAATCAATGAAGATGCATTTTGTCACTGTCTCTCATTCCCATTAGCCTCATGTCTATTCCCTCTTCTCATGACCTGTCTTCATATATATATACATTCATGTCGTAGAAGCACATTTTTGTTTCCGATACCTCGATATTTCTCTATAGTTTCTTTTTACTTGTCAGGTGCTCAGATAATGACAGCGTGAACAATCCTGCTACTGATCCTAAAATCGACTTTGAGCAAGTGATTTGTTTAGGAGAATTCGATGCCGACGAGGATGCCGAAGATTTTGTCTCGACCTCTGACTTACTAAAGATGATAGAACAGGAGGATAAACAGATACTCCCCACCAAGAATCTATCGAGACGGTGAACATGGGAAATGAAGAAAAGAGGCAAGAAGTGAAAATTGGGACCTCCATCTCAGAGTCCACCAAACACGACTTGGTCACCCTGCTTCATGAATACAAAGACGTGTTTGCATGGTCATACCAGGACATGCCGGGTTTAAGCGAAGATGTAGTGGTCCACAGGCTCCCTGTGAAGCCAGAATCTAGGTCGATTCAGCAGAAGCTAAGACGGATGAGACCCGAAATGATCTTAAAGATAAAAGAGGAAGTTAAAAAACAGTTCGACGCTGGCTTCTTACAAGTCTCCAAATATCCGGAATGGGTGGCTAATATAGTCCCAGTACCAAAGAAGAACGGCAAGGTGAGAATGTGTGTGGACTATCGTGATCTGAATCGAGCAAGCCCCAAGGATAATTTTCCCTTGCCACACATCGATACGTTGGTAGATAACACGGCAAAACATTCGTTATTTTCCTTTATGGATGGATTTTCGGGTTATAACCAAATAAAGATGGCCCCTGAGGACATGGAAAAAACTACATTCGTGACGATGTGGGGAACCTTCTGCTACAAGGTGATGCCATTCGGTTTGAAAAACACTGGGGCAACATATCAAAGGGCAATGGTGATGCTATTTCACGACATGATGCATAAAGAGATAGAAGTTTATGTCGACGATATGATAGCCAAATCTCGGGGAGAAGGAGAGCATGTTGGAAACCTCCGGAAATTGTTTGAAAGACTGAGAAAGTTTCAACTAAAGCTTAATCTGGCTAAGTGTACATTTGGAGTAACATCGGGGAAACTACTGGGCTTTATCGTTAGCGAGAGAGGTATCGAGGTCGACCCCGACAAAATAAAGGCCATACAAGACTTACCATCTCCGCGAACACAAAAAGAAGTCAGGGGGTTTCTAGGGAGATTAAACTACATCGCTCGGTTCATCGCCCAGCTTACCAACCAATGCGACCCAATTTTTCGACTATTGAGAAAACACAACCCTGGGGAATGGAATAAGGAATGCCAAGCTGCCTTCGACAAAATAAAACGATATTTGCCTAACCCACCTGTGCTAGTACCACCGACTCTAGGGAGACCGTTAATACTGTACCTAACGGTGTTCGAAAACTCAATGGGTTGTGTACTGGGGCAACATGACGAGGCGGGGAGAAAAGAAAGGGTGATCTATTACCTCAGTAAGAAGTTCACAGAGTATGAGGCAAAATACCCATCAATCGAAAAATTCTGTTGTGCTCTGGTTTGGGCAGCTCGAAGGCTTAGACAATATATGTTGTATCATACGACATGGTTAATCTCTAAATTGGACCCAATAAAGTACATGATGGAATCACCTGCACTCTCAGGAAGAATGGCGCAATGGCAGATCCTGCTATCGGAATACGACATCATCTATGTAAGCCAAAAGTCGATAAAAGGGAGCGCAATAGCCGACTTCCTAGCAGCCCAAACCACAGAAGAATACGAGCCATTAAGATTTGACTTCCCGGATGAAGATTTGATGTGCATCACAGAAAAAGAATGCGAACCGTCAAAAGAAAAGTCATGGAAAATGAGTTTCGACGGGGCATCAAATGCATTAGGACATGGGATCGGAGCAGTCTTGGTGTCACCAGAAGGGAGTCATTATCCATTCACTGCCCGATTAAACTTCTTCTGTACCAATAACATAGCGGAATACGAGGCTTGTATCATGGGGCTCCGCGCAGCTATTGAACGAGGCATCAAAATCCTAAAGGTATCAGGGGATTCAGCATTGGTGATTTACCAAATCCGTGGAGATTGGGAAGTGAGAGACTCAAAGTTGGTCAAATATCACGATCTTGTTATGGATCTGGTCAAAGAATTCGAAGAGGTGACCTTTAATTACTTCCCACGAGAGGAAAACCAATTGGCTGATGCCTTGGCCACCTTAGCTTCTATGTTCAAAGCGAATCGAGAAGCGGAAGTAATGCCTCTCCAGATGAGCATATATGAGGCCCCGGCGCATTGTTTTAGCGTTGAAAGAGAGGCGGATGGACGACCATGGTTCCATGATATCTTAGGATATGTCAAACATCAAAGGTACCCAGAGCAAGCAAACGAGAACGACAAAAGAACAATCAGAAAAATGGCAGCAGGATTTGTTCTTGATGGGGACATCCTATACAAGAGAGGAAAAGATCAAGTGCTTCTAAGATGCGTGGATAATGTCGAAGCCAGAAAAATACTTGAAGAGGTGCATGAAGGAACTTGTGGAACACATGCCAACGGTTTCACCATGGCCAGGAAAATTATGAGACTCGGCTATTACTGGTTGACAATGGAAAGTGACTGTATCAGCTATGCACGAAGGTGTCACAAATGTCAAATTTATGGCGACAAAATTCATGCAGCACCTTCGCCCCTCCACGTGATGACCTCCCCGTGGCCCTTTTCCATGTGGGGCATGGATGTTATAGGTCCAATTTCCCCGAAGGCCTCTAACGGCCATCGATTCATCTTTGTGGTCATAGATTACTTCACAAAATGGGTTGAGGCCACTTCGTTTGCAAATGTGACAAAAACCGCGGTTTGCAAATTCTTGAAAAAGGAGATTATATGTCGATACGGGCTGCCTGAGAAAATCATCTCGGATAACGCTTTGAATCTGAACAATAAGATGATGAAGGAAGTATGCGAACAATTTCAAATAAAGCATCACAATTCCTCACCCTATCGCCCAAAGATGAACGGAGCGGTAGAAGCAGCCAATAAAAATATTAAGAAAATTATTGGAAAGATGACCGAAACATATAAAAACTGGCATGAGAAACTCCCATTTGCTCTATATGCATACCGTACATGTGTGCGGACCTCCACGGGGGCAACTCCTTTCTCTCTAGTATATGGAATGGAAGCTGTACTGCCCATCGAGGTGGAAATCCCTTCTTTACGAATCTTAATGGAGTCAAAACTGGAAGAATCAGAATGGGTACAAGCTCGATATGACCAACTGAATCTGATTGAGGAAAAACGCTTAAAAGCAATTTGCCATGGACAAATGTACCAGAAAAGAATGATCACGGCCCATGACAAGAAGGTACGACCAAGAGAGTTTCGCGAAGGAGAGCTCGTGTTGAGAAAGATCCTCCCTATACAGAAAGACTTTCGAGGAAAATGGGCACCGAATTGGGAAGGACCCTATGTCGTAAGGAAGGCCTTCTCGGGTGGAGCTTTGACTCTCACCGAGATGGATGGGAAAGAGGTACCGAATCCAGTAAACTCGGATGCCGTGAAGAAGTACTACGCCTAAAAAAAGAAAAAAAAAGAAAAAAAAAAGAAGTCAGGATGAAAACCCGAAAGGGCGTCTTGATAAACACAATTGGGATGAAAACCTGAAAAGGCGTCCTAACGAAGAGGATGTACACACAAAGGGCAAGAACGTTGGAATGGGGAGTCAAGGGGCGAGTTTATAATATTTGAAGCGGACTCAGAAGCTCAGGGTCTGCTACGCAAGAAGCTTCACTCAAAGGGGGATTCAGGGTGAAGGAGCATGGAGAAGTTCATGCGTTAGATATCTAGAGCATTATTGACAATTGAATCTACTTTCTTTTTATGTTTTCTTTATTGAATCATTCCTTGTCAATTTTCTTTCCTTGTTGCTTTGAAATAAATACAAACATAAGGTATCTCTTTCACACCTACCTGGCCAGTATCATGCATTTCGTGTTTGGTTCGTTAAATGGTAAACAGTGAAATTACATACTTTGAACAAAAGAAGCATTGAGCATTACCTGGACGAGAACCTGGTAAGTACAAGAAACCTCAAAGCAAAGACAAAAGTTCAACCAGAAGACAAAATGGGTGATATATGAGAGGTACAGGCTACTAGTAAAACTTGAGCACTAGTACGAAAACTGAAAGAAAGTCAAGAATCGAAGCAGTGGGTACAAGTCGTCATAACAAGAGATACACGACAAACAAATCGAGAACGCATGGCATAATCACATAGGCATAAGAGCATTTAAGACAAACATATGCATAACATGATAACATCACGCATGACACATACAGGTACGCCAACGAAGCAAGAAATTCTGGTGATAGTTTTACCAAATCAAGGAAGAAAGACGTTCGAGTTCCACCAGAGAATAAGTTTTAAAATCAACTCATAATGAAGAGGTGAGTTGGGCCTCGGGAGATGCCAAGGTATTTAATTTCTGTCCTTAAATTTCTGTTCAAAAATCAACTCATAATGAAGAGATGAGTTGGGCCTCGGGAGACGCCGAGGTATTTAATTTCTGTCCCTAAATTTCTGTTCAAAAATCAACTCATAATGAAGAGATGAGTTGGGCCTCGGGGCACGCCGAGGTATTTAATTTCAGCCTTTAAATTTCTGTTCAAAAATCAACTCATAATGCGAGAGGTGAGTTGGGCCTCGGCACACGCCGAGGTATTTAATTTATGTCGTCATATTTCGTTTCAAAAATCAACTCATATTGCGAGAGGTGAGTTGAGCCTCGGGGCACGCCGAGGTATTTAATTTCAGCCTTTAAATTTCTGTTCGAAAATCAACTCATAATGCGAGAGGTGAGTTGGGCCTCGGTACACGCCGAGGTATTTAATTTCTATCGTTACATTTCTTTTCAAAATATCAATTCATGTTGTGAGAGGTGAGTTGATGCAGCGGGTCACGCGCTAAGGTATTTTCAATTTCTGTTTTTCAATTCTCGTTTTCTCAAAAAAAAAAAAAAGGAAAAAGAGTCGATTCATGTGGTGAGAACAGGGAAGCGGTTCGAAAAATTCAGATTCCCAGTGGAGCGCTTGGTATATCGAAGCTACAAATCTCAGTATTGTGAAGCAAGCAAATCTCATCCTTTTTAAGATTGAGGAAAAACAGATTGAAGCTACAGGTCATGACACGCAAAAGCAACAGTGGAGTGGATCAAGGCAACAGGCCACAGTGGAGTTTGGAGATGTTTGAGGAAGACAAGGGCTAAATAGCCCAAGTGCGCCAATTTTGGCCCTAGGCCCATTAAGCAATCATTACCAAAGCGATGGAAACAAAGGAAATCAAATAATAATAACAAACAGAAAGTGGCCCCGAATAAATGTCCAATTACATTAATAATAGCCGAAGTCCATTTACAAAGCCCAACTCCAAATTAGCCCAATTATCAAACCCTAAACCCAAATCATAGCCCAACCCCAAACAATCCCGTTTAAGCACAACAAATAATAACCAAATAAACAAAACAAAAAGCCAATAAAAGGTCCAATCCATGTACAAAGCAAATTCGAAGCCCAACCGCAAAACCAATTAAAAACCCAAATCCAAAAATAAAATAGTCCATTTAGCAGTCCATTTACAGAACAAATCCAGGGCCCAAATCTAACCCAAATAACAGCCCACAGCCCAACTACCCTAACCGGCCCAAAACAGCCCAAAGGCCAAACATCTAGAAACCCCAAGGCTTCAGGGGTAATTGCCGCGTGTTCCAGCTTCCCACGCGTCGCTCCAGTTCCCCGTACACGCGCACCTTGCCTCGTCTTGGCCACCACGCGCCTCGACTCTGGTGCCCACGCCCCCGACGTTTCGAGTTCCCCCAAGCTTCTTGTCTGCCGCTCCTCCCACGTCTCCATCGTCCACTATCTCGGCATCCACCGACCAACAGCCTTAGCAGGCCTCTGCTTCGCCCATACCCTGCAAGAGAAAACGACAAACAAAGAACGAAGTAAGAAACTAGCAAATCGGTTATAAAAGGGAGGGGGAAACGTTTCGGTTTCCGCTCCTTCCCCCCATTGAATACACAACCAGAAAACACAAGAACACTAAGCCAAAGAATTTATAAGTTCGGTTATGATCAAATCGGAGCCAATCTTGTAACAGAGTTCATTTTTTTATCACTATCAATCAAAGGACAAAAAACATCGAAGGTCGCTCTCTTTTCGATCATTGTTTACAGTTATGATTTTCTTTTATTTCCAAATTTTTGTAAATAAGCAGTAATAAAAAGGGATAAAAGGGACCTTACCTGGATCTGCCGACGCGCTGTCGGAAGGTTTGGGCCGTCACCGCAGATCGGGTTCGAGGAAGGAGAGTTGGGGACCTTTGGATTTCGTTTTTCGGGGCATCAGGGCATGGGTTTTCGAAAATAGGTTTCGAACAGGTTTAAAGCCCCCCTCCCCATGCGTGGTCGGCCACCGATTAAAATGGTGGTGCATCGATCGGCTGGAGGGAGTTCAATCGCCAGACAAAAACAGGGGAGGAGAGCCTGGTTGGGTTTTCTTCTTTTTGAGAGGATGGGGGGTGTGGCGGCTGCATGGAAAAAAAAACTAGGGAAACAAAACTGGGGCTAGAGTGAATTAAGGCCGGTTTAGGGTCTTTAAAAGTTAGATAAAACGACGTCGTTTCAATCAGCAGGAGAGACCCGCGCGTCGACCCGGATCCGCCCTTGGGTCCACGCGTCTTTGTCCTTTTGGGCATTTTGCTCAATTGGTCCCCCTCGTTGTGGCGCGCGTTGCGCTCCGGTCCCTAATCGCCTTTTCACTTTATTCTATTGCTATTTCACCCCTTTAACTTCATTTTGATTACGACTTGATCCTTACTATTATTATTATTGTCACCATATTTTTGAACTATACATTACATCGTATCATATCGTATATTATTAGCTAAACTTTAGATTATGGTTCAAAATAAAAATGCATTTTTACAAAATTAACATTTTACTTAAAAGTTTCCGAAGGAACAAGGCAATATTCGTGCATTTAGAAGTTCGAACGATCACATCCTAACGTGCTGGGTGTTGATTTTTCTGTTCGACTAAATATTCGAATACCCTTCTTCAATCGATTTGAAGATTAAAGATGATCTCAACGTCAAAGTATAAAGGCGTCATATCCTAACGTGGTGGGTATGACAATCTTATTCCTTTGAAATGAGTTGATCTTGAGATTCAATCCCGGTTTAATTAATTCCTTCATTTTGCTACCCTAAGTATTTTCAAGTTTTCAGCATTGGGATATTAATCAATCAATTTGGTACCGATTTTGGGCGTCGCAAGGGTGCTAATCCTTCCTTGCACGTAACTGACTCCCGAATCCATTTTTTCTCAAATTTCGTAGACCAAAATGCCGTTTTAATAAGCCAAAATGTTTTATTAAAATAAAAGTGACCCGATCACACCAAAATGATCGGTGGCGACTCCCTTTCAAAACCAATGTCGATTTCCGTTTTGTCAAAAATGGTTACGACAAGCAGTACTTGGACCAATTTGTCGTGGTATTTATAGACGACATCTTGGTTTACTCAAGGACGGAGGAGGAGCATGATAAGCACTTACGTATAGTTCTACAAGTGTTGAGGGAAAAGCAATTATATGCCAAATTCAGTAAGTGCGAATTCTGGCTTAGAGAGGTGGCTTTCTTAGGTCACGTAGTGTCAGCGGACGGAATAAGAGTAGACCCTCGCAAGATTGAAGCGGTGTTGGATTGGAAACCGCCTAGGTCAGTGGCGGAGATCCGAAGTTTCCTGGGTTTAGCGGGGTACTATCGAAGATTTGTAGAAGGATTCTCCTTAATCCCAGCGCCGTTGACTAAGCTACTAAGGAAGGGTGTTCCATTCGTATGGACGGAGAAGCAGCAAGGAAGCTTTGATAAGCTAAGGAAAATTCTGACAGAAGCTCCGATTTTGGTACAGCCTGAAGCAGGGAAGTTATTTACCGTCTATTGTGATGCATCCCATACTAGTTTGGGATGTGTGCTGATGCAAGAAGGGAAGGTAATAGCCTATGCATCCCGACAGTTAAGACCACACGAATTGAACTACCCAATGCACGACTTGGAGTTAGCCACAGTCGTTTTCGCACTGAAGATATAGAGACACTACCTTTATGGGGAGAAGTCAATAGTCTACACGGATCATAAGAGTTTGAGGTATCTCTTGACACAGAAGGATCTCAACTTGAGACAGCGTCGGTGGATTGAACTTTTAAAGGACTACGATTGTTCAATCGAGTACCATCCGGGTAAGGCTAACGTGGTAGCTGACGCATTGAGCCGGAAGGTTGTGACGGACTTAAGAGCGATGTTTGCTCGAATGAGTCTATATGATGATGGAAGTCTTTTGGCGGAACTTCAAGTTAAGCCAACGTGGATCGAGGAGATTTAGGACAAGCAGTTAGTGGATGAGGGGTTGAATGCTAAAAGGGTACAAGTTCAGGATGGTGGTTTGGAAGGGTACAGTCTATCTAGTGATGGAGTGCTATGTTTTCAATGGCGAGCATGTATGCCAAAAGATGTGGAGTTGAGGCGGAAAATTCTCCAAGATGCTCATAGCAGCCCATATGCTATGCATCCGGGAGGAAACAAGATGTATGGGGATTTACGGAAGCAGTTCTGGTGGCCCGGGTTAAAGCGTGAAGTAACAGAGTTTGTTGGTAGGTGTTTGACTTGTCAGCAGGTCAAGGCTGAACATCAGTTACCGTCAGGGTTGCTTCAGCCAGTGAAGATTCCTCAATGGAAGTGGGAGAGAATCACTATGGATTTCGTCAGTGGGCTACCCCTTACGCCCAGCAAGAAGGACGCAGTTTGGGTAATAGTAGACCGTCTGACTAAGTCAGCTCACTTCATACCGGTGAGGGTGGATTATTCTCTTCAGAAGCTAGCTAAGCTATATGTATCGGAGATAGTGCGATTGCATGGTGTGCCGGTATCGATCATCTCGGATAGGGATCCAAGGTTCACGTCAAGGTTCTGGAAAACCTTGCATCAAGCTTTGGGTACACGGTTAGATTTCAGTACCGCTTTCCATCCACAGTCTGACAGACAATCGGAAAGGGTGATACAGATTTTAGAGGATATGTTAAGGGGATGTGTCTTGGATTTTCGGGGTAGTTGGGATGAATTTCTACCATTGGCAGAGTTCGCCTACAACAACAGCTATCAGGCGAGTATCCAGATGGCTCCATATGAAGCACTGTATAGACGGAAGTGTCGTACTCTGACATGTTGGACGGAATTGGGTGAACGACAGATTTTGGGTCCCGAGTTGGTGACAGAGACTGAAGACAAAGTCAGGGTGATTCGGTCTCGTCTCAAGGAAACATCAGATAGGCAAAAGTCTTATGCCGATCTAAAAAGCAAGGAAATGGAGTATGCTGTGGGAGACAGGGTTTTTCTGAAGGTGTCGCCTTGGAAAAAGGTGTTGAGATTTGGACGAAAAGGGAAGCTAAGCCCAAGGTTCATCGGGCCATATACAGTTGTAAAGCGAGTAGGACCGGTAGCTTATCAGCTAGAGTTGCCGGTAGAACTGAATCAGATCCATGATGTATTTCATGTATCGATGCTGAGACAGTATTGGTCAGATCCTTCGCACGTTGTGCCAGTAGCAGAAATTGAGGTGAACTCGGACTTATCTTTCGAAGAAGAACCAGTTCAGATCCTAGATCGAGATGTGAAGGTTCTACGTAGAAAGTCAGTACCCTTAGTGAAAGTGCTATGGCGGAATCATGGTACAGAGGAAGCTACGTGGGAGCCCGAGGATGTGATGCGGCAGCAATACCCCCACCTGTTTTGATCAAGGAATTTCGAGGACGAAATTTATTTTAAGGGGGGTAGAATTGTAACATCCTAAAACGGGGCTATTTGGTTTATAAATTATTTTTCTTATGTATGAATTGTTGTGTTATTATTTATGAAATAATAGAGCTTAATTTAAGGCTTTGAGTGTGCCCGGTTTGATAGAAAAATTTCAGTTTTAACTTTAAAGGCAAGGAGCATTAGCAGGAAGGTGTTATAAGAATAAATGTGGGTATTTTAACACAAAGATGAGCCTAGAATAAGTGGCAAAGTAAGCCCACTTAAGAGCTAGCATGTGACGCCACCAAGGAGCAAGGGAGAACCTTGGTTCGAGTCACAACAATCCCTCTTTTTGCACTTTGGTTGGACGGCAATAAGAGAGAGTTTTTCTCTCTTTAATTTCTTTTAATTATCTTTTAGATAATAGGATAATAGGAGATAATTAAGGATTTTATTTGGTTAAAAAGGGATTTTACTATAAGGATATTAAGAAGATAATCAAGGATATTATTATTATCATTTTGATAATAAGATAATATAAGATAATCAAGAAGATTATTTGATTAAAAGGATTAATTAGTATTATTATTATTTAGATATCATGATAATAGTAGATTAAAGGGATTATTTGATATTATTTGGATTATTGATGGATTTTTGGATTAATTCAAAATTAATTTGAATTAATTAAAAGGGGTGGACGGCAAGGGTACTTAGAGCCTATAAAAGCATTAGTTGACCCCCTTGTTTTGTTTTTTTTTTTCCATTCTTGCTAGTTGCCGAAAATCCCTAACCCCTCTCCCTTTGTGCTCTTTTATTTTCTTTGTTCTCTCAAACCCCTTCAAGCCGAAATTTCTAGCACCTTTCTTTCCCATTATTTTCTTTCTCCCCTTGGCCGAATACACTCCCTTGGAAGTGCTGATTTCTTTTCCTCTTATTAAACTCTCTATTGGCCGAATACAACCTAGTAGTTTGCCGAAACTCCCTTCTTCTATTCTAGTGTACTTTGGCCGAATATTGGAAGGAATATAGATCTCTTCAGATTCTTTGTTATCAATCGGGTGATAAGGTAAGTGATGGCCGAATTTCTATTTCCCCTTTTCTTTCTTTTTCTATCGACTTTTTACAAGGAAAGGAGCCGATTTCGGCAATGGTTAAGTCTTTTAATCGAGTAGTAACCGATTTCTATTAGGTACTCAGGGGAGTAAAGCAGTCGACTCACAACCCGATCTCTAGTAATCGATTTTTGGTAAGTAATGGTAAGATCTACTTTAGTTAGTCAGTTGATATTCATTTTAGCCGAAGGCTACTAACTTATTGAGTGCTGATTCATGGAATCAGAAGCAGATTCAGGAGTTTGGTGTGCGATTAACATCCAATCGAGGGAAGGTAAGATACCGGGTTCATAAGGAACCCCTTTCATTAATTTGGTTTGGCCGAATAGGCCATAAGACTAATCCATGAATTTGGCCGTATATAGGACAAGTGGATCTGTGGTGACCAACGTTTCTTTTCGGGATTAGAACATCCAAGGGTGACAGGTGTGTACATACACACTATAACCTATTTAATGTGCTGATTATTGGAAATGCTTAATTGATTTATGTAGCATTGGATGATATACCATATCGGTATAGATGGCAATTCAGGTAAGTACCTGTTAATGTGAATTATTATTAATGCTTTTGGGAAGCATGATGTACTGATTTATACATATAATGGCATGTAACATATATTTATGTGACTGATGTGGGATTGACTGAGTGGAGGGGGCAGCGATATTGTGCCGACGGGCACCAGTGTTTTGGTAACACACTGTGACTACGGTCACCAGAGGTTTGGTACCTCCAGAGGTTTGGCACCTCAGTAGCGACTTATCCCTGTGGTTAACACCACCGTGGGTTGGCCCCACTTGAGATATGGGATCGTTTGCCAGTGATTTGGTATCACACGATGGGTTGGCCCCATCATCCGATTTGTGTCTACGGACACCAGTGTTTTGGTAACACATTGTGACTATATGTCACCAGTGGTTTGGCACCACCAGTGGTTTGGTACCACAACGGGGTAGACAGTGGCGTATGGCTGGCTAGGTTGGGACACATGATATTTTGCATATTAATTGTTATATGTTGTGTATGAAAAATGTTTTTAAAACGAGGGAAGGGTTACATACTGAGTCTTGGTGACTCACCTTCTCCTTTATATTTTTCAGGTAACATGTAGATCGCGGATATGGAGCCGGATGGACTCGAGGTGGCCATGCAGTGGACTTGAATTAATTGAACTTTAAATTTAGTTATTTTATTTTATTATTGGTTTATTTTATTTTGGATGTAATAAGGCCTCCTTATACTTTATTTTTTTTGTTATTTTTCTCATATGTTGGATATTTTGTTTAAAACTATATTATTAAAATTAAATTAAAATCACATGTTTCCAAGTTTAAAACGAAAATTGTTTTTACCGTGCCATCGGGCACATTTGGAATTTTATATCAACTTGGCTTAAATAAATTTTCTAATAAAAACTAAATAAAGTTTTTACAAGACATTCAAACAAAAGGTTTTCAACAACTTAAATTGATTTAGAAAGACGAATTTTTCAAAATATTTTCCTTGTAACAGACTAGATTCGGCCATAGTGTTTGGGCCGGGTTTGGGTCGTTACAGTTAACCCGACCCATTACACAATCCACCTGTCTTAAACCTAATCCTTAACCAAAACTATCCTTAAAATATCTCCTTTAAAATCTAAAAACTCTTTTAACTTAAACCTAAAACCCTCGTAACTTCTAAACTCTCACAAATAATCTAAAAATTCTTCAAACCCTAACTTTCCCTTCTTATTCCTTTCTCTTTTATTTTCATGTAATCTTTTCTTCTTTATTTTGGTGCAGATTATACATCAAGCATTCATACGGGAGGTCACAACAATACCTTTAAAATAAACAAGGCTTCAAGGACAAGGTTAAGAGTTCCAAATCTCAAATTTTACTGTTCTATTGCCTTTGAAATACATTGTTTGAATTTATTAATTTTTCTAAGAAAATAATATATTGAATATTACTCTTAGGAAAGTTAGAAAAACTAATGTACAAGAACCACCGTTGGTTTCGAATCCTTTGAAATTTTGAAACCATAATGTCGAAAAATATTTCCTCAAGCTTTAAGGCAAAACCTTTATTTAGGAAAGGGAATTCAAACCACCGATGGTTCTTTGTAATGAAATTTGGTCTTTAGTACAACATCATAGATGGGAGCGTTTCTATACGATCTCAAAAGAAAATGATGTTATTCCTCTTGTGCAAGAATTTTATACTACTATTATGGACGAGGAAACTCGGAGACCACATGGTGTCATGTGGAAAACAATAACAATGCGAGGTAAGGATGTGCCATTCTCCTCGAAAAAGATTTGTAAATATTACGATGTTCCATATTATGACTCTAATTATTTAGAAAACACTAATCTAATGAGATTTCAAGATGTCGATATGGAAAGCATTGTGAAATACTTAACTAAAAATCGAGGTGAGTGGAACCTCCAGCCAGATACTGAAAATCAAGCTATAATGTTTCAAATAGCTCAAAGTGGATGTAATTTATTTGCACTAGAATTACACATGCTCTTAATGTTTCTAATGTCAATGCATTCCAAGCTATTTCCTTATATGGCATTTTACAAGAGAAACATATATGCACAGGGCAATGGATCCATCAAAGTATAAAGTGTTGTGTTAGTGGCCAGAAGGTCGGGGCTTTCTTTCCCCATCTCTTGATGCCACTTTGCAAGAGTGTAGAGGTTCCAATGGAATAGAACGAGCAGTTCATGCTCCCAACAAAGAGATTAATAGGCAATTCTATGTACACTCAATATGTAGAACTGAACCAAAAACATATCATAGATTGGAACCAGAGGAGAAAAGAAAATATGGATGTCCCAACCTCACTCAAAAAAAAAAAAAAGTAAAATCGACATCTAGACAAGAAAGGAGCGAGAGTAGTAGTGCAAAAATCGACGGAATGATAAGATGGATGCAAGAAACAAGTCCTATGCTTCAAGACTTTGCGAGGCAAAACAACATGAGAATACCTAATTATACGCCAGATATGTTCGACCTCGGCGCATCTAGAGCATGAAGAAGAGGAGAAAAAGACTAAGGAGTAGGAAGAAAGCGAGGATGATGAAGAAGAAGGGAATGAGGAGATGGAATTTGATGAGGATGAGGACGACTAAATTTTTAATTTTTATTTTAGGATTGTATTGAATTTTGGATAACTTTTATTTTATCATTTCAAGAGTAGAATTAATGGTAAACTTTTATATTTGTGTTTTTCTTATTTATGTTTTTTTGTGTAGGAACCCTGCATAATCAAAACACAACAATTTTGAGCTAACAACGAAAAAGGAAGGAAGAACGCACCAATAGATTTAAGCAATGTAACGATCAATTAGGTAACTTCTTTCCTTATCTATTCAGAGCTACACATTGAGGACAATATGTTATCTAAAGTGTGGAGGGGTTATAGAAATTTAATTTTATTTTCATGCTTTCCTTTTTATTTTTTATTGTCAAATGAGTACTTGAGCATGTAGAAATACAATAGATTGGTTAGGAGCATGTATATAGGTTGATTGTGTTTACTATAAATTTGGCATGTAATGATTTTAAATTTTTGACTATTAGACTATTAAGTTCTATATATTACACTGTAAATAGGCATTAAGTAATTGAATATACCAAATGATATAGATAATACAGGGAAACAAACATGCTAGTATGTATGATAAATAGTTGAATTTGTGATTGTTTGATTGATTAAATTTGTGGATATTGAGATACCTAGGGATGACCTAAGGCATTGTTTGTTATATACCTAGAGCCAAAAAGCTAACTTTGTTTGTTCATCCTTAGTACCTATATTTGAGCCAGAAAACACTTTTTGATGAATCTTCATACAAAACCTGAGCCGAAAATGCTAATTTGTATTTACCCTTTTCTTTAGTCCCAAACTACACAACTATAGACGTTTGGTCATACGTATTGAGGGTTTCTTTATATAGAAAATTGGTTGGGCGATTGATAAATATTTTTGGGATATTATATATCTATTTACTTGATACTCTAGAAATAAGATCAAAGATTTATCATGTACCGATTGCCAGAGGGTTTCTTGATCTATTTTTTGAAGAAATTCTAGGACTTTTATATGAATGTGAAAATTGAATAAATATATTTTATCTTGTATAGCTAATCTATTTGATCAGTAAAAAAAAGTATAACAGTGTTATCAAAAGATAAATACAGATCCAGTTATTATCAGTTGCAAGTTAAAGATTGTGATATATTGAAAATGCTTTCAAGCTTGATGTGGTCATATGGATTCTATTATTGTTGCTTAGAGTAATCAATGTTCCTGATAACCTAGGAATTTGATGAATTGAGTCTTTTAGTCTCATCTAGATATATATAGTTGTATCTGTATTTACTGATGATATTTTGATATATTCTAATATATAATCCAATCACGCTCAACATTTGAAAAATTTATTACAGATTTTACTTGAGAAAATAAATTATGTGAAAGTTAGTAAAGGTGAGTTCTGGTTCTGCGAGGTTAGTTTTCATGGTTATGTAAATTTGACAAATAGGATTTGTATAGATCCGAGTAAACTCTTTTTCCATTGTTATTTGGAAACTCTGAAAATGTCTCTAAAACTTATGACAAGTCGAAAGTCTTATTGATGGAAGCTCTGTACTGATCCAACCTGAATCCGAAAAGGAATATATTGATTATAGTAATGATTCCATATTAGTTGATTTAAAAGTAGTCTGTTGCCTTTACAAAGAATTTAGGTACTGCATGATGATGACTTGAAGACTGATACTTAAGTGAGAGTAAACCCAGAGTGATTCATTTAAAGGAGTTACAGTGGATATTGATAGTATGAAGTATTATCGTAATGATTGTGTGTTTTGAATAATCTGGCGATAAACGAAACATTTTATCTAAGACTCGCAACAACACTTATTCTATTCTTTCTGATAAAAACAGAACATCAATTACTGTTGGAATTATTAAAGTTTGTCATGATTTCTGAGTGGAAATGGGAGCGAGTCACGAGGGATTTTGTATCTGGTATTCCTGTATCACCGAGAAAGAAATATTTGATATGGGTTATGGTTGATATATTATCAAAGGTAGCTCATTTACTCCAGTCAGAACTAATTATTCGCTTAAGTAGGAGTCGAGTCATATATGTTAGAGATTGTCAGATTTCATGGAGTGACAATGTTTATTGTTTCTAACATTAATCCGAGATTTACTTTTAGATTTTGAGTAAACTTTGTAGGGCTCTGAACATTAAACTTAATTTCAGTGCAGGATTTCAACCGTAGGCAGATGGGAAATCAGAATGGTAATATAGCTTCTAGAAGACATGTTACGATGCTACATATTTAAGTCAAAGATAATTAGGAAATGTAGAACCCCGTTATACTGATTGAATTGAGCAAAAACTAATTAGTGAGACAGACATAAGTAGAACTGAAGATAAAGTTCGCGTTATTCGTGATGGTTATTGGATTGTTATCTTTAATATTCAGATGAACTACTGACAATTTCAGTTTGTAAGGCGAATTTCAGAATAAACAGTTACTGCTAGGTAAAAATTTCGACGACGAGATTTCCTAAGGGCGGAGAGTTGTAACAGCCCATTTTTTAGTGGTGTCAGAGACAGTGGTTTCGGGACCACAAATCCAATGAGTAAGTTTGTATAATTAGTATTTAAATTATATAAGTCAATAGTAATTTTTATATTGAATTTTGATTTGATGATTTTAAATAATTGAATTAAAAGTTAGTATACATGATTTGGTTCAAAAGTCAAGTGGTTATTGAAAACAAGGTATTAGGACCTTGTTTTCGTAATATAAAGATGTAAATATTTTCATTAAATATTTATAAAGTCGTATTATATGTGAATTGAAGTTGGGTCTGGTAATTTTGATTATTTATTGCTTAGTTGAGGTAAAAGGATTAAATTCTAAAAGAGGTAAAAGTTAATTGAACCATGGTAAAAAAGTCCAAGCGGTGGTGGCATGATTAAATCCACTAACTTTTGGGCTATTTGCTCATTTAGTCTAATTATTTTAGGATTAAATTAAAAATAAGCTCGTTTAGTTAAATTTAATATAATTGGAGAATCAATTGTGCAATTAAACCCTACTTAAAATGGAAATTATACCATTTGAGTAGATAATGGACGATTTGCAAGGCTAATTACATGAAATTTTATTGAAATTGTATGGTTATAATAGTAATTTATGAAATTAGGTAAAATGAAAATAAAACAAAAGCCAAAATTGGCTATCATATTTCTGTTTTCTTCCTTCAAAAGCCGAATCTACCATTGTTGAGAGGAGAAACCTTTGGGCAAGCTAGGTTTTGTCAATTAAGTAGGTAAATCTTGTATGTTTTTAGTATTTTTTATGTTTTTGAACTTGTATTAGCTTAATCTAGCTAAATCGAGGATTAATTCGTAAAATTATCAAATATGTTGGATTATGCCATTAATGAAGTTTAGTTATTCTTAAAGTTTTACAGTAGAATATTAAGTTGGGTTGCTAGATAGGACTATTTTGTAAAGTAATTTTTTTGGTAATTTTAATGTTTAAGGACTAAATGACATAAAATTATGGGTTGTAGAGAGGCCTTATATAGTTTGGCTAAACTTGATTTTATTTGAAATTGGTTAAATTGCATGTTTTGGGTTAGGGATTAAATTGTATAAAATTAAAATATTGGGGGCAATTTTTGTAAAAATGTTAAAAAAGACTTAATTGCATAAAATGAATTAATCTTTCTGTGAGAATTAGTGAATTGAATGAAATTATTATTTTAGATCCCATTCGAGTGGAAAACTGAGGAAAAGAGGAAATTACCAAATAACCCTGTACTTTGCCGTTGCTGCAGTTTAGTCTGGTAAGTTCGTACAGTTTAATTTTAGTACACTTTTAAATGTATTATAGGAACTTAATTTCATAATATTGGATTATATTGATATGTGTAATTGGAAATGGAAATAATGAATTGAAATGACATTGATCACTAATTTAGATACTATAAGTCGTTATTGTAAATCAATCTTGTAAGTTCATGCAATTATTTTTGCTTCTAATAATCATTATACTCTTTTTTATTATACAGTTATTGAATGTTAAATTATATACCGAATGAGATTAGCGAGCGTTACCCACTGATATATTGATTGGTGCTTAGACGAGCGATACCTACTGAATCTATTGAAATGTATGCGCTTTCAAGCCATACCTACTGAATATATTGAAAAGAATGCTCTATTGAGTAAAAGAATCTATTGATATATTGAATAAATCTCATGGAACGTTATCCACTGATATACTGAGTAAAGCTCAAACGAGCATTATCCACTGAATATACTAAACTACTGTACTGATTATTAATTTATGATAAAGGTTGTGTTTTATAGAATTTAAACGTTTAATTTTAATTGATTACTATGTTTAATTGGAAAGGTTTATCAATATATACAAGAAAACTTACTATGCTTTATTAAAGCTTACCTATATTTGTCTTATTTTGCAAATTATGTTTTGAAGGCTTAGAAGATCGAATCAACACAAGAAATCACACTATCCAGGAGATCTTTGGTATACTTTGTTATATTTTGGTATGTATGGCATGTACTAGGACCTCTTTGTATGTATGATGTTGAATCCTAGTTTGAGCAAGTTTACCTAAGTTTTTTTTATGTGTTGTGACAAATAAAATTATGCATGTTTCATCTAAGTTTAAGTGTTAAGCATGATGGTAGAAAGCATTGGCAATATGTGAGATTATGGTTTGAAATGAATTGATATTTTGATGTGTAACTATATCTTGTATGTGAAACTTTGAAGATGAAATGTAATGAAATGATTTGTGGTGTCAATGAGGGCACATTGGTTTGATATATAGGTTGAATCCATTGACATGTTTTGAATGTGTTTAAAGATGGTTTTTAGTCTATGAAAATGTGTATTTGAATGTGTTTAAGCTCCTAAGAAAATTGGTGAAAATTTAGCTTTGAATTGGTCATTTTTGGTCTCACACAGCCTAGGACACGGGCTGCCACTCAGCCTTGTAAAGAACACGGGCACATGCCTAGAACGTGTTTAAAAACCTTATAGGTGCAATTCTCACATGGGCAGACACACGACATGCAACACGGCCGTGTGAGGGTATTTTAAATGTTACGCGGGTTGGCACACGGCTTGCGACATGGCCGTGTTGTAACAGCCCATTTTCGATAAAGTCGGAATAGTAGTTTCGGGACTACAAATCAGAGTCTGGAAAGAAAAATTATTTTAATACTATTTTATGATCTACATTATGATAATAATATTGTGTGAAAATTTCGTAAAGAAATTTTACCGATTACATGTTTAATTTGATGAAAGACCAAATTGCACAAAGTGCAAAAGTTGATTTCTAATAGCTAAAGGGATTAAATAGCTATAGAACTTTAAATTGGAGGTCCTTATATGGTAATTAGACTATTAAAAATTCTTAGTTGTTAAGGATGATGATTCATCCATGGAAAATAAAATAAAGAAAAGGATGGAATTGGAAAGATGAAAAATAAAAGGTGATAAATTAATTAAATAACAAGAAATCATCATTTATGTCATCTTCTTCCCCAAAATACATGGAAACCCTAGGAAAGAGAAAGCAAGCTTTCTTGGCTCAATTGGGTAAGTAATCTTGTCCCATTTTTAGAAATTTTTATATTTTCGTGATTGAGATAACGTAATCTACATATTTTGGGGGTCAATTTGTAACGTTATCAAAGTATGAAATTTTTTCCATGGATGAATATGCTGAAATTTTAAAATTTATGGTAGAATATGATAGGTTGTTGGTAGATAAACAACTTTTACAAAGTGAATTTTGATGAAAACATGATTTAGGGACTAAATTGAAAAGTTATAAAATTCATGGAAAAATTATGAATTTTATGAAATAAATGGGCTGTAAATGTTACATGTAAAAATCGGCTAGGCGTGGAACAAGGATTAAATTGCATGAATTTCATTTTCTGAGCCTACGGACGAAATTCGGGCAAACCGATAATTTTTCCTAAAATGTGAATTAGACTGAATTGAGTTTAAATTGTATTAAATTGATGTTAAATTTACTCGAATAGATCCAAATAGACCAAATTCAGAGTTAGAACAAGGAAAGAGAAAAATGTCGGATTAGTAGATTTTACGTACTAGAACATTTGTCGAGGTAAGTTCTAAATTATGTATATTTATATGCTTGAATTAAATGTTGTGTGTATGTGAATTGTATAAATATTATTTATATATGGCATTGAAGACATATCCAACAAAGCCCTGTAAATGATAATGCCTAAAATAAATGATAATGCTCGATAAATGATAAATGATAAAAATGTTACTTTTATGCTTGAAATCAATGTGGAATGTGTTTATTTGAATCATATGAATATTATAGATGTATGAAATATTTACATGCCTGATAATGCTTGAAAAATGTTAAATCCCGTTTGAATAAATGAAAGTCGATGGATACGTTATTTCTCGTAATGAATATAGTCTTGCATATGTTGCAATGGGATTTAGCTTGGATAAGTAATCCTGATAAAAGCCATCTTGAGCATCCTGATATATAGTTCCTGTGAGCATTCTGATCGGTACTGATTTAGCATATGTTGCACACTACCGCAGCTCTCTGTGAGCGTCCTGTTATGCGATTGATAGTGATCTAGCATATGTTGCGGACACAAACGCAACTCCTTGTAAGCGTCCTGATGTGGCTCGCTTGAACTCTCTGAGATATGGTTATTCGGTGCTCTTGTTACATGGCTCTTCGTGAGCAAGCCTGATAAGCTTTTCGTGAGTTATCTGATTAAAAGTTCTTTGTGAACTTCCTGATTTTGGCTCTTATGAGCACTCCTGATTTAACTCGAATAAGCTTCCTATTACATGGCTCATCCGAGCATCTTGATATGTGGCTCGAGAGTGTGCTTCCTGGTTATGTTCCCTAAATGGGTACCCCTGAATATGAATTGACAGATCCTGATTTGTACACCTCGAGTGTACTACATGTGTATCCATCGATATTTTAGATAAATTCAAAGGGATAAATCTTGACATGATAAGATATGATTAAGAATGAGTTATTACACGTATCTGCCTAAAATACATGAAAATGATGATACATTATATATGGAAATATGAGATGATCATATATGTACATGGAATTTATTTGATGAATACATTCATCCATGATTATAGATTTGTACACCTTGAGTGTACTACTCGTATGACATTGATATTTCAAATGATTTAATGGTTAAATTTTTGACATGAAATAATCTGAACTCGAGATGAATTATTATGAAAATGTACTTGAAATACAAATATATGATTTATACATGTTTTATGAATACATGATATGGAAGGCATATATATATATATGGAAATCTGATTGTTGTTGAGCCCATATATGTTTCTTGATGTTATTATGGAATGTATGACTAACAAGGGCAATGAGGATATGTATAGAGCTTGAGATCAAATTGATTGAATGTGTAACGCCCCGAATTTTGGGCCTAGATGAATTAGGCTTTGGGCTTTAGGTCTCATAAAAAATTTTTTTAAGCAAGAAAATGACAAATGACATGTTGGCTTTAAGGGTTTAACAAACTTGGAGCGTCTAGGGGTATTGGAGAAGTTCTGGGTTTGAACTTTAAGGAGAAGGAATTTTTAATTAATTATTAAAGGAACCAAGATGGTGAGTAGATGGGCTTTTGAATAAAATAGGGAAAAATGGCATCAAAGAGCCTTGTGGTGGAGTGGCTAAGTGACACCACTTAGGGTATAGGAAAGTGGCGTTATGGGCTAGCAAGGAGATCCTAGGTTTGAATCCTAGCTTAGTATTTTCTTAAGGAGTTTAATTTTGGCCTTCTAGAAGGTTGGAAGTGGTGTGATGATGGAAATGAGAGTGATTAGAAGAGAAAATTTAGGAAAATGATTGGGGAGTTATCAAGGAGAAAAACGAGGAGATGAGATGGGAAAGTGTTGGAGCCGATTGGGACTTTGGGGGGGTAGGCAGATTTTTGGTTTTGTGTATAAATAGGGGGTGCCGAATTCCCTCTGTGCTATTTCGGCAATTGGAATTCCCTTTGTGCTATTTCGGCAACTATAGTCTGTCAAATTCTCCTTCACTTTTTCTATTTAAACCTCGCCTCTTCCTCATGTGTTTTCTTTTCTTCTCTCCTAAAGCCTTAAATTGAATATCATTCTCTTCTTTCTCCATTGCTTGTGCCGTCCCACCTTCATCTCAATTGTTGGGGACCAAATATTCGTGACTTCAAAAGTCGAAAACCTTTACTCTTGGAGCTGATTTCTTCATCACCCCAAAACTTGTGCCGAATACTCTAGTGACCAAATCTCTGTTGTGCTGTCATCATTCCTTTGATTTTTGGTGGATCGAATCATGGAAAAATCAGAATCAAGCTTAGATCTACAAGTCTCTGCCGAAAAGCTATCCATACGTTTCGACTTTTGGGTAAGTGTTCTTGATTTTGGGATAAGTTGGCCGAATAGCCTATAGTAAGGGAAAGGGTGACTTAAGTGGATACAAGTCACCTATTATTTTGTCTTTAATGATTAAGATTGATGCAGGTCTAGGGGATATTCATGAGTAATAGCTAAGGAAGGGCTATTAGGACAGGTGGCACACGGTAAGGTTAAAGTAAGGATTCAGTTTTTGGTAAATATTATGGTTAAGTGTGTGATTGATTGGAGGTTGTTATTGGTTGTAGGTTCAAGATTGAGGATAGTGTAACACGTCTCATTTACCAAGTGTGTACATACACTTTACACACGACAGTTTGGCAAAAGCTGAAATACCGAAAAACTGGAATGCCGAAAAGCCGAAAGGTTGGCACCGGCAACCACACAAGCGTGCGAACATTAGTGTGGGAACACCGGTACAATTACCGGGGCCAAGAGAGCAATCTCATGGTATCGGGCCACTATTTGGCCGACTGGGCCAGACGGGACTAAATGGGCCTGTCGAGTTCGTGGGCCCAAATCGGCAAGAGTTGATATGTGAAATTGAATGATGGATTAATATAGGTGGTTGTATGATTTGATTATGATTAGGCCTATTAGGCTGCATATACATGATTGGGCTTAATGGGCTATATGGACGTGATTGGGCTTAGTGGGCCTTATGGGATGTTAGAAATGCATGCTAGGGTTTTAATGGACTCTAGGCTTAGTTCTGATAAATTCTTAAACAGCATAAAACTTAATTTAATAATCAAACATGTCTGTGGACAAGTCGCTAGGGTAGAGTGTGGCAATAGACATATGCACGTCTAGGATTGGATCTAGGGAGGGCTTGGTACTTAAGCGGTCCTAGTGACCCACCTCCTCTTCTCTGTAATCCTACCTGGTGCATAGCGTCTGTTCACTTTAGCCAACGAGGACATGTTGACAGGCCAAAAGTTCGTAATTTAAAACCCATACTGTTAAGAATTACTGAAATACCCCTGAATTTCAAAATTACAGAAATACCCTGAATTGCAAAATTACCGAAATGCCCTTGATTTGTGAAATAACTAAAATTCCCCTATGTGTTGAATGTAAGATTTATGGATGTTACATGTACATTTGTTGCATTCATATGATATCCTGTTTAGGATGCATATGGGTGGGAATTATGGAATGGAGGAAGTATATGAGGATCGCATGGTTGCTTGACAACTATGGATCCACCGATGGCTTTCTAAGACTATTATATGATAAGCAGCTTTGCTGCAACGTTAGGTAGTACCGCAACTGGGCTACCCTTGAAATGTATCAGATGGGTGGGTCGATTTAGAAATCCCCACAGAAGTGTTTTGGTTGGACGGAGTTGAAGTGTACCGGATGGATTATTTGGGGAGGGTTTGCATTGCATTGCATGTATGATATTATTATGTTATTATTATGATATGTATGCTGTTTGTTTGACGAAGGTCGTACACACTGAGTTTTCGAAAACTCACTCCCTCTTTTATTTTTCTAAGGTGATCCTCAGTAGCGGTTCGACGGATGGAGGGACTCAGAGGTAGCCAACTAGCAAGACGATTAGACTTGTTTTCTTATTATCTAAATTCTAGATTTTAAGTTATTTCATTTCGGATTGTAATAAGGTTTCCCTCTAGTTATTATTTCATTACTTCCACCATGCATTGTAATTTTGAAACGGGACCTAGATTTATTTCTTTTAAGTATATTTCAAGTTTTTTGATAATAATTGTGTTTTAAGAATGAGCTTCCGATGTCAAAGGAAATTTTTACATAGAATAAGGAAATGGTTTTTGGCTACACCTCGTTTTGAAAGCAAACTGGATTTACTTAACTTTTCTCTAGAAGGGTTTTCAATGTAAACAAGGTTTTTGCAAAAACACTTCAATGTGACACACCGGATTCGGGCCTAACTTCTAGGCCGGGTTTAGGGGTGTTATAGAATGCTCCTTACATGTTTATCTTAAAATAGAGTGAATGGTAAGTTAAGTACCATGTTATATGAACTTACTAAGCATTATATGCTTACTCTGCTTGATTTCCATGTTTTATAGTAAATCGGAAGCTCGTTGGATTGGAAGCTTGGCGGAGATCACTCACACTATCCATCGGCCCATTTCGATATATATGGTAAATCAATTATGGTTATAATGGCATGTATAGGTTAATTGGCCATATTGGCATGTAAATGTAAATGGCTATTGTAATCTAGCCATTGGAATGGCTAGTGATGATTATGCTTTGGTATATATATATATATATATATATATATTAAGATTATTTCCTGGTGATAACATAAGTGTTTATTATTGAATGATTGAGATAGGTTAAATGACTATGCCTATAAAAGGTAAGATCAAAAGCATGAATGCATGTAATAATATATCATGTTAGATGATAAAATTAGCTTGGTCATCTTACTTGAATTGGTTGATATATGTGTGTATGTGATTTAGCAGGTTGATGGCAAGGTTTGGGTGAGAAATAAGGCTAAAAAATGGCCTGATTTTGTCCACATGGGTAGACACACGGGCGTGTGTCTTGACCGTGTGTGACACACGATTTGGCACATGGGCATGTGGGCCATGTGTCCCCTGCATCTTAAAATTTAGAAATAGAATGCTCAGAATTTGGCACATGGGTAGAGACACGGGCGTGTGCCTCAGTCTGATGCGACCATAGCTCGGGAGCCACGAGGGCCTATAACTCGATAACGAGCTAAGAGATTTCAAGAAGCCTTAGCAAGCTATGTGGATCGAGCTTGGGGAGAGCAAGAGGCCGAATCCAACATTCATGCATGGGATAGCTCAATTGGCACCACGTGCAATTTATTGCAAGTTGAACTTAATTTTTAATAAACTCATTTTACTTTAATAAATGAGTTGCTGGAGTTTATTCAACTTATCTTAGTTTAATTAATAAGTGTTTTTTGTTGAACTTTGTTTAATAAGCAATGCTTTTAATTAATCTAGTTCCTAGGATTATTTATTAATGCATGAGTTAAGTTCATTTAATTATGCTTCTTTAATTAACTAGTTGCTGGAATAATTGATGCATATGTTTTAGTTCATTTACTTAATGTGTGTTATGTTTAATAAGTGTTTACATGTGTTAAATAAGCTCATTTTAATGTGTTTATTGCAGGGGTCTTTTCAAGTCATAACTGTTACAATTCAAGGCTGTTACAAATTAAATAAAGTGGTTGTTCAAGTCATTTTTAGTTACAAAGTAAAGGGGTTGTTACAAAGGAGGTTTATACATCATTTAAAGAGGTTTTAAGGAGCATTATATATCTATTTAATTTTGGCAGCAACCTTTTCAACTGCCATCCCGTTTTTGCCATTTCAAAGGTTAATTCAAGCATTCAAATACCATTAAGGACCTGGTTAATAAGTTGGTGTCTATTTAGCTAGCCAAGGGCTAACCCAAGAGTCATTTTTCAGGCAACTAAAGTCATTCATTCAGATGAATTGAAGTGAATTCAAGAATGGGGTTATTTGGCTCAAGAATGTGAAAAGACTTGAGTTATATTTCAGCTTTTAAATGGCACATTAAGTTGAATGTTTGTGACCATTCGGTTAGCTTATTCTAACACTATAAATAGATGAAATAAACCTTTGTAAAAAAGACTTTTGGTTGAATATATATGAAATCTTTGAATTGTGAGTTATCCAATTCTCCTTGTTCTTACGAAATTGATTTGACTTATCGAGCTTAGCTTGTGGCGTCTATCCATTCCTTGTTTCTGAACTTATCACTTTCATAGTGTGGCATTCATCATATACCAAGGTTCCTATCATCCTTGATAGTGGGTCGAGGTTCATCATATACCAAGGCTCCTATCGTTCTTGATAGTGGGTCGAGGTCTTTTCTTTGCTATTTTTCTTAAAAACCGAAATCATCTAAGAGCCATTTGTGATTCGGGTCAACAATCAAGTATTGTTGGTTTATTTTCGGCCTTAGTAAATTTATCCTTTCTTTTGTTAAACCTTTTTGTTACTAATTTCTAAGCCATCTTCTTCTTTCTTTAAATCTTTTCTTTGACAAGCCTTTGTTTGTTTGAAACAATCCATTTTTACTCAAATTCATGATCGGGTAACAAACAACTCGAATCAGTCACGAGATGAGTTCGTATCAAATTGGTATTAGAGGTAGCGAATTTGGAGTGAGAATTGACGTGTTCGGCATCTCGGTATAGTATTTACTTTTAAAAAAATTGAAAATAAAATATATATATATATATATAATATTTTCTCCATTCAAATTCAATGAGTGAATATTACAATTTCAAGTGAAAAAAAAATCGTGAAAAAAAAGAAGGTTCAAAGTGCTTTGTTTTGAGTTCTCCATTTGTTGCCCAAAATTGCCCAAACAATCTTCTTACCATTCAGCCACACTTAATTTTTTTTCTTTCATTTCTTTGTTTCTAGCCTACCCATTGTCCTACAATATTATCCTTTATAACCCGAACATCAAGTTTGTAAGTTTACCCACAACAACAGCTTTGAAGTCAAGCAATTTCTTAAGAACTTAGAGAAGCAGAGTGAGTGGAAAAAGGCAAGAGAGTAGTGAGACTGTTCGAGCGGTATAAAAGCCAATTTTGTGTGTGATTTCTTTTTGGTTGAATAGTGAGGTATTTGTTGTGAGTTCTCTTTTAATAAAAAAAAAATCAAAAAGTCCGGAGAGAAATCCAAACAAGGGAGTTGGTTTACGTCTTGTAAGAAACGTTGAAGGAGGTGTGCCAGATCCTAATCTTCAAGCACTAATGCGAGAGATGGAGCGGTTGTTTGATAGAAATCTTGAACCATAGAAGATCAATTATATCAAGTGGAGACACGTGAGCAATGAGAAGCAAATCAGGAAGGTGGAAGATGAGGACGTAATGAAGAGAATGAGTAAGAAAGTGACTCATCTGTTTGAAGTGAACGACAACGAGGTCACCAATGACATCGGGATCCTAGAGATCGTGACCGTCCAGATGATAATTTAAAAAAATCAAGATGACAATTCCACCATTCCAAGGTAAGAATGATCCTGAAGCTTATTTGGAGTGGGAAAAGAAGATCGAGTTTGTTTTTTGAATGCCACAATTATTCGGAGAGTAAAAGGGTAAAACTCGCAGCTATTGAGTTTTCTGATTATGCAATAGTGTAGTAGGACCAGCTTGTAACGAGTCGAACTACCATCGAGATTTATATCAATGACTCCAAAACCTATCTCAAGGTAATAGAAACGTTGAAGATTACTATAAGGAGATAGAGATAGCGATGATCTGAGTTGATATCAAGGAGGATCGAGAAGCAACAATGGTGAGGTTCCATGCGGGTTTAAACTATGACATTGCCAACATAGTTGAACTACAACACTATGTTGAATTGATGGACATGGTCCATATGGCGATAAAGGTTGAAAAGTAACTCAAGAGGGAAAGAGTAAGTAAACCCTATGCCAATCCTTTTTCTAACAAATGGAGCCAAGGAGTGAACAAACCCCCTGTTCGAACAAGCGGGTCGATTGTAGCAACTAAATCCAACCAGCCCATTGGTGAGTCAAGTCAGAACAAAAGCGAACAAATGCCAAACCGCACGAGAGACATTATTTGTTTCAAGTGTCAAGGCCGAGGACACATAGCAAGCCAATGTCCTAATGATGAATTATGGTGGTAAGGGCTGACGGTGAAATTGAGTTTGAGGAGGAGAAAGAAAATGAATCCTAAGTACCATCCGATGATGAAGGAGAAGAAGTAGAAATGTCGGTTGAAGGAGAAATTCTGGTGGTGAGGCGAAGCCTTAGTGTGCAAAGTGTTGAATCTGATCAACAAAGAGAGAACATTTTCCACACCCGATGCCACATCCATGGCAAGGTATGTAGTTTAATTATTGACGGTGGAAGTTGTACTAATGTAGCTAGCAACATGCTGGTGGAAAAGCTCGGGTTGGCGACAACCAAACATCCAACTCCATACAAGTTGCAATGGTTAAATGATGGAGGAGAGCTTAAAGTCACAAAGCAAGTTGTGGTGACATTTTCCATCAGGAAATACCAAGATGAGGTGGTGTGTGATATAGTTCCTATGCACGCGGGACATCTACTTTTGGGACGTCCACGGCAGTTTGATAGGCGCATGATCCATGATGGTTACACAAATCGGTACACGTTCAAGCATCGAGGCAAAAATGTTACTTTAGCCCTGTTGACTCCACGATAAGTGTATCAAGATCAATTGAAGTTGAAAGAAAAAGTACAAGAAAAACAGAGTGAAAAAGAGAAAGACAAAAAAAAATTGAAAAAAAAGAGAGGAAAAGGTGAGAGAGAGAAGGTAAAAATACGAGAGGAAGAAGAGAGTCAAAAAGAAAATGAAAGTGCAAAAATGAACGTATTTGTAAGGGAAAAAGAAATTCGAAAGTCTTTATTGATGGAACAGCCCGTGTTTGTACTAATATACAAGGACTGCTTGTTTGATACTAACAAACTTGATAACTCTTTACCTTTTTCTGTTGTTTCTTTGTTACAAGAATTTGAAGACATTTTCCCGGAAGAAGTTCCTAGTGAGGTATTGAACATCAAATTGATTTCATCCCAGGAGCTACAATTCCTAATCGACCAGCCTACTGAAGTAACCCCGAAGAAACTATGGAGTTACAACGACAAGTTGCTGATTTAATGAAAAAAGGATACTTACGGGAGAGTTTGAGTCCATGTGCAGTGCCCGTTTTATTGGTACCTAAAAAAGATGGTTCATGGAGAATGTGCGTAGATTGTCGAGCTATCAACAAAATTACCGTCAAATACCGTCATCCAATCCCTAGACTTGATGATATATTAGACGAGCTTAGTGGAGCAAAATTGTTCTCTAAGATCGATTTGAAAAGTGGTTATCATCAGATTCGCATGCGTTCAAAACCAAATACGGTTTGTATTAGTGGCTAGTGATGCCATTCGACCTTACTAATGCTCCGAGTACCTTTATGAGGTTGATGAACCACGTTTTGAGGTCTTTCATTGGTCATTTTTGTGTAGTTTATTTTGACGATATTTTAGTTTATAGTAAATCTTTATCTAATCATATTGAACATCTACGATCTATTTTGGAAGTTTTAAGAAAGGAAGTTTTATTTGCAAACCTTAAGAAATGTAATTTTTGTGCTAACAAAGTTGTTTTTCTAGGTTTTGTTGTAAGCAAAAGTGGTCTTGAGGTGGATCAAGAGAAGATCAAGGCAATACAAGAGTGGCCACGTCCGACCTACATCAGTCAAGTTAGAAGTTTTCATGGCCTCGCAAGTTTCTATAAGAGATTTGTGCCAATCTTTAGCACACTTGCTGCCCCATTGACTGGTATTATTAAAAAGAATACACCTTTTATTTAGTCTGAAGAACAAGAATCTTCTTTTGTTAAAATCAAAGAGTGTTTAACAAATGCTCCCCTTTTATGTTTTCCTGATTTTAAGAAAATTTTCGAGGTGGAATGTGATGCGTCTGGAATAGGTATAGGTGCGGTTTTAACTCAAGATGGGAGACCGGTGGCTTATCTTAGTGAGAAGCTTAATGGAGCTACGCTAAACTATCCTACCTATGATAAGGAAATGTACGCGTTGATACGTGCATTAGAAACATGACAACATTATCTTTGGCCTAAAGAGTTCGTAATACATACGAATCATGAGGCTTTGAAGCATTTGAGAGCATAAACCAAGTAAACAAACGTCATGCAAAATGGGTTGAGTTCTTAGAATCCTTTCCATACGTCATTAAATACAAACAAGGTAAGGAAAATATCGTTGCGGATGCTCTTTCGCGAAGGTATGCTCTTTTAAATTGTTTGGATGTTAAACTACTTGGTTTTGCTTATTTGAAAGAGTTATATGTTGATGATTCTGATTTTGGAGAAATTTATAAGTTGTGTGTACAAGGTGTGTATGATAGGTACTATCGGCAAGATGGATCCCTATTTCGAGAAAATAAGTTATGCGCACCCCAAGGACCAACAAGAAATGTGTTGGTTCATGAAGCACATAGTGGAGGTTTAATGGGTCATTTTGGCATACCCAAAACTTTGGCTGTTCTACAAGAACAATTCTATTGGCCGAAGATGAAACGAGATGTGGCTAAAGTATGTAGTCACTATATTGCTTGCAAGAGAGCGAAATCAAGGATTCAACCACATGAGCTTTATAAACCACTACCGATCCCGAAAGCACCATGGATGGATATTTCGATGGACTTTATTTTAGGCCTTCCTAGAACAAAGAATGGAAAAGATTTAGTTTTTGTTATAGTTGATAGGTTTTCAAAAATGGCACAATTTATTGCATGTGTAACAGGCCGAATTTGACCCTAATCAGAACGGTGGTTTCGAGACCACGAATCTTAGTCTGAGAAATATTTTAATATTATATTTTATGTTTATTATATGTGAATTAATGTGTGTGCAAATTTCGTAGAAAAATTTAATCGTTTGTGTCTTTAATTTAATAAAAAGGATCAAATAGCTAAAGTGGTAAAAGTAGTGAGCATGAATTAAGAAGATCAAATTGAATTATTTTGGTCAAGTGAGGACTTGCATGTCAATTCTTCCCATTTCATGTTAGTGGAAGGCATAATCATTAGTTTACTTATTATATTAATTTTCTTTAGTTAGTGGTGTTTTATTTATGTTATAATTTTGAGTAAATGGAGTAATAATGATAAAAAAAAAAAAGAAGAAGAAAAAGTGTTCATCTTTTACTCTTCATTTGCCGAAACTTGGAGGAAGGGGAAGAGGGAGGATTCTCACCATTTCTAGCCATTTCATGTTCTAATTAGGTGAGTGTTCAAGTTTATTTCTTGATGATTTTTGTAAATTGAGGTAGTCATCTTACAAATTAGCTAACCCATGACCGAATTTTTGCTATAGATATGCCTTTCGAAAGTTGCCATGAAAATGATTTTTCTTGAATTTGAGTGTTTTAAGTTAAATAAGCTATATGTATGTCAAATTATTAAGTTTCTTTACAATCTTTAATAGAGGTTAACTCAATTAAGAATTGGTGAGAAGAGGAACTCATGGATGAACTAAGTAGCTTGAATAATGAAAGAAATGTGATGATAGTAGTTTTATGAACATTCAGCTTTGGCTTGATGTGGTGGAAAATTTTGGTAATTAGTGTTTGGAGTCTTAAGGACTTACTTGTAAACGGTATTTAATTAATGTGTTAAAAATGCAATTTGACATTTTGTATAGATATAATAAATGAAGGAGAAAATTCGGTTCTTAAGTTTTTTTTTAATTTAAATTATGTGAATTTTTGAGTGAAATGCTTTGGGGAGTAAATGATAAGAATTAGAATTTTGGGGTTAAGGTAGAAAATTTATAATTTTGAGTTTGGAGCAAATAAATAGAATGAATGTGAACAAACCTTATTTGACATTTAATTAGATCGAGAACAAAAAGAGAAGGAACTAGATCAAGGAAAGGCTAAGGTGAACGAATAGCCGGAAATTTCGAATCTATCGACTTCTAAGGTAAGTCCTTAAGTTAAAATATATCAAAGAGTTATTTATGAACATGTTTAATGATATTATTTGATAAATTTGAGAATGAATTTATGTGTTAGCCGATTGTAAAGGTCTTACATTGGATTGGATATGTTTTGTAAATGCAAAATGAATAAGTACATTTGATATGATATGTGAATGTGATTCGGGTATATGATTCATTGGTAATGGTAGTATTGAGAAATGTAAGTTGATAGATTAACTATGTTATTAATGAAATTCAGAAATTTTGTGCATGAATATATGTGATAGCCGAATGTGGGAATAAGGTTGAGTTGAAATGTAATTGTTAATTTTATATGAATAAGCTTGTTCAGCTTGAAATGTGAAGTTGAAATGAAGTATATTTGATGTTGCGATTTAGCATTAAGTGATGTGTATTGAATGGATAATTGGAGTGATCTATTTCGGGCTTAATGCCTAGCAGGCCTTGTGCCGGTGATCTATTTCGGGCTAAATGCCTAGCAGGCCTTGTGCCGGTGATCTATTTCGGGCTAAATGCCTAGCAGGCCTTGTGCCAGTGATCTATTTCGGGCTTAATGCCTAGCAGGCCATGTGCCGGTGATTTGTATCGGGCTTTATGCCTAGCAGGCTTCGTGCCGGTGTGTAATTTAGGCTTAAATGCCTAGCAGGCTTAATGCCGGTGATATGCTATAAACGGAGAATTCGA
The DNA here is from genome assembly GCA_005393395.2 of Gossypium australe. Lineage (NCBI taxonomy): Eukaryota > Viridiplantae > Streptophyta > Magnoliopsida > Malvales > Malvaceae > Gossypium > Gossypium australe. The sequence continues at coordinate 106,130,585 of CM016624.1, forward strand.
GAATTAAACGAGGTGAGGCATATAATTAATGCAATGTGCCATTAACTGGTAAGTGTTATTCTACTAGTGTAGTAAGGAATGAAGTGAGAAAGTATGATATTAATTGAGTTAAGTATTAGGAAATCAAGTTGATAATCCGATAAAAATTTTCATTATGTGTAATTGAGCTTAAGGTATACATTATTTTGATGAATTGGTTATAAGTGGAATTGTTAATGGAAAGTGAATTTGTATGTGTTCGCATATATGTACAAAATATGAAATGTGATTGTTATGCAGGATATTTTTCATTCGACTTGGAAGTTATAGATACTTATGATAAATATATGATTTAATGGTGTACACATTCATGGTAGAGAAATGTCAAAACTTAGATTAAGGGTATTAATGATATTCAGCTATGACTAAGTTACTTAATATAATGTTTATAATTTTGCCATGAGGTTAATGATTAAAAGTTTAAATGAATGAATATTATTTTGTATTTGCTTAGGACTTACTAAGCTAGTAAGCTTACTCTGTTTATGTTTAATGTTCTGTTTATAGATTTTGGTCAAGCTACTTGCTCGGGAAATTGTCAGCAAAGTCAACCACACTACCATCTTCTTGGTACACCTTTAGCTTGGTTTATTTTGGATAAGGGCATGTATAGGATGAGTAATGTCCTTGTTTAGGGTGGAAACTTTGATATTATATGTATTATATCCATACGAATATGGCTTTTATTTTGTGTTTTGATGAGGTTATACATGGTTTTCTTTTTAATGACTAAATGTTGCATATGGTTATATCTTTGTGATGCAAAAGTAGTAAAGATTTATTTACATTATATTCGGCCATGGTCTTGGTGTTTATAATAGGTAAAATTTGGTTTTGTGAATAATGATACCATAGGCTAAAATAATAATATCTTGTTAATATGAAATTTGTCATGGAATATAAGGATGATATGTTTGTTATGTTTATGTTTTGTATTCAAGTTTGTTAAATTGGGTTAGATTTAATGAATGTAACCGAATAGGTAATTATGTATTGGTTAATTGTATTAATTTTGATTAATTTATTTGGTCATTCAAATTTAGTCTATTTATATTTGTTACTTATGCTAAAATGCTTATAATGGTTACAGACTATTAGATAGTCTGGTAATTAAATAAAGTGGTATTTATATATATATGGTAAGTTGGTATATGTATGGTGTTTTGATTACATAGTAAACGAATTTGCATCTTCTGATCTGTTCTTTATATTCATAATTATATTATAAGATATGCGATGTATATACCGTATAGGCATATTAAATTCTATTATATGTGTGCAAATGAATTCATGTGAAATCCGAGTTGATTAATTACTTAGGTTCGATATGAATTTAGGTATTAACTATTATTTGAGTATTGGAAATTAAATGTGTGTTGTTGGTTTTGATGAAGATATGAATTACAATAAATGCCTGCAATGATCTAAGTTTAGTTCGGTAATCCCTCATAACCCTAATCCGGCGACGGATACGGGTTAGGGGTGTTACATTTAATTGGTATCAGAGCTTACGATTTAGTCAATTCTAGGACTACCGTAGCACGTGTGAGTCTAGCTATACATGCATTTGTCATATATTTGATAGTGTGGTGACTTTTGACATTCCGAACTGTGTTTTATATAGTAAATGGACACTGATCCCGATAGAGCCATAGCGGATGATGTAGAGAGTGTAGCGCCTGACCATGCATGCAGATCAGCGCCGGTAGAGTCTCGACCAATTTCGGGTAGCCACGAGGGGGAGGCTAAACAAGCCTTCTATCAGATGATGAACGAGTGGTTTACCCAGTTTATTCAGGCTAACCCAGCTGTACAACAACCTCCACCCCCGAATAATCCAACTCCGGTACCTCCAGCATCTCCGATGATAGATCCGATGCGATCTAGTAGGCCTCCAGTTGATAAAATCAGGAAATTTGGGGCCGAAGAATTCAAGGCCAATGATGATGATGACGTAGAGCGAGCCGAAATGTGGCTTGATAACATTATTCAGGTACTTGATGAGCTATCTTGTACTCCAGACGAATGCCTGAACTGTGCTATATCTTTACTTCGGACACTGCATATCACTGGTGGAATACACTAGTATCAGTGGTTCTGAAAGAAAAAGTGACGTGGGATTTCTTCCGGAATGAATTCCGCAATAAATATATCAGCCAGAGGTTCATCGACCAGGAACGTAAGGAATTTCTTGAACTAAAACAGGGGTGAATGACCGTGACTGAATATGAGCGGAAATTCGTCAGATTGAGCCGATATGCCCGAGAGTGTATATCAACTGAAGCCATTATGTGCAAAAGGTTCGAAGATGGTTTGAATGAAGATATAAAGTTGCTTGTTGGCATTCTTGAAATCAAAGAGTTTGTGACACTAGTCGAGCGAGCTTGCAAAGCTGAAGAGCTCGGAAAGGAGAAAAGAAAGGCTGAAATTGAAGCTAGAGACACTCGTAAAAGATGTAACATCCAAAAAAATTAGAGTATTATTTGTGTTGGCTCAGGTATGAATTTTGTGTGTTTAGCTTAGTCTTGTGAATGCTTGATTTTATTCTTGAAGCTAGAATAATTCTTAGTATTAAAAATTAAGTGAAGTGGATTAGGTGAACTTGACACTTAAGTTAATTTAAGTGTTAAATTAAGCACATGAGGAGTTAGTGGCAAGGTGGTTAAGATGCATGAAGGGTTGCTTGAGGGAAGAGGTTCGAGTAGCATGATTAGCATTTTGAAGACTTTAATTTTTTTTATGTATCCTAGTATTAATGGACGGTCAAGCTTTACATATGGTAGGTTGGACTTTCAAATTTTTCTTTATGGCAAGTTGAATATTAGTTTAAGGCAAGTTTGATGTTTGGGAAAGAAATCAATGGTTTTAAGGCTAATGGGAGAACATAAGGCTTGGCTTAAGGAAGTTGTTTTGGAAACTATTCCAAGGCCTTTAGTGCAGCATGTGGACGGCATGTGTGGCTAGGGGGTGGCCGAATGTTGATAGGATGTTTGGGAGGGATAGTTGGCCAACTTTAACATTTTGTGCACCTTTTTGCATTTTCTTTTCCTCTCCAAAAACTCCCTCTTTGGCCGATTGTACCTTAGGCATTTTGTGCAATTTTTCTTTTGATTTAACTCTCATTTGTGTTTGAACCAAATACTATTTTCTTTCTCTCATTTTTCCTTTTGAAACCGAAACCACATTTTGCATTTTTGTGCACTTTTCTTTTCGGCAAACTAGGTGCTTGGCCGAACCTTTTGTTTTCTCATCTCTTTCTTTTCTTTCTTTTGAAAATTGCTCAAAACCACATTTCCTTTTCACTTCCTCTTGGCTGAATCTTCCTCCTTCCCAAATCCCATTTCCTTTTCATTTGCTCAAAGTTAAAAACATCCATTTCCATTCTATTTTCCTTTTCTATTTTCTTCTTTCTTCCATTTTCGAATCATCTTTCTCCTATTTCATTTTTCACTTTCATTTTCTTTTCTTTTTACTCCACCATAGCCGAATCTTCTTTCTCTCTTTTGGGGATTATTTTGGCCGAATATTATCAAGGGTAGATTTTCTTTAGTGTTCTTCAATCGATTTTGGAAGATAGGTAAGTATTCATGGCCGTATGTCCTTTAATTCTTTTCTCTTTTCTAAGTCGTTTTCTTGTCGACAAAGGCCGAATCCTTGGGCATTTGTTGCAAGGTTCTAACTATTATTAGGAACCGATTATTCTTTTAGGCTCTTTGGGACTTTGGAAGCAATCGATCCAAGCCTTACTTCTCCAGCGATCAAAGGTTGGTAAGTCAAGGGGTAAGGATTCTTGACGATTCATCATTCTTTTGAAAAGACTAAAGCTATTGGGATTAAGGTGTTATTACGATTGGTGTTGCTTAAAGTTTTGTGATTTGGACGAATGTAGGACAAGGTGATCTAGTGCGATAGATCGGGTCTTCGGATTTTAGTACTTGCGGTAGTGAATGGTGTGTACCTTACACACATTATAATCCGGTTTATATGTATATATATTGACTAATCATGTTATTAAAGTGGGAATCTATGAGATTTTGATAAAATACCTTGATGGGTATGTGCAAGGATTCGGGTAAGTCCGTTTCGATATGATGTTAATATATGTTGATTGATATCATGATCTACAATTTAAATATGTTATATGATCATGTCAAAGTATGATGGCATGATTGATATTCTTAATACATTGGTTTGGGAATATGAGTGGAGGGGGAAGGATTTGATATCCGTGTCTTTGGGACACCAGAGGTTTGGCACCTCCAGTGGTTTGGTAGCACAATATTTTGTGTCTTTGGGACACCAGAGGTTTGGCACCTCATAGCGACTCGTCCCTGTGGTCTAGTACCACCGTGGGTTGGCCCCACTTTTGAGATATGGGATCGTCGCCAGTGATTTGGTATCACACGTGGGTTGGCCCCACACTTGGATCGTTGATATTTTGTGTCTTTGGGACACCAGAGGTTTGGCACCTCATAGCGACTCGTCCCTGTGGTTTAGCACCACCGTAGGTTGGCCCCACTTTTGAGATATGGGATCGTCGCCAGTGATTTGGTATCACACGTGGGTTGGCCCCACAGATGGATTATTCGTGACTTTGGGTCACCAGTGATTTGGTATCACATTATTGGATATCGTGACTTTGGGTCACCAGTGGTTTGGCACCACCAGTGGTTTGGTACCACACGGGGTAGAAAAGGAGTTATGGATGGCTAGGTTGGGTGCATTTATATATATGTATTGCTTGGTTATAAATTGTGTAAGTACGTTGTATCAATCGGGGGAAGGATTTATGCACTGAGTCTTGGTGACTCACCTTCTCCCTTATCTTTTCAGGTGACTCGTAGATCGCGGATGAGGAGCCGGATGAGCTCGAGGAGGCCATGGAATTAAAAACTTGGTTTTACATGAACTTTGGTTTGGGTACTTTACCTTATTTAAATTTGGTTTCATATTTATTTTGGGTTTGTAATAAGACCATTTAAATTACGATTTTGGATTATTTATATGCTTGGGATTTGTTTTAAATATGGCTTAATAAATATCATGGATGATTTAATAATTGAGCCCAAAGTTTTCTAAACTATAAAAACGCAACGATTTTCCAAAATCTTACCATCGGGTAATATAAATTGTTTGATAGTAAAATTTCAACTTAAGTGTTTTCGACTTCTTAAATGATTTCAAAATTAAAGTTTCTACACTAAAATGCAAATGGTTTTCAAAGTAATAATTCAGATTTTTCTTAAAATGGTATAAATGTTTTCTAACCTATGGTTTGACAATTACGCTTTAAAGTTTATTTATGGAATTTCAAAGTAAATTATCAATTTTTAACTTATTACATCTGTTTTCTTCAAATCTAGAGAAATAAGTAGTTTTTCATTAAAATTTTTATTGTTAACCCGAATTTCTTCAAAACATTTTCCTCTATGGCATGCCGGACTCGGTCATGGCGTATTGACCGGATTTGGGGTGTTATAAATTGGTATCAGAGCCAAGTTCAAAAACTCGGCTGTGGGCCCAAGGCCCAAAATGATTTAAAGTATAGTTTTAAAATGTTATTGTTTAAAATTATATGGTTGGAAAAGCATGGCATCGAGTCTCCGGCACCGATCCGCCCGAGTAAGTAATTCAAACTGTTGATTTTGATGATATGATGATGATGGTATGACAGCATAGTAGTAGAAACTACTTTAGAGACCCAAAACTATAGGTTGGATGTACTCGCGAAACAATCTCTTATTAAATTATTCATAAAATTGTGCTTTAAGAAAGTGGAATAATGACTAATTCATAAAACTTTTAAATCAGATAAGTCGAGACTTTAGATATGAGTACTCGAGGTCGAGGTCGTGTTATGCGTGGACGCGGTAGGGGTAGGATGGCTGTGTCTGAGCCAGTGAGGTCTGGTCAAGGATCCGAGAATAAGGTACCACCACCCCCACCACCAGCGGTTGGAGTTGAGCATCAGGATCAAACGGGGGATGACGCAGTGTCTCAGGCGATGCTGCGAGTTCTTGAGAGGGTAGCTGGAGTAGGTGGAGGCGCGGGAGCTCGAAAATCTGTACCCGAGCGACTCCGAGCCAATGGAGCCGAGGTATTTCGAGGTGTTTCGGGTGTAGCTCCTAGTTCGGCTGAATATTGGTTAGAGGCGACGGAGCGAATCATGGATGATCTGGATCTGAATGCTGAGGAAAAGTTGAAAGGGATAGTGTCGCTTCTTCGGGATGAGTCATATCAGTGGTGGCTCACGGTGAGGAATAGTGCTGTAGCGGAGGATCTCACTTGGGACTATTTTAAGGCAGCGTATCAAAAGAAATATATTGGAGCTAGCTACGTTGATGCGCAGCGTAAGGCATTTTTGAGTTTGGTTCAGGGGAGTAAGTCCGTATCAGAATATGAGGCAGAGTTCTTAAGATTGAGTCGATATGCTGAAGGTATTGTGGCTTCGGAGCACGAGCGATGTGTTCGGTTCGAGGATGGTTTGAGAGATGAGCTGAGGTTGCTGATTGCTCCACATCAGGAGCGAGAGTTTGCTGCGCTAGTTGAAAAGACTAAGATTGCTGAAGGGATAAAGGAATCTGCAAGGCAGAGTCACGATAGGAATAAGCATAAGAGAGGTTTTGGATCATCCGGGTCAGCCGGTAATTCTCAGAAGAGGGTTAGGCAGAGTGGGTCGAATCAGTCTGGAAGGCCTGTTACTGCTAATCAGAGACCAGCACAGTGTAACCGATGCGGGAAATTTCATTGGGGCGAATGTTGGACCGGAGGGAAAGGATGTTTTGAGTGTGGTTCGCTGGATCATCGTGAGAGGGACTGTCCACGTAAGCTAGCCAGGAATCAGTCTGAGGGTCAAGGTTGTGCTCAGTTCAGAAAAGAGGGACCGTCACCGCAGAGAGGTCGTGGTAATGGTAGAGGAGGTAATGGTTCTGGTCGAGGTCGCGGAGCATCGGGCAGAGGTGCAGGCAGCACTGAGGCTAGGCAGCCTGGTTTGGTGTATGCAGCGAGACGTCGAGAGGAGGGCGATGCACCGGACGTCATAACTGGTACGTTCTTAATCTTTGTTGTTCCATATACTGCTTTGATAGATGTGGGTTCGACGCATTCGTTTGTTGCTAGTAGCATAGTTGAGACCATGAGCTTAGACTCTGAGACTACTTCTAGGAGGATGACAGTACTTAGTCCTCTAGGTCACTCTGTAGAAGTAAATAAGCTGTATAGGGATGTACCCTTAGAACTCCAAGGGGTAGTGTTTGTGGCTGATCTGATGGAACTGTCGTTTGGGGAGTCCGATCTGATTCTTGGGATGGATTGGTTGGTCAATTACCAGGCAAGTTTGGATTGCGCTGCTAAGCGCATGGTTTTGAAGACAACTGAGGGTAAAGAGGTGGTTATGATAGGTAATAGAAGAGATTATCTATCCAACGTGGTATCTGCATTGAAAGCTGTGAAGATGGTCAGGAAGGGCTGTGAGGCATATGTAGTCCATGTGTGTGTGTTGGAGGCTAAAGAGTCTACTGTGGGGAATGTTCGAACGGTAAAGGAATATGCTGACGTATTTCCAGAAGAACTTTCGGGACTGCCTCCGGATCGTGAAGTCGAATTTGGTATAGATCTGTTACCCGGAACTGCGCCAGTGTCTATCGCTCTGTATAGGATGGCACCGAAGGAACTGATGGAATTGAAGGCTCAGATTCATGAGCTGTTGGATCGAGGTTTCATTCGACCAAGTGTTTCGCCTTGGGGAGCGCCGGTACTTTTTGTCAAGAATAAGGATGGTACGATGCGGATGTGTATAGACTACCGCCAGCTGAATAAGCTGACGATTAAAAACAAGTATCCTTTGCCGAGGATAGATGACTTGTTTGATCAGCTTAAAGGGGCAGCTGTTTTCTCCAAGATTGATTTAAGGTCTGGGTATCATCAGTTAAAGGTGAAAGAGGCTGATATTCATAAGACAGCATTTCGCACTCGATATGGGCACTACGAGTTTCTGGTGATGCCGTTTGGGTTGACTAACGCACCGGCAGCATTCATGGACATGATGAATCGGGTAATTCAGCAGTTTTTGGATCAGTTTGTTGTGGTTTTTATAGATGATATTTTGGTATACTCAAAGTCAGAGGAGGAGCATGATGCGCATTTGCGAGTAGTGTTGCAGATTTTGAGGGAAAAGCAGCTTTATGCCAAATTTAGTAAGTGCGAGTTCTGGCTTAGGGAGGTGACTTTCTTGGGTCACGTAGTATCAGCTGAGGGGATTAGAGTGGATCCTCGGAAGATTGAAGCTGTGTTGGATTGGAAGTCACCTAAGTCAGTGGCTGAGATTCGGAGTTTTCTAGGTCTGGCGGGGTATTACCAAAGATTTGTAGAAGGATTTTCTTTGATAGCAGCACCTATGACCAAGTTGTTGAGGAAAGGAGTTCCATTTGTGTGGACCGAGAAGCAGCAAGAAAGTTTTGACAAGTTGAAGAAGATTCTGACTGAAGCTCCGATTTTGATTCAACCTGAGGTAGGCAAGGAATTCACGGTTTATTGTGATGCATCATATACTGGTTTGGGATGTGTGCTGATGCAGGAAGGGAAGGTAGTGGCTTATGCATCTCGACAGTTGAGACCACATGAGGTTAATTATCCGACGCATGACTTGGAATTAGCAGTAGTGGTTTTTGCTTTGAAGATTTGGAGACACTATTTGTACGGAGAGAAGTCGATAGTTTATACGGATCACAAGAGTTTTAGGTATCTTTTGACTCAAAAGGATTTGAACTTGAGGCAACGTAGGTGGATTGAGTTGTTGAAGGACTACGACTGTTCGATCGAGTATCATCCGGGCAAGGCTAAAGTGGTGGCAGACGCATTGAGCCGTAAGGTGGTATCAGACTTAAGATCGATGCTTGCTCGTCTAAGCTTATACGACGATGGGAGTCTTTTGGCAGAATTGCAAGTCAAGCCGACTTGGTTAGAGCAAATCAAAAAGAAACAGTTAGAGGATGATGGTTTGACTGATCGGAGGTTACAGTTTCAGAATGGTGGTTTAGAGAATTATAGTTTGTCCAGTGATGGAGTATTGTGTTTTCAAGGGAGAGCTTGTATGCCGAAGGATGTTGAGTTGAGGCAAAAGATTCTTCGGGACGCACATAGCAGCCCATATGCTATGCATCCTGGAGGTAGCAAGATGTATCGGGATTTAAGAGAGCAGTTTTGGTGGCCGAGTCTGAAGCGGGAGGTAACTGAGTTTGTGGGTAAATGTCTGACGTGTCAGCAGGTCAAGGCTGAACATCAGTTGCCGTCTAGATTACTTCAGCCGGTGAAGATTCCACAGTGGAAGTGGGAGAGGATCACTATGGACTTTGTCAGTGGATTACGTCTTACGCCTAGTAAGAAGGACTCAGTTTGGGTGATTGTGGATCGTTTGACTAAGTCAGCTCATTTCATTCCGGTTAGGGTGGATTACTCGCTTCAGAGGTTAGCTAAGTTGTATGTGGTGGAGATAGTGAGGTTGCACGGTGTGCCAGTGTTGATCATCTCAGACAGAGATCCTAGATTTACATCGAGGTTTTGGAGAGCGTTACATCAGGCTTTGGGTACGCGGTTGGATTTCAGTGCCGCATTTCATCCACAGTCTGACGGACAGTCGGAAAGGGTCATTCAGATTTTAGAGGATATGTTGAGAGGTTGTGTTTTGGATTTCCGAGGCAGCTGGGAAGAGTTTTTGCCATTAGCTGAGTTCGCGTACAACAATAGTTATCAGGCAAGCATTAAGATGGCACCATTTGAGGCGTTGTATGGTAGGAGGTGTCGCACACCTACTTGCTGGACAGATTTGGGTGAATGTCAGATGTTAGGACCAGAGTTGGTTGCAGAAACTGAGAATAAGGTTAAGTTGATTCAAGCTCGTTTGAAGGAAGCTTCGGATAGACAGAAGTCATATGCCGATCTCAAGCGGAGGGATATAGAGTTTGCCGTGGGTGACAAGGTCTTTCTGAAGGTCTCGCCATGGAAGAAAGTGTTAAGATTTGGGAGAAAAGGCACGTTAAGTCCAAGGTTTATTGGGTCATTTAAGGTGTTGAGACGAGTGGGACCAGTAGCTTATCAGCTTGAGTTGCCAGTAGAACTGAGTCAGATTCATGATGTGTTCCATGTCTCCATGCTTAGACGCTATCGTTCTAATCCATCGCATGTTGTGGCAGTAGAGGAAATAGAGGTGAGTCCAGATTTGACGATAGAAGAAGAACCTGTGCAGATTTTAGATCGAGATATAAAAGTTTTGCGTAGGAAGACAGTTCCTTTAGTGAAGGTTTTATGGCGAAACCATGGCGTAGAAGAAGCTACGTGGGAACCGGAGGATGCGATGAGGCAGCAGTATCCTCAACTCTTTTGATCAGGTAATTTCGAGGACGAAATTTCCTTAAGAGGGTAGAATTGTAACATCCAAAAAAATTAGAGTATTATTTGTGTTGGCTCGGGTATGAATTTTGTGTGTTTAGCTTAGTCTTGTGAATGCTTGATTTTATTCTTGAAGCTAGAATAATTCTTAGTATTAAAAATTAAGTGAAGTGGATTAGGTGAACTTGACACTTAAGTTAATTTAAGTGTTAAATTAAGCACATGAGGAGTTAGTGGCAAGGTGGTTAAGATGCATGAAGGGTTGCTTGAGGGAAGAGGTTCGAGTAGCATGATTAGCATTTTGAAGACTTTAATTTTTTTTTTATGTATCCTAGTATTAATGGATGGTCAAGCTTTACATATGGTAGGTTGGACTTTCAAATTTTTCTTTATGGCAAGTTGAATATTACTTTAAGGCAAGTTTGATGTTTGGGAAAGAAATCAATGGTTTTAAGGCTAATGGGAGAACATAAGGCTTGGTTTAAGGAAGTTGTTTTGGAAACTATTCCAAGGCCTTTAGTGCATGCATGTGGACGGCATGTGTGGCTAGGGGGTGGCCGAATGTTGATAGGATGTTTGGGAGGGATAGTTGGCCAACTTTAACATTTTGTGCACCTTTTTGCATTTTCTTTTCCTCTCCAAAAACTCCCTCTTTGGCCGATTGTACCTTAGGCATTTTGTGCAATTTTGCTTTTGATTTAACTCTCATTTGTGTTTGAACCAAATACTATTTTCTTTCTCTCATTTTTCCTTTTGAAACCGAAACCACATTTTGCATTTTTGTGCACTTTTCTTTTTGGCAAACTAGGTGCTTGGCCGAACCTTTTGTTTTCTCATCTCTTTCTTTTCTTTCTTTTGGCAATTGCTCAAAACCACATTTCCTTTTCACTTCCTCTTGGCCGAATCTTCCTCCTTCCCAAATCCCATTTCTTTTTCATTTGCTCAAAGTTAAAAACATCCATTTCTATTCTATTTTCTTTTTCTATTTTCTTCTTTCTTCCATTTTCGAATTATCTTTCTCCTATTTCATTTTTCACTTTCATTTTCTTTTCTTTTTACTCCACCATAGCCGAATCTTCTTTCTCTCTTTTGGGGATTATTTTGGCCGAATATTATCAAGTGTAGATTCTCTTTGGTGCTCTTCAATCGATTTTGGAAGATAGGTAAGTATTCATGGCCGTATGTCCTTTAATTCTTTTCTCTTTTCTAAGTCATTTTCTTATGGACAAAGGCCGAATCCTTGGGCATTTGTTGCAAGGTTCTAACTATTATTAGGAACCGATTATTCTTTTAGGCTCTTTGGGACTTTGGAAGCAATCGATCTAAGCCTTACTTCTCTAGCGATCAAAGGTTGGTAAGTCAAGGGGTAAGGATTCTTGACGATTCATCATTCCTTTGAAAAGACTAAAGCTATTGGGATTAAGGTGTTATTACGATTGGTGTTGCTTAAAGTTTTGTGATTTGGACTAATGTAGGACAAGGTGATCTAGTGCGGTAGATCGGGTCTTCGGATTTTAGTACTTGGGGTAGTGAAAGGTGTGTACCTTACACACATTATAATCCGGTTATATATGTGTATATATTGACTAATCATGTTATTGAAGTGGGAATCTATGAGATTTTGATAAAATACCTTGATGGGTATGTGCAAGGATTCGGGTAAGTCCGTTTCGATATGATGTTAATATATGTTGATTGATATCATGATCTACGATTTAAATATGTTATATGATCATATCAAAGTATGATGGCATGATTGATATTCTTAATACATTGGTTTGGGAATATGAGTGGAGGGGGAAGGATTTGATATCCGTGTCTTTGGGACACCAGAGGTTTGGCACCTCCAGTGGTTTGGTACCACAATATTTTGTGTCTTTGGGACACCAGAGGTTTGGCACCTCATAGCGACTCGTCCCTGTAGTCTAGTACCACCGTGGGTTGGCCCCACTTTTGAGATATGGGATCGTCGCCAGTGATTTGGTATCACACGTGGGTTGGCCCCACAGATGGATTATTCATGACTTTGGGTCACCAGTGATTTGGTATCACATTATTGGATATCGTGTCTTTGGGTCACCAGTGGTTTCGCACCACCAGTGGTTTGGTACCACACGGGGTTGAAAAGGAGTTATGGATGGCTAGGTTGGGTGCATTTATATATATGTATTGCTTGGTTATAAATTGTGTAAGTACGTTGTATCAATCGGGGGAAGGATTTATGCACTGAGTCTTGGTGACTCACCTTCTCCCTTATCTTTTCAGGTGACTCGTAGATCGCGGATGAGGAGCTGGATGAGCTCGAGGAGGCCATGCAATTAAAAACTTGGTTTTACATGAACTTTGGTTTGGGTACTTTACCTTATTTAAATTTGGTTTCATATTTATTTTGGGTTTGTAATAAGGCCATTTAAATTACGATTTTGGATTATTTATATGCTTGGGATTTGTTTTAAATATGGCTTAATAAATATCATGGATGATTTAATAATTGAGCCCAAAGTTTTCTAAACTATAAAAACGCAACGATTTTCCAAAATCTTACCATCGGGTAATATAAATTGTTTGATAGTAAAATTTCAACTTAAGTGTTTTCGACTTCTTAAATGATTTCAAAATTAAAGTTTCTACACTAAAATGCAAATGGTTTTCAAAGTAATAATTCGGATTTTTCTTAAAATGGTATAAATGTTTTTTAACCTATGGTTTGGCAATTACGCTTTAAAGTTTATTTATGGAATTTCAAAGTAAATTATCAATTTTTAACTTATTACATCTGTTTTCTTCAAATCTAGAGAAATAAGTAGTTTTTCATTAAAATTTTTATCGTTAACCCGAATTTCTTCAAAACGGTTTCCTCTGTGGCATGCCGGACTCGGTCATGGCGTATTGACCGGGTTTGGGGTGTTACAAAAGATCATCGAGTAATACTTTCCATTCAGTGCCTAAGAAGTTCAGAGATGACTTCCGCCGACATAAAGCTACTTCAGACTTACCTAGACGTGAACAACCTCCAGTGAATTCCCGAGCCACTTCGATGGCTAGTGTTGATAATGTTCCGCAGAACCAGGTTGAGTGCAAACATTGTGGGAAATGGCATTCTGGTAGTTGTAGATTTCATGATCGGTCTTGCTTTAAATGTGGATCGTCAGATCATTTTATTCGAGAATGCCCGATTCTAGCCGAGCAAAATACAGCTCAGAACACTAAACCGAACAGCACGCCGGCACGGGGCAGACCACCCAGACATCCAAGCAATGTAGGTGGCAGTCAGAGAGGGACGAAGGACACTGCAGTTCGATCAGAGGCTAGAGCTCCAGCTAGAGCTTATGCTATACGAGCCAGAGAGGATGCTTCTTCCCCAGATGCCATTACCGGTACTTTCACACTTTATGATACTAATGTGATTGCATTGATTGATCCTGGTTTGACTCATTCATATGTTTGTGAAACTTTAGTATCCAGTAAGACTCTACCTGTTGAGTCTACTGAGTTTGTGATCCGTGTGTCCAACCCTTTGGGCCGCTATGTACTTGTTGATAGAGTGTGTAAAAGTTGCCCGTTGATGATTCGGGATTCCTGTTTCCCAGCTGATTTAATGTTGTTGCCCTTCGATGAGTTTGATATAATTTTGGGAATGGACTGGCTAACTTTGCATGATGCAGTGGTGAATTGCAAAAAGGAAGATTATTGATTTGAGATGCCAGAATGGAGAAATCATACGGGTTGAATCTAATGATTTGAGCGGGTTGCCTACCGTTATATCCTCGATGTTAGCTCGAAAGTATGTGAGAAAAGGATGTGAAGCTTACTTGGCTTATGTGTTGGATAATAAAGTGTCAGAAAAGTGTCGATCAGTTAAAAGCCCTTTTGACCGAAGCTCCAATGTTAGCTCAGCCTGAGTCAAAGAATTTGTTGTGTATTCTGATGCTTCTTTAAGTGGTTTGGGCTGCGTTTTGATGCAGGAAGGCAAAGTAGTAGCCTACGCTTTGAGACAATTGAAGCTGCATAAAAGAAGTTACCCGACGCATGATTTAGAGCTCGCAGCTATTGTGTTCGCATTAAAAATTTGGCGTCATTACTTATACGGTGAAAAATGTCATGTTTACTCGGATCGCAAAAGTCTGAAGTATTTGATGACTCAGAAAGATCTGAACTTGAGACAACGCAGATGGTTAGAACTGTTGAAAGACTATGAGTTGGTGATTGACTACCATCCAGGGAAAGCTAACATTGTCGCAAATGCGTTAAGTCGAAAATCATTGTTTGCTCTTCATGCATTGAATGTACAGATGGTTATGTCGGGTGATGGTTCGATCATAGCCGAGTTAAAAGCAAGATCGATGTTCATTCAGCAAATTTGTGATGCACAAAAAATTGGCAAAGATATGATTGCTAGACGAGTTCAGTGTGAAAATGATGCAGAGTCAGAGTTTCAAATTGATGCAAATGATTGTTTGAACTTCAAAGGCCGAATATGTGTCCCGAAGAATGCGGATTTGATTCAGATGATTCTGAGCGAGGCTTATAGTAGTCGATTATCGATACATCCGGGTAGTACAAAAATGTATAATGATTTGAAACAGTTCTATTGGTGGCCCGGCATGAAATGGGATATATCTGAATTCATTTCAAAGTGTTTAATTTGTCAGCAATTAAAAGCAGAACATCAAGTGCCTTCTGGGTTACTTCAGCCGATCATGATACCTGAATGGAAATGGGATAGAATCACTATGGATTTTGTATCCGGTTTACCTACGACACCGAGCAAGAAAGATGCAGTCTGGGTTATAGTGGATCGATTGACCAAATCAGCTCATTTTGTACCAGTTCGTACGGACTATTCGCTTGATAAACTTGCTGAGTTGTATGTATCTCAAATTGTGAGATTACATGGTGTGCCGAGTTCTATTGTTTCAGACAGAGATCCGAGATTCACATCGCGGTTTTGGAAGAAGTTACAAATGCTTTAGATACTAAACTCCACTTTAGCACAGCCTTCCCTCAGCAGACAGATGGTCAGTCTGAGCGAACCATTCAGATACTTGAGGACATGTTGAGATGTTGCGTTCTTGAGTTTGAAGGTACGTGGGAAAGATACTTACCTTTGATTGAATTTGCTTATAATAACAGTTTTTAATCGAGTATCAAAATGGCACCTTATAAAGCTCTTTATGGCCGTAAGTGTCGTACACCGTTGTATTGGACTGAGCTTGGTGAAAGCAAGATACATGGGGTTGATTTGATTAAAGAGACTGAATAGAAAGTGGCTGTGATCAGAGATACTTTGAAAGCTGCCTCGGATCAACAAAAGTCTTATGCTGATTTAAAGCGTAAAGATGTTGAATTTCAAGTCGGAGATCGAGTATTTTTGAAAGTTTCCCCGTGGAAGAAGGTACTCCGATTTGGTAGAAAAGGCAAACTAAGTCCGAGGTTCATCGGACCATACGAGATCATCGAACGCATTAGGCCTGTTGCTTATAGATTGAAGTTGCCCTCTGAATTGGAAAAGATGCACAACGTATTTCACGTTTCGATGCTTCGTAGATATAGATCAGATCCGTCACATGTGATCACTCTGTCAGAGATTGAAATCTGATCCGATATGACGTATGAGGAATCAGCATGGAGTTGAAGAGGCTACGTGGGAGCCTGAGGACTCATTGAGGCAACAATATCCAACTTTGTTTAACGGTAAGATTTTCGAGGACGAAAATTCCTAAGGGGGAGAGTTGTAACAGACCGAATTTGACCCTAATCGGAATGGTGGTTTCGAGACCACGAATCCTAGTCCGAGAAATATTTTAATATTATATTTTGTGTTTATTATATGTGAATTAATGTGTGTGCAAATTTCGTAGAAAAATTTAATCGTTTGTGTCTTTAATTTAATAAAAAGGATCAAATAGCTAAAGTGGTAAAAGTAGTGAGCATGAATTAAGAAGATCAAATTGAATTGTTTTGGTCAAGTGAGGACTTGCATGTCAATTCTTCCCATTTCATGTTAGTGGAAGGCATAATCATTAGTTTACTTATTATATTAATTTTCTTTAGTTAGTGGTGTTTTATTTATGTTATAATTTTGAGTAAATGGAGTAATAATGATAAAAAAAAAGAAGAAGAAAAAGTGTTCATCTTTTACTCTTCATTTGCCGAAACTTGGAGGAAGGGGAAGGGGGAGGATTCTCACCATTTCTAACCATTTCATGTTCTAATTAGGTGAGTGTTCAAGTTTATTTCTTGATGATTTTTGTAAATTGAGGTAGTCATCTTACAATTTAGCTAACCTATGACGTAATTTTTGCTATAGATATGCCTTTCGAAAGTTGCCATGAAAATGATTTTTCTTGAATTTGAGTGTTTTAAGTTAAATAAGCTATATGTATGTCAAATTATTAAGTTTCTTTACAATCTTTAATAGAGGTTAACTCAATTAAGAATTGGTGAGAAGAGGAACTCATGGATGAACTAAGTAGCTTGAATAATGAAAGAAATGTGATGATAGTAGTTTTATGAACATTCGGCTTTGGCTTGATGTGGTGGAAAATTTTGGTAATTAGTGTTTGGAGTCTTAAGGACTTACTTGTAAATGGTATTTAATTATTATGTTAAAAATGCAATTTCACGTTTTGTATAGATATAATAAATGAAGGAGAAAATTCGGTTCTTAAGTTTTTTTTTTTAATTTAAATTATGTGAATTTTTGAGTGAAATTCTTTGGGGAATAAATGATAAGAATTAGAATTTTGGGGTTAAAGTAGAAAATTTATAATTTTGAGTTTGGAGCAAATAAATAGAATGAATGTGAACAAAGCTTATTTGACATTTAATTAGATCGAGAACAAAAAGAGAAGGAACTAGATCGAGGAAAGGCTAAGGTGAACGAATAGCCGGAAATTTCAAATCTATCGACTTCTAAGGTAAGTCCTTAAGTTAAAATATATCAAAGAGTTATTTATGAACATGTTTAATGATATTATTTGATAAATTTGAGTATGAATTTATGTGTTAGCCGATTGTAAAGGTCTTACATTGGATTGGATATGTTTTGTAAATGCAAAATGAATAAGTACATTTGATATGATATGTGAATGTGATTCGGGTATATGATTCATTGGTTATGGTAGTATTGAGAAATGTAAGTTGATGGATTAACTATGTTATTAATGAAATTCAGAAATTTTGTGCATGAATATATGTGATAGCCGAATGTGGGAATAAGGTTGAGTTGAAATGTAATTGTTAATTTTATTATGAATAAGCTTGTTCAACTTGAAATGTGAAGTTGAAATGAAGTATATTTGATGTTGCGATTTAGCATTAAGTGATGTGTATTGAATGGATAATTGGAGTGATCTATTTCGGGCTTAATGCCTAGCAGGCCTTGTGCCGGTGATCTATTTCGGGCTAAATGCCTAGCAGGCCTTGTGTCGGTGATCTATTTCGGGCTAAATGCCTAGCAGGCCTTGTGCCGGTGATCTATTTCGGGCTTAATGCCTAGCAGGCCATGTGCCTGTGATTTGTATCGGGCCTTATGCCTAGCAGGCTTCGTGCCGGTGTGTAATTTAGGCTTAAATGCCTAGCAGGCTTAATGCCGGTGATATGCTATAAACGGAGAATTCAAGAATTAAACGAGGTGAGGCATATAATTAATGCAATGTGCCATTAACTGGTAAGTATTATTCTACTAGTGTAGTAAGGAATGAAGTGAGAAAGTATGATATTAATTGAGTTAAGTATTAGGAAATCAAGTTGATAATCCGATAAAAATTTTCATTATGTGTAATTGAGCTTAAGGTATACATTATTTTGATGAATTGGTTATAAGTGGAATTCTTAATGGAAAGTGAATTTGTATGTGTTTGCATATATGTACAAAAGATGAAATGTGATTGTTATGCTAGATATTTTTCATTCGACTTGGAAGTTATAGATATGATTTAATGGTGTACACATTCATGGTAGAGAAATGTCAAAACTTAGATAAAGGGTATTAATGATATTCGGCTATGACTAAGTTACTTAATATAATGTTTATAATTTTGCCATGAGGTTAATGATTAAAAGTTCAAATGAATGAATATTATTTTTTATTTGCTTAGAACTTACTAAGCTAGTAAGCTTACTTTGTTTATGTTTAATGTTCTGTTTATAGATTTTGGTCAAGCTACAGGCTCGGGAAATCGTCAGCAAAGTCAACCACACTATCATCTTCTTGGTACACCTTTAGCTTGGTTTATTTTGGATAAAGGCATGTATATGATGAGTAATGTCCTTGTTTAGGATGGAAACTTTGATATTATATGTATTATAGCCATACGAATATGGCTTTTATTTTGTGTTTTGATGAGGTTATACATGGTTTTCTTTTTAATGACTAAATGTTGCATATGGTTATATCTTTGTGATGCAAAAGTGGTAAAGATTTATTTACATTATATTCGGCCATGGTCTTGGTGTTTATAATAGGTAAAATTTGGTTTTGTGAATAATGATACCATAGGCTAAAATAATAATATCTTGTTAATATGAAATTTGTCATGGAATATAAGGATGATATGTTTATTATGTTTATGTTTTGTATTCAAGTTTGTTAAATTGGGTTAGATTTAATGAATGTAACCGAATAGGTAATTATGTATTGGTTAATTGTATTAATTTTGATTAATTTATTTGGTCATTCGAATTTAGTCTATTTATATTTGTTACTTATGCTAAAATGCTTATAATGGTTATAGACTATTAGATAGTCTGGTAATTAAATAAAGTGGTATTTATATATATATATGGTAAGTTGGTATATGTATGGTGTTTTGATTACATAGTAAACGAATTTGCATCTTCTGATCTGTTCTTTATATTCATAATTATATTATAAGATATGCGATGTATATACCGTATAGGCATATTAAATTCTATTATATGTGTGCAAATGAATTCATGTGAAATCTGAGTTGATTAATTATTTAGGTTCGATCTGAATTTAGGTATTAACTATTATTTGAGTATTGGAAATTAAATGTGTGTTGTTGGTTTTGATGAAGATATGAATTACAATAAATGCCTGCAATGATCTAAGTTTAGTTAGGTAATGCCTCATAACCCTAATCCGGCGACGGATACGGGTTAGGGGTGTTACAGCATGTAATAAAACTGACAATGCTCTAAGTGTTGCTAATTTGTTTTTTAGGGAGATCATGCGTTTACATGGTGTTCCGAGAACAATCGTTTCTGATCGTGACACCAAGTTTTTGAGTCATTTTTGGAGGACCTTATGGGGAAAACTTGGAACTAAGTTGATGTTCTTAACAACTAGTCATACTGAAATCGACGGCCAAACAGAGGTCGCTAATCGAGTTTTGCCAACGTTACTTCGAGAAATTATACGAAATAATTTCAAGACTTGGGAGGAGTGTTTACCTCACATTGAATTTGCATACAATAGATCGGTACACTCAACTACTAAGTATTCACCATTTGAGGTAGTGTATGGCTTTAATCCTTTAACTCCTTTGGATTTATTGCCTTTACCTTCTGATAAGTTGGTGCATGTAGATGGAAAGAAAAAGGCCGATTTTTTTAAACAATTACATCAGTGAGTTAGAGATAATATTGAGCGAAGAACGGAGCAATAGGCTCGTCAAGTCAACAAAGGTCGTAAATGAGTGATATTTGAACTTGGTGATTGGGTTTGGATTCACATGCGTAAAAAGAGATTTCCCGTCCAACTACGATCCAAGCTTTTGCCACGGGGAGCTGGACCTTTTCAGGTCTTAGAAAGGATTAATGATAACGCATATAAGTTGAATTTACCTAGTGAGTATGGAGTTAGTGTGACTTTTAATATTGTTGTTTTATCCCTTTTTGATGTAGGTGACGATTTGGGGACAAATCGCCTCGAAGAGGGGCGAATGATGCGACCATAGCTCAGGAGATCACTTCCGAATCCATTGAGCTGCTACGAGGGCCTATAACTCGCTCACAAGCTAAGAAATTTCAAGAAGCCTTAGCAAGCTATGTGGATCGAGCTTGGGGAGAGCAAGAGACCGAATCCAACATTCATGCATGGGACGGCTCAATTGGCGCCACTTGCAATTTATTGCAAGTTGGACTTAATTTTTAACAAACTCATCTTACTTTAATAAATGAGTTACTGGACTTTATTCAACTGATCTTAGTTTAATTAATAAGTGTTTTTTTTGTTGAAATTATTTAATAAGTGTTGCTCTTAATTAATCTAGTTCCTAGGATTCTTTATTGATGCATGAGTTAAGTTCATTTAATTATGCTTCTTTAATTAACTAGTTGTTGGAATAATTGATGCATATGTTTTAGTTCATTTACTTAATGTGTGTTATGTTTAGTAAGTGATTACATGTGTTTAATAAGCTCATTTTAATGTGTTTATTACAGGGGTCTTTTCAAGTCATAACTGTTACAATTCAAGGCTGTTACAAATTAAATAAAGTGGTTGTTCAAGTCATTTTTAGTTACAAAGTAAAGGGGCTGTTACAAAAGAGGTTTATACATCATTTAAGGAGGTTTTAAGGAGCATTATATCATTTATTTAATTTCGGCAGCATCCTTTTCAACTACCAGCCCATTTTTGCCATTTCAAAGGTTAATTCAAGCATTCAAATACCATTAAGGAGCTGGTTAATAAGTTGGTGTCTATTCGGCTGGCTAAGGGCTAACTCAAGAGTCATTTTTCAAGCAATTAAAGTCATTCATTCAGCTGAATTGAAGTGAATTCAAGAATGGAGTTATTTGGCTCAAGAATGTGAAAAGACTTGAGTTTTATTTCAACTTTTAAATGGCACATTAAGTTGAATGTTTGTGACCATTCGACTTGTAACATCCCGAAATTGGGCCTAGTAGGATTGGGCCGATTGTGCCTTGGGCTTAGGAGTGTTTATAATCTTCAAGAATATGAGAATGGTGTTATTACAAATTGGACTTATTAGTTAAGAGGATTTGGAAGGTTACAAGGTTTCTATGAAGTCTAAGGTTTAATTGGACTTTAGGAAAAATTTGGTATTTTAGCACTTTAAGGAGAGATGGTAAGTAGCTTCAAGACATATAAAAATTTATGAGTAAATAGCTAGCATAAATGAGCTATTAGTAAAGTGGTTATGGCGTTACTTGTAGTACCTTGAGGGAATGAGTTCGAATCACTTTGTGTGCAAATTGAGATTATTTTTGCATGCTTTCCTTAAGTATCAGTCAAGAGGTATTTTTGGTAAGTTGGACTTTAAATTTTTATGGGAAGATGACAAATAGTTTAGGTAAGCTTGAACTTGGGGAAAGGAATCATTTTGATTAAGGAATGATAAGGGGACATAAGGCTTGGATTAAGGATGAGGTTTTTGGAAACTTTTTAATGGCCAACTTGTCCATGTATGTGGACGGCATTATGGTCTAGGGGGGTGACCGAATTTTGTTGAAGGTTTTGGTAGGTTGGTAGCTAGTTGGTCAAATTCCTTAGCATTTTGTGCATCATTTTCTTTTCTCTCCAAAATCATTCTCCCTAGCCGAATGTGTTATTGACAATAGGTGAAATCTTGTTTTGGTTTTGGCTTTATTCTTTGTTTTGTGTCAAGCCGAAATCTCCCTTAGCATTGCCGATTTCTCCCTAGTGCTTTCGGTTGAAGCAAACCCGAAACCCAAGTAGTATTTGTCGATTTACTCTCTTAGTTTTTGAGCCGAATTCCATTTGCTTTCTCTCTCTTTTTCTTCTTTGAAACCGAAACCTTACTCTCCCATCTCTCTCTTTTCTTTTCCATTCTTGCTCAAAGCCGAAAGTATCCATCTTCTCCCCTTGCATCTTTATTTTCTTCCTTTTCTCAAACTCTTGTGCCGAAATTCCCTCCATCTTCCTTTGCCGAATTCCCTCCCTTCCATTTTACTTTCTTTTTCTTTCTCTTTTTCCACCCTAGCCGAATCTCATCCATTTGTTTTCTATCAACCATAGCCGAAACTCCCTTCATCACTCAACCATTTTGTCGAAATTTCCCATTCCCTTTTTGTTTTGTCATGGCCAAATATCAACAAGGGTAGATCTTCTTTGGGTTCTCCTCTATTCGGTTTTGAGAAGGGTAAGTAGTGTTGGCCGAATTTCTTTATTCATTTTTTCTTCTCTCTGTCGATTTTCATGTGAGCAAAAGCCGAATTTTGGGCATTTGTTAGCAAGATTCTAACCATCCATAGGAATCGATTTCTCCTAGGTTCTTCGGGATTGTGGAAGTAGTAGATCTGAGTCAGTTGTTCTCTGTCAATCGATCTCATCAAGTCTGTGGTAAGGATCCATGTTGATTCAATTACTCTCTTAGTTGTTTGAAAAGTCGAAGGCTGTTGTGAATGAGTGCTTTTGATGGCCGATTGTAGGAGGAAGATCAGTCTCGCGTATCGTGTGTTGTGATTAGCATTCGTAAGGAAGAAAGGACAAGGAGATCTAGTGCTGTAGATCGGGTCTTCGGGATTTAGTGCTTGCGTTAGTGGCAGGTGTGTAACTTACACACTTCATAACTTAGTTAATATATTAATAACCTAAATATGTGAAAAGCCGAAAACTGCGTAGATCCTGATATGATACCTTATGGGTATGAGCAAGGATACGGGTAAGTCCGTTTCAATATGTTTTTGCTATATGATGCTTAATACCATGAACTATGATATATTTGCTATATGTTCATATTAAGGCATGATGGCATGAGTTGTACATGTGATGCATTGATGTGGTTGATATGAGAGGAGGGGGAAGATTTGATAGCCGTGTCTTTGGGACACCAGAGGTTTGGCACCTCCAGTGGTTTGGTACCACAGTTTATTTTGTGACTTTGGGTTACCAGAGGTTTGGCACCTCATAGCGACTTGTCCCAGTGGCTTAGCACCACAGTGGGTTGGCCCCACATTTGATATTACGGGATTGTCGCCAGTGATTTGGTATCACAATGTGGGTTGGCCCCACAATTGGATTATTCGTGACTTTGGGTCACCAGTGGTTTGGCACCACACTTTTATTTGGATATCGTGACTTTGGGTCACCAGTGGTTTGGCACCACCAGTGGTTTGGTACCACACGGGGTAGAAACGGAGTTATGGATGGTTAGGTTGGGGTGCATGATATATATTTCTTGCTTATGATTTGTGTAAGCTTGTTGCATTAACCGGGGGAGGGATTATGCACTGAGTCTTGGTGACTCACCTTCTCCCTTATCTTTTCAGGTGATTCGTAGATCGCGGATGAGGAGCCGGGTGGACTCGAGGTGGCCCATGCATTAAAACATTTGGTTTTACTTGGATTTTGAATTGGGTAATTATTTTATATTTTGCTTTTACTATTTGGGTTTGTAATAAGGCCTTTTAAATTACGTTTTGAATTATTTATATGTTTTGGATTTGATTTCGAACATGGTTAAGTGAATTACTTGATTAATTTAATAATGTGAGCGCAAGGTTTTCTAAACTACAAAACGTAATGGTTTTCAAAACCTTACCATCAGGTAATACAAATCACTTGATAATAAATGACAGCTCAAATGTTTTCGACAACTTAAAAGGTTTCCAAACTTAGGTTTTCAAACTCAAATAGAAACGGTTTTCAAATTAATCATTTGGGTTTCTTTTAAAAATGACAAAAAGGTTTTCTAAATCTATAAATCCACAACTAAGTTTTAAAGATTTATTCCCAGGGTTTCAAAGTAAACTATCGGTTTTAAACTAATCATGCACTTGATTTCTACAAACATAGAGCAACAAAGAGTTTTCCACAAAATTTAACCTTAACTTGATTTTCTTCAAAACGTTTTTCCTCTGTGACATGCCAGATTTGGTCGTGGTGGGTTGACCGGGTTTGGGGTGTTACACGGCTAGCCTATTCTAACACTATAAATAGATTAAATCATCCTTTGTAAAAAAGACTTTTGGCTGAATATATATGAAATCTTTGAATTGTGAGTTATCCAATTCTCATTGTTCTTACGAAATTGATTTGACTTATCAAGCTTAGCTTGTGGCGTCTATCCATTCCTTGTTTCTGAACTTATCACTTTCATAGTGTGGCATTCATCATATACTAGGGTTCCTATCATCCTTGATAGTGGGTTGAGGTTCATCATATACCAAGGTTACTATCATTCTTGGTAGTGGGTCGAGGTCTTTTCTTTGTTGTTTTTCTTAAAAACCGAAATCATCTAAGAGCCATTTGAGATTCGAGTCAACAATCAAGTATTGTTGGTTTATTTTCGGCCTTAGTAAATTTATCCTTTGTTTTGTTAAACCTTTTTGTTACTAATTCCTAAGCTATCTTCTTATTTCTTTAAGTATTTTCTTTGACAAGCCTTTGTTTGTTTGAAACGATCCATTTCTACTCAAATTCACGATTGGGCAACAAATGACTCGAATCAATGACGAGACTAGTTCGTATCACAGTCGTGTATGCTACACGACCTAGAACATGGGTGTGTGTCTTGGTCGTGTGAATCTTGCACCTCAATGTTTTGTAAGTCAAAGAGTTACACGAGCTAAGGACACAACCGTGTGACCTATTTCATACACCACACGGTTGAAGACATGGGTGTGTCACTTGGCCTTGTGAGCCACACGGCCTATTCATATGGGCGTATGACCCCTGTATATGGGACAAATTGATAAATTTTTTGAAAAATATCTTGAGTTCCCAATTTAGTCCTGATCGCTGAAGTCAGAGCTTTAAAAATTTATAAAACGAATGATCAAACCTGGAAACTAACTCTGACAAAGATTAAAGGCAAATGTACCTATCGAACTGCAGTATAGCTTAGGCAAGACCGGATTGTCGAAACCAAAGGAACTAAAAGTACTAATACTCACTTTCTTTTTATTATTTAGCCTAAAATAAAGTGAAGTTAACGACTACTAAGTTAAAGACGCAAAGACAAAAAGAACGAATTGGGAAATATCTTGACGAAAAAAACTTAGTTGATCACGATGATACCCTCAGGAAGAATCTACCTAGACTTCTCTTGTTATTTAACACTAAACCATACGATTTATTCACTTAGTTTGATCCGTAGAACTCCCTAACGTATATTAAACCCTTTCTCGAGGCGAATAACGTCTAACCCTAGGTTAATTAGTGGAACTCTCGTTCTCTTATAATAACCCCTAGAATAGCAGTAAATCGATCAATGGATTCCCATATTAGGTTTCACCCTAATTCGGCAAAATCTCGTAACCCTATCTCTAGGCGTTCGATCAACTCCGCTTAATTACGCTTGATCTACTCTTAAGCAGGGTCTATTCCTCCTCCACCTTAGCACATCAGATTTGGATTAAGCATGCATAATGAAGAACAAACTAAGTATTTATCATATAATTCAGAAAACGATAACAAGATTCATCTAGGTTTCATCCCCTTCAGGTATCAGAGGGATTTAGTTCATAACAAATAAAGAAAACATCTCAAGAGAAAAGAAAAAACAAAACATAAGAAATCCCTAAAACTCCCTGAAGGAATTGAAGGAGAAATCCACCGTATTGAGTAGAATTCTGGCTTCTTGTGTAATATCCTAGATTTAGGGGTTATGCGTTTATGCATAATTCAAGTGATAGTGGCTTAGTGTGTGTTTGGATATGTTTTAAGGGTTTTTAGAATTTTAGAATGTAAGGGAATGCCTTAGAAAAATATTAGATTTTTAGTCTTAGAGGGGGAGCTAAGCAAAATTGGCCTTAAGAAAATTAGTTTGAGGTTTTAATCACAAGGAGTCAATTGGTAAAGTGGCAAGTGGAGTGTGGAGTGTACTAATGGTCTTAGGTTCGAATCCCATGGATGGCAATAAGGTGACTTTTATTTTTGCATGTGTATGGCATGTGTCGGTAAACTCTAATTAAGATAAGGTTGGACTATTGTCTTTTATGGTTAGTAGACTAAGGAATAAGGCAAGTGCTTATTTATGGTATGTTATCAAGGAATTTTGGTAGGATAAGGGGACATAAGGCTTGAAGTATGGAGTGTTGTTTTGGAAACTTTTCTATGGCCATTTGACCATGAATGTAGACGGTATAGTGGACTAGGGGGGTTGGCTTAATTTTGAATGTGATTAGGAGGAAATAAGGAGAAGTTTAGGAGTAAGTTTAATTCAAAATTAGTTTGAATTGATGGAAAGAAGAATTTTGAGTGTGGTGGCCGAATGTGGGTCTCTTTTGGGTGATAATTTTCGGTCATGAGTGGGGGGGAATAGCCGAATTTCCTATAAGAGGTCTAGAAGTTCTTTTTCGATTCTCTTTTCTTTCTTTAGTATTCTCTTTCGAAACTTTCTTTTCATCCTTGCCATTGCCGAAATTTGCACCCTATTCTTTGACCAAAAGCCGAAAGATTTTGTGCATCTTTTTCTTTTTCCTTTTGCAACTTATTTTTCCTTCCATTCACTTCCTAAAAATCGAAACCCATCCTCTCATTTGCAGCAAAGCCGAAACCTCTCCACCTTTGTTCTTTATTTCTGAATTCTCCTAACTTTCATCTACACTTCTTTTCTTCTTCTCAACCTCGGTTCTATACCTATTTTGTGTTAGCCGATTATCCCATCTCCATTTGGGAGTTCTTGCCGAATCTTTTAGAGCCTTTAGAGGAGGGGGTGTCGACATTCCTTTTCATCAATCTTCCAATCAGTTTCGAGTATAGTAAGTATTTTCTTAGCAATCGAATTCTCTTCTTCTTCATTTAGTATGCCGAAACCAATGGTTGGCCTTGGTTTCTAAGGGATGGCCGAATGTATGTAGAGTCATAATATTGTGTTTCTTTTGTGTAGCCAACGGTAAGGAGCCTTAAGGAGGATTGTAAGGATTCGATTCATCAAGGTAAGTGTTATGTGGTGATTCGGGATTTAGTTAAGCAAAGTAGGTGGTTTGTAGTATTCGGCCATAGGCCATTTTATGAGTTTAAGTGATGACCGATTTCTGACTTTGGTTCTTAGGAGCAAATCGACAGGAATAAGAGAGTTTCGGGATTGAGTAGACTGTACCAAAAAGGTGTGTAGTTATTGCACTGTTCTCTTGATTGTTTATGTGTGTATGTTGTTATATATGTGTGATATGATGCGAATGGTAGCCGAAATAAGGGCTAAGATGGTGGATACCCATGGGGGTGATCGAATAATCAGGTCAGTACTTTATGATATTAAATTATCACTAATGAATATGTGCAATCGTGGTAAGCATGTGTTGAATACTCATCTAAATGATATTATTGTCATGATATATATATATATATATATATATATATGCATGGGAATTTGGGACATGAATATTGAAGGACAGGGTGTACATTATGTACGTGGTCTGATGTTAGCCTTATGCTACATTGGCGCTTGATGTTAGCTATGTGCTTCATCAAGGTGGGGTGTTGGCTACGTGCGACCTCCTGGTGGATGATAGCTGTGTGCATCACCGTGGATTGAGGATGACCTCGAGTCACCTCGTGGATATTGACATGTGGGGTCACTTAGGTGATCGGTGGCTTAGCCACGGCCTTGGGCGGCAGGTCTGCCAAGGTAGGTGTAATGGATGGACACTAGGTTGGGTTGGGCTTCATGTTGCATATTTATGTATGTGGACTGTGTGGATATGGGCCAAGCCCATATGTGGAGACATGTGAAATAACTATACACTGAGTCTGTTTGACTCACCCAATTTTTACCAAACATCGCAGGTGATGCATAAAGCTTGGACAAGGTTAGAGAGGATACGAGGTGGCCCATGCAGAAGAAGATTTTCTTTATACAATTTATGTTTCAGTATTTTAAGTATTTATTTATTGTAATAAGGGCCTCCTAAAGTGTTTAAGGATTTTTATTATGTTTTAAGTTGGATTGTCAATTATATTAATAACTGAAAATGTTTTATTTTTAGCAACTTTTCTTTTAAAATATATGATAAAGTTTTTAACCGAAGAATTTGTAGCATCAAAGTTTTACTTAAAGTTTTAAATACGAAATGATTTATCAACAACAACAAACTTTCATGATTTAGTTTATGAGTCAAAATATTTTTCAAACGTTTTCCGCAGTGGCATTCTGAATTCGGCCGTGGCTCATGGGCCGGGTTTGGGGTGTTACAAGTTGGTATCAGAGCCTAGGTTCAAAACTCGGCTTTGAGGGTTTTGGGCCCAAAAACATTTTTCTAAGATAGGTTTTTCAAAAATATGGATTTTCATGGAATTTTTCAGGTTTATTCTGGCATGGCACCTGTATCTCCGACCCGAAGTCCACCAGGTAAGTACCTCTAATTGTTGTGTGAATTATTATATGATTGGTATGTGGGTATGATGGGAACGTAAATTAGTATATTAAGTTATTGAACTTTAGGATTAGCTTACTCCAACACAGAATTGCATAAAATTTTAAAGCCTAATTAAACAAACCTATGAGTAAGTCGCCGAGTTAGGGTGTGGCAACCATTGTGCGCATGTCTAGGATTGGTTTCGGTGGGAGCTTGGTATTTAAGCAGTCCTAGTGACTCACCTCCTCTCCACTCGAATCCTACCTGGTGCGTAGTAACGGTTCACCCTAACTAAGAGGACTTATTCACGGGCTAAACTCGATAATTAAAACCCGAAAGGGACTAGCCATACTGTTTTATAAAAACCTTAAGTTTTCAAAATTACTCCTTTGATTTGTAAAACCATTTTATACTTGGAAAATTTTTCAAAATATTTCCGATTTACAAAATTACCCAAATACCCCTAGGGGTAAAATTACCAAAATGCCCTAGGTTTATAAAATTACCATACTACCCACGACTTTTGTAAAAACATTCTTACTTTACAAAAATACCAAAAACTCCTATTTTACAAAATAGTAAGATACCCTGATTTGGGAAAATTTACTAAAATGCCCCTGACTTCCAAAATTACCAAAATAACCCCGATTTCCAAAATTTCTGCAATACCATTGATTTGGTAGAATTTTCAAAATAACCTCGAGATTTGTATATTTTGGAATGCCTTTGATTTGTAAAGATTTTCAAATTGACCCCGATTTATTACTAAAATACCCCTGTAGGACAAATGACGAAAATACCCCTTGGATAGGAACAGACAAAAATGTTTGAAGAGTGAATGTGTATGGTAGATACTACTGAATGGATGTGTTTCTGTGAATTAAGGTAGAAGACTTGAAACTTTGATTGATCGAAAGAACTACTATTAAGCTCTTTTCATAAAATTGTTCGCGGATAAACAGTGGAACAAAGACTAATGCATAAAATTTCTTAAATCAGACTAAAGCACGATCGTAGACATGAGCTCTAGGGGACGTAGTCGTAATGTGCGAGGACGTGGTAGAGGCAGAATGGCTGTGACGGAACCAGTTGGGTCTGGTTAGGGATTCCAAGATTTAGTAGAAAGTATGTTAGTTTTATTAAGATCAGAGTGCGCAGCAGTAGTGTAGTGTGATGAGTTAGAATGTACGATTGTTCGTTAGTAAGTAATTTCGAGGATGAAATTATTTTTAAGGAGGGTAGAACTGTAATATCCTACATTTAGGGGTTATGCGTTTATGCATAATTCAAGTGATAGTGGGCTTAGTGTGTGTTTGGATATGTTTTAAGGGTTTTTAGAATTTTAGAATGTAAGGGAATGCCTTAGAAAAATATTAGATTTTTAGTCTTAGAAGGGGAGCTAAGCAAAATTGGCCTTAAGAAAATTAGTTTGAGGTTTTAATCACAAGGAGTCAATTGGTAAAGTGGCAAGTGGAGTGTGGAGTGTACTAATGGTCTTAGGTTCGAATCCCATGGATGTCAATAAGGTGACTTTTATTTTTGCATGTGTATGGCATGTGTCGGTCAACTCCAATTAAGATAAGGTTGGACTATTGTCTTTTATGGTTAGTAGACTAAGGAATAAGGCAAGTGCTTATTTATGGTATGGTATCAAGGAATTTTGGTAGGATAAGGGGACATAAGGCTTGAAGTATGGAGTGTTGTTTTGGAATCTTTTCTATGGCCATTTGACCATGAATGTAGATGGTATAGTGGACTAGGGGGGTTGGCTTAATTTTGAATGTGATTAGGAGGAAATAAGGAGAAATTTAGGAGTAAGTTTAATTCAAAATTAGTTTGAATTGATGGCAAAAAGAATTTTGAGTGTGGTGGCCGAATGTGGGTCTCTTTTGGGTGATAATTTTCGGTCATGAGTGGGGGGGAATAGCCGAATTTCCTAAAGAGGTCTAGAAGTTCTTTTTCGGTTCTCTTTTCTTTCTTTAGTATTCTCTTTCGAAACTTTCTTTTCATCCTTGCCATTACCGAAATTTGCACCCTATTTCTTGACCAAAAGCCAAAAGATTTTGTGCATCTTTTTCTTTTTCCTTTTGCAACTTATTTTTCCTTCCATTCACTTCCTAAAAACCGAAACCCATCCTCTCATTTGCAACAAAGCCGAAACCTCTCCACCTTTGTTCTTCATTGTCGAATTCTCCTAACTTTCATCTACACTTCTTTTCTTCTTCTCAACCTCGATTGTATACCTATTTTGTGTTAGCCGATTATCCCATCTCCATTTGGGAGTTCTTGCCGAATCTTTTAGAGCCTTTAGAGGAGGGGGTGTCGACATTCCTTTTCATCAATCTTCCAATCGGTTTCGAGTATAGTAAGTATTTTCTTAGCAATCGAATTCTCTTCTTCTTCATTTAGTATGCCGAAACCAATGGTTGGCCTTGGTTTCTAAGGGATGGCCGAATGTATGTAGAGTCATAATATTGTGTTTCTTTTGTGTAGCCAACGGTAATGAGCCTTAAGGAGGATTGTACGGATTCGATTCATCAAGGTAAGTGTTATGTGGTGATTCGGGATTTAGTTAAGCAAAGTAGGTGCTTTGTAGTATTCGGCCATAGGCCATTTTATGAGTTTAAGTGATGACCGATTTCTGACTTTGGTTCTTAGGAGCAAATCGACAGGAATAAGAGAGTTCCGGGATTGAGTCGACTATACCAAAAAGGTGTGTAGTTATTGTACTGTTCTCTTGATTGTTTATGTGTGTATGTTGTTATATATGTGTGATATGATGCGAATGGTAGCCGAAATAAGGGCTAAGATGGTGGATACCTATGGGGGGTGATCGAATAATCAGGTCAGTACTTTATGATATTAAATTATCACTGATGAATATGTGCAATCGTGATAAGCATGTGCTGAATACTCATCTAAATGATATTATTGTCATGATATATATATATATGCATGGGAATTTGGGACATGAATATTGAAGGACAGGGAGTACATTATGTACGTGGTCTGATGTTAGCCTTGTGCTACATTGGCGCTTGATGTTAGCTATGTGCTTCATCAAGGTGGGGTGTTGGCTACGTGCGACCTCCTGGTGGATGATAGTTGTGTGCATCACCGTGGATTGAGGATGACCTCGAGTCACCTCGTGGATATTGACATGTGGGGTCACTTAGGTGATCGGTGGCTTAGCCACGGCCTTGGGCGGCAGGTCTGCCAAGGTAGGTGTAATGGATGGACACTAGGTTGGGTTGGGCTTCATGTTGCATATTTATGTATGTGGACTGTGTGGATATGGGCCAAGCCCATATGTGGAGACATGTGAAATAACTATACACTGAGTCTGTTTGACTCACCCAATTTTTACCAAACATCGCAGGTGATTAATAAAGCTTGGACCGGGTTGGAGAGGATACGAGGTGGCCCATGCAGAAGAGGATTTTCTTTATACAATTTATGTTTCAGTATTTTAAGTATTTATTTATTGTAATAAGGGCCTCCTAAAGTGTTTAAGGATTTTTATTATGTTTTAAGTTGGATTGTCAATTATATTAATAACTGAAAATGTTTTATTTTTAGCAACTTTTCTTTTAAAATATATGATAAAGTTTTTAACCGAAGAATTTGTAACATCAGAGTTTTACTTAAAGTTTTAAATACAAAATGATTTATGAACAAGAACAAACTTTCATGATTTAGTTTATTAGTCAAAATATTTTTCAAACGTTTTCCGCAGTGGCATTCTGAATTCGGTCGTGGTTCGTGGGCCGAGTTTGGGGTGTTACATCTTGGGATGGATCAACTGGCTAACTTCGAGTGATTCCCACAATTCTGACCTTTCCGGCTTGGCTCCTTGGCCTAGCTCGACCCCCTCTCAATGGTGGTACTTAGGGGGTATTTATAGGCTCTTGGAATGCGATTCTTTCTCCCTAAGTATCCTTTTCCGACTGAAATTGTCTAAGTCCACGACAGGGGCAGGCCATGTCACACGCCCTTGTGACTCGTCTTCAGGCTGTGTTCGGATTTCTAAGTTTAGGCACGACCGTGTAAATCGGGGTGAGGCCGTGTTCTAGATGCTCGTCGAGGCACGGCCGTGTGTTCTTTGGGCCAGGCCGTGTTGATTTCGTTATATGGCCAATTTACTCTATTTTTGGGCCCATTTTGTGTTCTTTTCATCCTCGGGTGCTATCCTAGGTATAAGACTTGAAAAGAAAGGATTAACAGCACCTTTTTACATAAATTGAGGGATAAATCATCCAAAAGCATATTAAATGTGGGTCTAAAATATGTTATAATTACGGTTTATCAAATACCCCCACACTTAAGCTTTTGCTTGTCCTCAAGCAAAATTCTCAACCTACAATTAAAACGAACTTTCCATAATTCACAATTCCTACTGACAATGCCTCATCATAATTCACAGATAATTTATACATGGATAATTCAATTCAAAGAGTCCTAGAGATTCAAACAATGATAAGTCATTCATTTGTAATTCGAAAACGTAGGTGTCTACCCTTATCTGAATAATTACCTTTAATTCGAAATTGACAAGAGTTGACATCCTCACTATAGATTCATGCAAATCACTCAAAGTGTTTAAGGTTCATAAAAAGAAGCACTCATACGTCAAATCTGAAAAGTTAATCCCATAGGCTTGCCTGAAAATCAAATCTCCACCACTGTAAAATGAGATGATAAACAGATCAAAAGGTATTTGTCAGGGTTGTAACTGGGCTAGGGTTAAGGTGTGGATAAAGGCTGAAATTAGAAGGTTAGAATCAAGATTGAATTTGACAAGTTACCTATCTAGAAAAATGAACTAATCCTAAATAATTACATCAATTGAAAACTAATAATACGAGCTTTTCTTCACGATTTGAAATTTAAACATGTAAGCTCACTTAATTATAGAACTAATAATGAATATACTTCGTTTTTTTTAGAAGTCAAATAGTAATAGGAATGGACTTTTACAACTGAAATATAGAACATAGTTAGGCAACTGCTCAAAACCAAATCTCAACAAAAAGGGTAGTAAAAAAAATGGTGATAACAAATACAAAGGGGTTTTGGGTTAATATTAGATGGTAAGTCAAAAAAAGGGTTGTTAGGATCAACGGGGTTTACTAGGGGTTAATTTATGGAGGTAAGCTATTTAGTGGAGTGAATGGGTTAAAACCTAGGTGCCTTTATCATCTCTGTATATCAAATCATGAATCTGGTCTCAACATGTATAAACGAGGCAAGTTCTAGAATAACAGTTTAAAGTTGACACACTCGTAATCAAAAAGTGAGCACGAAAAAGAATATATGCTCTATAAGGCTCAAAATCTCACAAAGATTATGGGTGTTTTGACATCAATCTCATAAATTTTAAATTTCAAAGCAATATTCAAATTTAGGTTAACAACCTAGAAAAAAAATTTTATTCTGAAAAGTAGACTTATCATGCTTGATTTTCTAGTATCTTAAAATTTAATAATCAATGCACAATTATCAATGACTTAATCAAAAGCATGTCAATAAAAATCATAAATCATTAGAAGTTTCATCCTAATTAGTAATATGAAAAATTTACTTAAAAACAAGACAACATTTAGGGATTTGAGAATAATAAAAAAAGTTTGGCTGGATTTGATAATAATGCAGAAAGTTAGGCCCTTCTTTAGATAAATATTCACCCCCCACACTTAAGATGTACATTGCCCTCAATGTACAAAGATAGATAATAACATTAATGGGTTAAATCAAAAGAGAAGGGGATAGAATGTCACTTCCTTAATTTTGGATGGTTTGGAGGATGTGGAAAATACGTGGCCGGTGCCATCTTGTTGGTCGGGCAGTTGCTAACGAGCTCTGTGATAGATGAAGAAATTGGAGAGCTCGTGCAGGATTAGCCAGGGTTTATTAAGACATAATAAAAATAAACTAAATTATAAAATTAAAGAAAAGCAATCAAAAGGGAAAGAGACTAAGAAGAAAACTAAAAAGGAAAGAAAATACTAATGGACTGAGAAGTCCTTATTGACGGATGGTTCGCGAGGTGGGAATCAATCCTAAGGTTGGGAAGGTGCTGGCGGTGGCGGAAGTGGCAAGGTTATCGTGGTGGTCAGCGTGATTCCCAAGCAGCCTGGCGAACCTGACACTAAGAAACTAAAAGAAAATTAAACGAATAAAGCAGAAGAGAAGTATAGATAAGGAAAATAAAGGAGAAGAGAAACAAAAAGAAAAAAATGAAATGGTCTCAAAGACCCTTGGCTCGATGAGTGAACAAAACTGCCGGCATGAACTCATGTATCGGTTCTCCTTTGAGAAGGTTGTGTTTGGCCTTCTTACGCTTCTTCGACATTATGTGGGATGGCTCAAGGATCTAGAGTTTTAATATATGGAGTGAAAAGTCTGAGAGGGAGAAGGTGGAAAAGAAGAAAAGAAAGAAATTGGATGGGGGAAAGGGAAAGGGCTGTGGGGTTTAAATAGAAATTCAGATCTGGCATGTTCCCACGCCCGTGGATCTAGGGCGTGTCGATTTACATGGTCGTGTGTTTGTGCGTGTTGAGTCAGCATGCCCGTTCTTCAGTCAGCCACGCCCGTGGTGTGCAAGTCAGTAGCTTCACACGGTCTAGGGGCACGGGCATGTTCTTCCCGTGGTGTGCAAGTTAGTAGCTTCACACGGCTTCAAGGCACGGGCGTGTTCTTCCCGTGGTGTGCAAGTTAGTAGCTTCACACGGCTTCAAGGCACTAGCGTTCCACTTTTACGGAGTCCGTGGGATAGTGGTTTGATCCGTGACATTGAAGAGTGGTTGGGACTGATTCGCACGGCTTTTGCAAAGTCAGTACGGAGATTCTGGTGGTTCACACGGTCACGGACACGGCCGTGTGTAAGACCGTGTGACCTTGAAATTCTACACTTTTGGTCAGTTTAAAAGAAAAGAAAGCAGGGAAATAAAGAAACTGAAAATAAAATTGGAAGAAATTAATGTTAGTGCTCGGGTTGCCTCCCGAGAAGCGCTCGTTTATAGTCTTAAGCTAGACTTTTCTTGAAGTTGAAGACAATCAGAGAGGTTTAAAGGTTTGAATATCTTCCCTCATGCTTATAGTTCTATTTTCTTGATAAAGTTTAAGTCGAGAAGCGTTTACCTTAAAAGTCCCGAATGCTGGATTGCTTACTTCGACTGTTCCATGGGGGAAGATATCATGTACCTTTAGAGGAATTTCCTTGCTTATGTTCAGGTCTGATGTGGTGATGCGAGGATCGACTTTGTCTAACAGCACCTGGTTTCCTATTTTGAAGTGATTTGATGTTCCTACGAGTTCTTCAGGTGGTTCCTTCAGTTTTGCTTTGTGTGGTTCCGGTTCTTCTTTGATGTGTCTTCTGCTCTTCTAATTTGTCGACCCTAAGGCTTTGTTCCATATGTAATTCATCTTTGTTGGTTTGGAGTCTAAGATTTGGCTCAGAGTTGTCTTCCTGTGGTGTTTCCTGCAATGAAGGTTGAACAATTTGATTATCGTTAGAAGTGATTTTCTTACCTTCATTGACTGTCGTCCTGGCCGAGTCAAGAGCTTGGAGACTAAGTGATTCATCACCTACACAAAGAATGAGTTCTCTTATGGCAACATCAATTTTAGTCTTGCCAGTTGCTAAGAAGGGTCTTCCGAAAATTAAGGGGATTGAATTATCCTCATCCATGTCTAAGACAACAAAACCTACTAGGAAAACAAACTTATCAATTTTGACAAGAACATCTTCGATAATGCCCATAGGAATTCTCACAGTTTTATCAGCTAATTGCATACTCATCCTAGTTTGTTTGGGCTTCCCTAGACCCAGTCGTTTAAACAATGTATAAGGAATGACATTTATGCTTGCCTCTAAATCAATTAATGCATTATCAATAGTTAAACTACCAATTAAACATGGAATCGTAAAACTCCCTAGATCTTTTAACTTTTTCGGTAGTTTATTATGTAACATTGCTGAAACACCCCAAACCCGGCCCACGAGCCTCGACCGGATCTGGCATGCTCCTTGAGTAAAACATTTCAAAAGCTTGATTGTCATTTGGGAAAAATTTTGGGTGGTTTTGCGGAAAATCGATTTGTTTTGTGATTAAATTGAAAACCGTGTTGTTATGGAAGTCTATGTTTTATTAAAACGTTATCTTTATACTCCAAAAATTGTATTTAAAAGAGTTGCCGAATTTTGAAAGCTTAACACTAAGTTGAAAATCGATGGTGTTTAAGTGTCAATACATTTGAAGTTATTTTTAAGAAAAATCGTTTAAACTTTTTGTTTAATATTGATCGTATCATAATAAAAATTAAAACGCATGCATAAAATGGTTTAACAGTAATGGCCTTATTACAACAAAGCAAAACCCGAAATAAGCCAAAACTTAAAATGAAAACCCAAAGAAAACACTGAGCTGAGCATGGCCACCACTAAGTCCCTGCCGACCCGGTCCAATTACTGAGTGTCACCTGCAAAATGTTAGCCCACGAAGGGTGAGTCAACAGACTCAGTGTGTAACAACCAACACAGACTCCCAAACGATTTAGGCATATCAAATCACATATAACAAATATAGGCAATGATGCAATCCCAACCCCTCCTAAATAACCATCCTCTACACATCACCCGTACCTGCCAATCACACCATGGGGATTGCTAAATCGACCCTCCATCCGCTACACACCATCGAAGGCAGTCGCTGCAGTCAACTGCACATCGCCCTTATAATCGTGGCATAGCCACCAGATAATGTGACAGAGTCACCAGATAACAATTTGTGACATTAGTCACCAGATTCATATTATGTGACATGAGTCATCAGATAATGTGGTAAAAACCACCAGAACACTTCCCCCGTTATCATTATCACCCATATGCCCATGCGTCATACAAAATATGCAGAACTCATGCAATATACCTTACCCAAATTCATAACGAATTCACACATGTGTCATATCAAATGTTAAACAACATTATTAATCAGAGTATTAAGGGTTAACGTACCTGAGTACACTGTACCATTGAATGGTACCCTTAGCCACATTTTCATATTTCCATTGACACATGTATAATATTATTACCATTAATCTATTTGAATTAGTGTAGGGCTACACATCTGATAACCGTGAGTACAATACTATTGATATCGACACTCTCGCTAGCAGGGATAGCAGTAATCTGCTTATCCCTTTCCGACGCTGGCCCACACCCCAGTGGCCATTCCCGAACAGCAGAAACCGAACGTTTCTTGAACTTAGGGGTAGGCACTACCCCTTTCTCCCTTCCACTGGTATTCGCATCCATCGAATCAACACTTAATCAGGAAACACGGTCAACTACATATGAGATCTTAAATGAATAAAATCTACAACTTAACACTCTTACCGAAATGGATCAGAATCCCGAAACTCCTTGTATACCACTGTCGAACTGCCCCTAAATGACCATAGTCAGATTCGGCTAACATCAATAAACAATATGGCCTTTGGCCGAATATTAAGACCCCCTTACCTTGATTGTCTAGATCCCAAAAAATGTCACTTGTCCCTAAAGATGTTGAAAACTTGTGGATATTCAAATCCCGAAATCCCCCCAATATTAGCACCGATTGAATGGCTTGTATCCAAGAAAATCGACAACACCCCCCTTAGATTACTAAGAGATTCGGCCATAGGAGAAAGGTTATTCGGCTTGTGTGTCAAGTGAACAATCGGCTGGGGCTTTAACAATTGAGAGAGAGTTTCTTTGGCTCTTGATGATAAAAGAACCCGTGAGAAAGAGAAGAAAGAATGGTGGTGTGGTTCAGCTCTTACAAAAATATGGAGAGGGAGAGTGTGAGGCTTAGAAGTTTAGGCAATGGTGGAATAGGATGGATGAGAGGTTTCGGCCTTGTTGAAAAAGAGAGGGTATGTTTCGGTTTTTAGTCAAGAGAGAAATTAACACATACTCACCCTATTTCCCCACTTACATGACCGAAAAAGACCACCAAAAGAATCCCTTGGCCAGCCAACACTCATCCCTCTATCATCCTCCTACTTTCCCTCCTATTTTCTCTCTTCAACACTCATTCAAAAAGTTTGAATGAGTCCCCTTCTCATCCACACACTTAGCCGCCCATTCAAATAGATTTTGACCAAGTCCACTGCTTATCCATTCAGTCTCCCTGTGCCGTCCAACTCCCTTTTAGCCTGATGCAAAAACACTCCCCAAAATGCTGCTTGTGCTGCTCGAACCTAGGCCCTGCACACTGCTTGTGGCGTCACTTCTTAAGGCTCTAAGTGGCGCCTCCTTGCCACTTTACCAAGCCAATTCTTATGTCCAAATTCCCCTACAAATTTTCTTAAGGCCTCATTTACCTAGCTCCCCTTTAAGACTTAAAATCCAATATTTTCCTAAGGCATTCACCTACATTCTAAAGTTCCCGGAACTCCCAAAACACATTCAAACAACACATAGGCATGCTTCCACAAATATTTAAGCAAAAATGCACAACCCCTAAATCCAGGATATTACAGTTCTACCCACTTAAAAATAATTTCGACCTCGAAATTACCTGGCTAAAATAGGTGAGGGTATTGCTGTCGCATTGCTTCCTCCGGCTCCCAAGAAGTTTCTTCCGATCCATGATTACGCCTTAAAACTTTGACTAGAGGAACTGATTTCTTCCGCAACACTTTTACATCTTGCTCCAAAATCTGAATCGGCTCTTCCTCATAGGAAAAATCTGGTCTTAACTCCACCTCTTCAACTGGTACTACATGAGATGGATCTGATCGGTAACGACGTAGCATCGAAACATGGAACACGTCGTGCATCTGCTTCAACTCCGAAGGCAACTCTAACTGGTATGCCACTGGTCCAATTCGCTTTATAACCCGATAAGGCCCATAAACCTGGGACTTAACTTTCCTTTGCGACCAAATCTCGTTACCTTCTTCCACGGTGAAACTTTTAGAAACACTTGATCTCCCACAACAAACTCTATTTCCTTCCGCTTAAGATCTGCGTACGACTTTTGCCTATCAAATGCTTCCTTCAACCGTGTCCGAATTACCTTAACCTTTTCTTCGTATTCTGCCACCATCTCGGGACCCAAAACTCGACGTTCCCCCAATTTTGTCCAACACGTAGGAGTGCGACACTTCCGTCCATACAGCGCTTCATACGGTGCCATCCGAATACTGGCTTGATAGCTGTTATTATACGCAAATTCCGCTAAAGGCAAATATTCTTCCCAACTTCCTCTGAAGTCTATCACACAACCCTCAACATATCCTTTAACACTTGGATTACTCGCTCAGACTGACCGTCCGACTGCAGATGAATTGCCGTACTGAAGTCTAATCTGGTGCCCAGAGCCTGATGTAGAGCTTTCCAAAACTGAGACGTAAACCTTGGATCCCTATCCGAAATAATCGACACCGACACTCCATGCAACCTCACAATTTCTTCCACATACAACTTCGTCAACTTCTGCAAAGAATAATCAACCCGCACTGGAATGAAATGTGCATACTTCGTTAATCGATCCACTATTACCCATACCGAGTCCTTCTTAGTAGGCGTAAGGGGAAACCCACTAACGAAGTCCATGGTGATTCTTTCCCACTTCCACTACGGAATCTTTATCGGCTGAAGCAATCCTGACGGAACTTGGTGTTCAGCCTTAACTTGTTGACACGTTAAGCACTTCCCTACAAATTCTGTAACTTCCCGTTTAAGACCAGGCCACCAAAATTGTTCTCGTAGATCTCTGTATAGCTTGCTACCTCCAGGATGCATAGCATATGGGCTACTATGCGATTCCTGAAGAATTCTCTGCCTTAACTCCTTATCCTTAGGCATACAGACCTTGCCATGAAAACACAACACTCCCTCACTGTTAACACCATAGTCTTCCAATTTCCCATTTTGCACCTGCCGTAGCTTAGCACTTAGATCATTATCTACCAACTGCCTTTCTTTCACCTGACTCAACCATGTTGGCTTTACTTGCAACTCTGCTAACAAACTTCCGTTGTCATACAAGCTAAGATGTGCAAACATCGCTCTCAGATCCGACACCACTTTCTGACTTAGTGCATCTTCCACCACATTCGCCTTGCCCGGATGATACTCTATTGAGCAGTCATAGTCCTTCAACAATTCCACCCACCTCCGCTGTCTCAAGTTCAGCTCCTTCTGAGTCAGCAGATACTTAAGACTCTTATGGTCCGTGTAGATCACTGATTTTTCTCCATATAAATAATGCCTCCACACCTTCAGAGCGAAGACCACTGCTGCCAATTCCAAGTCATGCGTCGGGTAATTAACCTCATGTGGCCTTAATTATCGAGACGCATAAGCGACTACCTTCTCGTCTTGCATTAGCACACATCCCAATCCTGTGTGAGAAGCATCACAATACACCATAAAATCCTTCCCTGCCTCAGGCTAAATCAAAACTGGAGCTTCTGTCAAAACCTTCTTAAGCCTCCCAAAACTCTCCAGCTGCTTATCTGTCCATACAAAAGGTACCTCCTTCCTTAGCAACTTCATCCAAGGTGCAGCTATTGATGAAAACCCTTCTACGAACCTTCTGTAGTAGCCTGCTAACCCCAAGAAACTGCGAACCTCAGCCACGGACTTAGGTGGTTTCCAGTCTAGCACTGTCTCAATCTTCTGAGGATCCACCCTTATTCCTTCCGCAGACACCACATGCCCTAAGAACGCAACTTCCTTCAACCAGAATTCACACTTTTTGAATTTGGCATAAAGCTTCTTCTCCCTCAACACTTGCATCACTATCCGGAGATGCTCATCATGTTCTTCCTCAGACTTGGAATACACTAGGATGTCGTCTATGAACACAACGATGAACTGATCCAAGTAGGGTTGGTAAACCCGGTTCAATATATCCATGAATGGAACTGGGGCGTTCGTCAATCCGAACGGCATTACTAAGAACTCAAAATGCCCGTACCTTGTCCGGAAAGCTATCTTATGGATATCCACTTCCTTCACCTTGAGCTGATGATATCCAGACCGTAGATCTATCTTCGAAAATAGTGCGGCCCCTTAAGCTGATCGAACAAGTCATTTATGCTCGGCAATGGATACTTGTTCTTGATGGTCAGCTTATTCAACTGCCGGTAATCTATGCACATGCGCATAGTCCCGTCCTTCTTTTTCATGAATAGGACCGGTGCACCCCATGGAGACACACTGGGTCGAATAAACCCACGATCAAGTAACTCCTGGATCTGAGCCTTGAGCTCAACCAATTCCTTTGGTGCCATTCTATACGGAGCAATTGACACAGGAGCCGTACCCGGCAGTAAGTCAATTCCGAACTCCACCTCCCTATCCGGGGGTAACCCAGGTAGCTCCTCCGGAAAAACA
The DNA here is from genome assembly GCA_005393395.2 of Gossypium australe. Taxonomy (NCBI): domain Eukaryota; kingdom Viridiplantae; phylum Streptophyta; class Magnoliopsida; order Malvales; family Malvaceae; genus Gossypium; species Gossypium australe. The sequence goes on from CM016624.1 coordinate 106,172,658, forward strand.
TCCACAAATTCCCTTACCGTTCTAACTCCACTAACTCCCTCTTCTTTTACATCCAACGCACTAACGAAGGCCAAAAATACCTTGCACCCTTTCCGAACCATCTTATCAGCCTTTAACGCGGAGACTACGTTAGACAAATAGTTTCGTCTTTTTCCTATCATAATTATCTCCTCATCCTCCGGGGTCCTCAACTCCATTCGCTTAGCTGCGCAATCCAATTTAGCCCGATGTTCCACTAGCCAATCCATGCCAAGAATGAGATCAAATTCTTCGAAAGGTAGTTCCATCAAATTAGTAGGAAATACCACTCTCTGAATCTCTAGGGGTACCCTCCGAAATACCCTATTCACCACTACCGTTTGACCTAACGGGCTCACTACAGTCATCTCCCTATTAGACAGTTCAGATGCTACACCTAGCGTTTCAACTACTCTACATGCAACATAAGAGTGGGTCGAGCCAACATCAATTAAAGGAAAGTAAGGCTTGTCAGCTATAAGGAACATACCAGTTATGACGTCCGGTACATCACCATCCTCCCTTCGGCGAACTGCATACACCAGACCCGACTGTCTTGCCTCTGCATTACCAACACCTCTGCCCGGTGTTCCTCGTTCTCTTCCAGAACCTGCCAATCGGACCACGACCCCGCGGTGGCTGCTGTCCACCCCTTCCAGCCTGATTAAAACCCTGACTTGTTGTCGACTCCCATCTGTTTTCATAGAACAGTCCCTAATCATGTGATCCTTGGACCCACACTTGAAACATCCCCCCGTCTTCTTCCAACACTCTCCTAGGTGCATCTTTCCACACTGAACACAAGTACGGTACTGTCCTCCCGTAACAACCTGCTAACCTCGTAGCCCATCAACTCGATGTCTCTTTTGAACATTCCCGGATGACCCTGATGATCCAAAACCTCTCTTTTGCCTATTCCAATCCGTATTCTGTCTCACAGATTCCTTAACCCCTTCGGCTACCTTAGCCTTCTCTACCAACACGGCAAACTCCCGCTCCTGCTGTGGAGCTATCAACAACCTTAGGTCATCCCTAAATCCGTCCTCAAACTGGACACATCGTTCATGCTCCGGAGCCACGATACCTCGAGCATACCGGCTCAACCTTAAGAATTCCGCCTTGTACTCCGCTACGGACTTACTCCCCTGAAGCAGCCCTAGGAATGCCTTCCTCTGTGCATCAATATAACTAGTCCCAACATACTTCTTCTGATACGCCACCTTGAAATACTCCCAAGTGAGATCCTCAGCTGTAGCACTATCCCGAACTGTGAGCCACCATTGGTATGACTCATCGCGAAGTAGCGACACCACTCCTTTCAGTTTCTCCTCAGCAGTCAGATCCAGCTCGTCCATGATTCGCTTCGTCGCCTCCAACCAATACTTAGCCGTATTGGCGCCACACCGGATACACCACGGAATACCTCAGCTCTATTGGCTCAGAGTCGCTCGGGTACAGATTTTCGAGCTCCCATACCTCCACTTGCTCCAGCCACCCTCTCCAGAACCCGCAACATCACCTGTGATACAGCATCATCCCCTGTCTGATCCTGATGCTCAACACCAGTAGCTGGTGGTGGTGGTGGTACCTCATTCTCGGACCCTTGACCAGACCTAATGGGTTCCGATACGACCATTCTGCCTCTACCACGCCCTCGCACATTACGACCACGTCCCCTAGAACTCATGTCTACAATCGCGATCTACTCTGCTTTAAAAAGTTTTATGCATTAGTTCTTGTTCCACTGTTTACCCACGAATAAATTTTATGCAAGGAAGTTTAGTAGTAGTTCTTTCGATCATTTCAGGGTTTCCGCTTCAAGTCTTCTACCCTAATTCAGAGAAACACATTCATTCAATAGTATCTACTACACACATTCACCACTCGAACATTTTCGTCCGTTCCAACCCTAGGGATATTTTCGTAATTTGTCCTATAGGGGTATTTTGGTAATTTTCCAAATCAGGGTATCTTGATATTTTGCAAAACAGGGATTTTTGGTATTTTTGTAAAGTAAGAATATCTTGGTAAAAATCGATGGTAGTATGGCAATTTTATAAACCAAGGGTATTTTAGTAATTTAACAAACCAGGGGTATTTGGGAAATTTTGTAAACCGGGAATATTTCAAAACCTGAAATAGTTTCTACAACTTAAAGGGGTAATTTGGTGATTTTAAAACTAAGGTTCTTATAAAACAGTGTAGCTAGTCCCTTTCGGGTTTTAATTATTGGATTTAGCCCGTGAGCAAGTCCTCTTGGTTAGGGTGAACCGTCACTACGCACTAGGTAGGATTCGAGTGAAGAGGAGGTGAGTCACTAGGACTGCTTAAATACCAAGCTCCCACCGAATCCAATCCTAGACATGCGCACGGTGGTTGCCACACCCTAACTCGGCAACCCACTCACAGGTTTGTTTGATTAGGCTTTAATTTTATGTAATTCAGTGTTGGAGTAAGCTAATCCTAGGGTTCATTAACTCCTAATATACTAAGCTACGATCCCGTACTACCCACGTACAAATCATACAACAAATAGGGGTACTTACCTGGTGGACTTTGGGTCGGAGACTTAGGTGCCATGCCAGAAAACCTGCTTAACTAAAAAAATAAAGCTTTGGCCCAAAAGCCCTCAAGGCCGAGTTTTGAACTGGGCTCTGATACCAAATTGAACACCCCAAACCCGGCCCACGAGCCTCGACCGGATCTGGCATGCTCCTTGAGTAAAACATTTCAAAAGCTTGATTGTCATTTGGGAAAAATTTTGGGTGGTTTTACGGAAAATCTATTTGTTTTGTGATTAAATTGAAAACCGTGTTGTTATGGAAGTCTATGTTTTATTAAAACGTTATCTTTATACTCCAAAAATTGTATTTAAAAGAGTTGTCGAATTTTGAAAGCTTAACACTAAGTTGAAAATCGACGGTGTTTAAGTGTCAATACATTTGAAGTTATTTTTAAGAAAAATCGTTTAACTTTTTTGTTTAATATTGATCGTATCATAATAAAAATTAAAACGCATGCATAAAACAGTTTAACAGTAATGGCCTTATTACAACAAAGAAAAACCCGAAATAAGTCAAAACTTAAAATGAAAACCCAAAGAAAACACTGAGCTGAGCATGGCCACCACTAAGTCCCTGCCGACTCGGTCCAATTACTGAGTGTCACCTGCAAAATGTTAGCCCACGAAGGGTGAGTCAACAGACTCAGTGTGTAACAACCAACACAGACTCCCAAACGATTTAGGCATATCAAATCACATATAACAAATATAGGCAATGATACAATCCCAACCCCTCCTAAATAACCATCCTCTACACATCACCCGTACCTGCCAATCACACCGTGGGGATTACTAAATCGACCCTCCATCCGCTACACACCATCGAAGGCAATCGCTGCAGTCAACTGCACATCGCCCTTATAATCGTGGCATAGCCACCAGATAATGTGACAGAGTCACCAGATAACAATTTGTGACATTAGTCACCAGATTCATATTATGTGACATGAGTCACCAGATAATGTGGTAAAAACCACCAGAACACTTCCCCCTTTATCATTATCACCCATATGCCCATGCGTCATACAAAATATGCAGAACTCATGCAATATACCTTACCCAAATTCATAACGAATTCACACATGTGTCATATCAAATGTTAAACAACATTATTAATCAGAGTATTAAGGGTTAACGTACCTGAGTACACTGTACCATTGAATGGTACCCTTAGCCACATTTTCATATTTTTATTGACACATGTATAATATTATTACCATTAATCTATTGGAATTAGTGTAGGGCTACACACCTGATAACCGTAAGTACAATACTATTGATATCGACACTCTCGCTAGTAGGGATAGCAGTAATCTGCTTATCCCTTTCTGACGCTAGCCCACACCCCGGTGGCCAATCCCGAATAGCAGAAACCGAACGTTTCTTGAACTTAGGGGTAGGCACTACCCCTTTCTCCCTTCCACTGGTATTCGCATCCATCGAATCAACACTTAATCAGGAAACACGGTCAACTACATATGAGATCTTAAATGAATAAAATCTACAACTTAACACTCTTACCAAAATGGATCAGAATCCCGAAACTCCTTGTATACCACTGTCGAACTGCCCCTAAATGACCATAGTCAGATTCAGCTAACATCAATAAACAATATGGCCTTCGGCCGAATATTAAGACCCCTTTACCTTGATTATCTAGATCCCGAAAAATGTCACTTATCCCTGAAGATGTCGAAAACTTGTGGATATTCAAATCCCGAAATCCCCCCAATATTAGAACCAATTGAATGGCTTGTATCCAAGAAAATCGACAACACCCCCCTTAGATTACTGAGAGATTTGGCCACAGGAGAAAGGTTATTCGGCTTGTGTGTCAAGTGAACAATCGGCTGGGGCTTTAACAATTGAGAGGGAGTTTCTTTGGCTCTTGATGATAAAAGAACCCGTGAGAAAGAGAAGAAAGAATGGTGGTGTGGTTCGGCTCTTACAAAAATATGGAGAGGGAGAGTGTGAGGCTTAGAAGTTTCGGCAATGGTGGAATAAGATGGATGAGAGGTTTCGGCCTTGTTGAAAAAGAGAGGGTAAGTTTTGGTTTTTAGTCAAGAGAGAAATTAACACACACTCACCCTATTTCCCCACTTACATGACCCAAAATGACCACCAAAAGAATCTCTTGGCCGACCAACACTCATCCCTCTATCATCCTCCTACTTTCCCTCCTATTTTCTCTCTTCAACACTCATTCAAAAAGTTTGAATGAGTCCCCTTCTCATCCACACACTTAGCCGCCCATTCAAAAAGATTTTTACCAAGTCCACTGCTTATCCATTCAGTCTCCCTGTGCTGTCCAACTCCCTTCTTGCCTGACGCAAAAACACTCCCCAAAATGCTGCTTGTGCTGCTCGAACCTAGGCCCTGCACACTGCTTGTGGCGTCACTTCTTAAGGCTCTAAGTGGCGCCTCCTTGCCACTTTACCAAGCCAATTCTTATGTCCAAATTCCCCTACAAATTTTCTTAAGGCCTCATTTGCCTAGCTCCCCTTTAAGACTTAAAATCCAATATTTTCCTAAGGCATTCACCTACATTCTGAAGTTCCCGGAACTCCCAAAACACATTCAAACAACACATAGGCATGCTTCCACAAATATTTAAGCACTAATGCACAACCCCTAAATCCAGGATATTACAATTGCTGAGCATGCTGCATTTAATTCCACATGGTGCTCTTCATCTATTTTGCATTTGTTTGTTAAGAGTTGTCTTAAAAATTTCCTCGAGTCTGGCATCTGAAAAAGAGCTTCAAGAAGAGGTAAGTTAATATGTAATTTCTTTAAAAGTTTAAGAAACTTACCGAACTGTTCCTCTGAATCGTCTCTTTTCATTGCTTCAGGATAAGGTATGCGAGGTTGGTACTCTTTGATTATCGGTTTTGGCTTTTCTTACGTTACCTCTATTTTACCTTCGTCTACCTATTGGTTTGGTGCGTCTAACCCCTTGCTACTGTGATCTGTGATGGCTTGAATTTGCTCTTTAGGGTCAATCTCGGTGTTACTTGGCAGACGTCCTTGCGGTCGTTCTGACATTAACTTGGCTAGTTGTTCGACTTCATTGGTGACTTCCTTGACCGACTTAGTAAGTTCCCCCATTCGGTTCTCGTTATTTTTATTTGTTCTCTCAGTTTCTTCGAAACAATTTTTCGTGTTTGCCATAAATTTCGTCAGCATCTCTTCGAGGTTTGTCTTCTTCTCTTATGGATAGGGCTGATTTTGGAAGTTTGGCAGAGGCTGTTGCCTTTGATTTCTTTGATTTCCTTGACCTCCCCACGAAATATTTGGGTGGTTCCTCCAACCTGGATTGTAAGTATTACTATAGAGATTATTATTAGATCTGAAATTATTACCTATGTAATTTATCTGTTAACTCTTTGTTTTCAGTTGGTAGGGTGGGTACTCAAATTTGCCACGGTTCCACTCGTGTCGTACTGCATGACTGGTTGTGCCTGCAAAGAACACAAACTATCAATCTTTTTATTCATCATCTCTACCTGTGTTGATAGCATGGTTATCGCATCGAGGTTGTAAACTCTGGCTGATTTTGTCGGTTTCGTCCTTGTAACCTGCCACTGATAATTATTCAGTGACATCTCTTCAATGAACTCGTAGGCTGCTTCAAGAGTTCTATTGTTCAGAGTTCCACCGGCTGCTGAATTGATTAGTTGTCTCGTTGAGGGGTTTCCACCTTTATAGAATGTTTGGACTTGTAGCCACAAGGGTAGACCATGGTGTGGTCACCTTCTCAAGAGATCCTTGTATCTCTCCCATTCGTCGTATAATGTCTCTAGATCCATCTACACAAAAGAAGATATATCATTTCGTAATTTGGCCGTTTTGGCCGGTGGGAAATATTTCAATAAAAACTTTTCGGTCATTTGTTCCCATGTAGTGATTGATCCTCGTGGTAACGAGTTTAACCACTGTTTGGCTTTATTCCTTAATGAAAAAGGGAATAACCGAAGTCGTATGGCATCATCAGAAATGCCATTTATTTTGAAGGTATCACAGAACTCTAAAAAATTAGCTATATGCGTGTTTGGATCTTCGTCCTGCAAACCATCAAATTGAACAAATTGTTGAATCATTTGTATTGTGTTAGGCTTTAATTCAAAATTGTTAGCAGCTATAGCAGGTCTAACAATACTTGATTCCGCTCCAGTTAAATGCAGTTTAGCATAATCAAACATAGTACGTGGAGCATTGTTTTCTCCCACATCATGTGGTGGTGGATTATTCTCGTCCATCCCTTCAGTACGATTGGATCTGCTTTCTTGATCTTCCTCTGTGTAATTTAGGGCTCGCCTAATTTCTCTGTGAGTCCTACGAACGGTAGCTTCGATTTCACTATTGTATTCCAAAGGTCCTGTTGGGTTCCTTCTAGTCATAAACTAGAGGTTCCTGCTAGGAAAAGAAAGAAAGAAAATTTAGCAAAAATTTAACCTAAAAAAATTGCGAAAAATAAAAAAAATAATGGCTAAAGTAATAAAAATAGAGTGTTCTTAATATTTTAGTTCTACGGCAACGGCGCCAAAAACTTGATCGCTGAAATCAGAGCTTTAAAAATTTATAAAACGAATGATCAAACCTGGAAACTAACTCTGACAATGATTAAAGGCAAGTGTACCTATCGAACAGTAGTATAGCTTAGGCAAGACCGGATTGTCGAACCCAAAGGAACTAAAAGTACTAATACTCACTTCCTTTTTATTATTTAGCCTAAAATAAAGTGAAGTTAATGACTACTAAGCTAAAGACGCAAAGACAAAAAGAACGAATTGGGAAATATCTTGACGAAAAAAACTCAGTTGATCACGATGATACCCTCAGGAAGAATCTACCTAGACTTCTCTTGTTATCTAACACTGAACCATACGATTTATTCACTTAGTTTGATCCGTAGAACTCCCTAACGTATATTAAACCCTCTCTCGAGGCGAATAACGTCTAACCCTAGGTTAATTAGTGGAACTCTCGTTCTCTTATAATAACCCCCTCGAATAGCAGTAAATCGATCAATGGATTCCCATATTAGGTTTCACCCTAATCCGTAAAATCTCGTAACCCTATCTCCAGGCATTCGATCAACTCCACTTAATTACGCTTGATCTACTCTTAAGCAGGGTCTATTCCTCCTCCACCTATGCACATCAGATTTGGATTAAGCATGCATAATTAAGAGCAAACTAAGTATTTATCATATAATTCAGAAAATGATAACAAGATTCATCTAGGTTTCATCCCCTTCAGGTATTTGAGGGATTTAGTTCATAACAAATAAAGAGAACATCTCAAGAGAAAAGAAAAAACAAAACATAAGAAATCCCTAAAACTCCCTAAAGGTATTGAAGGAGAAATCCTCGTCTTGAGTAGAATTCTGGCTTCTTGGGATGGATCAACTGGCTAACTTCGAGTGATTCCCACAATTCTGACCTTTCCGGCTTGGCTCCTTGGCCTAGGTGGTACTTAGGAGGTATTTATAGGCTCTTGGAATGCGATTCTTTCTCCTTATGTATCCTTTTTCGACTAAAATTGTCTAAGTCCACGACAGGGGCACGACCATGTCACACGCCCGTGTGACTAGTCTTCAGGCCGTGTTCGGATTTCTAAGTTTAGGCACGGCCGTGTAAATCAGGGTGAGGCCGTGTTCTAGATGCTCATCGAGGCACGACCGTGTGTTCTTTGGGCCAGGCCGTGTTGATTTCGTGATATGGCTGATTTACTCCGTTTTTGGGCTCGTTTTGTGTTCTTTTCATCCTCGGGTGCTATCCTGGGTATAAGACATGAAAAGAGAGGATTAAGAGCACCTTTTTACATAAATTGAGGGATAAATCATCCAAAATCATATTAAATGTGGGTCTAAAATATGTTATAATTACGATTTATCAAGTCCCGACTTGATTCCAACGTTTATAATGGGCCTCGAGGGTCCATTCAAGGGACAATATGACTAGTTTCAGAAATTAACAGTATTTAACATGATTTATTTGTAATTATTCTATAAACTTCGGTAATACTCTGTAACCTTGTTCTGATGACGGATACGGCTTAGGGGTGTTACATGTACAATCCAAATCAGAGAGTTACACAGTCCATGCACACGGGCATGTGAGGTCGTACACGGGTATATAGGTTAACCACACAACCATGTTTGGAGCCACACGGCCTGGAAATTTTTAACGTTTCCTTGAAAGTTTTATTTTGTTCCGATTTGGTCTTTAAATGTTAGTAACTTATTTTTAGAGCTTAAAAAGATCGATTTAAAACTTGAAACTGAACGATCCCTTTCATATTGAATATTACTTGTAATTATGGAATTGAATTGATTATTGAATGTATATCGTATTAACTATTCCAACTTGACTGGTAATATCCGGTATCCTATTCCAGTAATGGAAATGGGATACAGGTGTTACTTTTAGTTGTATCAGCAACAAACCCTTGAAGCTACCCCTGATCCATGCATACTACCTTCAATGTCACGACATATGGATTATGTGCCACGACATCGACCTTGTATAGAAAATACTTACGAGCTAGGGGCATTTGGGCCTACATAATGAAGAGTTAATAGTAGAACGTCAGCTGACTTAGGGTTGAGGATGACGTCAACTCTAACTCTATGAATACTTTTAAAACACTTGTTCAGGGACAACTTTTTATACTTTCATATTTTCTTTCTAATTTACTTTTCAGCTGTTCTTTCTTACAGGTTTTAGGTTTATTTTTAGTTCTTTTCTTTTAGTGTTCTTTGGAGAACTTACTTTGTAGATGAGATCGACTCTTGAGGATTTCTAGTGCTTCAATTATTGAATAGAAAACAAGATTCTCTAAACTCCGCTCTTTTCTTATTCTTTATGCATATCTTTTATATTAACTTTACTATGTTTATTGATTCCATGAGGAACTAATCCTCTTATGGGGGATTAGCAAGTGCATGTGCGATTAACTGATTGCTATGTAGGGTTTTCTTAACGGATCAACTCTTTGGGGGAGGAAGATTTTAAACCTAGGCTTAACAACTCTAGGAAGTTATTTAGGTGGCAATTAACTCAAAATTGGTATGGCCTATCCGTGAACACCTTAGCCCCAACCCAGTCTAGACTATGAGGTCGAGAGATAAGTAGTTATTGTCGACTCATTAGTTTAGTGGAAGATCGAGAAATCCTGCTAGGGTAATGACTAGTTGATTGAATAGAAACCCGAAATAGGAATTAGTTATGACCACTAAAGCAAGCTCATCACCCATATCTAGAATTGATCAAGTTTATAATTCAGTTTTCCAAGCTCCTTTTATTTATGTTATTTTCATTATTTTATTTATAAAAACAAAAAACCTTCATTTATGTTTTGTCATAATATAGTTTATTTTAATTACTAATTAGATCTATTTTAAGTTCAGGTTAATTTTAATTTAGTACTAGCTTCCCTTAGGTATGATCCTCGGAATACTCATCTATTTTGTTGTAAAATTATATTAAAACCTAGCCTGTATACTTGCGAACACCACCTCTATATTTCATATCTTTTAGTTGCAGTATTCACACTCTTGACATAGTATGTCTGGAGGCAGTCACTCACCTAGGGTGGACCAACCTATTGCAACTACTCTCCTCGGTACTTCAAGAGCGATCTTCTGCCCTTAGCCTCTTATGACTACTACTACTTACCTATACCCTTGCATCAGCTGCATCAACGACCTTTTGTGCCCTCCCCATGATTACAACCAAGTCCATACTGACTGAAGTGTGAGACAAAGTGGAGGATTGGGTAGAACCTGAAAGAAAAGAGTTAGGTTCAGTCGTTTGATGAACCAAATATCTATCAAAGAACTCACCAGTGGCTACTACTAGTGGAGTAGACCAGCGGCGCACGTGCCGCCTACATAAGGTGTAGAAGAAGTGTGTTGGTTCCTCCTTCCTCCTAACTAAAATAACGGCCAAGTCATCAAAAGAGTTCTAAGGCCACGCCATGTCAAAGGGTTGTATGACATGGGATCAGCCCCAGTAATAACATCTGTGGGCCTGTAACCATTTGGGCTCTAATTCTCCAAATAAAAATGAAAGAGATTTCTGAAGGTAATGAGACTTTCCAACACAAGGGACTGGCCCAACTTTAGGCAATCAAATTGCTCATTCGTAGCCTTATTATCTAGTGGCTACCACTGGTTACACACGGACTCGAGAGAGATGGACCACTATGTTGGGAACCCAAACCCATCCCCCAATTTACTCCTCACTCAAATGAACTTGTTTCTGTTAAGATGAAGATTTGAAGCCCAATTTCTGATTATTGGCTTGTGCCTCTGACGAGTACTGAAATAGGTCAACCTAGCAATAGTCCTTCTGGTGGTCACTTTCAATTGTTAAGTCTATTGGAAAACACCAAGGATGGGTTGCTTGCCCTTCAAGCTACAATTGATATAGTAGGAAACCAAGGTTCACTAAGATAAACCAAAAAGTTGCCATGATGCGATCCCATACTCATTGAGGATGATGCGGGAGAAAGGATGAAGTGAGAGATGAAACCTAACTTTGAACAAGTAAAGTGGAAGAATAATGCCATCAGAGTTGTCACTCGGTAGACATTCACCTTGAACCAGGCTGAATTCATAAGCAAAGTTAGATAATTGAACCCCTTTGACACCCAAATGTTTGACTGTCTCCTCCTGGGTTGTTGAGCATCAAAAGAGTGGGGTCTCCATTGAGGTGCTTATCTCGCTATTACTGGACCTGGCCCTATCACCCTCTGTATCACCCCCACAACTCATCCAACTAACATCGTCATGGTTGCTTTTATTCTCGAGATGATTGTACTTAATCCTAACCAAGTTGGAGAAAATGAAAAGATAATAGGGACTCAAGGAGTTACCTAGACAATGTAGAGAAGTGGATGAATGAAGAAAAGGAAGCAAGAACTAGACAAAAAAAATCAGAGAATGCCAAAAAGGAGAGAATTTTGGGATTCAGAAGAAAACTTAATCGACAAGGAGTTAGAGAATGGTTTCAGATGAAAAGCATTTTTTCCTCGCGTCTCGATTAAAATAGACAAGCATCGAAAGGAAATTTTGGGGTTCAATTTGAAACAAACAATCCAAATTCTCAAATCTGTATTTGCCACCTGTTGGAGATGGAGAGAGTTTCTTTAAAACCTCTCCACAACCAAAAATGTGGGAATGTTGGCCTAAAATAGTCATTTATTTTGTAACAGTCAAGTAGTACCCGTCAAGCTGAAGCCATTTGGCATCATCAGGTTGAGCAGATGCCTAGTTCAAGGTATAGGTTAAGAATCTGACAATATAGATACGACTTCATCCATGTCCAACAATCTTCTCTATATGAATATGGAAAAATTCACTATCGAGCGGAGTAAGTTTGGAATGAATTTGTAAATTTTAGGTTAGTGCTAAGGTAATTTGGAAGAATAAACGTGTCTACCTCCAATTTATGAAGAGGATTATTGAGGGAAGTGAAATGTTTAGAGTCCATCTCTGATTATAGGTGCAAGAGAAAACTTTGATGATGAAATTTTCTCCAAGGGTGGGGGAGTTATTGTACCCAGATTTCGTAAAGGGTTTAATTTAAAAGAATTTTGGGACTTAATTGAATGCATATTAAGTTGGCAGACTCTACCAAGAATTTGGGGAAAAATTTATGATTGTTGAGTAAATAGTTAAGCTTTAATTCTAGTTTGGTTAAGATGGAACCAATTGGTTCCATACTGGGAGACATAATGATTGCTGGTGATTGGCTAGAAGAGATCGGGAGATCATGTATAGGAGTTATATATAGGTGAAAGTGGACTTTCTAGAAAAAAAAGATCCTCTTCAATTTTGTCTACAAATTTCTTCTTACATGCATTGTCTTCTTTGATTGTTACGAAAAGGAGGAGAACTCAAAAGAGCTCTGCATGGAGCAAAAGTTGTGAGAATTAGAGTATGAGAGTAGAAAAATTGAGTAATTAGTAAGCTTTTTTAACCTTCTGTACTTGAGGATTTGAGGAAGAAGAAAGTAAGGAATTCCTAATAAGTTTCTTTAATGTGGGCTTTGGGTTTTAAGGTTTAAATGCCTTCGATTAACCAACGTATTGTTGCCATACTTAGTTACCAAGATGAAGGAGACTCTGGCGTTGGGACAAGCTAAGCTGACAAGGAAAATTGATTTAAGGTGAGTTTCTATACCTTGCCTTTAGGTGATAGATGATGTTATTCTGCTTACATGAACCATGTTGGGTATGTACTAAGTTTTCCTAAGTTCATGGTGTGTATGTAGTTGATGAAAGAGTTTGTTGTATGTGCACAACTGTGTGAGCTCTTGCTAGTTTGTTTGCTAATTATTTTATGGTCGTTAATTGATTATTTGTTAAGTGGCATATTTTATGTATAATGATGAGTTATATGATATACTTGATTAATATATGAAGAGTATGGAGAGAATTTACCTTGATGGGTTAGTTGAAGATAGGAATAATTGACGTATTGGAGAAATGGGAAAATTGAAATGGTAATTCCAGAGAGATTGGATGACTTCTTGGAGTGATTATCTATTTGTTCACTAGAATGACACTATGACAACGATCATCGAATGATCATTTAGGGTGACACCATAATGACGGTTATTAGGCTCCATAAAGCAACACCGCAATGACGATCTACAGCCTTTGTGGGGCGACACCGTGATGATGGTATACAGGCTCTAAAGAGAGACACCTTGAAGGAGGTTTAAATACTCTAGGAATTAGTAAACACGGGATAGTCCACCAGGACAGTAAACACAGGAAAGTTCGCCAGGATAATAAATATGTGGTTACCTTGTAGTACCTCGCTTGACGTAGTCTTGTTGATGGTTTGTATAGGCTGAAAGTTAGTTAAGATTTATGTCAATGTAAGATAGGTTTATGTTGTATACTCCAGTGTGGTATTTGTATAGTTGTTCACCATGAGTGGGAAACTGTGTGATTTATAAGCTTATTGTGATTTGCTTTTGGGCCAAGTCTAAGTTGTAATTTTTATGGTCTAGCATTGTCATGGTGAGGAACTCGCCAATCAATGTTTCTTTTTGAAATTTTGTGTGCTAATATCTTCTATTATGTACGTCTGTAAAAGATTGTGGAATTTTGGATCTAAATATTGTTTGTTTGTGCATGTGTGAGTTATTTTATGCTCTAGTTGAGTCTTTTAACTTAAATCCAATTATAATATACCAAATGTTTTATTAACTTTTGATGTATTATGACCTGTAATGATTATGTTTGTCACGATAGAAATTGAATTAACTTTACATGTTAGCTACGTGTTAACATTGAGTTTGAAAGTTGTGACATATAAATATTAGTGGAAACCTTTATAGTGGGGGTTTTTCCTTCTCATTTCTTTTGCTTTGTTATACACTGAAATCCTATTAAGAGTTTATTATTGTAGAAGAAAAAAAGTTGATCGATTATAAAGAAAGAGGTGTGAATGCAACAGTGGAGATAGAATAGCTAACTTCATTGAAATCATATGTGAGTATCCAAACAATGTGATTCTTCTCTACATTTTATTCTATCTTGTATAACATTAACGTATGGATATCATAGATAGAGTCTAAATGAGAACATGAACTTTGAAATTTGGAAATTTGTAATGTATAATTCTTTGTGTGTGCGTATATGTGCATTATCATGACATGAAACAGAAATGACCTCCCTGGGGGTATGAACTCGGTATCCGGATAAGATAAGCCACTAGTAGGGCATGCTAATTGCTAACCAAATGGGGCGATATCCTTATTTAGGGAGGAAGCTTATCAGTGGTGGTTGACCGTAAAGGAGGGCAACCAACTGGAGCAGATCACCTATGAGTCCTTCAAATCGACATTCCAAGGGAAGTACATTGGAGCAGGCTATGTGGACGCCCGAAGGAAGGATTTTTTGAGTCGAACTCAGGGAGATAAGTAGGTAGAAGAGTATGAGGCCGAGTTTCTGCACCTTAGTCGATATGCCAAAGGAATAGTCGCAACAGAGTATGAGAGATGCGTACGGTTCGAGGATGGGTTAAGAGATAACCTTAGGGTACTTATAGCTCCACAGAGGAAGCAGGACTTTGCGGTCTTGGTGGAGAAAGCAAAGATAGAGGAGGAAGAAAAGCGCACGGAGTGCCTCAACCGATAGAAGGAGAAGGGCAAGAATAAACGGAACGTGGAAGCTATGGGGGCTGGACAGAGGCTTACGAGAAGGGCCAGAGTGAATAGGTCGGTTAGAGCTAGGGCCCCTGTTGCTGCTACTAATACCGGGATACCACCTTGTGCTGTGTGTGGAAAAGGGCATACGGGTGAATGTTGGAGGAGAATAGGAGCTTGTTTGAGCTGTGGATCTATGGAACATAGGATTAGAGAGTGCCCGAGAAGGCCAGATCAGGGGCGAGCCGATGGTAGAGGTAATTTTTCGCCGCAGAGGGGTGGTCAACAACCACCAAGGGGCCGTGGACAAGCCAGAGGCGGCAATGGCGGAGGATGAGGACGTGGAGCACTGGGCAGAGGCGAAGCAGCCAGCTTTAGTTTATGCTGCTCGTCGCAGAGAGGAAGGAAAGGCACCAGATGTGATAATGGGTACATTACTTATTCGTGAGTTGCCTTGTATTGCACTAATTGATGTGGGGTCAACACATTCGTACATTGTATGAAATAAGGCTGAAACTGTAGGGGATGAGTTTGAAACCATTGGGAATGAAATGACTGTGTTAAGTCCTTTAGGGCAGTCGGTGAAAGTTAGTAAGTTGTTTAGGAATGTACCATTGGTAGTTCAAGGAGTTACTTTCTTAGCGGACTTGACGGAATTACCATTTGGTGAGTTCGACCTCACCTTAGGCATGGATTGGTTGACGAGGCACCAAGCAACTTTAGATTGTGCTGCAAAGCGAATGGTGTTAAGAACTGTGGAAGGTGATGAAGTAGTAGTGATCGGGGAACGACATGATTACTTGTCGAATGTGATTTCAGCTTTAAGGGCTGAGAAGTTGGTGAGGAAGGGCTGTGAAGCTTACTTAGCCTATATTAGTGATTTGGAATCTAAGTGTTCTACTGTTAAGGATTTGAGAACAGTAAAAGAATTCCCTGATGTTATTTCGAAGGAATTGCCTGGGATACCTCCTAATAGAGAGGTGGAGTTTGGAATAGAATTGTTACCTGGTACGGCTTCAGTGTCCATCGCACCTTATAAGATGGCACCGAATGAGCTGGTGAAGTTGAAGGCCCAGATTCAGGAGTTATTGGACCGCAAATTTATTAGACCAAGTGTGTCTCCATGGGGAGCACTGGTATTATTCGTGAAGAAGAAGGATAGGTCCATGAGGATGTGCATCGATTATCGGTTGTTAAACAAGTTAACCTTTAAGAATAAGTACCCTTTGCCTACGATAGATGACCTTTTCGATCAATTTAGGGGAGCCTCAGTTTTCTCGAAGATTGACTTGTGTTCAAGGTACCATCAACTGAGGGTTAAGGAAGCAGATGTGTATAAGACAGCTTTCAGAACTCGTTATAGACATTACGAGTTTTTGGTGATGCCTTTTGGGCTAACGAATGCACCTGATGCCTTAATCGCTGCACCCTTGACTAAGCTGCTACGGAAGAGGGTGTCGTTTGTGTGGACTGATAAACAGTAAGAAAGCTTTGAGAAGCTTAAGAAGGTTTTAACGGAGGCCCCTATTTTGATTCAACCAGAGCCTGGAAAGGAGTTTACGGTTTATAGCAATGCGTCACACATGGGCTTGGGCTGTGTTTTGATGCAGGAAGGAAAGGTGGTTGCATATGCGTCACGCCAGCTTAAAACTCATGAAAGAAATTTCCTAACCCATGATTTGGAGTTGGCAGCTGTGGTATTCGCGCTTAAGATTTGGAGGCATCATTTGTATGGGGAGAAGTGCAACATCTATACGGATCACAAGAATCTGAAGTACCTTTTAACTCAGAAGGAGTTGAATTTGAGACAACGCAGATGGATTGAGCTGTTAAAGGATTATGATTGTACGATCGAATATCACTCGGGCAAAGCAAATGTGGTGGCTGATGCGCTAAGCCATAAAGCTATGTTCGATTTGAGGGCGATGTTTGCTCGGTTGAGTTTGTATGACGACGGAAGTTTGTTAGCCAAGTTGCAAGTGAAGCCACTGTGGGTTGAGCAGATTAAAGTTAAGCAGTCATTGGATGAAACTCTGGGTTCTCGATTCAAGCAAACTGAGAATGGGGAAACGACAGATTTTGGGTTAAATAGTGATGGGTTGTTGATAAACCGTAAAAGTAACATATTTTAATCCCACATTTAGTATGCTTTTGGATGATTTAAGCCTCGATTTATGTAAAAAGGTGCTCTTAATCATTTCTTTTCATGTCTTATACCCAGAAAAGCACCCGAAATGAAAAGAACATAAAACGGGCCCAAAACGGAGTAAATGGGCCATATCAAGAAATTGAACGGCCTGGACTTAAGCCCACACGGCCGTGCCGCATTGATCATCTAGAACACGATCTTACCCGCGATTCACACGGCTTTGCCTCATTAAAGAAGTCCGAACACGGCTTGAAGACTAGTCACACGGGCGTGTGACATGGCTGTGTCCCTATCATGGCAAAGAGCAATTTCATTTGAATTTGGATACTTTGGAGCGAAGAAACACATTCCAAGAGCCTATATAAACCCCCTAAGTGTTACCTGAAGAGAGGGCGGTTAGTTAGGCCAAGGAGCCAAGCCGAAAAGGTCAAAGTTGTGGGAACCACTCGAAGATAGCTAGTTGATCCATCTCTAGAAGCCGGAATTCTACTCAAGACGACGGATCTCTCTTTCAATTCCTTCAGGGGTTTTAGGGATTTCTTATGTTTTGTTTTATCTTTTCTTCTGAGATGTTTTCTTTATTTGATATGAACTAAACCCTTTAAATACCTGAAGGGGATGAAACCTAGATGAATCTTTTATTGTTTTCTGAACTATAAGATAAATACTTGATTTGTTCTTAATTATGTGCGCTTAATTCTTGTGTTAATGTTTCCGAGATATTGATTCAAGTCAGATGTTCTTAGGTGGTGGAGTAAAAGTCCCTGCTTAAGAATAGATCTAGCATAATTAAAGCGGAGTCGTTTCGCGCGCCTAGAGATAGGGTGACGAGATTTTTCTGGATTAGGGTGAAACCTAATATTGGAATCCATAGATCGAGTTAATGCGATTCTAGGGGTTTTAATTCTAGGGTTAGTTATTATTCGCTTTGAGAGAAAGTTTAATATAACTTAGGGAATCCTACGGATCAAGTCAAGTGCATAAATCGTATGGTTCAGGGTTAAATAACAAGTGAAGTCTAGGTGGATTCTTCCTGAGGGTATCGTCTTAAATCAACTGAGTCTTTCTTCAAGTTATTTCCCAATTCATTCTTTTTGTCTTTGCGTCTTTAGCTTAGTAGTAGTTAGATTAGATTTAAACAACTTCACTTATTTTAGGCTAGATAATAAAAAGAAGGTTAGTATTAGTACTTTTAGTTCCTTTGGGTTTGACAATCCGGTCTTGCCTAAGCTATACTATTGTTCGATAGGTACACTTGCCTTTAATCGTTGTCAGAGTTAGTTTGCAGGTTTGATCATTCTCTTTATAAATTTTAAGACTCTAATTCCAGCGATCAGTTGTTGTGTTTCCGTGGTAGAATTTGTGTGCCAAGGGATGAAGAGCTAAAGAATTCTATACTACGGGAAGCGCATAGTAGTTCCTGTGCTATGCACCTCGAAGGTAACAAGATGTATCAGGATTTACGAGAGCTTTATTGGTGGCCGGGATTGAAACGCGAGGTTACGGAGTTTGTTGGCAAATGTTTGGTATGTCAGCAAGTGAAAGCGGAGCATCAATTACTCCAGCCAATTAAGATTCCACTATGGAAGTGGGAGCAGGTTACTATGGATCTTGTTAGTGGGCTACCCTTGATGCCTGCTAAGAAGGACTCTGTGTGGGTTATTGTGGATCGGTTAACTAAGTCTACCCATTTTATACCGATCCACACTGACTACTCATTACAGAAGTTGGCAAGGTTGCATGTGGTAGAGATTGTAAGATTGCATGTGGTCCCGGTCTCTATTATATTTGATAGAGACCCTCGTTTTATGTCTCACTTTTGGCAGAAGCTGCATGAAGCACTAGGTACGAGGTTGGATTTTAGTACAACATTTCACCCTCAGACTGATGGTCAGTCGAAGAGGGTAGTTCAAGTTTTGGAGGATATGCTAAAAGGGTGTGTAGTTGAGCTTCGAGGTAGTTGGGAGGATTACTTGCCGTTAGCTGAATTTGCGTATAACAATAGTTATCAGGCAAATGCTGATCTCAAATGGAGAGAGATTGAGTATGCGGTGGGGGACTTGGTTTTTCTCAAGGTTTCCCCTTGGAAAAAGGTGTTAAGGTTTGGTCGGAAGGGCAAGTTAAGCCCTAGATTCATTGGGCCATACCCGGTATTGAAGCGAATTGGGCCAGTTGCCTATCAGTTGGAATTGCCTTCTGAACTGAGCCAAATACACGATGTGTTCTATGTACCAATGCTAAGGCGTTATCGCTCAGACCCTTCTCACATCGTGTTAGTCGAGGATATTGAGTTTATACCAGACTTAACTTTTGAAGAGGGGCCAGTTCAAGTAATTGATCAAGATGTTAATGTGCTAAGAAGGAAGTTTGTCCCATTGGTCAAAGTGCTTTGGCGTAACCATAATGCCGATGAGGCTACTTGGGAATCTGAAGAGGCAATGCGACAACAATACCCTCACTTGTTTCAATCAGGTAAATTTCGAGGCCAGAATTTTTTTTAGAGGGGTAGAATTGTAATTCCCCAAAATCCCGAAACTCTAAATTTCTATGCACTGAAGTTGGTATGTACAAGTGGCACTTGGAATATTAATTTTAGGGTATTACCAGGGTTATTTGAAGTCTTAGGGATATGGAGGACAATAGGGAAAATTTTAATTTTTGCCTTAGTGGACCCTAGTCTCAGGTATTAGGCCTCTTAAGCAGATTAAGGGAAAAATAGGACACAATTGGGCCTGTGGTTCAGTGGCAAGGTGGCGTCACTTGGGGAGCTACAAGGTGGCGTTATTATCAGGTGAAGAGGTCCAAGGTTCGAGGCTTAAGAGTGGTAAATTGAGGGGTTTTATTTTTGCACATGGAAGAAAGGTAGTGGCGCTGGAGTGGACTCTGGAAAGGAGTGTTCAGGAGAGAAATTTAAGGTAAAGATAAAAGAGAAAAGATAGGGGATTCAGGTGTGGATGTATTGGTGCCGAATTGGACTCTAGGGGGAAGCTAGTTTCGGCTTTGGCCATAAAAGGGGGTGTCGAATCCCTTTGAAGGGTTCTTTGGGTTTTCATTATTCTTTTCTTTTCTTCCCCTCATTCTTTTTCTTTCATTACTGAATTACCATCATCCCTTTTTGCCGAAATCCCTACTTGTGTCGTTTCTTTGTTGTTTTCCTCCATCACAAATCTGTTGATCAAGTGTTAAAAGCCGGATCTCATTCAGTAGCTATCTAGGCCGCAGGATCAAGGGTGGGATTCAGTAAGTACTCAGTTAACCTCCTTTGTAACGCCCCAAAAATCCCGAAACTTTAAATTTCTGTGCATTGAGGTTGGTATGTATGAGTAGCACATAGAATATTAATTTTAAGGTATTATCAGCATTATTTGAAGTCTCAGAGATAGGGAAGACCATGGGGAAAAATTATTTTTCTTGCTTTAGTGGACCCTAGTCTCAGGCATTAGGCCTCTTAAGCAGATTAAGAGAAAATAGGACACAAATGGGCTTGTGGTCCAGTGGCAAGTGGCGTGTTGTCAGCTGAGGAGGTCCAAGGTTCAAGCATTAGGAGTGGTATTTTTGGGGTGTTTTATTTTGCATAGGTGGACGGCCAGAGTTGTGTTGAATATGAACTCTTGCGTTGGAGTGTTTGAGTGGTAAGGGGAACTGATAATGGAGCGAAATTCGAATAAGGCTAAGGTGTTATCAGGGAGGAAAGTTAGGAGATGAGGAGGGGGAAGAATTTGTGTCGAATGGGTCTGTGGGGAAAGGAGTATTCGGCTTGTGACTATAAAAGTAAAGGGCCGAATGCTTTGAAAGGTTCTTTGAGCTTTCATTCGTTTTTCTTTTCCCCCTTAATCGGTTTTCCTATAGCCGAATTCTTTTTACCGAATTCTCTCATAGCCAAACTCTCCTATTGCCGAATTACCATCAGCCTTCTTTGCCGAAATTCCTATTTGTGCCAAAACCTTGTTGTTTTCCACCATCACAAATCGATTATTATCTACTATCAGTCAAGGTTAAAAGTTGAATTTAGGCTGTAGGATCAAAAGTGAATTTGGTAAGTATTCGGTTAACCTCTCTTGTATGTTTTGCTAAAAGCCGAAAGGCTATCTAACTGTCCTATCGTTAACTCTGTGATAACAAGGATAAGGTTCAAAGATGGCAAGCGTGGTAGAATCGTTATCAAGGGTAAGTGTACTCAACTCGATTGTGGTTTAAGCAAATAGCTGAATGTGTGTATGATCTATAGGGGTGACTTGTGTGGATTATGAGTCACTCAAATTTTGATGGTGTATGTGTGAGTGTAGATTTAGTGGATACTCCTGATTAGTAGCTAAGGAAGGGCTATTAGAACCCGGTGGCACACGGTATGGTTACGGTAAGGTTTCGGCTTTTGGTAAATGTTTTGAATTAGTGATTGATTGAAGGTTGGTTGGTTGTATGTTCAAGGCTAAGGATAGTATAGCACGTCACAGTAACCAGGTGTGTACAAACACTACACAAACATGATATCGGCAATGCCGGAAAGCTGAAAAGCCGGAAGTGGCTAAATGGGCCCGGTGGGCTCTGAGGCTAAGTTTGATAATTGTTTGGTTGGTTATACGAATTGAGTTAGGCATGCATGTTACATGATCTAGAATTGTTTTGGGCCTAATAGGCCATATGGATGAGATTTGGGCCTAATGGGCCGTAAGGATGTAATTTGGGCTTGATGGGCTTTATGGGGACGGAGAAAAGTATGCTAGGGTTTAATGGACTTTAGGCCTAGTTCTGAACAACTCTTAAATCGCATAAGACTTAATTTAATAATTAAACATGTCTGTGGACAAGTTGTTGGGTTAGAGTGTGGCAACGGACATATGCATGTCTAGGATTGGATCTAGGGAGAGCTTGGTACTTAAGCGGTCCTAGTGGCTCACCTCCTCTTCTCTAGGATCCTACCTGGTGCATAGTGTATGTTCACTTTAGCCACAAGGACTTGTTATAGGGCCAAAGTTCATAACTAAAACCTGAGAGGGACCAAATATCCTTAGATTTGTAAAATTACTAAAATACCCCTGATTTGAAAATTACCAAAATACCCTTAGTTTGAGAAATTACCAAATACCCATAGCTTGAAAATTAACAAAATATCCTTAGATTTGTAAAATTACTAAAATACCCCGAAATTGTAAAATTGCCAGAATACCCTTGATTTGCAGAATTACCAAAACATCCCTGATTTACAAAATCTCCAAAATATCTCTGTTTTGTAAAATTACCTAAATACCCCTATAGAGTAGATTTACGGAAATACCCCTGGGTAGTGAAATGACTAAAATACCCTTAAGTGCCGAATGGGTGGAAATATGTATGTTGCATTCAAGGAATATATGTTGCACTTTGGTAGGTTTTGATGATACGGAGGAAGATTTGAGGATCACATAGTCGCTTGATGATCAGGGATCCATGTAACAGACCAAATTTGACCCTAGTCGGAACGGTGGTTTCGGGACCACGAATCCGAGTCCGAGGAATATTTTTATAGTATATTTTGTGTCTATAATATGTGAATTAATATGTGTGAAAGTTTCGTAGAGGAATTTTATTGTTTAAATGCTTAATTTGATAGAAAGGACTTAATCGCGTAAAGCGTAAAAGTAGCATACTAAAGTGAAATGTGTTAATTTGAGCATGGCTTTATAACATAAGGTATGAAAAGGGTAAATAACCCATTTTATAAGTTAGTGGATGACTATGGACAAGTTTGTCCTTAAGTTGTATTAGTTGATTATTTTAATCTTAAGGTTAATTAAGTAATTTAGTAAATATCTTAATATATGTTAATTAAAACATAAGAAAATAGCCATTATCATCTTCTTGTTGGCCGAATATTTGAGAAAGAAAAAGGGGGGTTTCATGTTCTTGATTTTCGGCACTTGGAGGCTTAATTTTAAGGTTAGTTTTTAATCGGTTTTTGATAATTTTTACGTTTTTGAGATCGTTGCTTCGAACTTACTTGACCCATGTTAGAATTTTTGAAAATGAGCATGTTTGAGGTTCGGCCATGGCTATATTCTTGTGATTTTTGGTGTTTTCTGATTTTATATAAATGGTATGTTAAAAATTAGTATATTTTGCATTGGAAATTTTGGTAAATTTGAGTGTTTTGGGCTTATTTGTAATAATGAAATTTTAGAGGGGCTTAATTGCAAAATAAATGAAAGAAATGGACTTGTATAGTCCCTATACAAATTCGGCCCTTAAGGAGTATGGGGAGATTTGGTGTATTTTGAGTTTTATGCAAATAGGACTAAATTGCAAAGTTTTGAAATAGTAGGGGTAAAATGGTAATTTGCCCATTTATGTGTTTTGGGACTAAATTGAATTGAAACGTACTTGAATGAGCTGAATTTAATGTGTTCTAGATCAAGAGCAAAGAAAAACGGAATTAGATTGGGGAAAGGCGAAGGTTCTCGAATAGCCGATTCGCACGGACTATCGACAACCGAGGTAAGTCCTTAAGCTGAAATATGTACAGAAATTATTTACGGGCATATTAAATGTTAATGTTTGATAAATTTTAGTACATAGTCATGTCATAGCCGAATATATATATAGTATATTAGATTGACTGTTTAATTTGATAATATGACATGAATAAGTGTCTCGATGTGAATTGTGGGATCGTACAATGACGTGATGTTTTTAGTTGTATATTGTGGATCAGCTTAGTTGGATTGGATATATATATAGTTATGAAGTGTGTGTGTGGAATGATTGATCACATTGATATGTTTCAGGCTTTACGCCTAGCAGGCCTTGTGCCGGTGATATGTTTCAGGCTTTATGCCTAGCAGGCCTCGTGCCGGTGATACGTTCAGGCTTTATGCCTAGCAGGCCTCGTGCCGATGATATGTTCGGGCTTTGTACCTAGCAGGCCTAGTGCCGGTGTTATGACTTTGGACCTCGAATTCAGCAGGCTTAGTGCCGGTGTGTGAGATCCAGGTAATGTTTAGTAAGATCTAGCTAATAAACTAAGTATGTCAAATCATTTGGGAGTGAATTCAAAATTCGGTTGTAAGGCATCTATTATCTCTACCAAGTGATTTATAAACATGCATATGGAAGTGTATAGATGTATGAACGTGATACCATTACGAAAAAGATGATACTGGGAGGTTTTATGTATGATTATACATGTTCGGCCATTATGTACATAAGTATAAGATAAGAAATGGTTATTTAAGTTTTTGAGTTGATTGTTTTAAATGTGAAATCATTGATAGTGTTAATGGTTTGCTTAACACTTACTAAGCTGGCAAGCTTACGGTGTGTTCTTGTTTACTTTTTTTTTTTTTAGATTTTGGTTCAAGCTACGGACTCGACGGATCCTTGAAGAAGTCAACCACACTATCGAATCTCTTTTTGGTATTGATAACTTTGGTTATTAGTAAAAAGGGCATGTATAGGCTATCTTTGATGTATTACTAATGATACTTAAGCATGTATATATATAATAGCCAGGCGAAGATGGCTATTTAGGTTGGTTAAATTGCTCATGTGTTTTGATGAAATATTTTGCTCATGCTATGAATGTTTGATTGGATTTAGATGTAGTTTAAGTAATATACAATACGAATAAGTGTTATGCATACTATCTATTCGGTTGGAAAAGAACTTAACTTGGGTAGTTGTTGTTTAAAGTAGTAGATTCGGCTAGGCCATAATAGTGACTTTCTAATCAAAGTAGTATGTATATATCATTGTCTGTTAGGTTCAATGTTAACGAAAGGTACAGATAGTCATAAATCGTGAAAATGTGATTTGTATGTTCGGTCAAGGTATGGTTTATATGTTTGTATTATAGGTTAAGTTGGTTTGGAATTTATAGTAATGAAAGGTCAATTATGGTAAGAAGTTGTAACTTATATTGTGCATAATTACAAGAGTTAAGGTTATGCATATTCGGTAGTAGGTACTAATAATTATATTTGAAATGTTTTGTATCTTAGTTTATAAGTGTGAAAGCAAGTGATAATTGCATGTAACCCTAATGATTTAATAGTAGCTTAACTACAAGGTTTGGTGTATTTGGTTCGAAATAAAATGGCATGTGTGGCATGTTGCATTAAATGGATACTAAGGTAGTTGTATCCTAAAACAAGCTTGATAAATATGTCAGTATTAAGGAGTGTAGTATAATATTTGATCACTTAGTTGTTATGGATGATTACATCAAATATGTTTTATCTTAGCACATTAAGTATACATATATATACTATGCACTTGTGATTATTGGATAGTAAATTTTGTGAAATGTTTGGGTGTTCTAATAAGTTAGCGTATATTCATTTATACAAATTAGTAATTGCTAAGTATTTAAATGTTTAAATGTCATTATAGTGATAATCTCATGATTTGCTTATATATATATATATATATTTTTGCGAAAATGCTCTGTGTGATTACGTGAATGTACGAAAGTTGTATTTTTCTTTGATAATGCCTCGTAACCCAAATCCGGCGACGGATACGGGTTAGGGGTGTTACATTTTATTAGTATCAGAGCTTACGGTTTAGTCAATTCTAGGACTACCGTAGCGCGTGTGAGTCTAGCTATACATGCCTTTTCATATATCGATAGTGTGGTGATTTCTAACATTCTGAACTGTTTTTTATATAGTAAATGGACACTGATCCTGAGAGAGCCGTAGCGGATGATGTAGAGAGTGTAGCGTCTGACCGTGCACGGGAATCAGTGCCGGTAGACTCTCGACCAGTTTCGGGTAGTCATGAGGGGGAGGCTAAACAAGCCTTCTATCTGATGATAAACGAGTGGTTTACCCAGTTTATTCAGACTAACCCAACTGTACCCCAACCTCCACCCCCGAATAATCCAACTCCGATTCCTTCAGCACCCCCGATGATAGATCCGATGAGATCTAGTAGGCCTCCAGTTGATAAAATCCGGAAATTTGGGGCCGAAGAATTTAGGGCCAATGATGATGATGACGCTGAGCGAGCCGAAATGTGGCTTGATAACACTATTCGGGTATTAGATGAGCTATCTTGTACTCCCGATGAATGCCTGAAATGTGCTATATCTTTACTTCGGGACACTGCATATCACTGGTGGAATACGCTAGTATCAGTAGTCCCGAAAGAAAAAGTAACATGGGATTTCTTCCAGAATGAATTTCGCAAGAAATATATCAGCCAGAGATTCATCGACCAGAAACGTAAAGAATTTCTTGAACTTAAACAGGGGCGAATGACCGTAACAGTATATGAGCGGAAGTTTGTCAGGCTCAGCAGATATGCTAGAGAGTGTGTTTCCACTGAAGCTATTATGTGCAAAAGGTTCGAGGATGGTTTAAATGAAGATTTAAAGTTGCTTGTTGGCATTCTTGAAATCAAAGAGTTTGTGACACTGGTCGAGCGAGCTTGCAAAGCTGAAGAGCTCAGGAAAGAGAAAAGAAAGGCTGAGACAGAAGTTAGAGACACTCGTAAGAGAACGCCGAGTAAGAATTTCCATTCCACATCTAAGAAGTTCAGAGATGACTTCAGCCGACATAAAACTATTTCAGATGCACCTAGACGTGATCGGCCTCCAGTGAGCTCTCGAGCTACCTCGATGGCCAGTGTTGGTAACGTTCCACAGAATCGGGTTGAATGTAAGCACTGTGGGAAATGGCATTCCGGAAGTTGTAGATTCCATGATCAGTCTTGCTTTAAATGTGGATCATCAGATCATTTTATTAGAGAATGCCCGATGTTAGTTGAGCAGAATGCAGTTCAGAATATTAAGTCGAGTAATGCGTCAGTGCGAGGCAGGCCACCCAGACATTCAGACAATGTAGGTGGTAGTCAGAGAGGAACAAAGAACACTGCAGTTCGATCTGAGGCTAGAGCTCCATCTAGAGCTTATGCTACACGAGCCAGAGAGGATGCTTCCTCCCCAATGTCATTACCGGTACTTTCACCCTTTATGATACTACTGTGATTGCATTAATTGATCCTGGTTCAACTCATTCATATGTGTGTGAAACTTTAGTATTCGATAAGACTCTGCCAGTTGAGTCTACTGAGTTTGTGATTCGTGTGTCTAACCCTTTGGGTAGATGCGTACTTGTTAATAAAGTGTGTAGAGGTTGCCCATTGATGATTCGAGATTCTTGCTTCCCAGCTGATTTAATGTTGTTGCCTTTCGATGAGTTCGATATAATTTTGGGAATGGACTGGTTAACTTCACATGATGCAGTGGTGAATTGCAAAAGAAAATTTATTGATTTGAGATGTCAGAACGGAGAAATCCTCAGAATTGAATCCAGTGACTTAAGTGGGTTTCCTACAGTAATATCTTCAATGTTAGCTCAGAAGTATGTGAGAAAAGGGTGCGAAGCTTATTTGGCCTATGTACTGGATAGTAAATTGTCTGAGAAACAGATTGAATCTGTACCAGTTGTCTGTGAATACTCAGATGTGTTTCCAGAAGAATTATCGGGTTTACCACCAGTGCGAGAGATTGAGTTTGGTATTGAATTAGTCCCGGGAACAACTCCGATTTCGATAGCTCCGTATCGGATGGCACCTACTGAGTTAAAAGAGTTGAAAGCACAGTTGCAAGAGTTAACAGATAGGGGCTTTGCGCGACCGAGCTTCTCTCCTTGGGGAGCACCAGTTCTTTTTGTGAAAAAAAAGATGGAACGATGCGATTGTGTATTGATTATCGGCAACTGAATAAGGTAACCATAAAGAATAAGTACCCGTTACCTCGGATTGATGACTTGTTTGATCAGTTAAAAGGGGCTTCAGGATTCTCGAAGATAGATTTGAGATCGGGCTATTATCAGTTGCGAGTCAGAGATACAGATGTGCCAAAGACTGCATTTCGAACGAGGTACGGACATTTTGAGTTTCTGGTTATGCCTTTTGGACTCACTAATGCACCTGCTGTTTTTATGGATCTAATGAATCGGGTCTTCAGACAGTTTTTGGATCGGTTTGTAGTTGTGTTTATTGATGATATACTAATCTACTCGAAAAATGAAACCGAGCATGCCGAGCATCTGAGATTAGTGCTACAAACTTTGAGAGATCAACAGTTATATGCGAAATTTAGTAAGTGTGAGTTCTGGATGAAAGAGGTCAGCTTTTTGGGACATGTTGTTTCAGCATCAGGTATTCGAGTCGATTCGAACAAAATTTCGGCTATACTTGATTGGAAGCCACCGAAGAATGTTCATGAGATTCGAAGTTTCCTAGGCCTTGCGGGATACTACAGACGGTTTGTGAAAGGTTTTTCCGTGATAGCTACACCTTTGACAAAGCTACTACAGAAAGATGTCAAGTTTGAGTGGTCAGAGAAGTGCCAGAAAAGTTTCGAGCAGTTGAAAGCCCTTTTGACCGAAGCTCCAGTATTAGCTCAGCCTGAACCGGGTAAAGAATTTGTTGTGTATTCTGATGCTTCCTTAAGTGGTTTGGGCTGTGTATTGATGCAGGAAGGTAGGGTAGTAGCCTACGCATCAAGACAATTGAAACCGCATGAAAGAAATTACCCGACGCATGATTTAGAGCTTGCAGCCATTGTGTTCGCCCTGAAGATTTGGCGTCATTACTTATTTGGCGAGAAATGCCATGTTTACTCGGATCACAAAAGTCTGAAGTATTTAATGACTCAGAAAGATCTGAATTTGAGACAACGCAGGTGGCTAGAACTGTTGAAAGACTATGAATTGGTAATTGACTATCACCCGGGAAAAGCTAACGTTGTTGCAGATGCGTTAAGTCGGAAATCATTATTTTCTCTTCGTGTAATGAATGTACAGTTGGCTATGTCTAGTGATGGTTCGATCATAGCTGAGTTACGAGCAAGACCGACGTTTATTCAGCAAATTTGTGATGCACAGAAAGTTGACAAAGATTTGATTACTAGGCGAATTCAGTGTGAAAAAGATGCAGGGTCAGATTTTCAAATTGATACAAATGACTGTTTGAATTTTAAAAGCCGAATGTGTGTTCCGAAGAACTCAGATTTGATTCAGATGATTCTGAGTGAGGCTCATAGTAGTCGACTATCGATTCATCCGGGTAGCACAAAAATGTATAACGACTTGAAACAGTTCTGTTGGTGGCCTGGCATGAAACGGGATATATCTGAATTTGTTTCAAAGTGTTTAATCTGTCAGCAAGTAAAAGCTGAACA
Source organism: Gossypium australe (assembly GCA_005393395.2). Classification (NCBI taxonomy): domain Eukaryota; kingdom Viridiplantae; phylum Streptophyta; class Magnoliopsida; order Malvales; family Malvaceae; genus Gossypium; species Gossypium australe. Next base: position 106,201,724 of record CM016624.1, read on the forward strand.
TCAAGTGCCATCCGAACTACTTCAACCAATCTTGATACCTGAATGGAAATGGGATAGAATTACAATGGATTTTGTATCCGGTCTTCCTATGACACCGAGTAGGAAAGATGCTGTCTGGGTTATAGTTGATAGGCTGACTAAATCCGCTCATTTTGTGCCAGTACGTACAAACTATTCACTTGATAAACTTGCTGAATTGTACGTATCACAGATTGTGAGATTGCATGGTGTACCGAGTTCCATTGTTTCAGACAGAGACCCGAGATTCACATCGCGGTTTTGGAAGAAGTTGCAAGATGCTTTAGGTACTAAACTTCATTTTAGTACAGCTTTTCATCCGCAGACAGACGGTCAGTCCGAGCGAACTATTCAGATACTTGAGGACATGTTGAGATGTTGCGTTCTCGAGTTTGAAGGTACGTGGGAACGATACCTACCTTTGATTGAATTTGCTTATAATAATAGCTTTCAATCTAGTATCAAAATGGCGCCTTATGAAGCCTTGTACGGGCGTAAATGTCGAACACCGTTGTACTGGACTGAGCTCAGCGAAAATAAGATACACGGGGTTGATTTGATTAAAGAGACTGAACAGAAAGTGGCCATAATCAAAGATAATTTGAAAGCTGCATTAGATCGACAAAAGTCCTATGCTTATTTGAAACGTAAAGACATCGAATTTCAGGTAGGAGATCGTGTATTCTTAAAAGTTTCCCCGTGGAAGAAAGTACTCCGATTTGGTCGGAAAGGCAAGTTGAGTCCGAGATTTATTGGACCGTATGAAGTCATTGGACGTATTGGGCCTGTTGCTTATAAATTGAAATTGCCCTCTGAGTTAGAAAAGATACATGACGTATTTCACGTTTCGATGCTTCGTAAGTACAGATCAGACCCGTCTGATGTGATCACACCGTCAGAGGTTGAAATCCAATCTGATTTGACATATGATGAAGAACCGATCCGTATCTTAGCTCGGGAAATAAAAGAGTTGAGAAATAAAAGAATTCCATTAGTAAAGGTACTATGGAATCGTCACGGAGTTGAAGAGGCTACGTGGGAGCCTGAGGATTCAATGAGGCAACAATATCCGACGTTATTTAACGGTAAGATTTTCGGGGACGAAAATCCTAAAGGGGGGAGAGTTGTAACAGACCAAATTTGACCCTAGTCGGAACGGTGGTTTCGGGACCACGAATCCGAGTCCGAGGAATATTTTTATAGTATATTTTGTGTCTATAATATGTGAATTAATATGTGTGAAAGTTTCGTAGAAAAATTTTATTGTTTAAATGCTTAATTTGATAGAAAGGACTTAATCGCGTAAAGCGTAAAAGTAGCATACTAAAGTGAAATGTGTTAATTTGAGCATGGCTTTATAACATGAGGTATGAAAAGGGTAAATAACCCATTTTATAAGTTAGTGGATGACTATGGACAAGTTTGTCCTTAAGTTATATTAGTTGATTATTTTTGAAAATGAGCATGTTTGAGGTTCGGCCATGGCTATATTCTTGTGATTTTTGGTGTTTTATGATTTTATATAAATGGTATGTTAAAGATTAGTATATTTTGCATTGGAAATTTTGGTAAATTTGAGTGTTTTGGGCTAATTTGTAATAATGAAATTTTAGAGGGGCTTAATTGCAAAATAAATGAAAGAAATGGACTTGTATAGTCCCTATACAAATTCAGCCCTTAAGGAGTATGGGGAGATTTGGTGTATTTTGAGTTTTATGCAAATAGGACTAAATTGCAAAGTTTTGAAATACTAGGGGTAAAATGGTAATTTGCCCATTTATGTGTTTTGGGACTAAATTGAATTGAAACATACTTGAATGAGCTGAATTTAATGTGTTCTTGATCAAGAGCAAAGAAAAACGGAATTAGATCGGGGAAAGGCGAAGGTTCTCGAATAGCCGATTCGCACGGACTATCGACAACCGAGGTAAGTCCTTAAGCTGAAATATGTACAGAAAATTTACGGACATATTAAATGTTAATGTTTGATAAATTTTAGTACATAGTCATGTCATAGCCGAATATATATATAGTATATTAGATTGACTGTTTAATTTGATAATATGACATGAATAAGTGTCTCGATGTGAATTGTGGGATCGTACAATGACGTGATGTTTTTAGTTGTATATTGTGGATCAGCTTAGTTGGATTGGATATATATATAGTTATGAAGTGTGTGTGTGGAATGATTGATCACATTGATATGTTTCAGGCTTTATGCCTAGCAGGCCTTGTGCCGGTGATATGTTTCAGGCTTTATGCCTAGTAGGCTTCGTGCCGGTGATATGTTCAGGCTTTATGCCTAGCAGGCCTCGTGCCGGTGATATGTTCGGGCTTTGTGCCTAGCAGGCCTAGTGCCGGTGTTATGACTTTGGACCTCGAATTCAGCAGGCTTAGTGCCGGTGTGTGAGATCCAGGTAATGTTTAGTAAGATCTAGCTAATAAACTAAGTATGTCAAATAATTTGGGAGTGAATTCGAAATTCGGTTGTAAGGCATCTATTATCTCTACCAAGTGATTTATAAACATGCATATGGAAGTGTATAGATGTATGAACGTGATACCATTACGAAAAAGATGATACTGGGAGGTTTTATGTATGATTATACATGTTCGGCCATTATGTACATAAGTATAAGATAAGAAATGGTTATTTAAGTTTTTGAGTTGATTGTTTTAAATGTGAAATCATTGATAGTGTTAATGGTTTGCTTAACACTTACTAAGCTGGCAAGCTTACGGTGTGTTCTTGTTTACTTTTATTTTTTTTTTAGATTTTGGTTCAAGCTACGGACTCGACGGATCCTTGAAGAAGTCAACCACACTATCGAATCTCCTTTTGGTATTGATAACTTTGGTTATTAGTAAAAAGGGCATGTATAGGCTATCTTTGATGTATTACTAATGATACTTAAGCATGTATATATATAATAGCCAGGCGAAGATGGCTATTTAGGTTGGTTAAATTGCTCATGTGTTTTGATGAAATATTTTGCTCATGCTATGAATGTTTGATTGGATTTAGATGTGGTTTAAGTAATATACAATACGAATAAGTGTTATGCATACTATCTATTCGGTTGGAAAAGAACTTAACTTGGGTAGTTGTTGTTTAAAGTAGTAGATTCGGCTAGGCCATAATAGTGACTTTCTAATCAAAGTAGTATGTATATATCATTGTCTGTTAGGTTCAATGTTAACGAAAGGTACAGATAGTCATAAATCGTGAAAATGTGATTTGTATGTTCGATCAAGGTATGGTTTATATGTTTGTATTATAGGTTAAGTTGGTTTGAAATTTATAGTAATGAAAGGTCAATTATGGTAAGAAGTTGTAACTTATATTGTGCATAATTACAAGAGTTAAGGTTCTGCATATTCGGTAATAGGTACTAATAATTATATTTGAAATGTTTTGTATCTTAGTTTATAAGTGTGAAAGCAAGTGATAATTGCATGTAACCCTAATGATTTAATAGTAGCTTAACTACAAGGTTTGGTGTATTTGGTTCGAAAGAAAATGGCATGTGTGGCATGTTGCATTAAATGGATACTAAGGTAGTTGTATCCTAAAACAAGCTTGATAAATATGTCAGTATTAAGGAGTGTAGTATAATATTTGATCACTTAGTTGTTATGGATGATTACATCAAATATGTTTTATCTTAGCACATTAAGTATACATATATATATACTATGCACTTGTGATTATTGGATAGTAAATTTTGTGAAATGTTTGGGTGTTCTAATAAGTTAGCGTATATTCATTTATACAAATTAGTAATTGCTAAGTATTTAAATGTTTAAATGTCATTATAGTGATAATCTCATGATTTGCTTATATATATATATTTTTGCGAAAATGCTCTGTGTGATTACGTGAATGTACGAAAGTTGTATTTTTCTTTGATAATGCCTCGTAACCCAAATCCGGCGACGGATACGGGCTAGGGGTGTTACAATCCACCGGTGGCTTTAAGCCCATTATAGTAGCTTTGCTGCAACGTTGGGTAGTGCCGCTGCTAGTGCTACCTTTGGAGTGTAGGGTTGGGTGGGTTGATATTTATATCCCCACAGGTGTGTAGGGTTGGAAGGGAAATGGTGTGCAGGGTTGGATTTGGGATGGGTGCATTGCATTCATGTGATACAGATGTGATATGAGGTCGTTGTAGGCTAAGGCCCAAGACCACCTATTTTGATAGGGCTTAGGCCCAATGTAATATTTGCATGTTGATTGGATTGACAAGGGTTGTACACACTGAGTTATGAAACTCACACCCTTTTTATTAAATGTTTCAGGTGATCCTTAGTAGACGACTCGACGTGGGAGAGGACTCGGGGATGGCCACACTACAAGATACTTAAACATTTTATTTAATTGTTTAAAAGACATAATTTTAAATTGCTTTATTTTTGATGAATGTAATATGGCCTTATACTCTGATTTGACTTTAGCTTTTGAGTTTTGTTATTATTGTTTCAACTGTTTACTTAGTTATTAAACCTGAGTAAATTTCTTATGTTTAAACATGGTTTCCAAAATTTTTAAAATTATAAAATGGGCTTTTATCATTACTTAACAAAATGTTCAAGGATTTTTGGGCTTTTAGGCTTTAAAATTTAACTTAGCAAAATCATTTTGAAATATGCCTTCGATGTGACATTCTCGGATTCGGCCATAACGTCTGGGCCGGGTCTGGGGATGTGACATCCTTAGTGTGTTTTGTTAAAAAACGAAGGGCTATCTAACTTCTCCTTGTCGTTAACCTTGTATTAACAAGGATAGGGTTCAAAGATCACAAGCGTGGTCAGGATCGTTAGCAAGTGGTAAGTGTACTCGTCTCAGTTGTGGATTAGTGAATGGTCGAATGTATGTCTGGCTTATAGGGGTGACTTGTGTCGAATATGAGTCACTTTATTGTTGATAGTATATGTGTGGGTGCAGATCTACGTGAATTGTAGCTAAGGAAGGGCTACTAGAACTAGTGGCACACGGTAAGGTTATGGTAAGGCTTCAGTTTTTAGGTAAATACTATAGTTAAGTGTGTATTGATTGGAGATTGGTATTAGTTGTAGGTTAAAGGCTGAGGATAGTGTAGTACATCGCATTAACCAGGTGTGTACATACACTTCACACACGACAAATTGGCAAAAGCCAAAATACTAAAAACCCAAAATGCCGAAAAGTCGAAAAGCCGAAAGGTTGGCACCAGCAACCACACGAGCGTGCGAACATTCGTGTGGGAACACCGATACGATTACCGGGGCCAAGAGAGCGATCTCATGGTCTCGGGCCACTACTTGGATGACCGAGCCAGACAGGGCTAAATGGGCCTATCGAGCTCATGGGCCCAAGTCAGCAAGAGTTGATATGTGTAACTGAATGATGGATGGTTGTATGATTTGATTGTGATTGGGCCTAATGGGCTACATAAATATGATTGGGCTTAATGTGCTATATGGACATGATTAGGCTTAGTGGGCCTTATGGGATTTTAGAAATGCATACTAGGGTTTTAATGGAATCTAGGCCTAGTTCTGATAAATTCTTAAATAGAATAAGACTTAATTTAATAATCAAACATGTCTGTGGACAAGTCGCTAGGTTAGAGTGTGGCAATGGACATATGCATGTCTAGGATTGGATCTAGGGAGAGCTTGGTACTTAAGCGGTCCTAGTGACCCACCTCCTCTTCTCTAGGATCCTACCTGATGCATAGTGTCTGTTCACTTTAGCCACAAGGACTTGTTAATGGGCCAAAGTTCATAACTAAAACTCGTGATTTGCAAAATTACCAAAATACCCCCGGATTGTAAAACTATCAAAATACCCCTGATTTGTAAAATTACCAAAATACCCTTAATTTGTAAAATTACCAAAATACCCCTGTAGGGTAGATTTACAAAAATACCCCTGGGTAGTGAAATGACTAAAATACCCCTAGGTGCTTAATGTGTGAAAATGTGTATGTTGCATTCATGAGATATATGTTGCACTTGGGTTGGTTTGATGATACGAAGGAAGATATGCGAGGATCGCACAGTCGCTTGACGACCATGGATCCACCGGTGGCTTTAAGCCCATTATATGCTTAGCAGCCTCGCTGCAACGTTTGAGTAGTGTCACTGTTGGTGCTACATTTGGAGTGTAGGGATGGGTCGGTTGATATTTATATCCCCACAGGAGTGTAGGGTTGGAAAGGAAATGGAGTGCAGCGTTAGATTTGGGATAGGAACATTGCATTAATATGATACTGATGTGATATGAGGTCATTGTGGGCTAAAACCCAAGACCACCATTTTTTATAGGGCTTAGGCCCAATGTGATAATTGCATGTTGATTGGTTACCAAGGGACGTACACACTGAGTTTCGAAACTCACCCCCTTTTTATTAAATGTTTCAGGTAACCCTCAGTAGACGGCTCGACGTGGGAGAGGACTCGGAGATGGCCACACTGCAAGATACTTAGAAATTTTTGTTTATTTGTTTCGAATGACTTTAATTTAATTACTTTATTTTCATTGAAATGTAATAAGGCCTTGTATCTCCAACTTGACTTTACCTTTGGGTTTTATTATTGTTTCAACTGCTTAATTATTAAACTTAAATAAATTTCTAAAGTTTAACATGGTTTTCGAAGTAACTATAACATATGGCCCAGACATTATGGCTGAACCCGGAGATGTCACATCAAAAGGATAATTCTGAAACGACTTTGTTTAGTTAAATTTATGTTCAGTAGGAAATTTGCATAGTTAAAAACTCAAGTTTACGATTTAGAATTCCTTGCAACTTGTTAAGTTATGATGAAAGCCCATGTTTTAAGAAAACGTCCATATGTTATAGTTATTTTGAAAACCATGTTAAACTTTAGAAATTTATTTTAAGTTTAATAATTAGGCAGTTGAAACAATAATAAAACCCAAAAGTAAAGTCAAATTGGAGATACGAGGCCTTATTATATCCCAATGAAAATAAAGCAATTAAAATAAAGTCATTCAAAACTAATCAAAAACTTCTAAGTAGCTTGCAGTGTGGCCACCTTCGAGTCCTCTTCCATGTTGAGCGGTCTACTAAGAGCCACCTGAAACATTAAAAAAAAGGGGTGTGAGTTTCGAAACTCAGTGTGTACGACCCTTGGTAATCCAACCAACATGTGATTATCACATTGGGCTTAAGCCCTATCAAAATCGATGGTCTTGGGCCTTGGCCCACAATGACCTTGTATCACATCAGTATCATACGAATGCAATGCTCCCATCCCAAATTCAACCCTACACTCCTGTGGGAATATAAATATCAACCCACCCATCCCTACACACCAAAGGTAGCACCAACAGCAGCACCACTCAAACGTTGCAGCAAGGTTGCTAAGCATATAATGGGCTTAAATCCACCAGTGGATCCAAGGTCATTAAGCAACTATGCGATCCTCACATATCTTTCTCTGTATCATCAAACCCACCCAAGTGCAACATATATCTCATGAATGCAACATACACACTTTCACACATTAAGCACCTAGGGGTATTTTAGTCATTTCACTACCTAGGGGTATTTTCGTAAATCTGCCATACAGGGGTATTTTCGTAAATCTACCCTACAGGGGTATTTTCATAAATCTACCCTACAGGGGTATTTTCATAATTTCTTTCATCTCGAGTTTTAGTTATGAACTTTGGCCCATCAACAAGTCCTTGCGGCTAAAGTGAACAGACACTATGCACCAGGTAGGATCCCAGAGAAGAGGAGGTGGGTCACTAGGACCACTTAAGTACCAAGCCCTCCTTATATTCAATCCTAGACATGCATATGTCCATTGCCACACTCTAACCTAGCGACTTGTCCATAGACATGTTTGATTATTAACTTAAGTTTTATGCCATTTAAGAATTTATCGGAACTAGGCCTAGAGTCCATTAAAACCCTAGCATGCATTTCTAAAATCCTATAAGGCCCACTAAGCCTAATCATGTCCATATAGCCCATTAAGCCTAATCATGTTTATGTACCCCATTAGGCCCGATCATAATCAAATCATGCAGCCATCCATATCACTCCATCATTCAATTTCACATCTCAACTCTTACCGATTTTGGCCCACAAACTCGGCAGGCCCATTTAGCTCTATCTGGCCCGATTGTCCAAATAGTGGCTCGAGACCATGAGATCGCTCTCTCGGCCCCAATAATCGTATCGGTGTTCCCACACGAATGTTCGCACGCTCGTGTGGTTGCCGGCGCCAACCTTTCGGCTTTTCAGCTTTTCGGCATTTTGATTTTTTTTGGGATTTTGGCTTTTGCCGATTTGTCGTGTGTAGTGTATGTACACACCTTGTTAATGCGACGTGCTACACTATCCTCAGCCTTGAACCTACAACCAGTACCAATCTCCAATCAATACACACTTAACTACAGTATTTACCTAAAAATCGAAGCCTTACCATAACCTTACCGTGTGCCACCAGTTCCAGTAGCCCTTCCTTAGCTACTATTCACGTAGATTCGCACCCACACATATACTACCAACAATCAAGTGACTCATATTCTACACAAGTCACCCCTATAAGCCATACTTACATTCAGCCATTCACTAATCCACAACTGAGACGAGTACACTTACCACTTGCTAACGATCCTTACCACGCTTGCGATCTTTGAACCCTACCCTTGTTAATACAAGGTTAACGACAAGGAGAAGTTAAATAGCCCTTCGGCTTTTAACAAAACACACTAAGAAGGTTGACTGAGTACTTACTGAATCCTACCCTTGATCCTGCGGCCTAGATAGCTACTGAACGAGATCCGACTTTTAACACTTGATCAACAGATTTGTGATGGAGGAAAACAACAAAGAAACGGCAGAAGTAGGGATTTCGGCAAAAAGGGATGATGGTAATTCGACAATGAAAGAAAAAGAATGATGGGAAGAAAAGAAAAAATAATGAAAACTCAAAGAACCCTTCAAAGGAATCCAGCTCCCCCCTTTTATAGCCATAGCCGAAACTACCTTCCCCCCAGAGTCCAATTCGGCACCAACATATCCACACCTCAATCCTCTATCTTTTCTCTCTTATCTTTACCCTAAATTTCTCTCCAGAACACTCCCTTCCAGAATCCACTCCAGCGCCACTACCTTTCTTCCATGTGCAAAAATAAAACCCCTCAATTCACCACTCTTAAGCCTCGAACCTTGGACCTTTTCACCTGATAATAATGTCACCTTGTAGCTCCCCAAGTGACACCACCTTGCCACTGGACCACAAGCCCAATTGTGTCCTATTTTCCCCTTAATCTGTTTAAGAGGCCTAATACCTGAGACTAGGGTCCACTAAGGCAAAAATTAAATTTTTCCCTATGGTCTTCCCTATCCCTAAGACTTCAAATAACCCTGGTAATACCTTAAAATTAATACTCTAAGTGCTACTTGTACATACCAACTTCAGTGCACAGAAATTTAGAGTTTCAGGATTTTGGGGCGTTACAATTCTACCCCTCTACAAAAAATTTTGGCCTCAAAATTTACCTGATTGAAACAGGTGAGGGTATTGTCGTCACATTGCCTCCTCAGATTCCCAAGTAGCCTCCTCGGCATTATGGTTACACCAAAGCACTTTGACCAAAAGGACAGACTTCTTTCTTAGCACCTTAACATCTTGATCAATTACTTGAACTGGCTCCTCTTCAAAAGTTAAGTCTGGTCTAACCTCAATCTCCTCGACTGACATGATGTGAAAAGGGTCTGAGCAATAACACCTTAGCATTGATACATGGAACACATCGTGTATTTGGCTCAATTCAGAAGGCAATTCCAGCTGATAGGCAACTGGCCCAATTCGCTTTAACACCCAGTATGGCCCAATGAATCTAGGGCTTAACTTACCCTTCCGACCAAACCTTAACACCTTCTTCCAAGGGGAAACCTTGAGAAAAACCAAGTCCCCCACCGCATACTCAATCTCTCTCCGTTTGAGATCAGCATATGACTTCTGCCTATCCGTCGCCTTCTTCAACTGATCCCGAATGAACTTTACCTCATCTTCGGTGTCTGCTACCAACTCTGGACCCAATACTCGCCTCTCACCCAACTCGGTCCAACAAGTCGGAGTACGACATCTTCGCCCATACAATGCATCATATGGTGCCATTCCAATACTTGCTTGATAACTATTGTTATATACAAATTCAGCTAACGGCAAGTAATCCTCCCAACTACCTCGAAGCTCAATTACACACCCTCTTAGCATATCCTCCAAAACTTGAATTACCCTCTCCGACTGACCATCAGTCTGAGGGTGAAATGCTGTACTAAAATCCAACCTCGTACCCAGTGCTTCATGCAACTTCTTCCAAAAGCGAGACGTAAAACGAGGGTCTCTATGAGATATAATAGAGACAGGAACCCCATGCAATCTCACAATCTCCGCCACATACAACCTTGCCAACTTCTGTAATGAGTAGTCAGTGTGGACCAGTATAAAATGGGCAGACTTAGTTAACTGGTCCACAATAACCCACACATAGTCCTTCTTAGCAGGCGTCAAGGGTAGCGCACTAACAAAATCCATAGTAACCCGCTCCTACTTCCATAGTGGAATCTTAATCGGCTGGAGTAACCCTGATGGTAGTTGATGCTCCGCTTTCACTTGCTGACATACCAAACATTTGCCCACAAACTCCGTAACCTCGCATTTCAATCCCAGCCACCAATAAAGCTCTCGTAAATCCTGATACATCTTGTTACCTCCAGGGTGCATAGCATAGGAACTACTATGCGCTTCCCGTAGTATAGACTTCCTTAGCTCTTCGTCCCTTAGCACACAAATTCTACCATGGAAACACAACAACCCATCACTATTTAACCCAAAATCTGTCATTTCCCCATTCTCAATTTGCTTGAATCGAGAACCCAGAGTTTCATCCAATGACTGCTTAACTTTAATTTGCTCAACCCACAGTGGCTTCACTTGCAACTCGACTAACAAGCTCTCGTCGTCATACAAACTCAACTGAGCAAACATCGCCCTCAAATCCAACATAGCTCTACGGCTTAGCGCATCAGCCACCGCATTTGCTTTGCCCGGGTGATATTCGATTGTACAATCATAATCCTTTAACAGCTTAATCCATCTGCGTTGTCTCAAATTTGACTCCTTCTGAGTTAAAAGGTACTTCAGACTCTTGTGATCTGTATAGATGGTGCACTTCTCCCCATACAAATGATGCCTCCAAATCTTAAGTACGAATACAACTGCTGCCAACTCCAAATTGTGGGTTGGGTAATTTTTTTCATGAGTCTTAAGTTGGCGTGACGCATATGCAACCACCTTTCTTCCTACATCAAAACACATCCCAAGCCCACTTATGATGCATCGCTATAAACCGTAAACCCCTTTCCAGGCTCTGGTTGAATCAAAACAGGGGCCTCCATTAAAACCTTCTTAAGCTTTTCAAAGCTTTCTTGCTGTTTATCAGTCCACACAAATGACACCCCCTTCCGTAGCAACTTAGTCAAGGGTGCAGCGATTAAGGAGAACCCTTTAACAAATCGCCTATAGTACCCATCCAGGCCTAGAAAACTTTGAATTTTTGACAACGTCTTAGGTTGTAACACCCCCAGACCTAGCCCAGACGTTATGGTCGAATCTGGGAATGTCACATCAAAGGCATAATTCAAAATAATTTTCCTATGTTAAAATTTAAGACCCAAAAGCCCAAAATCCGTGAGTCTTGTTCAGTAATGATAAAAGCCCATTTAATTATTTTAAGTATTCCGAAAATCATGTTTAAACATAAGAAATTTACTCAGGTTCAATAATTAAGTAAACAATTGAAATAATAAAACTCAAAATCAAAAGTCAAATCGGAGTACAAGGACTTATTACATCCAACGAAAATAAAGTAATTAAAATCATTTCTTTTAAGACAATTAAATAAAACTTCTAAGTATCTTATAGTGTGGCCATCTCCGAGTCCTCTCCCACTTCGTGTCGTTTACTGAGGATCACCTGAAACATTTAATAAAAGGGGGTGAGTTTCAAAACTCAGTGTGTACGACCCTTGGTAATCCAATCAACATACAATTATCACATTGGGCCTAAGCCCTATCAAAGTTGATGGTCTTGGGCCTTAGCCCATAATGACCTCATATCACATCAGTATCACATGAATGCAATGCACCCATCCCAAATCCAAACGTGCACTCCATTTCCCTTCCAACCCTACACTCCTGTGGGGATATAAATATCAACCCACCCATCCCTACACTCCAAAGGTAGCACCAGCAGCGGCACTACTTAAACATTGTAGCAAAGCTGCTATAATGGGCTTTAAAGCCACCGGTGGATCCACGGTCGTCAGGCGACTATGCGATCCTCAAATCTTCCTCTGTATCATCAAAACCCACCCAAGTGCAACATATATTTCATGAATGCAACATACATATTTCCACACATTCAGCACTTAGGGGTATTTTGGTCATTTCACTACCTAGGGGTATTTCCATAATTCTACCCTACAGGGGTATTTAGGTAACTTTGCAAAATAGGGGTATTTTGGAAATTTTGTAAATCAGGGATATTTTGGTAATTCTACAAATCAAGGGTATTCTAGAAATTTTACAAATCAGGGGTATTTTAGTAATTTTGCAAATCAGGGATATTTTAGCAATTTTGCAAATCAGAGATATTTGGGTAATTTTCAAATCAGGGGTATCTGGTCCCTCTCGAGTTTTAGTTCTGAACTTTGGCCCATTAACAAGTCCTTACGGCGAAAGTGAACAGTCACTATGCACCAGGTAGGATTCCAGAGAAGAGGAGGTGGGTCGCTAGGACCGCTTAAGTACCAAGATCTCCCTAGATCCAATCCTAGTCATGCATATGTCCATTGCCACACTCTAACCCAGCGACTTGTCCCCGGACATGTTGGTTGTTAAATTAAGTCTTATGTGTTTTAAGAGTTGTTCAGAGCTAGGCCTAAAGTCCATTAAACCCTAGCATACTTGTCTACGTCCCCATAAAGCCCATCATGCCCATTTCACGTTCATATAGCCCATTAAGCCCAAATCACATCCTTATGGCCCATAAGGCCCAGATCTCATTCATATGGCCTATTCGACCCAAAATAATTCTAGATCATGTAACAAGCATGACTAACTCAATTCATATAACCAAATCAATTAATTTCATCAAACTTAGCCTCAGGGCCCACTAGGCCCATTTAGCCACTTTCGACCTTTCGGCATTGCCGATATCATGTGTGTGTAGTGTTTGTACACACCTGGTTGTTGCAACGTGCTATACTATCCTTGGTCTTGAACCTACAACCAACCAACCTTCAATCAATCACCCATACGTAATCAAAATATTTACCAAAAGCCGAAGCCTTACCGCAACCTTACCGTGTGCCACTGGGTTCTAATAGCCCTTCTTTAGCTACTAATCACGAGTATTCCCTAGATATGCACTCACACATACACCATCAAACTTCGGGTGACTCATAATCCACACAAGTCACCCCTATAGATCATACTCACATTCGGCCATTTACTTAAACCATAATCGAGTTGAGTACACTTACACTTTTCTAACGATCCTTACCGCGCTTGCGATCTCTAAACCTTACCCTTGTTAATGCAAGATTAACAACAATGAGAAGTTAGATAGCCCTTCGGCTTTTAACAAAACACACTAAGGGGTTAACTGAATACTTACCGAATCCACTTTTTATCCTGCGGCCTAGATAGCTACTGAAAGAGATTCGGCTTTTAACCTTGACTGATAGTAAATAACAATTGATTTGTGATGGAGAAAAACAACAAAGATGCGGCACTAATAGGGATTTCGGCAATAGAAGATGATGATACTTCGGCAATAAAAGAGTTTGGCTATGAGAGAATTCGGCAAAAAGGAATTCGACTATAGGAGATTTCGACAACAAGGCAAGTTATTTTCGATTGAGGAAAAATAAGGTTTCGACAAGGAAAAGAAAAAGAATGGAAAATTCGGCATTACCTAGGACCCCATAGTCGACACACACACATTTATATAGCCTATAGCCGAAACTTAGCCACCCTAAAGTCCAATTTGGCACCACTTCATCCACTGCTCATCTCCTAATTTTTCTCCATGATATCTCCCTTATCATTCTCCTAAGTTCTCTCTACTGATCACTTCTCCTTAGAGTCCCTCTACAAGCCACTTCCAGCTTCTAGAAGCCTAAAATTAAACTCCAAAATAAAGCTAAGCTAGCACTCGAACCTCAGACCTTCCTGCATGCATATGTCGCCACCTCTCTACAGCTTAGTGACGTCACTTAGCCACTTCACCACAAGCTTCTTTGTGCCATTTTTCACTTATTTTTATTTAAAAGCCCACTACTCACAACCATGATTCCTTAATTAATTAAATGAAGAATCCTCCACCAAAAAACTTGAACCCAGAGCTTCTCCAACACATCTAGACCCTCCAAATTCATTAAACCTTTAAAGCCGTCATGTCATTTGTCATTTTCTTGCTCACTTAAAAATTTTATGAGACCCAAAGTCCAATAGGCCCAATTCTACTAGGCCCAAATTCGGGGCATCGTTTCCAATCCAACACTGCTTCCACCTTTCGAGGCTCAACTCTAATCCCCTCAGCTAAGACCACATGCCCTAAGAAAGTGACTTCCCTTAGCCAGAATTTGAATTTGCTAAACTTAGCATAAAGTTGTTTCTCCCTTAGAATCTGTAACACAATCCTTAAGTATGCATCATGATTATCCTCTGTTCTCGAGTATACTAAGATGTCTTCTATGAAAACTACTACGAACTGGTCTAGATACGATTGAAAGACTCGGTTCATAAGATCCATAAAAGTAGCAGGTGCGTTCGTTAGCCCAAAAGGCATCACCAAAAACTCGTAATGTCCATAACGAGTTCTGAAAGCTGTCTTATACACATCTGCTTCCTTAACCCTCAGTTGATGGTACCCTGAACGCAAGTCAATCTTCGAGAAAACTGAAGTTCCCCTAAATTGATCGAAAAGGTCATCTATCCTTGGCATAGGGTACTTATTCTTAATGGTTAACTTGTTTAACTGCCGATAATCGACGCACATCCTCATGGACCCATCCTTCTTCTTCACGAATAATACCGGTGCTCCCCATTGAGACACACTTGGTCTAATAAATCCACGGTCCAATAACTCCTAAATCTGGGCCTTCAACTCCACCAGCTCCTTTGGTGCCATCCTATAAGGTGTGATGGACACTGGAGCCGTACCCGGTAACAATTCTATTCCAAACTCTACCTCTCTATTGGGAGGTAACCCAGGCAATTCCTCTGGAAAAACATCAGGGAATTCTTTTACTGTTCTCAAATCCTTAACAGTAGAACTCTCAGATTCCAAATCACTAATATAGGCTAAGTAAGCTTCACAGCCCTTCCTCACCAACTTCTCTGTCCTTAAAGCCGAAATCACGTTTGACAAGTAATCACGTCGTTCCCCGATCACTACTACTTCATCACCTTCCATAGTTCTTAACACCATCCGCTTCACAACACAACCTAAAGTTGTCTGGTGCCTCGTCAACCAATCCATGCCTAAGATGAGTCGAACTCACCAAATGGTAATTCCATCAAGTTCGCTAAGAAAGTAACTCCTTGAACTACCAATGGTACATTCCTAAACAACTTACTAACTTTCACCGACTGCCCTAAAAGACTTAACACAGTCATTTCATTCGCAATGGTTTCAAACTCATCCCCTACAGTTTCAGCCTTATTGCATACAATGTACGAATGTGTTGACCCCACATCAATTAGAGCAATATAAGGTAGCTCACGAATAAGTAATGTACCCGTTATCACATCCGGTGCATCTCCTTCCTCTCTGCGACGAGCAGCATAGACTAAAGCTAGCTGCCTCGCCTCTGCCTATTCTGTACCTCTTTCTAGTGCTCTACGTCCTCGTCCTGTGCCATTGCCGCCTCTGGCTTGTCCACGGCCCCTTGGTGATTGTTAACCACCCCTCTGTGGCTGAAAATTACCTCTGCCATTGGCTCGCCCCTGATCTGGCCTTCTCGGGCACTTTCTAATCCTATGTTCCATAGATCCACGGCTCAAACAAGCTCCTATTCTTCTCCAGCATTCGCTCGTATGCACTTTTCCACACACAGCACAAGGTGGTATCCCAGTATTAGTAACAGCAACAGGGACCCCAGCTCTAACCGGCCCATTCACTCTGGTGCTCCTCGCAAGCCTCTATCCAGCCCCTATAGCTTCCACGTTCCATTTGTTCTTGCCCTTCTCCTTCTCTCGGTTGAGGCACTCCGTGTGCTTTACTTCCTCCGTTATCTTTGCTTTCTCCACCAAGACCACAAAGTCCCGCTCCCTCTGTAAAGCTATAAGTACCCTAAGGTTATCTCTTAACCCATCCTCGAACCGTACGCATCTCTCATGCTCTATTGCGACTATTCCTTTGGCATATTGACTAAGGCGCAGAAACTCAGCCTCATACTCTGCTACCAACTTATCTCCCTAAGCCAGACTCAAAAACTCCTTCCTTCGAGCATCCACATAGCCTGCTACAATGTACTTCCCCTGGAATGTCGATTTGAAGAACTCCCAGGTGATCTACTCCGGTTGGTTGCCCTCCTTTACGGTCAACCACCACTGATAAGCTTACTCCCTAAATAAGGATATCGACCCTTTCAACTTTTGTTTTGCCATGTAAACCAGGTCATCCATTATTCTTTCCGTAGCTTTCAACCAGTACTCCGCCACATTCAGGGCCACCACAGCTACTCCTTTGAAAATCTCAGCCCCATTAGCTCGGAGTCGCTCCGCGATCGACCCACGACTTTTTGTACCATTATTGGGCCTAGTGACCCTTTCTAAAATCCTTAACATGGCCTGCGATACTGCATCTTCTGTAGCGGCAGCCCGTTCATATGGTCTCGTTTCAGCTACTGGTGAGGCCGAAGCCTCCTCTACTCTAACGTTGGGCATATGGCCCAACGCCGATGACCCAGCCCTAACATTTCCACGGCCTCTGCCGCTGCCTCTTGCACCCCTTCTAGCACTCATCATTGCGTGCGTATTTCTGGATTAGAGTTTTTATGAAATTAGTTCATAGTTCCACTGTTTAAAGCACATGTCTTATGCAAGTAACAATTTAAAAGTTGTTTCTCAGTCGTAAATCCACTACAGGCTTAAGTATCCTACGAGCTTTTTAGTCTCTAAGAACCTATTGTTTACAGTAGCCCAATATCTAAATACAGTTCAGCAATTTAAACAAGTGTAATCACAGAAAAACTTACTTGGCTCGACGTCGAGGGCTCGGTCAACCACAGTTGAAGAATCCTGAAAAACCTTTTTAACCTGCTTGTTTTAAAAACCCAAAATCTAAGGCCCATTTTATAGCTCGAGCTTTGTAACTGGGCTCTGATACCACTAAACGTAACTGTAATTGCCCAGTTTAGGGGCTAGTCAGAACAGTGATCCTGGAATCACTAATTTGTGATTATAGAAAACTATTTTCATGTTATGTTATTTGTTATAACATGTTTATAAGGATGCATGAAAATTTTGGAGCCTTAATTTTAGCAATTTCTAGCTAAATTGTGAAAATGGACTAAATCGCATAAAGTGCGAAATTCTAGTTATTTGCTAAAGGTGCCAATAGCTATGGGCTATTAATTGAGGCCTCAATTGTGTAATTTGGCCTTGCTTTAAGTGAGTAGGCCGGCCATGTGACATAGGGGACAAGAATTTTAATTTTTGGTCAAAATAGGTGGGAATTAGATGGTAAAAGAACAAAATAAGGTAAGTAAAAGATGTTATCATCTTTCACTATTCACCTATCTTCTCTCCACCGAAAATTGGAGAAGAAATGAAGCTTTGGGGGTTTGAACTTTCAGCCAAGCTATCTCCCTTATTAGTAAGTGATTTTGATGACTTTTCTTGATAAAAATTGTACTTTTGGAGTCCCTAAAGCTTAAGCTAGCTAATGAAGGGACTATTTTGCAATATGGTTGAAAGTCTAGGGACTTGCCATGAGAGAGTTTATGCTGGTTGCTGAGTTTTTATGGAAGAGAATGAATGATAGGATGATGAGAAACAACTTTTGTGAAAGGTGTTGTCATGAAAACACCTAATTTGGGCTAAAATGCAAAAGTTGTAAATTGTTCATTAAGGCATGAAATAGTATAAATTATGGATAGTTATAAGAGGATAAAATGTTCAGCTAGGCTTGTTTAACCAGAAAATGTGATGAAAATTTATTTACGAGCGTAGGGGAAAAATCATAATTTTGCCAAATTGTAGAGGCAAAATAGTTAGTTTTGCCTAGAGTGTAGTTTATGGTGAATTATGATTTATAAGTGATTAAATCACTAAATTTCATTGTTCTAGATTAAAGAACTCAAGTTTTGGACCTAGGACGGGTGAAAAGAGAAATGTGGGCAAAAAGTCATTTTCGGTCATTTCATCATCGAGGGAAGTTCATGTGCAATTATTGCAATTATGTACGAGCTAGTTTAATATTCCAATGCTATATGGAATGTATGATTACTTATGAATGCATGAATCATCTTTTAATGAGATGTCAAGAGAATTGAATTAAGGAGTAATAAGAAAATGTAGATAGTATGAAATGATGTTAGTTAAGTTCCAATGTAAGACCATATTGGATTATGGCCTCGGTGAGGGATATTAAATAAGACCATGTCAGGGACATGGCAACGATGTGAGAATTCGTATAAGACCATGTCAGGGACATGGCATCGACATGTTAATGCAAGTGAAACCCTATTGGGGTATGATGTCAAAGTGACACTAAGTGTATGAGACTCAAAAGAGCCGTTTAACAATGTGAGTGATTCAACTTGTATGCTGAAAATGAGAACATATGTGGTTGTACCATGCGGAGCACATATGTGTGTTAGAATTGAATTGAGATGAATTCAGTTTATAATAAACCCTTAGTGGGTTATGTGTAATCAATTCACTTTAGTTGCATAAGATAGATTTATTGATGCATTGTGTGAATACAAACGAGTATCATAGAAAGTTAAGTAAGAATAGTGGTGTGCGAGGATGTTCTCGGATGAACATTTGAAATAGAGAATTACAAGTGGATAACTAACTATGAACGTATAATAATGGTGGGCTAAGTGCGAAACCACCGAGAGATTAGTAGTATGAATGGCCTATCGAAAATGCTTAAAGTATTGTTTTATGTGATCACATGGTGATTAGCGCAGGAATGTATGCTTGTTAACACAAGTAGATGGCTTGTGGCATTGTAAGAATATGGTAAGAGATTGAATGTATAAGCTTCAAGAATGGTTGAGTAAGTAACCATGAATTTAAGAGAAAATTTATTAAAATACTTTGTAATTGTGTATATTCAATGACTATCAGTATTTTCAGTTATTCGCAGATGAACTTGCTAAGCGTTATTGCTTACTCCTCTTCTTTTCTCAACTCTTATAGGCTATTTTAGCTGGCTCGGGTTGGAGACTGCCGGAGATGTTTTAACACTATCGGATAGACGTTTGGTATGTTGTTTCAGGTTTTTATGAGTTATGGCATGTATAGGGATTCTTTTGAAGTTGATTAAGTTCTTATTGATGTAGCCAAATTGTGTTGGCCTAAGAGAACTTAGAGCATGGTTGTGTATAGCCACAAATGATTGTTTTAGTTAGTTGTATTTATATGGGAAATAGTTCCCTTAATGTATGGGTTAAAGACTTTATCTCTCTTATGATTAAATGTCTTTAAATCAAAAAATTTATTGATATTACTAGAAGTCATGTGTTGATGAATGAATGTATACAATTAGAGTGGTAATTGGCTTTGAAATTAGCCTTCATGTGCCCACACAGATAGACGCACGGGCGTGTGTCTAGGCCGTGCGCACCCTGCACCTTAGTGTTTTAAGTCAGGATAGACCACGGGCAAACCCCACTGCCGTTTGTTTAAGTTGTGTAAGACACATGGACAGAACATGGGCGTGTGCCCAGGCCGTGTGTATGAAGTCAGTAACTCCCCACGGTTGTAGACATAGGCATGTCAAGGCCGTGTGAATATAGTCAGTAACTCCCCACAGTTGTGAACATGGGCATGCCTAAGGGAGCACGGGCGTGTTCCAAGTCGCACGGGCGTGTGAACTCTGATTCAAGTAAGAGTTTTCGATTAAAATCCTGAAATTTTTTGGATAAGTGCTTAAGGCCTTGTAGGCCCATGAAATGTGTGATTAGATTAAAAAGAGAAGTTTTTAAGTCATAACAAAATTTTACAACCTGTAAGTGTAAGTTTTAAGTGAGTTCAAGCAAGGTAATGTCTCGTATCCAATCCTAGTTTAGGACTCGGGTAGGGGTGTTACATTTAGTGGTATCAAAGATATGGTTTAGTCGGTTCTAGGACTAGCCTAACGTGAGTAAGAGTCTAGCTATACATGCCATAGGTGGACCGTGATAGTGTGATATCTCCCGGCTCTAACGAAATTGTTTTGTTAAGACAGAGATTACTCCCAACCTAGCTAATTTCATCAAGTTTGTATGATTTCCAAGCTTCATGAATATTTTCATTGAATTGCTTATGATGTGGTTATACGCATACTATTTCTATGAAAATGTTCAGTTGTTATATTAAACGAAGGAGTTACTAAGATTAAGCATAGGAAAGTCCCGATTGAAATTTAATTACCAAGGATACTCGATCTACCACATGAAACGAGAAAGTCCGTGTAAGACCATGTTTGGAACATGGCATCGGCATTGATATGTATGCCAGTGTAAGACCATGTTTGGAACATGGCATCGGCATTGATATGTATGCCAATGTAAGACTATGTTTGGAACATGGCATCAGCATTGATATGTATTCCAGTGTAAGACCATGTCTGGGACATGGCATCGGCCATATTATGAGGGCCAGTGTAGGACCATATTTGGAACATGGCATCAGCATTGAGACGAGAGCTCATGTAAGACCATATCAGGGATATGGCATTGGTATCGAGACACATGTGTATTGAGATTTAGTATTCTTGGTCATTCATAGTAATTCAGTAGGCAGTCGAGTAAAACTGTTATCAAGATATGCTAGTTAAAGCTGACTAAGAGTATTGTCCATGTTATGAATGACGATATTGAGATTATGCTTATCATAGCAAAATATGTTGATCTATGTGATCAAGTAATACAAGTATCTTATTTACCTTACAAGCATGAGACTAGTAAGTACCAAGAGGTATGAATAGAAGTTTATGATCTGTGTGTGATAATGCATGAAACGAGAGTTATAAAGTGATAAGCTTATCTACATTGTCTTACTGCGCATAAGGTGTTATATACCCAACCTATTGCGTTAGGTGAATATAGTGAGTAAATTTACCCATGGGATGGGGTATATGTGTATATACGATTGTCTGAATGATGTATGATCAATACGTCCACATAGTCAAATCTCATGTGCGACTATTAAAGTAGATGATGTATAATGTTTTATTTTGTGACTCTATATGAAACTACGAGTATTATGGTGTGAGAGTTAAATTAGGAAGTTTGACTAAGTAGAATGCAGGGATGAGTACGGTCGTTCAACGATAAATGATGAATAAGACCATGGTTGGACTATGGCGATATATGTGATCCCATATAAGACCATGTCCGAGACATGGCATTGGTGGCGATACGTGTGCCAGTGTAGGACCATGTCTGGGACATGGCATCGACCATATTATAAGAGCCAGTGTAAGACCATGTCTGGGACATGGCTTTGGCACAAAAGAAAGATCTCGTATAAGACCATATCTGGGATATGGCATTGGTATCGACATGAGTTCCATGTAAGACCGTATCAGGGATATGGCATTGGTATTGATATGAGACTTCGTGTAAGACCGTAGCGAGGCTACGGCATCGTGATGACATGTAAGGAAATAGTTGGGCTATGACGTGTGATATGAGAAAGACCATAGTTTGACTATGACACTCAGGTAAACGACGTACTCAAAACCCGTAAGACATTCTCTAAGTTGATAAATGATAGTAAAAGAAAGCAGAGCCAGATGCTGAGTACTCAAGCAGATATTAATGTGGAACTTGAGTAAGTAAAGTCACTGCTCGAAGGTATGAGTGATAGAAACAATTATAGCATGGAAAATGTGAAAACTCACTTGGAGTGAGTTGTGTGACTATGATGATAATTCATTGATGATGAATGTTAAATTATATGTATATGGTCACGAGAGTCAAGTTATGGGATGCTATGACCTCACCCCCTTACCACTGTTGAATTATGATGAGATGTTATGAGAGTTAAGTTAAGTAAGTTTGCATTTGATTACTGCAATAATTATATTAGCATAATTGAGAATGCTTTGCATCACGTTGATGCATGATATCCTACTAAATAGAGTAACTGTTGTTGAACATGAGGTTGAAGTCCTAGAAGATTAAAATGAAAAGGTTATCAGTGAGTTATGAAATAGATGAGATCCCGTATAAGACCATATCTGTAATATGGCATCGGTAATGAATATGATAATCGTATAAGACCATATTCAGAATATGGCATCGATACTTGATGTGGAAGTCCATATAAGACCTTATCCGGGATATGGAATTGGCAATTCGAGGAGACTCCATATAAGACCACCACCGGGATGTGGCATTGGTTTCATACCTACATGAATGACGGGGATATGCGTCTTTGACTATCCCTAGTGATTAATGGGACGGATAGATGAGTCTAGAGGTAGAAATGAGAATTGTGTCAAAGTCATGTGAATGAGTGAATATAGTCACTCGTGAACGGGTCGCAAGGAAATGAGTACGGAGTGAGGCACGGTATGTGCTTAATAAAGGCGATTGTTAGTAAGTATGTATGATTTCTTTAACAATTGTATTAATTATGCAATGTTAAGGACAAAGGGAAGTTAACCTAGGCTATTTGACGCAAGTGAGTAGGAAGCCTGAGATGTATGCTTATCGAGATCTTCTTAAATTGATGTTCATTAATGAAAAGAATTGTTAAGAAGTTTGAGGACGGAATGGTTAAAGAAACCATGTTTGAACTGTGAGAGTGTTCAATTATGATAACCATAGTTGTATGAATCATAATGATCTCTTTAAGTATTAGTGTTAATATCTTTTGCTTCACAGGAGCGATGTAGTTGTTGATCTCATGAATTGGGATCGTGTGAGAATGTTAGCCGATTGCGAATCTAGAATCAAACGGTTGTCGACTTAGTAATTGGAATTAATATTCCTTTATCTCCTCGTAACCTTATTCAGGTACTTTGAAGAGGAAGTTGGTGATGATTCTAGTATAAGGAGTAGATTAATGTATTGAAACATGATTCAAGTTTTGTGTATATTTGCGCATGAATCAGTAAAGAGAATAATGTATGCATGTGAGTAGGGAGTATGATACAAGGATGTACTCCTCGAAGTGTTCAAACCGTGATGGTTGAGTTGAAAGCTAGAAGGAACTTCTAATTGAAAGTTCTAGTATTGAGTTCAGTCTGAATTGAGGAAAAAGAGCTGACAGGTTGGCGATCCAGAGACGATCACTTTTGTATATGTGTTGAGGTTAGATGTGTTGTAATGATCCATGGGGAAAAAATTGATGTGTAATTTCTGAGTCTTAATGAGTGGGAGTATCTTATGAAAAGGAAATAGTGGAAACGACTTGAGCTATTACCATGGTGGGTATAGTTATGGTAATACTTCTCAGACAGTAGACATAGTACAGATGTTTGAATGAAAGATCCATGTTAAGCAAGCGAGTTAGTTACTCGGTTGACTCTAGTTGGTAATATCCCAGTTTCAGCGAGATTAACGACTAGAACGAGTCTTCCTTTCAGAGTAAATGAGTTCAGAAATGAGGTAGTAAATGGTATTTTAAATAAGCTCTGAATGAGTTTATTTAAGATGATAAATCCAGAACTTATGCAGAAGTTTTGGTATGAGATTTAGTAGTATCATATCTACTAATACAAGAATAAGGAAGTACAGTTATGTGCATAAATGTTTGACAACAGAGTACAATTCATGATATGAATGAGTTATGGTCAGAAGTAGTTGACCAGTAAAAGCTGAGTTTCCAAAGCGTATAAGTCGAGACTATTACGATTGGTGAATGCTTTAATGAGGAAGTGAGCTAAAACCTTATAGATTTTAAATTTGGTTTGACAAAATTTCCAAGAGGGGGATGTTATTCGAATTGTAGTGAATCAACCAGTAATGATTCAAAAGATCATTGGGATTTGTACAGAGTTCCCAACTGGTAGATTATTGAGTATATGCGTGGGAGGAAGAAAAACTTAAGTCTCAAGCCCCGCTTTGACCTTGTGTATTATAGCCTAAAGGTTGTTGACAAGAGAAATTTGAGGATAGGTAGGATTTGTGATTTTGAAGAGTTGATGGAGACATTTTAAGAATGATAGTAGACATAGTACAGATGTTTGAATGAAAGATCCATGTTAAGCAAGCGAGTTAGTTACTCGGTTGACTCTAGTTGGTAATATCCCAGTTTCAGCGAGATTAACGACTAGAACGAGTCTTCCTTTCAGAGTAAAGGAGTTCAGAAATGAGGTAGTAAATGGTATTTTAAATAAGCTCTGAATGAGTTTATTTAAGATGATAAATCCAGAACTTATGCAGAAGTTTTGGTATGAGATTTAGTAGTAGCATATCTACTAATACAATAATAAGGAAGTTGGTGGGTATAGTTATGGTAATACTTCTCAGACAGTAGACATAGTACAGATGTTTGAATGAAAGATCCATGTTAAGCAAGCGAGTTAGTTACTCGGTTGACTCTAGTTGGTAATATCCCAGTTTCAGCGAGATTAATGTCTAGAACGAGTCTTCCTTTCAGAGTAAAGGAGTTCAGAAATGAGGTAGTAAATGGTATTTTAAATAAGCTCTGAATGAGTTTATTTAAGATGATAAATCCAGAACTTATGCAGAAGTTTTGGTATGAGATTTAGTAGTAGCATATCTACTAATACAAGAATAAGGAAGTACAGTTATGTGCATAAATGTTTGACAATAGAGTACAATTCATGATATGAATGAGTTATGGTCAGAAGTAGTTGACCACTAAAAGCTGAGTTTCCAAAGCGTATAAGTCGAGACTATTACGATTGGTGAATGCTTTAATGAGGAAGTGAGATAAAACCTTATAGATTTTAAATTTGGTTTGAAAAAATTTCCAAGAGGGGGATGTTATTCGAATTGTAGTGAATCAACCAGTAATGATTCAAAAGATCATTGGGATTTGTACAGAGTTCCCAACTGGTAGATTATTGAGTATGTGCGTGGGAGGAAGAAAAACTTAAGTCTCAAGCCCCGCTTTGACCTTGTGTATTATAGCCTAAAGGTTGTCGACAAGAGAAATTTGACGATAGGTAGGATTTGTGATTTTGAAGAGTTGATGGAGACGTTTTAAGAATGATAGTAGTAACTCCTCCTAATAAGATTTTCGAGGATGAAAATTCCTAAAGGGGGAGAATTGTAACAGCCCGATTTAGGGGCTAGTCGGAACAGTGATCTTGGAATCACTAATCCGGGATTAGAGAAAATTATTTTCATGTTATGTTATGTGTTATAACATGTTTATAAGGATGCATGAAAATTTTAGTGCCTTAATTTTAGCAATTTCTAGCTAAATTGTGAAAAAGACTAAATCGCATAAAGTGCGAAAGTTCTAGTTATTTGCTAAAGGTGCCAAATAGCTATGAGCTATTAATCGGAGGCCCCAATTGTGTAATTTGGCCTTGTTTTAAGTGAGTAGGCCGGCCATGTGACATAGGGGACAAGAATTTTAATTTTTGGTCAAAATAGGTGGGAATTAGGTGGTAAAAAGAATAAAATAAGGTGAGTAAAAGATGTTATCATCTTTCACTATTCACCTATCTTCTCTCCACCGAAAATTGAATAAGAAATGAAGCTTTGGGGGTTTGAACTTTCAGCCAAGCTATCTCCCTTATTTGTAAGTGATTTTGATGACTTTTCTTGATAAAAATTGTACTTTTGGAGTCCCTAAAGCTTAAGCTAGCTAATGAAGGGACTATTTTGCAATATGGTTGAGAATCTAGGGACTTGCCATGAGAGAGTTTATGCTGGTTGCTGATTTTTTATGGAAGAAAATGAATGATAGGATGATGAGAAACAACTTTTGTGAAAGGTGTTGTCATGAAAACACCTAATTTGGGCTAAAATGCAAAAGTTGTAAATTGTTCATTAAGGCATGAAATAGTAGAAATTGTGGATAGTTATAAGAGGATAAAATGTTCAGCTAGGCTTGTTTAACCAGAAAATGTGATGAAAATTTATTTACGAGCCTAGGGGAAAAATCATAATTTTGCCAAATTGTAGGGGCAAAATAGTTAGTTTTGCCTAAAGTGTAGTTTATGGTGAATTATGATTTATAAGTGATTAAATCACTAAATTTCATTGTTCTAGATCAAAGAAATCAAGTTTCGGACCTAGGACAGGTGAAAAGAGAAATGTGGGCAAAAAGTCATTTTCGGTCATTTCATCATCGAGGGAAGTTCATGTGCAATTATTGCAATTATGTACGAGCTAGTTTAATATTCCAATGCTATATGGAATGTATGATTACTTATGAGTGCATGAATTATCTTTTAATGAGATGTCAAGAGAATTGAATCGAGTAATGAGAAAATGTAGATAGTATGAAATGATGTTAGTTAAGTTCCAGTGTAAGACCATATTGGATTATGGCCTCGGTGAGAGATATTAAATAAGACCATGTCAGGGACATGGCAACGATGTGAGAATTCGTATAAGACCATGTCAGGGACATGGCATCGACATGTTAATGCAAGTGAAACCCTATTGGGGTATGATGTCAAAGTGACACTAAGTGTATGACACTCAAAAAAGTCGATTAACAATGTGAGTGATTCAACTTGTATGCTGAAAATGAGAACGTATGTGGTTGTACCACACGGAGCACATGTGTGTGTTAGAATTGAATTGAGATTAATTCAGTTTATAATGAACCCCTAGTGGGTTATGTGTAATCAATGCACTTTAGTTGCATAAGATAGATTTATTGATGCATTGTGTGAATACAAACGAGTATCATAGAAAGTTAAGTAAGAATAGTGGTGTGCAAGGATGTTCTCGGATGAACATTTGAAATAGAGAATTATAGGCAGATAACTAACTATGAACGTATAATAGTGGTGGGCTAAGTGCAAAACCACCGAGAGATTAGTTGTATGAGTGGCCTATCGAAAATGCTTAATATGTTGTTTATGTGATCACATGGTGATTAGCGTAGGAATGTATGCTTGTTAACACGAGTAGATGGCTTGTGGAATTGTAAGAATATGGTAAGAGATTGAATGTATAAGCTTCAAGAATGGTTGAGTAAGTAACCATGAATTTAAGAGAAAATTTATTAAAATGCTTTGTAATTGTGTATGTTCAATGAATATCAGTATTTTTAGTTATTCGCAGATGAACTTACTAAGCATTATTGCATACTCCTCTTCTTTTCTCAACTCTTATAGGCTATTTTAGCTAGCTCGGGTTGGAGATCACCGGAGATGTTTTCACACTATCGGATAGACGCTTAGTATGATGTTTCAGGTTTTTATGTGTTATGGCATGTATAGGGATTCTTTTGAAGTTGATTAAGTTCTTATTGATGTAGCCAAATTGTGTTGGCCTAAGAGAACTTAAAGTGTGGTTGTGTATAGCCATAAATGATTGTTTAAGTTAGTTGTATTTATATGGGAAATAGCTCCCTTAATGTATGGGTTGAAGACTTTATCTCTCTTATGATTAAATGTCTTTAAATCAAGAATTTTGTTGATATTACTAGAAGTTATGTGTTGATGAATGAATGTATGCAATTAGAGTGGTAATTGGCTTGGAAAATAGCCTTCATGTGCCCACACGGGTAGACACACGGGCGTGTGTCTAGGTCGTGCGCACCCTGCACCTTAGTGTTTTAAGTCAGGATAGACCACGAGCAAACCCCACGGCCGTTTGTTTAAGTCGTGTAAGACACACAGACAGAACATGGGCGTGTGCCCAGGCCGTGGGAATGAAGTTAGTCACTCCCCACGGTTGTAGACACGGGCGTGTCAAGGCCGTGTGAATATAGTCAGTAACTCCCCACGGTTGTGGACATGGGCATGCCTACGGGAACACGGGCATGTTCCAAGTCACACGGGTGTGTGAACTCTACTTCAAGTAAGAGTTTTCGATTAAAATCCTGAAAGTTTTCGGACAAGTGCTTAAGGCCTCGTAGGCCCATGAAATGTGTGATTAGACTAAAAAGAGAAGTTTTTAAGTCGAAACAAAATTTTACAGCCTGTAAGTGTAAGTTTTAAGTGAGCTCAAGCAAGGTAATGTCTCGTATCCAATCCTAGTTTAGGACTCAGGTAGGGGGTGTTACAATAACACCCCCAGACCCGGCCCAGACGTTATGGCCGAATCCGGTGATGTCACATCAAAGGGATAATTCCAGAATGACTTCGTTTAGTTAAATTTATGTTCAATAGGAAATTTGCATAGTTAAAAACTTAAGTTTCAGACTTATAAATCCTTGCAACTTGTTAAGTTATGATGAAAGCCCATGTTTTAAGAAAACGTCCATATGTTATAGTTATTTCAAAAACCATGTTAAACTTTAGAAATTTGTTTTAAGTTTAATAATTAGGCCGTTGAAACAATAATAAAACCCAAAGGTAAAGTCAAATTGGAGATACGATGACTTATTACATTCCAATGAAAATAAAGCAATTAAAATAAAGTCACTCGAAACTAATTAAAAACTTCTAAGTAGCTTGCAGTGTAGCCACCTCTGAGTCCTCTTCCATGTTGAGCTGTCTACTGAGAGTCACCTAAAACATTAAAAAAAATGGTGTGAGTTTCAAAACTCAGTATGTACGACCCTTGGTAATCCAACCAACATGCGATTATCACATTGGGCCTAAGCCCTATCAAAATTGGTGGTCTTGGGCCTTAGCCCACAATGACCTCGTATCATATCAGTATCATACGAATGCCATGCTCCCATCCCA
The DNA here is from genome assembly GCA_005393395.2 of Gossypium australe. NCBI lineage: Eukaryota > Viridiplantae > Streptophyta > Magnoliopsida > Malvales > Malvaceae > Gossypium > Gossypium australe. The sequence goes on from CM016624.1 coordinate 106,230,809, forward strand.
AATCCAACCCTGCACTCCATTTCCCTTCCAACCCACCCATCTCTACACTCCAAAGGTAGCACCAACAGCAGCACCACTCAAGCGTTGCAGCAAGGCTGCTAAGCATATAATGGGCTTAAAGCCACCGGTGGATCCACGGTCATCAAGCGACTATGCGATCCTCACATATCTTCCTCCGTATCATCAAACCCACCCAAGTGCAACATATATCTCATGAATGCAACATGCACACTTTCACACATCAAGCACCTAAGGGTATTTTAGTCTTTTCACTACCCAGGGGTATTTTCTTGAATCTACCCTACATGGGTATTTTCATAAATCTACCCTACAGGGTATTTTCGTAATTTCTTTCATCTCGCGTTTTAGTTATGAACTTTGGCCCATCAACAAGTCCTTACGGCTAAAGTGAACAGACACTATGCACCAGGTAGGATCCAGAGAAGAGGAGATGGGTCATTAGGACCGCTTAAGTACCAAGCTCTCCCTATATCTAATCCTAGACATGCATATGTCCATTGCCACACTCTAACCTAGCAACTTGTCCACAGACTTGTTTGATTATTAACTTAAGTTTTATGCCATTTAAGAATTTATTAGAAGTAGGCCTAGAGTCCATTAAAACCCTAGCATGCATTTCTAAAATCCCTTAACGCCCACTAAGCCTAATCACGTCCATATAGCCCATTAAGCCCAATCATGTTTATGTAGCCCATTAGGCCCGATCATAATCAAATCATACAGCCATTCATATCATTCCATCATTCAATTTCACATCTCAACTCTTGCCGATTTGGGCCCACGAACTCGGCAGGCCCATTTAGCTCTGTCTGGCCCAGTTGGCCAAATAGTGGCTCGAGACCATGATATCGCTCTCTTGGCCCCGGTAACCGTATTGGTGTTCCCACACGAATGTTCACACACTCATGTGGTTGCCGGCGCCAACCTTTCGGCTTTTCGACTTTTCGGCATTTCAGTTTTTTTCAAAATTTCGACTTTTGCCAATTTGTCGTGTGTGAAGTGTATGTACACACCTGGTTAATGCAACGTGCTACACTATCCTCAGCCTTGAACCTACAACCAATACCAATCTCCAATCAATACACACTTAACTACAGTATTTACCTAAAAACAGAAGCCTTACCATAACCTTACCGTGTGCCACCAGTTCTAGTAGCCCTTCCTTAGCTACTATTCACGTAGATATGCACCCACACATATACTATCAACAATCAAGTGACTCATATTCCACACAAGTCACCCCTATAAGCCATACTTACATTCGGCCATTCACTAATCCACAACTGAGACGAGTGCACTTACCACTTGCTAACGACCCTTACCACGCTTGCGATCTTTGAACCCTACCCTTGTTAATACAAGGTTAACGACAAGGAGAAGTTAGATAGCCCTTCGAATTTTAACAAAACACACGAAGGAGGTTGACTGGGTACTTACCGAATCCTACCCTTGATCATGCGGCCTAGATGGCTAATAAACGAGATCCGACTTTTAACACTTGATCAACAGATTTGTGACGGAGGAAAACAACAAAGAAATGGCACAAGTAGGGATTTCGGCAAAAAGGGTATGATGGTAATTCGACAATGAAAGAAAAAGAATGAGGGGAAGAAAAGAAAAAAGTAATGAAAACCCAAAGAACCCTTCAAAGGAATTCGGCACCCACCTTTTATAGCCAAAGCCGAAACTACCTTCCCCCCAGAGTCCAATTCGGCACCAACACATCCACACCTCAATCCCATATCTTTTCTCTCTTACCTTTACCTTAAATTTCTCTCCTGAACACTCCCTTGTAGAGTCCACTCCAGCGCCACTACCTTTCTTCCATGTGCAAAAATAAAACCCCTCAATTTACCACTCTTAAGCCTCGAACCTTGGACCTCTTCACCTGATAATAATGCCACCTTGTAGCTCCCCAAGTGACACCACCTTGCCACTAGACCACAGGCCCAATTGTGCCCTATTTCCCCTTAATCTTTTTAATAGGCCTAATACCTGAGACTAGGGTCCACTAAGGCAAAAATTAAATTTTTCCCTATGGTCTTTCCTATCCCTAAGACTTCAAATAACCTTGGTAATACCTTAAAATTAATATTCTAATTGCTACTTGTACATACCAACTTCAATGCATGGAAATTTAGAGTTTCGGGATTTTAGGGTGTTACAATGGGCCACTAGTAGGACATGTTAGTTGTTAATAGTTTTGTGGCCACTGGTAGGGTATGTTAGTTACTAACCAGTAGGCATGAGTGTTAGGTTTTGGTAGAGCATGTTAGTTGCTAACTAGCCTAACGTTATCAGTGCTGCCTACAGTAGGACTTGTAAGTTGTTAACCATGGAAAAGAGCCTTGTACTCACAGGAACACGTAGGTGTTAAAAATGATATGATATGATATTAAAATATTTGTTCTAATTTGTGAAATCTAAGGTTCAAACCAAGGAAGGTTATGAAAGAGTAAGCTAATATGATATGATGCATGTTTGTTAATACATATATTAGTCGAGATGAAAAGAAAGATTAATGATTAAGAAAGTACGTTCTAATTCCTATTGATGTGTCAACATCGTAAGAAATTCCTCAAGAGATGATAACTGGTATATTGAATCTACCCTAGTAAGTTTTGAAAGGAAGTTTGAGTTTGCCTAAAGAAAGGTTGCGATGCAAAAGATACTTATGAGAAAAGACTGTGTTAATAGAGAAGCAACAATTCTGTTAAGTTATAGTGCTATGTTGAGGAAAGGATATAAGAGTACGCCCATTATTATGAAAGATGGTATATGCAAAATATGTGAGTTTGCCCAAAAGGTTATACGCTAAGGTTAAGTGTTAGCCAACGAGATAAGAGTATATGTCCGTATGTCGCGGCATATAGAGTCTAATGTATTACTATGCGTTATAAACTTGCCATGTATCTGTCTTTATTTAAGGGTTGAGTTTTCCATGTTGGAATTCACCAATTTCTTTTGAACTTACCCTTTTTCTTTCCCTCATTCAAGGTGATCTTCGTTATAAGCTTATTGAAGGGACTAAGCCAGAAGAATAATTCTCTGTTTTGAGCTTCATATGTGCCTATTTTGTAACATTCATATGTTTTGGGGGTGGCATGTAACTCTGTTCTAAAAATGAATCTGTAATATATAGTTTTTCTTATTCAAATATTGGTTTATAAGAATGTTACCCCCTTTGACGATTTGTTAAAGTTTATTAAGTTCTAGCTACGAAAGGGTTTCTCCTAGTATTGTATTTTAAAGAAGAGTTTCAATCGAAAGATCTTAAATATATTTACTTTTATTCTATGCTGAATGTTGTTAAATAAACTTATGTTTTGAAGAAGTTTTCTAAGGCTCTGCCTAGTTAAGTTAATATGTATCGTAGTTGAACTAAAAATCTAATTGGGCATAAGTTTGTTTCCTGTTTGAGTAACATTTTAATTGACCTTAGAGGATTAAGGTGTTAGTTACCTTGTGTAAGACCATAGCTCGTCTGTGACAACAAATTAAGTTTGTTAGAATGGCGAACCAGAAATTTGATTGGATAAGAAAATGGGAAATCACCATAAGACTTCGCGTGGCAAGTAGGATATTAGCATGAGTTGGCGCACCCAAGAACGCGAGTAAACAAGCTAGCAAGGGAATAACAAGGTAGAGGCAATAGACTAGATATTCTATTCGAGGTATGAAGTAACCGTCATTATTAGTTCACCAGTGGTTGGTAGGGAATATTTCCTTAGGTATAATCCGTGGGTCAATGAAGCAAATGCTTAGCCAAATGGTTTGAACGGTAAGTCAACCAGTGACTTATCAAAAAAGACGATGTCGGGTTAAGATCTTTGTAACATCCCAGAAATTAGGGTTAGTAGAATTGGGTTTGGGAATCAAGAGAATGGTTGAGATTATCTGTGTTTTTAGGAATAAATGAGGTATTAGTTTGTTTGATAAGAGTTAGTGAAACGTTCTTTGAAACCCAAGTTCAAATCCCTTTTCTCGCATCATTTTTATTATTTTGCTCATTTTTCCTTAAACCCTAATATCTGACATGCCTTATTTTTAAAATAAATATTGCGAAATTATTTCAAGAATGAGGAAAAAGCCTAATGGTTAAAAGAAATATAAGAAAGCATGGAAATAATTGAATTTTGCAAAATCCCTTGTTTTTTTAATGTGTATGCCATCCATACCCTTGAACCCTAAGTATAAATACAAATTTTTATTGTATTTTTCAGACTTTAATTCAATTTTCCCAACCCTAGCCACCCTTTTCCTCTCCTCTTTTCTCTTCAATTTTCTTTCTTTTTCCCATTGTTGTCGTGGCCTACACCTCCCATTTTACCATCTCTTTCTTCTGCTTTTTTCATCAAGATTTTACACCATCTCCTTTACTCTATTTCTATCTTTTATCCTCCTCAAAATCATCTCCAAATCTGAAATCTTGAACCTCAAGATCGATCCCGAACATTGCCAAGAAAGTGTCATTGTCGTTTCTCTCAACTAGCTTGGGTAAGATCTATTTTCTCTTCAATTTCTTAATTAATCTTGTCAATTAAAAACCAAAATTTCCAGATCTAAAATTTGGTGTATTTAAATTGATTTCAAAAGAAACTTTTTTTTAGCTTTTAATGAGATCTCAAACCATTTTAAAATTCAGCCCCAATTTTGGCCACCATGGGTAGGGGTGCGTGCGCCTATGTGCAAGAAAGGGTTTTTTTTTGTTTTTTGGGTCTTGCCCATATTTTTCCAGAATTAAAATGTGTTCTTGAACCCTCCTAATTAGCCTTTAATCACATTTTAATTAGGGAGAGACATTATTGATCAATTAGACAATCTAATCCCACAAATTGTGAAGTGTAAGTACAATTAAGGATAAATAGTTTGTTATTTTGACATAGTTGTTGAGTAAAGGTTATGAATTCATTAAATGAAGGAATTTAATCATTAATTAGCTACTGATTTTCCAGTATATTATTGAATTAGGTGCTGATCTAAATGCCCCAATTCATCCGTAAAGGCGAAGAACGATTGTATGTATGGTTCGCATCAATATAGTGTAAGGAATCTAACTAGTTTAGATTCATAAAATAGTTATAATTTCAACGATTGGTTGGAACTCATAAGTGGGTGTTTGGGTGCTAGTTTATGGTAAATTTATTTAATTTATACTGAATTTTGGTTTAGGTTCGTTTAATGAATTATTAAGGAAAATTGGAAGATTCGCTAGTGTGATGTGAGGAAGCGAAAAATAAGGTGTGGGTCTTAAACTCATAAAATTGTTTGAAAATGTTAAATATCATGTTATGTTTGATAAATTCACTTGCTGATTGGATTGGATTAATAATCAAATTATTGATTTTGTGAGTGGCCGAACCAGGTATGTTTCGAGCCATAAAAGATTGACATGTTGGCAAAATTGCTAGTCTGATAGTATGAATGTTTGATTGAGTTTGTAATTGCATATTTGAGTTCTGAGATATGAGAATGTTTGACTGAATGATGTAATGTGTTGAGATATTAAGCTTATGTATGATTTTAACACATGAGATATTTTTTATATTGTGTACTGAAAAAGGTGCTATTTATGCACAATGAAAATCCATAAAGTATGTGAAATTGAACGATATTGATTGATACCAACACAATGGTAATTTAAAAGATTGGAACACTATTTCCATTTACTAAAAGTATGTGACTATTGAGGACATGCTAAGCATGTCAAATGAATGTGAAAAGTATTAAGATATGATTATGTATGAGATTGTGTGACATATTGCATATGCATCGGGTCGGGATTTTGTGGTTGAAGGAGGAGTTTCGTGGAGTACCAGCGGCATATTATGTTTGCATTATTCATAGTCAGTGCAATACACCTAGAGTCCAAGGGGAATGGCGATTTATCACATTTTTACTGGTAGCTTGTCTGTATTTTTACTGACATAATTTTTTGCATATTGTTATCAGTGGTTTTAACCACAACAAGCTTAAGCCCATAATGTTCTGGAGTTTGGATGACAGGTTTTGGGGAACTCGTGGTGTGTAGTGGATGGTATGGGTAGGAACCTTTTTTCTTTGCATCATGCTCATGGCATACTCGAATATTATTGATTTATGATATGTGTTGTATTGAATGGTGTCGAAATTAATTATTGTTACTCGAATGAATGATGTCCTATGCTCATACACAGTTTGACATCAATTTGATAATGGCTATGTAATGATATGAAATTCATATGATGGTTATGTTTTCTTTTGTTAAAGCTAATTTATTTCACTGTATTCGATATTTTTGTTTGTTTAAATAATTGTTCGAATCACATTGAGCTTTTCATAAGCTCACCCCCAATAGTGTTTAACTTTTTAGGTAAATCTCGAAATTACGACCAGACTTGTCATTCAAAGAATCACCTTGGACCTCGGACTATTTTTAATAAGTATTAATCAGTCTCTATTGGTTTAGGTTTGTAATTTTTAATGACTTTTGGTCTGTAGCTTGGTAACTTTTCTTCTGGGACTTTTGCATGCACAGATTACTCAAGCATAATAATCAGATAATGCATGATATAAAGCTTAAGTAAAATTTGATAATGTTCCCTAGTTTCTGCTGCACTGCGAAGGAACCATTTTTTAAAAACAAATCGATAAGGCAACTAAGTTTCCAAAATGACTTGAAAAATGGTTTTTCCACTGCATTAGTTTAACATCGAGTTTTTTTTTTAAAGAAGAGTGACAAGCAAATAGTTTTTCTAAAATAACACTATTAATAATAAAATTAATCCAAAGTATACACGACGTAATGAATGAATGCTTTTAAGCTAACTCAAAGTACAACTACGGTTTTCTCTAAAAATGAGTTTATTTAAGGTCTTCAAAAGTAACGCAAGTTAGTTTAGCCATTTCGGTGGCTAATGTAGCCTTTTCAAGCTAGCCATAACGTCTAGGCCGGTTTAGGGAGGTTACAATCTTGTAATGTGGGGGAAAATCGTGGGGAACATCAATCAAGGAACTCCACAGAGGACTATGTGGGACTACCAAAGGTGGAATTGTCAAGGGATACACGGGTAGGAGGTAGTTTGTTGGGAATTGTTTACTAAATTTAAGTACCTTTAAGATTGATCTAAGGTAAATCAATGCTTAAGGGTTGTAATGGTAGTTGGAAGTCTGCCAGGAATAGAGGTAATGGGTCAATCAACCAAGTTTCATACTCGGGTCCACGAATGAGAATTTAGAATGGGCTTAGTTAGGAAAAAGGAATCTGACATAGGTTAAGACAAAAAAACAAGTTATCATCGAATTAGTACAACAAATACCTAAGGAGATCAGTATGGGTTATAGAGATCAAGGAAGGGATTTGTAGTTATAATGAATTCTTGGATAATTGCGAATAGGTAACACCAGTTCGATATGGAGAAAATGGGTATCAGTGTTAAGCCAAATTCAGGAAGAGTATCAAGTGGTTTTGTCCACCAAGGTTAACTCAAAGAGAGAAAGTGTGTGAGACATTATCCATGTCGTGGGATTTTTGCATTCTCCTCAAAATCCAGGAAGTTTAACTTGTGCATAGAATATAACCTTTTAGAATTTAAATTTGTATTTTATGAAAATTTTATGTGTAAACCTTACTAAGTTCTTTCGAACATATAAACTTTATTGCTTGGGTGCAAGGTAGATAAAGACTAGGAAATCAAGAGGAGGGACCAAGCCAGACTCCGCCAAAATGAAAAGTTGGGTGCAATATCTGTATCATGTATCTAGAGTGGAACCTTAAAGGACACGCCTCTGGGTTTGAGTTGATTACATCATATTTGAAATTTATTTACAATCTGTAAATTGTTTTTGGGAATAAGAATCGTAAGTACTTATCACTAGTTCAGAATGAGATTTAATATAGTTACATTCAAAATTTAAGAATTTAAACATGTAATTTAATCTAGAAATAAAAAAATATTGCTAATTTAATTGTTTTAATGTATCTTCGATACCCAGACCTGGTGATCGCGTTGGGTATAAGCTATTACACTTAAGACATAAGACCATGTCTCGAGACTTTGCCCTTCATGTCTTGAGACGTGTGATAAGTGCTAAAAATAACATATTTTAACCTTATTCTTAATATGTTTTTGGGTGATTATTCGATGTTGATTGTAAAATCTTTGTTTCTAATCCTTTAAATTTATGTTTTGATGCTTAATAGAGCACTTGGGAACAAAAAGAGCCAAAAATGACCGAAAACTAGAAAATCATAGCAAGCTACAATAGCCACATGGGCTGACCCATTCCACATGACCATGTGGTAAACCATTTTGATTATGTGGATTTGCACTCTGAACAACGAAGAAACGTGATTTTTAGGCTTTTTTTTTGGGAATTCTAAGACATATATATGACAAAAATAAGAAGAAAGAATGAAGCCATCATAGAATTACTCAAGAAAACAACTCAGAAAACATCATTGAAGCTAATTCTGAAGTAGATTTCCATCAAGATTGAAGATTCCCGGTTGACTTCTGACGAGATTATCATGAGTTTCTTTATTTCTTTTGGTTATACTTTATCTTGAATGTTTTTATTTTCAAGAATGAACTAATTTTCTAAATACCTAGGGAGATGAACCCTATGATGGATTCTATCGTTTAATTTTTATTTTATGCACTAAATACTTAGTTTCTTGTTCTAAATTATGTTTTAATTCCTGGTTTGATATTTCTAAATTATTGATACATGTTTGATATGCTTAAATCAGAGGAGGAATAGACCCTGTTTAAGAGTACATCTTGCATAATTGAGTGGAGTTGCATGTAATCGTAGAAATAGGACAACATAAATCTATCAGATTGGATTCAAATCTAATAGGGGAATCCATAGCATGATTTAATGCGATAATAGGGATTTTAATTAAAAAGAAATTTCAATTAATTGCTTTTACTCTCGAAAGAGATATTAGCATAATTTAAGGATTTCTATAGATCAAGTTACTAAGTAAAGAAATTGTGTAATTTAGATTGATAGTGACAGAGGAAATCCAAGTGAATTCTTTCTTGCGTATTGTTTCACTTCTTGGTTATTACTCAATTATTTTCATCTTTTGTTCTTTGTTGTGTTCGTTAGTTAATTATAGTTTTTAATCAACCACTCGATTTATTCGGTTAAATAATATAAATATAGTAATTACTAATACTTTTAATCAATCACTCGATATCTTTGCTCACCGTCGCTATACTATTAATTGATAAGTGCACTTACTTTAGTCAAAATTTCAGTTAGTTCATGATGCATCAATGTGCATGCTATGTGTAACCTCCCAGACCTGACATAGACGTTATGATCAGATTCTGAAGGTTACACAAGCCACCAAAATGGCTTAGTATACGATCGAAGTTTATTAAACAGTATTTTAAAATGTTTTCTTATTTTATTCAAGTTAAATATTAGTGTGTTTTCTTCTTTTCACTAAAGGATAAAGTTTTCCAAAAACGATGGAATTTAAAGTTTACTTAGGAAAGGGTTGTGAAGCTTATCTAGCTTATTTGTTGAATACAATAGTATCTAAAATAAAGATTGAATCAGTACTGGTAGTTTGTGAATATCCGGATGTGTTTCTAGAAGAGTTACCCGGGTTACCTCCGATCAGAGATGTTGAGTTTGGTATTAATTTAGTACCAGGGACTTCATCGATATCAATCGCTCCATATAGGATGGGTCCGACTGAAATGAAAGAATTGAAAGCTCAGTTGCAAGAGTCGACGGATAAGGGTTTTGCTAGACCAAGTTTTTCTCCCTGGGATGCTCTAGTGTTATTTGTAAAGAAGAAAGACGAATCTATGAGACTTTGTATCGATTATTGACAGCTCAACAAGGTGACTACAAAGAACAAGTATCCTTTGCCGAGGATTGATGACTTGTTTGATCAGTTGAAAGGAGCAACGATATTCTCGAAGATTGATTTGAGATCCGTTACTATCAGTTGAGAGTTAAAGAGTCGGATGTGCCGAAAACTGCTTTCAGGACAAGGTATGGGCATTATGAATTTCTTGTTATGCCTTATGGATTAACTAATGCCCCTGCTATTTTTATGGACTTGATGAATCGAATTTTCTGACCGTACTTAGATAAGTTTGTGATTGTGTTCATTGATGACATTTTGATTTATTCTCGGGCTGAGTATGAGCATGCTGAACATTTAAGAATTGTGTTGCAAACTTTGAGAGATAAGAAATTGTTTGCTAAGCTTAGCAAAAGTAAGTTTTGGCTCCGAGAAGTCAGATTTTTGGGACACATTGTTTCTGGATATGGTATTCGGGTTGATCCGAGTAAGATTTCAGCAATTGTTGATTGGAAACCGCCGAGAAATGTATCGGAGGTTAGAAGATTTTTTGGCTTAGTCGGCTACTATAAACGTTTTGTTAAGGGTTTTTCGATGATTGCTACTCTTGTGGCTAAGTTGTTGCAAAAAGATGTTAAGTTCGAATGGTCAGAAAAATGTCAGCAAAGTTTTGAGAAGTTGAAAACATTATTGACTGAGGCGCCGGTTTTAGTGCAACCGAACCGGGAAAATAGTTCATAATTTATAATGACGCGTCACTGAATGGATTAGGATGTGTGTTGATGCAAAAGGTTGCAGACTTTTAACCGTACTTAGATAAGTTTGTGGTTGTGTTCATCGATGACATTTTGATTTATTCTCGGGCTGAGTATAAGCATGTCGAACATTTAAGAATTGTGTTGCAGACTTTGAGAGATAAGAAATTGTTTGCTAAGCTCAACAAAGGTGAGTTTTGGCTTCCAAAAGTCAGATTTTTGGGACACATTGTTTCTGGAGATGGTATTCGGGTTGATCCGAGTAAGATTTCAGCAATTGTTGATTGGAAACCTCTGAGAAATGTATCGGAGGTTAGAAGATTTTTTTGGCTTAGCCAGCTATTATAAACGTTTTGTTAAGGGTTTTTTGATGATTGCTACTCCTATAATTAAGTTGTTGCAAAAATATGTTAAGTTCAAATGGTTAGAAAAATGTCAGCAAAGTTTTGAGAAGTTGAAAACATTATTAACTGAGGCGCTGGTTTTAGTGCAACCTGAACTGGGAAAACAGTTCATAATTTATAGTGACGTGTCACTGAATGGATTAGGATGTGTGTTGATGGAAGAGGGCAAAGTGATAGCCTATGCCTCGAGACATTTGAAACCACACGAGAAGAATTATCCGACGCACGATCTAGAAGTGGTGGCCATAGTGTTTGCACTGAAAATTTGGAGGCATCGCTTGTATGGTGAGAAATGTCATGTATTTTCGGATCATAAAAGTTTAAAGTATTTGATGACTCAGAAGGATTTAAACTTGTGACAACAAAGATGGCTCGAGTTACTAAAAGATTATGAGTTGGTAATTGACTACCATCCCGGAAAGGCGAACGTAGTCGCAGATGCTTTGAGCAGAAAGTCCTTGTTTGCCTCGAGAGCTATGTATACGAGGTTGACTTTATCCAGTGATGATTCGGTTCTAGCAGAGTTGAGAGCTAGACCGGTGTTTCTTCAGCAAATTTATAAAGCTCAGAAAAATGATAGTGAGATACAAGCCAAAAGAGCTCTGTGTAAATTGAGTAGTGATTCAGACTTTTGAATCGGTTCTGATGATTGCTTAATGTTCCGAGATAGAGTATGTGTGTCAAAAAATGATAAGATTATTCAGAAGGTTCTTTATAAAGCACATAACGGTTGCTTATCTGTTCATCTGAGAAGTACAAAGATGTATAATGATTTGAAGAAACTGTATTGGTGGTCAGGTATGAAGTGAGATATCTCTGAATTTGTATTGAAATGTTTGATTTGTCAGCAAGTGAAAGTTGAACACCAAGTACCTTCAGGTTTACTTCAGCCAGTGATGGTACCCGAGTGGAAATGGGATAGAATTACGATGGGCTTCGTGACGGGTTTACCTTTGACTCCGAAAAAGAAAGATGTTGTTTGGGTCGTTGTTGATAGATTGACGAAATCGGCTCATTTTATTCCGGTATGTACCGATTACTCACTTAACAAGCTAGCTGAATTGTACATTGCTGAAATTGTGAGATTGCACAGAGTGCCTATTTCTATTATTTCGGATAGAGATCAAAGGTTTACGTCTCGATTTAGGAAAAAGTTACAAGAAGCTTTGGGTACAAAGTTGAACTTTAGTACCGCATTTCATCCACAAACTAACGGCCAATTAGAGAAAACGATTCAGGTTCTCAAAGATATTCTTCGTTGTTGTGTTTTAGAATTCGAAGGTAGTTGGGAAAAATATCTACCTTTAGTCGAATTTGCTTATAACAACAGTTTTTAGTCGAGTATAAAGATGGCACCATATGAGGCATTGTATGGCCGCAAGTGTCGAACTCCGTTGTATTGGACAGAGCTTAGTGAGAAACAGATTCATGGGGTTGACTTGGTTAGAGAAATCGAAGAAAAAGTAAAGGTAATCCATGATTGCTTGAAAGCCGCTTCAGATCGACAAAAGTCGTGCGCAGATTTGAAAAGAAAAAAGATCGAATTTCAGATTGCTAATAAAGTATTCCTGAAAGTATCTACGTGGAAGAAGATTCTGAGATTTGGTCGTAAAGGCAAGTTAAGTCCACGTTTCATTGGGTCGTATGAGGTTATTGAAATAATAGAGCTTGTGGCAATCAGTTAGCTTTACCGATAGAGTTGGAAAGGATCCACAACATATTTCATGTATCTATGTTATGTTGTTATTGATCAAACCCTTCACATTTGATTTCGCCGATAGAGGTTGAGATTCAACCCGATATGACTTATGGTGAAGAACCGATTAAGATTTTGGCTCGGAAAGTTAAATAGTTGAGAAATAAAAACATAGCCCTAGTTAAAGTTTTGTGGCAACGACACAGAGTTGAAGAGGCTACGTGGGAACCTGAGGAAGCTATGCGAAAATAGTACCCAAACCTATTTTCTGGTAAGATTTTCGGGGACGAAAATCCTTAAGGGGGAGAGTTGTAACAGCCCGATTTTGGGTCTAGTCGGAACAGTGGTTTCAGGACCACAAATTCGACGCAGTAAAATTTATTTTTATTATATTTCTATGGTCTACAATTTTATGAAATGATTTCGTAAAAATTTTGTTCGAAAATTTTGACGTTTGGGCACTTAATTTAGTTAAAAGGACTGAATTGTAAAAAGTGCAAAATGTGTATTCTAGAAGCTAGAGGTGTCTAATTGCTATGAAACTTTAAATTGAAGGTCCTTAGATGGTAATTATACCATTGGTTAAGTTAGTGGACAAAAATGGACATGAAGAAAATTTTTATGTTTTAAGTTAGGGGTATTTTGGTCATTTAGTAATTAAATAAATTAAAAAGAAAAATCAAGCCGAAATCCTTGTTCATCTTCCTTACCATAGCTGAAATTTAGAAGGGAAGCCATAGCTAGGGTTTGGCCACTTTCAAGCTCAATTATCAAGAAAAACGAGGTTCAAACCTAGATCGAGGGAAAAATAAAGTGTTTGATGATTAGGTATCATTTCTACTATTTTTGTACCGAGGTAAGTTCATATGTAAATAATGCATTATTATATTTATATTTTAAATGCTTTAATATTGTATGAATTGTAATTTACCCTTTTGGGTGTATTCGACAAAGTTTCGACAAGCGAGAAATTTCAGTTGAACCTTAGGAATAGATAGGATACAAATGTCATGACATTAGGGTTACTGTGATTACATGTAAGACCATATCTGGGATATGGCATCGATATGAGACTACGTGTAAGACAATATCTGGGATATGGCATCGATATGAGACTTTGTGTAAGACCATAATTGAGCTATTGGCATCGATACAAGATTTCATGTAAGACCATATTTGGGATATGGCATTGGTACGGTATTGTGTGTACGAGATTCCCGAGTATCCTTTAGTATTCCAAGTGTAACAGACCAATTTTGACCCTAATCGGAACGGTGGTTTCGGGACCACGAATCCGAGCCTGTGAGATATTATAATATTATGTTTTGTGTTTGTTATGTGTGTTTTCAGTGAGTGTAAAAAAAATTTCGTAGAAAAATTTTAGCTACCTAAGTGTTTAATTTGCTAAGAAGGCTTAAATTGCAAGAAGGATTAATGTAGTGGGCATTAATGAAAAGGGAGCTAAATGAATTGTCCATAAAACATGGGAATTTGCATGTCAAATTTCCCACATTTGAACAAGGTGGACGGCAAGCATGCATATATGCTCTCTTTTTTATATTTTTGTATGACATTTAGGCATTTTATATTAAGCATGCTATGATTATATACTTTTTAATTATATATTTTGATTTTTAGTAAAATTAAAAGAAGAAGCATGCTATAATCTAGGTTGAAAGAAAAAAAAAACAAAGGAATAATTCTCTCATCCTTCATTCCTTCTTGCCGAAACCACCATCAAGAAGAGGGAAGAACTTTCATCTTCTTCAATCGGCCCTTGCATGTGTTAGTATAGGTAAGAGTTTGAACTTCACCTTAATAATTTATCTTGATGTGGCTTGATTTCTTGATTTATTCTCTTTGGAAACAAGCAAAGCTTGTTAAGTTTGATAAGATGAAATTCGGCCATGGGTGAAGAATGGTGGTTTGGGTTGTTAATAAACTTTGATAATATGAGAGGGAGAAGAAGAAGCTTGAGTTTGTAAGAAAATGGTTTAAATTTAGGCATGGGGATGCCCTTATATTCGGCCGAATGTGAGACCACCAATTTTGAATCCTTTTCCTTTGTGTTAATGTTCGGCTATACTTATATTGTATAGTGATTAGACATGGATGAATGGTTTTGCATGGTTGTGTTGGTAGTCTTACATACTATCGAGTTCTTGTGCAAAAATTTGAGATCTAAGCTCTCCTTAGATTCGGCCATGACTTAGTTCTAAGGCCTTTTCATGTGTGATGAAAGCATGTTGGCTATGGTTGGTTACATTGTTTGATAGATAGAAAAAGAAAAGAAATGGTGGATACCTTAGCTTAATTTAATAAGTCTTATGAAGTAGTAATTGTTTGCTTAGGATGCTAATAGAAAAATCATGTTAATTTTGGGTTTAAACAAGCTAATATTCGGCTGGAATTAGGATGAATAAGTTGTGGTTATCTAGCTTGTTTCTTGGTTGTATGTTGAAAAAAAAATGCATGGGTATGAAACTAGTATATTCGGCCATAAGGGAAAATGAATTTGAGTTAATGTATTTGATTATATATGTGTAATTATATAAAGTTAAGGTACGGCTAGATGAGAAGATAAGATGTAAGTTAAAACACATCAAGGAAGTCACTACCAAAGTGTTCCCCTAATAATTTGAATGCACTTGAACAAAGTAAGGGATGTATGCCGAATGCACATTGTTACGTCTTGAAATTATGTATTTTTTGATTTTGTTCTTGAATTGAATGGACGTGTGGTTAATTGGTTAAAATTGAACCAAATTAGATCGGGAACAAAAAGAGAAAGATCAAGATCGAGGAAAAACAAAGATTATCGAGTAGCCGATTTGCACGGCTTATCGACAACTGAGGTAAGTCCTTTAGTTAAATCATGTCAAAGAGTTAATTATGGTTATCTTGACTATTAAAAGTTTATGAATGCTAATGTCTAATTACATCTTGGCCGAATGTATATTGACATATTGGTTGATGATTCAAGTTGAGAATGTGATGGAAATTATTTTGGCCAATGTAAGGTGAATAAGTAAGTTTTTGAGCTGCCTTATATCTAAAGATTCTTTACATATCTAGTGAATGATATAAATTGTATAAGCTTGGTATAAAACCATGTGTTGGTCGATTGTGATAGTGATGGATTTGATTGATTTCAAATTTATTAAATGCAATGGTAATAAAGGTATATGATTCGATATGTATAGTGAAAATGTGAAAAGCATGTAAAGACATTTTGACATTCGGGCTTTTATGCCTAGCAAGCCTCGTGCCGGTGTTATTTATCGGGCTTTTATGCCTAGCAGGCCTTGTGCCGGTGTTATCTATCGGGCTTTTATGCCTAGCAGGCCTTGCGCCGGTGTTACTTTTCAGGCTTCTACGCCTAGCAGGCTTGTTGCCGGTGATGTAATTTACTAAAGAGGAATGAAATCCTGGTCAAGAATATGGTTCGGGTAAGTATGTGAGGTTTGTTATGTTAAATATTACTTGTGCCAAATTGACATCGATGAAGGTAATTTGACGGAAGTCGAGTTTAGAAAATGCTGTTATGGGACAATCGATTTGCACGTATAACTGCTAAGGAAGTAGGTTATCGAATTATTAATATTTGGCCTTGTGTAAACTAGTTGCTTAGTTGTTTATGTAGAATGCCACATGTGTATTGTTTTATTTTCGTAAATAATTAAATGTTTTAATTTCTATGAGTTGGGACTTACTAAGCTAGTAAGCTTAATCGTGTGAGATGTTTCCTTTGTTTTATAGATTAGGAGCAAGCCACAAGCTCACCGGGATCGTTGGAAAGTTGCTCACACTATCAACCTACATTTTGGGGTACTCCTTCATTTTGGGTTGGTTTTAAACGAAGGCATGTATAGGGTAGGCTTGGACTTGTTTGAGGAAGTATCACGGTTCATATGTAAACCCTAAAGGAATGGCCATGCGAATATGGCTAAATTTCTAGTTAAGTACGTTGTTGTGTTGTTGATGTGTATGTTGGTTCTTGATGGCAAGGTTTATGCTTTCTAATCAAAGTTAAATCATTTTGTTAAGGAAATGTTTATATACGGAATGAATCCTTGAATTAGGAATGTAGGTAGGTTTGGTTAGAAGCTAGTCTTTCATAAACTGCGACAAAACAACTGGTAGTAACAGCAGCGATGTGAGTTAGAAAAATCACCAAAAATAGGGTATATTGAATTAAAAGGTGAATGAGACATGGAATTAAACCTTATTGTGTCTATTTTTACATGAAAGAAACAGAGTAGGCAAAAGATTTATACATTATGAGATAATTCAGTTTTAGTGAGACCTGCTCTGAATGAATTCGTGAGTCACTGCTCTGTTTTGGAAAAATTGTCATAAATTGTACAAAAATAATTAGGAAGCATGGTTTATATGTGTAAAACCCTTATTAAGTCTATTTTTCATTGGAATAAACTATAACAGTATATGAAATTGGTGCAACGAGATAACTGTATTTATGTAGAGACAGGTCAAAATTTTCAGACACTGTAATAAGGGTAACTTTGATGAATAAACTGTACTAATTGGCCACATGAAAAATTCTGGAAAAATTATGGTGAGTAGTTATATGAGTCTAGTTTCAAGGAAAATTTACGGATCCAAATTTCGAGTCCTGTAACCCGAGTTATAGCCAAATTAGTCGGCACAACGCAGTTTGACAGCTTTAAGATTTTCATGTTTTGAACTTGTAGTCAAGTCTAGTAATGCCTCTTGCTCAACTCCGGCGACGGTACCGGGTACGGGGTGTTACACCAAGTGGTTCAACGGAAAATTTAACGAAAATGCCAAATTTGTGAATTGGTACAAGTATGTACGTAAAACTCATAGCTAATGAGCTCGATATGTGATGTGTAACATCCTAAATTAATGGGCCTATGCGTTTAGTGTGTGGATATGTTTAATGTGTTAATTTAACTGTTAGGGGTCCAAATTGGGCTCAGGATGTGGTCAAGGCCTTGGTTAAATTTTTGTTTGGGCACTATAGGGTAAAAGGTGGTATCTGTGTGTAAAATATCAAAGTGGGCTTGTGGCCCAGTAGCAAGTGGCGCTGCAAAGGAGTTCTAAGATGGTGCCATTAACAGTTGAAGAGGCCCAAGTTTTGGCCGCATTAAGCCCATGTAAGTGGGCCATTTTTGGCAATTAAAGGGGAGCTAGTTGGGGCGGCAATAGGGCTAGAAAATAGGTGGATTAAATGACATGGATAATGGGGATAATGAGCTGATAAAAGAAGGAAGAGGTGGTGCTATCTAGGTTTCTTCTAAAGGTATGAATAGATTTAGATAAAGGAGAAAAGATAGGAGCTATCTGCAAGGCTAGGTGTTGGCCGAAATTCCATCACCTAGAGGAGGAGGAATCGGTTTTTATTTGCCATAGGGGGTGCCGAATTTTCCCCTATTATTTACTTAATTTTTAGTTATCAGGAAGGACACTTTCGGTTTTTAATAGGTAAGTGCCGAAATTCTCTATAAATAAGGGGGATATCTCTTCAATTCTGGCATTTGAACCCTATTCTTTTCTTCATTCTCTATGCCGAAACTCTCAGTCATTCTCTGCAATTTCTTTTCTTTTGATTTCTTCAAAAGACGAAACCTTTCACTTCACTCTCTTTTCCATTCTTTTCCTCTTGTGTCGATCTCTCCATAAAGCCGAAATCTCCATAGTTTCCCTCTGTTCATCTTTTCATCTGATCCCTCTTAAAAATCGAAAACCCTTTGATCTCATTTGTGAGTTGGTTCTATTTCTTCCGACGTTTAAATCTTCTTCTTTGGCATTGCCGAATCTCCTCTCAAGTGCTATTCAAATTTCCTGTGTTGAGGTAAGTGTCGACTTCTGTTAGTTTCTCATGTTTTCTTTCGGTTTTTGGACACCAAAGTCGAATGGCTAGTTGGTTGCTAAGGCCATCATTAGATTGATGTTCTCACTAATCTTGTATTCCTCTTGAGGGCGTTATTCTGAGATTTGAAGAAGACCTGATCATCTAGATCAAAAAGCCAAAAATTGTTAGTCTCTAAGTATCATACCTCTTTTCGGAATTTTAAGGTAAGGTGGTTTTCCCTAAATTTTCGTTAGACTCGTTTATCGTATGTGAGATCTTAACCCTATGATGTGGATTAACGACCATATGTTGTGATAGTAGTTCTGACAAGGACTTGTGATGGAATTAAATATGGATCAGGCAAATTGGGTCCATAAAACCAATCCCTAAGTTTAAGAAGCGCGCTGTGTCTGCCGTTCGAGATTGGCCACCGGGTTGTGGACCAGCTTCTGAACAACACCTTAGGCAGATAGCGGTTGTGTCGACTACAGATAGCGTCGACGTAGAAAGTCTTGTTCTAACGATAATTAGGTGTGTAGATCTCTAACACACTAGTTAACTGTAATTTATATGTGTCATGGGCTAAAAGCCGGAAAGTGGCTGTGTAGACAGTCGAATAAAACCCTAAAAGGATTGGGCAAAGGATGCCAGGTACATAATCATAAAAATCTCTATGTGTATCAAAATATATAAAAGCCTGTTTCTTTTTAAAGATGGTATGATGTTTTCGACTTTTCATGTGTGTATACATGGGGCAGGATTATGATAATGAAGGGGAAGAGCATGATAGGTCACTTGGTGATCGGTGGTTAAACCACAAATTCAAATGTTAGGTCACATAGTGATCGATGGCTATGCCACATTTAATGATCCCTGATTAATAGGAATAGGCAGTACGGCTGTCTAATGGTGTGTAGCGAATGGAGGGTTGATTGTAGAAATCCCCAAGGTGTGATTGTTAGTACGGGTTGGTGTGTAGAGGATGGAATTCTAGGATGGGTTGGGCTATTCATCATTTATTATTTATCATGTAATTATGATTGTTGCCATCATGTATGGGTTAGGGCTCATAATGTGTTTGTGGGCCTCAGGTCGTTGTGTTTCGGGATTTATATACTGAGTCTTGGTGACTCACTCTTTTATTTTTTTCCTACTCTTTCAGATGAGCAGTAGATCGTGGACATGGGAGCCAAGGCGGACTCTAGGGGCCATCAAGTTTTTATCATTATAGATTATTTCAGTTTTTCTTTAAGTTTTTAATTTTGGGAATATTTATGTAATAAGGCCCCATAGTTTATATTCAACTAAGTAGTTTTTAATACTCACAACTTATGAAATTATGTCAAAGGTTTAATTATTCAAAATAATAATAATACAAGTTTTTTTTTCAAACGTCACTTATTTATTAATTATTGGCTAATTAATTTACGATTTCCAAAACCGATAAGGAACTATGTTTTCAACTTCAAACCCGTAGCATGCCAGATCTAGTCAAAACGTATGGGCCGGGTTTGGGGTGTTACATGATGAACCCTCGGTAAGGTTGTGATTGAGTGAATTATGACTATGAGATTTTAGTA
This sequence comes from Gossypium australe, assembly GCA_005393395.2. Classification (NCBI taxonomy): domain Eukaryota; kingdom Viridiplantae; phylum Streptophyta; class Magnoliopsida; order Malvales; family Malvaceae; genus Gossypium; species Gossypium australe. The sequence goes on from CM016624.1 coordinate 106,250,912, forward strand.
ACATTTATGTTAACTTACATTATGTTAATTATATGTTAAATGAGTGGTTATGATGCTTATTGTTTGCATAGGAACCTACTAAGCTATATAGCTTACTTCCCTTTTCTTTCCATATAGTGTTACCAAGCTAGCTCGGGGTTCAGAGATTGTCGGAGTTCCACTCACACTACCAACAATTATTTTGGGTACCAACGAATTTAACATTTTGAGTTATGGCATGTATAGGGGACTTGGTCATTTTGTTATGTGTCATAATTGATTTGGCCAAATATGTTGGCTTATATTGGTTGAAAGATCATTTTGTAAATGGCCATTGAAATTGGCTAATGTTGGTATAAGTAATTTATATAATGATGCCTTTCATGGATGTGAGAGTTTACATTATATGAGTTGATTAATATGAAATGTTTGTGTATGATAGATGGTAGCATGTGAATGATGTGTTGATGTCTTGGTTGTGGCTGATTTGATTGTATGTATATGTCTAAATTGGTGCTATGTTACATGGTGTAGGTGTGTGTATTAAAGGGTGGCAAATGGCTTGGTAAATAGCCTTATTTTTGTCTACATGGGTAGACACACGGGCGTGTGTTTAGGCCGTGTGTGACACATGGTCTGCCCCACGGGCATGTGTTTCAGCCGTGTGTCCCCTACACCTTAATTGTTGCAAAACAGAATGTCCAGAATATAGCACACAGGAAAAGACATGGGCGTGTGTGCTACATGGCCTTGGACACGAGCATGTCTAGGCCGTGTGAAGTCTGCACCTATTTTATGAAAAATCATGAAAATAAAATCGACCACACGGCCTAGCACATGGGCGTGTGGCACGGCCGTGTGGCACAAGTCAGAGAGCTCCCTATTTTGAACATGGCCTGTAGCACGGGCGTGTCCCTTGGACCACACCGGCGTGTGAACCCTATAACATGAAAATTTTTCTAAGTTTTGTAAAATTTTCTAAAGTTCTTGGTTTAGTCCCGAACCACTTCCAAAGCATGTATTGAGCCTCGTAGGCTCGTTTTAGGGACGATATGAATGTATATGAAAAGTTTTAAATTTAAATGGAAATTTATGACTTGGAAATGTATGTTTGTTTGTGTTTAAGTCCGGTAATGCCTCGTACCCTATTCCAGCGTCGAATATAGGTAAGGGGTGTTACTTAGTGAAACTCTTTGGGTCCTTCAATTTTAGAGGTAATTTATTTTTCAACATTACTGTGCACCCTTCAATGAGAGCGATAGTCTCAAATTCTCTTAATCTGTGCTTCTTTGACAATATATCTTTCACAAATTTCACGTAGTTAGGTATTTGGTCCAAAGCTTCAACCAGTGGTATGTTGCTATTGAGTTGTTTCAAAACCTATAAAAATCTTTTGAACTGAATATCCTACTTAGAATTATGAAATTGTTGAGGAAAAGGTAAAAGTGGTCATGCTTCAAGTTGTTGATATTGTTTTGTCATGGCATTCTTGTTGACAACATGTTCTGATTCTACCACAGCATTTTGCTGCTTACCCTTTTTAGGTTTAGTTTTTTTTCAAACAACTCTAGGATCTTTACCTAGTTGTTATTCGTGTCATCTCTCCTACTGTGGCATATTGAGCAACGTCATCAAGTAGAGTTTCGCTTCTAAGATTGATGGCCTTGTATTACTCCTTCCCTTATGATATCGAATTCTTGGTATCACTTGGCAACACTCCTTGTGGTCTCGAATTTAAAGCATTCGCTATTTTCCCCACTTGATTCTCAAAAGCTCGGAGAGACGTAGCCTAACTCTAAATTACAGCATTATTCTTGGTCATATACTCCTTCAGCAAGGCTTCAATAGATGACAATGATGAAACTGATGCCTGACCTTGCTAGACATTTTGCCTCAGCATAGGTTGAGTGTAAACAAACGGTGCATTGATGGCATTCTGTCTTGCCGTATTGTTAAAATTCCCCGCACCTTAATTATTCCAACTAAAGTTCAGATGTTGCTTCCACCCAAGATTATACGTGTTGGAACAAGGGCTATTGTTCCGACTGAAATTACCCATATAGCACACAGATGCTGGATTTGATAGGCATTTATCAAACATATGATCTTCACCACAATAAACACACGATAGTTCGGCTGATTTTATCTCCTGGACTGCAGTAGGCCTTTTCATTGTTTTAATCATATTAGCCAAAGAAGATACCTGGACTGTCAATGAAGTGATTATGTCCAGCTCCATAGTACCAACAGCTCTCTTACCCGTTTCAACCCTTGTGGTAGGATATTGATAATCATTGTTGGGAATCTTTTCAAAAATTTTATATGCTTCATTGTAAGATTTATCCAACAAAGTGCCATTGGCAGAAGCATCAACTACCATCCTCGTATGTGCATTCAACCCATTATAGAATATCTCCATTTGAGTTCAGTGTTGGAATCCATGCATCGAACACTTTCGAATTAAGTCTTTAAATAGTTCGCAAGCTTCATAAAATGTTTCATCCTCCAATTGCAGAAAAGATGTGATGTCATTTCTAAGCTTAGAATTCATGTTTAGGGGATTATACTGTAGCAAAAACCTCTCACAAAGATCATTCCATGATTCCACTATTTCCAACGGTAAAGCATTCAGTCATGCTCTCACACAATCTCTTAAAGAATATGGAAATAGTTTAAGTCATAGAGCATCTTCAGGAACACTATGTTGTCTAAACGAGTTACAAACTTCTAGAAAAAGTCATAAATGCAGTCTTGGATCTTTAGTGGGTAGTCGACCAAACTGTTCCACTGTTCGCAGCATCTGACTAGTTTCAGCTCAAACTGTTGAGCCTATATTTGTAACACCCCTAACCCAAAACTGTCGCCGGAATAGGGTTAAGAGACATTACCGAACAATCAGAACATTTCACATCCATTTTACAACACATAGTCAATCATTACTAAAACGTATCGCAACATAATCATATAGTCCCTTAATGAGGTCCACGAGACCTTAAACACGTGTTAGAAAGAGCTCGGGACTAAACCAAACATTTACGAAAATTTTAGAAATTTTAAACATTATTCAACAACACAGAGGTCACACGCCCGTGTGGGCAGACCGTGTGCCTCACACGGCTACCAGACACGTCTATGTGTCCAGGCCGTGCCAAAACAGAGCATGCATACTGACTTGTTCACACGGCCACCAGACTCGCCCGTGTGCCATGGCCGTGTGAAATTAAGCTAGCTATTGACTTGGTCACAGGACCACCAGGCACGCCCGTGGGCCACGCCCGTTTAACCTGCCCAGGCACACCTCGAAGTTTCCTTGAGCCACACGGCAGAGACACACACCCGTGTCCCTTGGCCGTGTATACAAAATAGGTCATTTGCAAGGCCATAATGCCACCCACACTTGGGTCATACCTACAAGTTTCAAAGCAGTACCAATTCATCCTTCTAAATGCATTCAAACACACCATTTTATGCAGCAATTAATCATCAATAATACCATCTACTTCCATACCTAATGTCATCACAAATGAGTCCATTCAAAGTAACAATTGTACATCTCAAATCATATATATGTATATATATATATATCAAGCATTATGTAATCCATGCCATAATTCATCTTCAAACCACATCTTTCATCAACCACATAATCATGAAATATACCATATTCATAGCTCATTCATAAGTTCAACATCATTCAACTTCCAAGCCAAATCACATGGCAAGGATTAAGCATTTCAAAACATGCCATAACTTCTAGCCTATACATGCCATATTTCAACTATACACATATTTCCAAAAGTACCCAAAAATAGATTGCCGATAGTGTGATTGAGGTGCTGACGATCCCCGGATCCGAGCTAGCTTTACTAACACTGTAAAACAGAGAAACAAATCACACAGTAAGCTTTCAAAGCTTAGTAAGTTCGTAACATAATACATGTTGCTCATTAATAACAATACATTATAACAAAAAAAAACCATCACCTTGATTAATTCACAACCACATATACCATACCATCCAAAGATAATATGTTCAATTAACCTTCCATAAACTCATTCATAATTTCATCAACCACATAGGCTCTGAACGTACCTTAGCCAACACTTAGTTATCGATCACATATGCTGCTCAATACTCAATTCTTCGTTTCGATCAACTTTCGTCACTTCTTCGGTTCAATCGCACACTTAGTGCCCAAATAAATAGCTGAAGCTTAATTAACATCGCACACTTAATGCATCTTTATCAAATCGATCTTAATTCGGTATTGCACTCACAGTGCCAACCACAGAGCCAAAGCTTATATTATTTCGCACACCCAGTGCTAATCATCTCGGTCACATTTCCGAATACGCACACTTAGTGCCACATAGCTCGAGTCCTCACATAGCATTCACAATTCAATAATATCATACCATTCATTTCATAACATTAAACATAGTTAAATACACGTATTATGTCTGAACTTACCTCGGACGTCAAAATACTGAAACAGTCGATTAATCGAGCTCTTTGTCTTTGCCTCAATCTCGATCTAAACTTCTCCTTTCTTGGTCTATACACATTCAAATTCAACTCATTCAATCACCAATTCATTCAATTTAGTCCTCACACACATATTTATGGCATTTTACAAAGTAGCCCTCACATTTTCACATTTCGACACTTTAGTCCCTATTTCATAAAATCATCAAATACACACAATTTCATATCACATATGCTTAGCCGAATTCTTCCCATGCTAATACAAGCCCACACATTTCATTTATTTCACATTATAGTCCTTCAATTTAAACTTTTCTCAATCTAGCCCAAATTACTCAATTTCACTAAAAATTCAAAGACAAAACATGTTCATCCTTCACATATCTTCCATTTTTCACTATCAACTAACACATAGCTCAAGCATTCATCAATGGCATATCTCAAAACCACCATTAATTTCTACAATTAAAGCATGGGCTAGCTAGAGCATAAAGCAACGATTACGAAAACGTAGAAATTACCAAAAATCGAGCAACATACCTTAAATTTGAATCAAAAACTAGTCGAAACCTAGCTTCTTTTTCTTTTCTTCTTCTTTGTATTTTCGGAAATAAGATGATAAGAATAGCTTATTTTTAGCCTTTTGTTTCATTAATATTATGTTATTAATCCATTTACAAAAATAACCTTTCATTTAACATATAAAACATATATATAATAAGGTTATTTTGTCATTTAACAAACCACTTACTAAATAATGGATTAATTACCTCTTAAGGCCACAACATTATAAAGACAACAACAATTAAGCACTTAACAATCAGCACAGAGCATTTTACACTTTATGCAATTAAGTCCTTTATCACAATTCGACACACAGTCGATAAAATTTTCACACGAAAATTTCACACAGGCTCAATCACACATTATAAACATCAAAAATAGTTTTAAAATATTTTTCCAAACTCAGATTTGTGGTCTCGAAATCACTATTTCGACTAGGGTCTAAATCTGGCTATTACAACTCTCCCCCCTTAGGGATTTTCGTCCTCAAAAACCTTACCAATGAATAGGTTCGGATATTGCTCTCTCATTACATCCTCAGGCTCCCACATAGCCTCTTCAACTCCATGTTTGTGCCACAACACTTTCACTAAGGAAATTCTCTTGTTTCTCAATTCTTTGGTCTCTCGTGCCAAAATTTGAATTGGTTCTTCACTATACGACACGTTTGACTGAATTTCAACCTCAGTAGGAGCAATCACATGAGACGGACCAGATCTATACCGTCGAAGCATCGACACATGAAACACATTATGAATCTTTTCTAACTCAGGTGGCATCATCAATCTATAAGCAACCGGCCCAACTTGATCAATGATCTTATACGGTCCGATGAACCTCAAACTCAACTTGCTTTTTCAGTCAAATTGAAGTATTTTCTTCCACGGAGACACTTTTAAAAACACTTTATCACCAACTTGGAATTCAATATCTTTTCTATTCAAGTCTGCGTAAGTCTTCTGACGATCTGAGGCCGCTTTCAAACTATCACGAAACACCTTTATTTTCTGCTCGGTCTCTTTTTTTAGATCAACACCGTGAATCTTATTCTCACTTAGCTCAGTCCAATACAATGGAGTTCGGCATTTTCGACCGTAAAGAGCCTCATATGGTGCCATTTTGATACTAGTTTGAAAACTATTATTGTACGCAAACTCAATCAACGGCAGATACTTTTCCCATGTACTTTCAAACTCAAGAATATAACATCTCAACATATCTTTGAGAATCTGAATGATCCACTCGGATTGTCCATCCATTTGCGAATGAAATACAGTGCTGAAATGCAATTTTGTGCCTAAAGCCTCTTGCAATTTCTTCCAAAATCGTGAGGTAAATCTCGGATCTCTATCAGACACAATAGATAGTGGCACCCCGTGCAATCTCACAATCTCAGCAATATACAATTCAGCCAATCTATCGAGTGAATAATATGTTCTCACCGAAACAAAATGAGCTGATTTTGTCAATCTGTCAACTATCACCCAGATTGCATCTTTCTTTCCCGGAGATAAAGGCAATCCTAACACAAAGTCCATCGTGATTCTCTCCCATTTCCACTCAGGAATCATAATCGGTTGTAACATTCCGAATGGAACCTAATGGTCAGCTTTTACTTGCTGACAAATTAAACATTTCGACACAAAGTCAGAGATGTCCCGTTTCATACCATGCCACCAATAAAACTATTTCAAATCATTATACATTTTTGTACCCCTCGGATGAACAGTCAAACGACTATTATGAGCTTCGTTCAAAATCAACTAAATCAACTCTGAATTCTTCGAAACACAAATCCGATCTCTGAATCTCAAACAATCATCACTATCCACTCGAAATTCTAAATCAGAATTCAATCCACATTGAGTTCGATTTGCCTTCATCTCATCATCACTTTTCTGGGCGTCACAAACCTGACGTACAAACATCGGCCTCACTTTCAACTCAGCCAAAATTGAATCATCATCACATAGATCTATCTGAGTATTCATAGCTTGCAACGCACATAGAGACTTTCGACTCAAGGCATCAGCAACAACATTAGCTGTGCCCGGATGATAATCAATTACAAGTTCGTAATCTTTCAACAATTCTAACCATCTTCTTTGCCGCAAATTCAATTCTTTCTGAGTCATCAGGTATTTCAAGCTCTTGTGATCTGTAAAAATATGACATTTTTCACCAAATAAGTAGTGACGCCAAATCTTCAATGCGAACACAATCGCATCCAATTCAAGGTCGTGTCTCGGATAGTTCTTTTCATGTGGCTTTAATTGCCTCAGTGCATAATGATAAACCATAATTTACACATATTTTAACCCCCATGCTTGGCTTAATTTTGGATGATTTTCCATTGAATTTGATGAATTTAATGCTCCTAATCTCTTAATTTCATGTTTTATACTCAGGAGAGCTTACGAAGTCGAAAAGAACGAGAAACGAGCCAAAAAGGGACAAAATGGGCCTACACGGCCTAGACCACTGCACACGGGCGGACCGCACGGCCGTGTGTTACAAATAGGATCGAACACGACCTGGACTATCGACCATGGGCGTGTCACACGGGCGTGTCCCTACCGAAACTAGGATGAATTCTATTTGGAATAGGATACTTGTGGGCCAAGTAAGGCATCTCAAAAGCCTATATAAACACCCTAGGGGCAACCTAAAAGTGAGGTCGACAGGACGTCGAATAGACGTCGAGTAGAAGGAGAAAATACTCCAAGACAACCATCGAGAACAGCTTAGGAGAAGGATCTCTATCAAAACTGAGGATCTCCCATCAAGTTCTTTAGAATTTTTTGGATTTTCTTATGTTTTGTTGTTTACCCTATTCTAATATGTTTCCTTTATTAGTATGAACTAAATCCCTTAAATATCTAAGGGAATGAAACCTAAGATGAATCTTATTATTATTTGATTTATGAGATAAATACTTGTGCTTATTCTTAATTGTGAGTTCTTATTCTTGTTTTGATAATTCAGGTTATTGATTAAAGTCGAATGTGCTTATTCAGTGGAGAAAAAGTCCCTGCTTAAGAATAGATCAACACAATTAAGTGGAGTTGATTGCAACCCTAGAAATAGGGCGACGAAAATCTGTCGAATTAGAGTCAAATCTAATAAGGGAATCCATAGATTGAGTTAATGCAACAATAGGGGTTTTAATTAGAAAGAGATTTCAATTAACCAACCTAGAGTCAGTTGTTTTTAGTCTTAAAAGAGATATTAACATAAATCAGGGATTTCTACGGAATAAGTCAAGTGAATAAATCATATGAATCAAAAGTAATAAGTGAAGTCTAGGTGGATTCTTCCTTAGGTATTGCCTATCTCATATAAGTTGTCCAAAAGTATTTTCCCAATTCACTCTCTGTCACGCTCATAGTTATTTAGCTAGTTAAATTAGTTAGTTAATTTTAGATTAAAAATAAATCCCCTTAAGTACTAGGCTAGATAATAAAAAGATAGTTATTACTAGTAATTTTAGTCCTTGAGGATACGATATTCCAGACTCACCACAACTATACTACTATTCGACAGGTGCACTTGCCTTTGTCGAAATAATAGTTAGTTTCGAGGTCCATCACATAAGCAATGACTTTGCCTTCTTGCATCAACACACAGCCCAAACCATTCAACGATGCATCACTGTATACTCTGATAAACTATGAATTCCTTACCTAATTCAGGTTGAATTAACACTGGTGCTTCCGTCAACAACGCTTTCAACTACTCAAAACTTTGATGGCACTTTTCTAACCACTCGAATTTAACATCTTTCTGTAGCAACTTCATCAACGGAGTCGCAATCATTGATAAGCCTTTCACAAACCGTCTATAATATCCCGCTAGTCCCAGAAAACTACAGACTTCAGACACATTTCTTGGAGGTTTCCATTCTAAAATAGCTAAAATTTTACTCGGATCAACTCGTATTCCCGCAGCTAACACAATATGCCCCAGAAAACCAACCTCACGCAACCAAAACTCACATTTGCTAAATTTTTCATATAATTGCTTCTCGTGTAGAGTCTGTAACACAATTCTCAAATGCTCGGCATTTTGTGTTTCATCACATGAATAAATTAGAATGTCATCAATAAACACTACAACAAAACGATCCAAATACGGTCTAAATATCTGATTCATCAGATCTATAAACACTGCAGGAGCATTCGTTAGTCTGAAAGGCATCACTAAGAATTCATAACGTTCATACCTCGTTCTGAAAGTAGTTTTCGTCACATCGGATTCTTTAACTCTCAACTGATAGTAGCCTGATCTCAAATCTATCTTAGAAAACACTATAGCTCCTTTCAACTGATTAAACAAATCATCAATACGTGGCAAGGGATACTTATTCTTTATCGTCACTTTGTTCAATTGCCTATAATCAATACACATTCTTATAGTGCCATATTTCTTTTTCACGAACAACACAGGAGCACCCCGGGCGAGAAACTCGGTCGTGCAAATCCTCTATCAGTCAATTCTTGCAACTGAGACTTTAGCTCTTTCAATTCCATTTGTGTCATTCTATACGGAGCTATTAAGATAGGAGTAGTCCCCGACACTAATTCAATTCCAAATTCAACTTCTATAATTGGAGGTAATCCCGGTAATTTTTCAAGAAACACATCTGGAAACTTACTAACCACAGGCACAGATTCAACTTTCTTTTCTGTCACTTTTGTATCAATCACATATGCCAGATAAGCTTCGCAACCCTTTTCTCACATAGTTCAAAGCTTTCATCGCAGATACAACAGTTGGTAGCCCTTTTAAGTCATTGGATTCAATTCAAATTATCTTATCATTCTGACTTCTCAATTCAATACTCTTTCTGTAATATCCCGGGTTAGGGGCTATTTTTGTCATGGCATGTTCTGCATGTTGTTAGTATGCTATGTTGCTATTTTTATGTTTTCGGGGCTTAAGTGTAGCCTAGGTGTATGCCTGAGTGAGTAAGAAAAATTTTGATTTTTGGGCATAGGTGAGAGGAGTTGGAAGAGCTGGGGTTTAAGAATTTTAATTGGAGTTTTAAAGCACAAATGAGGAGCTAGCGTAGTGGCAAGGGGGAGCTTGGTTGGGCGCCAACTTCAAGGAGTGGAGGTCCAGTGTTCGAGCAGCAGGAGTCCCCTTTTTGTCACCTATTTTGGGACGGCATGGTGGAGTGGTAGAAGCCAAATCAAACACTACCTTGGACCAAGTCTTACCTTTCAAATGAAAGGTAGAGAGCGAATTTAGGAGTGTGACTTGGTCCACTCAATTCAAAGGAGTGGATGGGAGTTGTTTGTGGGATGTGGCCGAAATTTGGGGGAGTTGGAGGGGGGAAATGGACGGCATAGTGGGGTGAGTTGGTGGCCGAAATGCTCTTTGGCATTTGGTGCATTTTCGGCCATTTGGGGTTAAACCGAATCCTCTCTTCTGTCAATAGCCAACCGAAGCTACATTTGCATTTTTACTCTCTCTTCATCTTTTGTTGAAACCGAAAAGTTCATGTGCTTATTGCCGAAATTGCTTGCTCTTCCTAGCATTCCTTGACAGCCGAATTATCTAATTGTTCTCCTCATTTCCTTTGTGCCAAACTACAAATATTTTGTTTCTCCAACCTTTACTTTCTCTCCTAAGCTCTGTAGCCGAAACTCTATTCTTTAAACACCCTCTTCATTTCATTTCTTCTCAACCGAAAAGCACCTATCTCTTTTCCATTTTCTCCTCTTGTCAAGACCTTGGCCGATTCTCTTCTTGGACACATCTTCCTTTTCTTCATTTTAAGGTATTAGCCGAATTTATACACCCCCTTTTTAGTGATCTTTTTGGCCGAATATTTCCCTTATCCTAGTAGTGGTAGTGGCCGAATATCAGTGGTGTTTGGAGGCCTTGCTTCAATCGGTTGGAATTGGTAAGTCCATGGCCGAATGGTCATTTATTTTCCTTTCTTTTCTCAATCGGTTTTGGTGTAATTAAGGGCCGAATTTGGTCAATTGGGATGGATTCTAATCTCTTCGTTGTAGGATCTTTGGATTGGGGAAGCAAGTAAGAGAAGCCGTTTTTGTTTCTGTCAATTGATTAGTAAGTGATTGATATTGTTATTAGTAGTCCAATTCTTTGGTTTCGATTAAGGCAAAGGTAACAAAAGATTAACTGTTCTTGTTAGGGGTGGCCGATTGTTGGAAAGAGTATTACTGTGGTTCGGGTTTGATAAGGAATCAAACCAATAGCAAGGTAAGGGATTGAAATTAACCCTTGAGTATATATGTATTTGGCCGAATGGTCTTAGTGCCTAGTCCTATGTTGGCCGAATATGGTGGTTGCCTAATGGTTTTCTTTTGGCCGATTCTAGGAGCCAGATAGTCAAGGGACTCAGAGTGATTCGTAGGGATCTTTAGACTCGGTTTCATCAGGTGTGTAACTAACACACCCTCTACTTAGTAATATTCTTGATAAACCTGATTGCTTAATAAGATTATAAATAGTATGATGGACAAATGAGTACCCAAATGGGGTATGTGTACGATTCGGGTAAGTCTGTTCTATTATGAGTACTATTGATGAAGCATGATATCATGATTTATGTTATGCATGTTATGAGATGTAATGCTTGGTATGTTGGTATGATATGCATGGTTAGTATGAGATGCATAATTCCATGAGTATGATATGTGTGGGTGATACGAGAGGAGGGAGCAGTGATATATTGTGCTGACGAGCACCAGTGCTTTGGTAGCACAACTTTGTGACTTTGGGTCACCAGAGGTTTGGCACCTCCAGAGGTTTGGTACCTCAGCGTCTCGTCCCAGTGGCTCAGTACCACAGTGGGTTGGCCCCACAGATGATTATACGGGATTGACGCCAGTGTTTTGGTAACACACGATGGGTTGGCCCCATCACCAGATTTGTGACTACGGTCACCAGTGCTTTGGTAGCACACTGTGTCTTTGGGACACCAGAGGTTTGGCACCTCATTGCGACTTGTCCCTATGGTTTGACCACCGTGGGTTGGCCCCACTTGAGATATGGGATCGTCTGCTAGTGATTTGGTATCACACGATGGGTTGGCCCCATCATCATTGGATTTGTGACTTCGGTCACCAGTGCTTTGGTAGCACAATTGTGTCTTTGGGACACCAGTGCTTTGGTAGCACATTGACAGATATTGTGTCTTTGGGACACCAGTGCTTTGGGAGCACATTGTGACTATATGTCACCAGTGGTTTGGCACCACCAGTGGTTTGGTACCACACGGGTAGAAAAGGAGATACGGATGGTTAGGATCGGGTTGCATTAATTATGTTGCTATGTATGATGTGTGTTAGCATGTTGTTTTCTTGGGAGCGGGATTTACACACTGAGTCACTCGACTCACCCTCTCCTTTGACATTTCAGGTGACTCGTAGACGCGGACTTGGAGCCGGGATGGACTCGGGGAGCACATGCCATGCCGAATAAAGTGTTTACTCAGACTCTAGAACTTTTGGTACTTTAGCTTATTACTTTAAATTGGGTTTTATTTCGGATTGTAAAAGGCCTTTTAAGTTATGTTTTATGCTGTCTATGTTTTAAGTTGATTTTGATATGCCTTAACAAAATAACTCGGAATAAATTTTACTAAAATTTGGAAAGATAATGTTTTCAAACTATAACGCAATGTGTTTTTAACTATACCATCGGGTATCACACTAAGTCTTTTTGATAAACAAATTCAACTGGTTTCCAATTCTAACTTGTAATTCACCTAAGTTTAAAAGTGTTTTATGTATCACTAAGAAACTACTGAGGTTTTAAATGGTTTAAACTCGTTTTAACTATACACTCTGGCTAAGTTTTCAAAATCTCCGGGTTTCGAATACATCAACTGTTTTTCAAATAAGACTACCCAAATTTGTTTCAAGTACACCATGTTTCCATCCAACTTCTAAACGAAAAATCTGAACCTATTAGAAAATATTTTTCCCGTAGCATACCAGATTCGGACGTGGTGTCTTGTCCGGGTTTGGGGTGTTACATTTGTGGTATCAGAGCCAAGTTCAAAGGCTCGGCTGTGGGCCTGAGGCCCAAAATGGTTTTCAAAAGTCTGTTTAAATGTTTGTTTGAAAGTATGGTTTTGAAAGGCATGGCACCGAGTCTCCGGCACCAGTTCGCCCAGGTAAGTACCCCGTACTGTTACTTGTGATTGGATTGGATAAGATATGATTGATGACTAGCAATAGTATGCCACTTTAGAGATTGAAACTGATAGGATTCTGTGAACTTGCGAAAACAAATCTTCTTTAATGTTCATAAGACTTGCCTTTAAACAAGTGGAATAAACACTGATGCATAAATTCTTAATCAGATACGTAGAAAGATTTGACATGAGCACTCGAGGCGGACGTGGTCGTAATACTCGTGGTAGAGGTAGGGGTAGAATGACGGTTTCTGAGCCCGTAGGATCTGGGCAGGGTTCAGAAAATGAGATACCGGTTCCGCCACCAGCTGGAGGTGGTGAGTTCCAAGATCAGACTGGGGATGACGCAGTGTCACAGGCGATGCTGCGAGTGTTGGAAAGGGTAGCTGGGGCAGGTGGTGGTGCAGGAGTTAGGAAATCAGTTCCTGAGCGACTCCGGGCTAACGGGGCCGAATTCTTCCGAGGTGTATCGGGTGTTGCTCCTAGCACTGCTGAATATTGGCTGGAGGCAACTGAACGGATCATGGACGATCTGGACTTGACGGCTGAAGAGAAGCTGAAGGGTATCGTATCGTTTCTCCGGGATGAGTCCTATCAATGGTGGCTCACGGTGCGAGACAGTGTGGCAGCTGAGGATTTGACATGGGACTATTTCAGGGCTGCTTATCAAAAGAAGTACATCGGGGCTAGTTACATCGACTCCCAAAGAAAGGCATTTCTGAGGCTTGTTCAGGGGAGTAAATCTGTTGCGGAGTACGAGGCTGAGTTCCTGAAGTTGAGTAGGTATGCCAGGGGCATTGTAGCCACTGAGCATGAGAGGTGTGTTCGTTTCGAGGATGGTCTGCGAGACGAGTTGAGGCTGCTGATTGCTCCTCAGCAGGAGCGCGAGTTTGCTGTCTTAGTTGAGAAGGCTAAGGTAGCCGAGGGTGTCAAAGAATCAGTAAGACAGAGTATGGACAGGAGTAGGCTTAAGAGGAGCTTTGGGTCTTCTGGTTCGTCGGGTAATCCGCAGAAGAGGGCTAGACCGAGTGGGCAGAATCAGTCTGCTAGGTTTGTTGCTGCTAGGCAGGGACCGCCGCAGTGTAATCAGTGTGGGAAATCTCATTGGGGTGGTTGTTGGACTGGAGGTAAAGGTTGCTTCGAGTGTGGTTCTCTGGAGCATCGCATTAGGGACTGTCCGCGTAGGATGGCCAGGATTCAGTCTGAGAGTCAGGGCCGTAATCAGTTCAGAGGTAATGGACCACCACCGCAGAGGGGCCGTGGTAATGGCAGAGGTGGTTATGGATCTGGTCGGGGTCGTGGAGCACCGGGCAGAGGTGCAGGTAGTTCTGATGCTAGACAGCCTGGATTGGTATATGCTGTGAGGCGCCGAGAGGAGGGCGACGCACCGGACGTCATAACCGGTACGTTCTTGATTTTTGGTACTCCTTATACTGCTTTAATTGATGTGGGTTCTACGCACTCTTATGTTGCCAGTAGTATAGTAGAGACAATGGACTTAGACTCTGAGATATCTTCTAGGCAGATGACTGTGATTAGCCCTCTAGGTCACTCTGTAGTAGTAGATAAACTGTTTAGAGAGGTACCCCTAGAACTCCAAGGGGTAGTGTTTGCTGCTGATCTGATGAACTGCCGTTTGGGGAGTTCGATTTGATTCTTGGGATGGATTGGTTGGTTAAGTACCAGGCGAGGCTGGATTGCGCGGCCAAGCGCATGGTTCTTAAGTCGGGTGATGGTGTAGAGGTGGCTATGATAGGTAATAGGAGAGATTACTTATCAAATGTGGTATCTGCTTGAAAGCGGAGAAGATGGTCAGGAAGGGCTGTGAAGCGTATGTGGTTCATGTGTATGCCTTGGAGGCTAAAGAGTCTGCAGTTGAGAAGGTTCGTACTGTTAAGGAATTTGCTGATGTGTTTCCTGAGGAACTTCCGGGTTTGCCGCCAGATCGTGAGGTAGAGTTCGGGATTGATCTGTTACCCGGGACTGCGCCAGTGTCTATTGCTCCGTATAGGATGGCACCAAAGGAATTGGTGGAGCTTAAGGCTCAGATCCAGGAGTTATTGGATCGAGGTTTTATCAGGCCAAGTGTTTCGCCGTGGGGTGCGCCGGTTCTTTTCGTTAAGAAGAAAGATGGCACGATGCGGATGTGCATAGACTACCGCCAGTTGAACAAGCTGACGATTAAAAACAAGTATCCGTTGCCACGGATAGATGACTTGTTTGATCAGCTGAAGGGTGCTGCGGTATTCTCTAAGATTGATCTAAGGTCTGGGTACCATCAGTTAAAGGTTAAAGAGGCTGATATCCATAAAACAGCGTTCGGACTCGGTATGGGCACTACGAATTTCTGGTAATGCCATTCGAGTTGACTAACGCACCGGCAGCGTTTATGGATATGATGAACAGGGTGTTTCAGCAGTATCTGGATCAGTTCGTCGTGGTTTTCATAGACGACATCTTAGTGTACTCAAGGACAGAGGAAGAGCATGATGAGCATTTGAGAGTGGTGCTACAGATTCTGAGGGAAAAGCAACTTTATGCTAAGTTCAGCAAGTGTGAGTTCTGGCTTAGAGAAGTGACGTTCTTGGGTCATGTAGTGTCAGCTGAGGGTATTCGAGTAGATCCTCGTAAGATTGAGGCTGTTCTGGATTGGAAGCCACCTAGGTCAGTGGCTGAGATTCGTAGTTTTCTGGGTTTGGCCGGATATTACCGAAGGTTTGTTGAGGGTTTCTCGTTGATAGCAGCGCCGATGACTAAGTTGTTAAGGAAAGAGGTTCCGTTTGTATGGACTGAGAAACAGCAGGAAGCTTTGATAAGTTAAAGAAGATCTTGACTGAAGCTCCGGTTCTAATTCAACCTGAGGCTGGTAAGGAATACACAGTCTATTGCGACGCATCACATACGGGTCTGGGTTGTGTGCTGATGCAAGAAGGTAAGGTTGTGGCTTACGCTTCTCGACAGCTGAGGCCACATGAGGTCAACTATCCGACGCACGATTTGGAGCTAGCGGCTGTAGTTTTTGCCTTAAAGATTTGGAGGCACTACTTGTATGGAGAGAGATCAATAGTCTACACCCGATCACAAGAGTCTGAAGTATCTACTGACTCAGAAGGATTTGAATTTGAGGCAGCGTAGATGGGTTGAGTTGCTGAAAGATTACGACTGTTCCATCGAGTATCACCCGGGCAAGGCTAACGTGGTGGCAGACGCGTTAAGCCGTAAGGTTGTTTCGGACTTAAGAGCATTGTTTGCCCATTTGAGCTTGTATGACGGGAGTATTTTGGCAGAGCTACAGGTCAAGCCTACTTGGATTGAGCAGATCAGAGAGAAGCAGTTAGGGGATGAGGTTCTGAGTGCGCGAAGGTTGCAAGTGCAGAATGGTGGTTTGGAGGGTTACAGCTTGTCTAGTGATGGTTCTGTGTTTTCAGGGTAAGGCTTGTATGCCTAAAGATGTTGAGCTGAGGCAGAAGATTCTTCAGGACGCACATAGCAGTCCTCATGCTATGCATCCTGGAGGTAGCAAGATGTATAAGGATCTGAGAGAGCAGTTTTGGTGGCCTGGGTTGAAGAAAGAGGTAACAGAGTTTGTTGGGAAATGTCTGACTTGTCAGCAGGTCAAGGCTGAACATCAGTTGCCATCGGGTTTGCTTCAGCCTGTGAAGATTCCGCAGTGGAAGTGGGAAAGGATAACCATGGATTTTGTCAGTGGGTTACCGCTTACGCCAAGCAAGAAGGATTCAGTTTGGGTAGTGGTGGATCGTCTGACTAAATCAGCTCACTTTATTCCGGTGAGGGTTGACTACTCGCTTCAGAAGCTAGCGAAGCTGTATGTTTCAGAGATAGTAAGGTTGCACGGTGTACCAGTTTCGATAATCTCGGATAGGGATCCCAGGTTTACGTCAAGGTTCTGGAAGGCATTGCATCAGGCTCTGGGTACTCGTTTGGATTTCAGCACGGCTTTTCACCCGCAGTCTGACGGACAATCAGAAAGGGTTATTCAGATCTTAGAAGACATGCTGAGAGGTTGTGTCTTGGATTTCAGGGTAGTTGGGAGGAGTTTCTACCATTAGCTGAGTTTGCCTACAACAACAGTTACCAAGCGAGCATCAAGATGGCACCGTATGAGGCGTTGTATGGTAGGAAGTGTCGCTCACCTACTTGTTGGACGGAGTTGGGTGAACGCCAGTTATTGGGACCCGAGTTGGTAGCTGAGACTGAGGACAAGGTTAAAGTGATCCAAGCTAGATTAAAGGAAGCTTCGGACCGGCAAAAGTCTTATGCCGATCTTAAGCGAAGAGATATAGAGTTTGCTGTTGGGGATCGAGTGTTTCTGAAGGTCTCGCCTTGGAAGAAGGTTCTGAGGTTCGGGAAGAAAGGCAAGCTAAGTCCGAGGTTCATTGGGCCGTATAAGGTTTTGAGACGAGTTGGGCCAGTAGCGTATCAGCTTGAGTTGCCAGCAGAGCTTAGTCAGATTCACGACGTTTTTCATGTTTCGATGCTTCGGAGGTATCGTTCAGATCCGTCGCATGTGGTAGCAGTGGAAGAGATCGAGGTACATCCAGACTTGACTATGGAGGAGGAACCTGTACAGATTCTTGATCGGGATGTAAAGGTTCTGCGTAGAAAATCTGTGCCTTTGGTTAAGGTACTTTGGCGGAATCATGGCGTTGAAGAAGCGACGTGGGAACCCGAGGATATGATGAGACAGCAATACCCGCAACTCTTTTGACCAGGTAATTTCGAGGCCGAAATTATTTTTAAGGGGGTAGAACTGTAATATCCCGGGTTAGGGGCTATTTTGTCATGGCATGTTCTGCATGTTGTTAGTATGCTATGTTGCTATTTTTATGTTTTCGGGGCTTAAGTGTAGCCTAGGTGTATGCCTGAGTGAGTAAGAAAATTTTGATTTTTGGGCATAGGTGAGAGGAGTTGGAAGAGCTGGGGTTTAAGAATTTTATTGGAGTTTTAAAGCACAAATGAGGAGCTAGCGTAGTGGCAAGGGGGAGCTTGGTTGGGCGCCAACTTCAAGGAGTGGAGGTCCAGTGTTCGAGCAGCAGGAGTCCCCTTTTTGTCACCTATTTTGGGACGGCATGGTGGAGTGGTAGAAGCCAAATCAAACACTACCTTGGACCAAGTCTTACCTTTCAAATGAAAGGTAGAGAGCGAATTTAGGAGTGTGACTTGGTCCACTCAATTCAAAGGAGTGGATGGGAGTTGTTTGTGGGATGTGGCCGAAATTTGGGGGAGTTGGAGGGGGGAAATGGACGGCATAGTGGGGTGAGTTGGTGGCCGAAATGCTCTTTGGCATTTGGTGCATTTTCGGCCATTTGGGGTTAAACCGAATCCTCTCTTCTGTCAATAGCCAACCGAAGCTACATTTGCATTTTTACTCTCTCTTCATCTTTTTTGAAACCGAAAAGTTCATGTGCTTATTGCCGAAATTGCTTGCTCTTCCTAGCATTCCTTGACAGCCGAATTATCTAATTGTTCTCCTCATTTCCTTTGTGCCGAAACTACAAACATTTTGTTTCTCCAACCTTTACTTTCTCTCCTAAGCTCTGTAGCCGAAACTCTATTCTTTAAACACCCTCTTCATTTCATTTCTTCTCAACCGAAAAGCACCTATCTCTTTTCCATTTTCTCCTCTTGTCAAGACCTTGGCCGATTCTCTTCTTGGACACATCTTCCTTTTCTTCATTTTAAGGTATTAGCCGAATTTATACACCCCCTTTTTAGTGATCTTTTTGGCCGAATATTTCCCTTCTCCTAGTAGTGGTAGTGGCCGAATATCAGTGGTGTTTGGAGGCCTTGCTTCAATCGGTTGGAATTGGTAAGTCCATGGCCGAATGGTCATTTATTTTCCTTTCTTTTCTCAATCGGTTTTGGTGTAATTAAGGGCCGAATTTGGTCAATTGGGATGGATTCTAATCTCTTCGTTATAGGATCTTTGGATTGGGGAAGCAAGCAAGAGAAGCCGTTTTTGTTTCTGTCAATTGATTAGTAAGTGATTGATATTGTTATTAGTAGTCCAATTCTTTGGTTTCGATTAAGGCAAAGGTAACAAAAGATTAACTGTTCTTGTTAGGGGTGGCCGATTGTTGGAAAGAGTATTGCTGTGGTTCGGGTTTGATAAGGAATCAAACCAATAGCAAGGTAAGGGATTGAAATTAACCCTTGAGTATATATGTATTTGGCCGAATGGTCTTAGTGCCTAGTCCTATGTTGGCCGAATATGGTGGTTGCCTAATGGTTTTCTTTTGGCCGATTCTAGGAGCCAGATAGTCAAGGGACTCAGAGTGATTCGTAGGGATCTTTAGACTCGGTTTCATCAGGTGTGTAACTAACACACCCTCTACTTAGTAATATTCTTGATAAACCTGATTGCTTAATAAGATTATAAACAGTATGATGGACAAATGAGTACCCAAATGGGGTATGTGTACGATTCGGGTAAGTCTGTTCTATTATGAGTACTATTGATGAAGCATGATATCATGATTTATGTTATGCATGTTATGAGATGTAATGCTTGGTATGTTGGCATGATATGCATGGTTAGTATGAGATGCATAATTCCATGAGTATGATATGTGTGGGTGATACGAGAGGAGGGAGCAGTGATATATTGTGCTGACGAGCACCAGTGCTTTGGTAGCACAACTTTGTGACTTTGGGTCACCAGAGGTTTGGCACCTCCAGAGGTTTGGTACCTCAGCGTCTCGTCCCAGTGGCTCAGTACCACAGTGGGTTGGCCCCACAGATGATTATACGGGATTGACGCCAGTGTTTTGGTAACACACGATGGGTTGGCCCCATCACCAGATTTGTGACTACGGTCACCAGTGCTTTGGTAGCACACTGTGTCTTTGGGACACCAGAGGTTTGGCACCTCATTGCGACTTGTCCCTGTGGTTTGACCACCGTGGGTTGGCCCCACTTGAGATATGGGATCGTCTGCTAGTGATTTGGTATCACACGATGGGTTGGCCCCATCATCATTGGATTTGTGACTTCGGTCACCAGTGCTTTGGTAGCACAATTGTGTCTTTGGGACACCAGTGCTTTGGTAGCACATTGACAGATATTGTGTCTTTGGGACACCAGTGCTTTGGGAGCACATTGTGACTATATGTCACCAGTGGTTTGGCACCACCAGTGGTTTGGTACCACACGGGGTAGAAAAGGAGATACGGATGGTTAGGATCGGGTTGCATTAATTATGTTGCTATGTATGTGTGTTAGCATGTTGTTTTCTTGGGAGCGGGATTTACACACTGAGTCACTCGACTCACCCTCTCCTTTGACATTTCAGGTGACTCGTAGACGCGGACTTGGAGCCGGGATGGACTCGGGGAGCACATGCCATGCCGAATAAAGTGTTTACTCAGACTCTAGAACTTTTGGTACTTTAGCTTATTACTTTAAATTGGGTTTTATTTCGGATTGTAAAAGGCCTTTTAAGTTATGTTTTATGCTGTCTATGTTTTAAGTTGATTTTGATATGCCTTAACAAAATAACTCGGAATAAATTTTACTAAAATTTGGAAAGATAATGTTTTCAAACTATAACGCAATGTGTTTTTAACTATACCATCGGGTATCACACTAAGTCTTTTTGATAAACAAATTCAACTGGTTTCCAATTCTAACTTGTAATTCACCTAAGTTTAAAAGTGTTTTATGTATCACTAAGAAACTACTGAGGTTTTAAATGGTTTAAACTCGTTTTAACTACCCTCTGGCTAAGTTTTCAAAATCTCCGGGTTTCGAATACATCAACTGTTTTTCAAATAAGACTACCCAAATTTGTTTCAAGTACACCATGTTTCATCCAACTTCTAAACGAAAAATCTGAACCTATTAGAAAAATTTTTCCCCGTAGCATACAGATTCGGACGTGGTGTCTTGTCCGGGTTTGGGGTGTTACACTTCGTTTACAATTCACATAGCATTATGCAAGTGAGCCAATCCATAACCAGAATTATATCGAATTTATCGAATGGTGATAAATCAAATTAGCCGGAAAACAAACATTCTGAAACATCAACGGACAATTCTTGCACACTTTATCC